>OY740717.1:165884939-166504823 GCA_963513945.1 Hydrotaea diabolus | reverse complement strand
TTTTGGTTGTTCCTTTGAAAGAAGGCTTACTAACGTATTTTTTTGTTCTCTTTCGATGAAAAGAATGTCGCAATTTTCTAATGACAGTTTGCTGCTGTCATATTGGGTGTGTGCTGTGACCGAAAATGCTTAAGATAACGTCCATCAGCTGACTGTGGGCTACAAAAGAAATGGGTAAATGATTAATATGTGGCCTGGTTGATAAAAATATCGGCAAAATACATTTTGTTTTTATTTATATATTTCTCAAACTACTATGACTGCATAATTTTCGCATAATACTTATGGTAAATACCCTATTTTGATTTTAAGGCGATCCACCAGCAACGTTTCGTCTGTTGGTAACGCAATGAGCAACACACAGTGGTTGGAAACCAGAAGATTTTGAAAATGGCAAATTGATTAAGAACATCCCGTTCAAAATATCTAAACTCTATCTAGACTCGTTTTTTTTAAATTACATATTTACTTGTATTGTATTTTTTGGCTGTACACCGCTTTTGTTAACGTGTCAGTGACCTTTATCTCAGTTATTGTTGAAATATAACTAAAGACTATACGATCTTCACCAAACGAATGAAAATTACTGTTTGAGTTTTATCATTAGAAAATTTGGCTGCAATTGTTAAACTAAGCCCTTAACGAAAAAGTGTTCACCAAGCAAATGAGAATTACGTTGCTGAAATCTCTTCCGAATTTAATCACAAGAAAGCCTCGATGCTGTTATTATGAAACTAAAAAAGTAAAAAAAAGGTATTCAGCCAACGAATGAGAATTAAGAAGAACATTAAAATGTAGATGCAAGAGGTCTCAAGCCGGTTAATCCCTGTTTAGGATTTCTTTTGTTCTCCCTCCCCTTTCCAATTACATTATGAGAAAGCTAAACTGCAATTTTTGAAAAAAAAATTGAACTCTAAGCAAAAAGAGAATTGCTGTATTGAACTCTTAGCAAAATGAGAATTGCTTTTGTTAAACTCTCTTAGAGTTTAATCCGCTTGCCTGAAATTGTTAGAATGAAACTGACGACTACGATTATTCTGGGAAGGAAACTGTACAAAATGATAATTTCTCTTGTTAAACTGTTATTTCGAGTTTCATCATCGAGTTTCAGAGAGCTTAGCCGCAATTGTTGATTGAAAATTTAACTCTTAGCAGAATGAGAATTACTTTTGTTAAACTTTCTTTTAGAGTTTCACCAGCAGAAAGCTTGTCTGAAATTGTTAGAAGGGAACTAAACAATTTACGATAATTTTTAGAAGGAAATTATACAAAATAAAAAATACGTTTGCTAAACTGACACTTCGAGTTTCATCATCAGAAAGCATGGCTGCAATTAAAAAAACGACTCCTGCTTAGGAAAAAACTCTCAACAAGTTTTTTAAATTAACTCTAAACGATTACCGATGAAATACTAATAATGGAAATGTGAATATTTATCATCAAAAATGGCGCTCAAACCAATTGTCGAAGCACTTTTTCCACTCCGATTGAGACACCTCCAAAACATGGTTTTTGAACGCTTCTGGCGACGAAACTCGATGACCACTCATTTTTTTCTTAATGTGCGGGAATAAAAAAAATCATTGCGTGCAAGTCAGGCGGATGACCCATCAATTCGACGTTTTGGCCGGTCAAAAAGGCGCTAGTTTGATCCGATGTGTGAGAGCTCGCACTGTCATGGTACACAATGATTCGTCTTCTCTTGTTCGTTACTCGAATTTCTCCGAAGACTTCAGTCAAACAAATTGTGGTGTACCATTCAGAATTAACCTCCTACGTTGCTCAAGCGGAACAGTCGTTACATGACAAGTTTTGCCGAAAAAACAGGCGACCATTTGCTTCGTAGTGCTTCTTTCACAAACAACTTTCGTTGGATTTGGCTCGTCTTCAAAGACCCACACGATTGATTTCTGTTTTGTTTCGGGCTCATACGCATAGATATATGATTCGTTACCTGTGACGATCTTATAAACGTCTTTTGAAGCACCGCGATCACTGAATGCCCAAGGATGCCTCTATCTCACGGTATGTCATATGAATGATCTTGCATTATCAGTTCACGCACGGCATCAATGTTCTCTGGCACAACGGCCGTTTTTAGGCGACCTTCGTGTTTGAGCGAGCGTCGTCCACGATTGAATTCATTAGACCATTTTTTCACAGTGCTATAGGATGGTGCTTCATCGCCATACAAAGATTTAAGTTCGTCGATGTACTCTTGTTGTGATAATCCACGTCGAAAGTTGTGAAAAATGATTGCACGAAAATGTTCACGAGTTAATTCCATTTTTTTGCCACATTGAATTTTTCAAGTCACTGTAAACAACACGTTTATGCTAAAAAAATGTCAAACTTTCCAATGAAAATGTCAGATGGCACCAGGCAATACTTAGTGTTAGCAACCCTTGTAAAACTCACCCCTGGTACCGTAACTGAAATTATGTATTAAAAGCCATTGTATGGGCTGGCAATTTACTCCCTTATCACAGAAACAACGCAAAAAATAATTAAAGAGAGTTGCTAAAAAAGCTCTGATCTTAAGGCGCTTTTTTCAAATCCTCCTTAAATTAAATAATTTTTGTGAGCTTTTGCTTTCATGTGCTACCACTAAAAATAACAAGTAAAGGTAACTCCTATTTGAAACCATTAGCGGACGAATATATAATGCAACATTGGTAACTCTATAAAACTTCAATTTGGGAGTAATCTGCAAAAAAAACTTTGCAATGAAAAAGCCATGAAATTAAACTAAACAGAGAAGATCAGTTCAAAAGCTCTGACCTTATTGTAAAGTTGCTGAGTAGCTAAGTTTAAGAGGGAAAGTTCAATTATCGTAGAAAATGGCGTGATATACGAAGTCAAAAGCTTTATTGTACACGATGTCAAGGCTATGATTGTTGTTATTTTAGCGGTCTTAGTGGGGGTGGTAGCTTCTGATCGAAGAAAAGCTGCTTCGGGACAATCCGGTACATAGAATCAGGCGTCATGGCATTAAAAGGCTTTGGAGTTGTTTTTGAAGGCAAAAGCTTTTTTACCAAAGCTAGCAAATTGGTATTATTGATCTTTCGCCATTAAACGTCACGTCACGAGCTTTTGAGTGATACTTCTCTCCGCAATATAATTTATTCGAGGTCTTATAGCGCAGTACTAGAGAAACTAACGCCCTTTTCAACCCTTAAGCCATTCGTGTTGCCTTAGGTTCGATAAAGGGAAAAAATTAAAATGGAATGAAAACTCTACATTGAGAAACATTTCTAGACAAAGCTTAGACAGGTTTACATCTATGAGGATCCTTTTCTTTTTTTGGGGTTGCTATCAACAAGTTTTGCCATGAATTTAAGAAGAAAACTAATTATTAAGAAACATCTTATTAAAAAGCTTTACGTTGCTAGTTAGCTTCAAAAGTACCAGCGTAATATTAAGAGAAGGTGCATTTTAAAGCTCTGTCCTTGGATAATAAAAAAAAAAATTACCCCAAAATCAAAATTTAAAAAAAAAACTAAAGAAATATATTAACGCAGATAAGTCTTTAGTTAAAAGTGGGAAATAATAAAGGTTTTTTTTAAATATGTGCATGATTTGATTTTGGAGTTAAGTGTGGACAACTAAATGAGAAGAATTCAACCAGAGAAGTTAAATACCTGGTAAAGTCCCTTTACATTTAATAAACTTAAATCTAGTGTTATGGCCTAGACAAATGCTCAAAAGTGTTGATTGGTCTGCTGTGGAAAAAATAAAGCTTTTGCCTTAAAACGCCACGCCATCAGAGCTTTTTTATAGCACTTCTCTATAAAATAAAAACTTCTTAGATGTTTCGCCTGCATTAATTCTTTTACAGAATTTTATTTTTTGAAATAAAACCAAAATCAAAAGCACTTTATAATTCATTATAATCTGATTACAAGGGTGGTTTTGGAAAGCTGTTTTCAATTTGTTTTTTACAGGAGATATCCGAATTGGGGTTTTAAAGCATAGAACCCGTAGCCCCAATTAAGCAGGTACTCTCGACAATATCTTCTCGCATTTTTTCTCGCTAGCTTTAACCTAGTAGAAGACTTCGAAATTAATCCAAAATATTACGATTTCCAACCACTGTGTCACAACAGCCAACATTGCGAACCTAGTTTTATGCGTAAGCTTTTCCACAAACTCTAATGATTCGCTTCATCTTAAGTAATTGATATTCATTGGAATAACAATAATTTAAGCAAACCAACAATAACAGCAGCAGCAACATCAACAACATATACGAGCAACATTAGCAACTACTATGAATACAAACAATTATCATCATTATTTTGCAGTTTTGCGCTGTTGTTGGAGTTTTTTTTCCGAATAATTCCTCAGCGTAATGATGGTTTATGTTTACATTAGAAATCATTACACAAATTGAAAAGTGTGCCACATAAATGTAAAACTCTTTATGGCACTTCTAACAATTGCTGACTGTCGATGTTGCTGCGTGCGACTGGTATATTGCCTGTTGTCGTTGTTATTTTATGTTTATTGCCATATTTATGTTGCTCTTCATGGTGTTGTTTTTTTTTTTGACAAAACACACACCAAACCCAAAGACCCCAAGGCCCCCGACCCCTTGAATCTAAACTTTTGCAACCACATTTGTACATTATGCCAACAGCAATGTTGTCTTCTGTGTATGTGTCATTTTGTTGCTACAACAATTAAACTCAACTGAACTGAACGGAGGGAGCAGAGCAGCAACTACATCATCATCTTCGTCAGCAGCAGCTCCGCATCAACCACCACGGAATCCATTTGCCATCGACATCACTCTTTGCCCGTCCCTCTTTTTTACTCCATCGTCATTGGCTTCGACATGGAAGATACTTATAAGCAATTGAAGCTTAAATTTATACAATAGATGGTGTATAAATATGTACATAAATATTTGACTTTGTTGTACAACAAACACCACAAATATCTAGCAAAACTAACTTATCCATTAAATGGTTACACTGAGAGAAACCGAAGGCTCTTGAAGGTGTTTTGATGTTGACAACCTTAAGGGCCTTCCGTTTGTGGCTCCACTGCTCTGGGTATTCATGTTAGGGACCTTAGCTGTCGCATTTAGGAAACTTATTTATGCAGTTTTCGATTCTCAATGCATGCCCTTATAATGTGTCCATTTTATTTTTGTCATCTTCGTGTTTTGGCTTCCCGACCTCTTGCTAGTCCGGGCCTGAGCCTGTTTACCGCTGGTAGTCTCTTCTCAATGTATACCCTTAAAATATGCCCATTTTTTTTGTCATCTACCACTCGTGTTCTGGCTTTGTCATCCACCACTCGTGTTCTGGGCTAAGGCCCGGACTAGCAAGAGGTCGACCTCTAGTCGCTAGTAGTCAAAGAAGTATCAGCAAAGGAATACCCGCCTGTAATGTCAGCGCAACCTTTATTATTCAACTACGGAACACCCTTGTATCATTAGAACAGCACCAACGTGCTGTTCTTATGATTCCATTAGCGAAAAATCTCTACTTAAATTGGCGGGACACCCCTTTATCATTAGAGGAAAAATCCTTGCTTCGACAACAGAAATCGGGTATTCATCATCAAACCCTACTAAATTATCAGACAAATACCTTTGAATCAAAAACATAGCTTTCGCGTTTCAATTACGAAATAACCCTCTACTGTTAGCGGGAGAACATCCCAGGAAGCGCCATGCATAATCGCTGAAACAACTCCGCATTAGGGGAACATCCCTGTCTCCATTCACACTAAGCAATTTTACTTGCTTCAATTTTTTTGATTCCCTTTTGAACTTGTTTCTTGTCAATTCAATTCGGTTGCGGCAATTTTTGTTTTCATAATTACCTTTTTATAATTTCTGTGATTTATTTGTTCTGATTTGATTCAATGTTCCAATTTGTATGGTTCCCTTTTGAACTTGCCTCTTGTGTTTACACAAGGCAATTCAATTGCGGCAATTTTTGTTCATTATTGTCTTTTTTGATATTCTGTGATTTGTTCTTTCTGATTTTTCTGTAATAAAAAAAATACCTAGGAAAATAAAAAGGTTTTATTAAATTACTTCTAGCTATAATTAAGAATTATTATTAAAGTTATAAAAACTAAATGCCAAAATAATCTTCAGCCAACTTCACACTACTAAAGGAATTGCCAGTAGAGTACCTCTGTTTCAAGAGCGCAACTCCCGTATATTATCAGCGGAACCGACCACAGTTATCAACAGAACAGGTCTGCATCGAAAACATATCCTGCTTGTTTTAATCAAAGACGATAAATTGAAAAAGATGCTTCTAGATATGCTTCTTCTTTGCAATATCGTAGAAAACTTAGCTCTTAGTAACGCTATCCACTTTAGTTTGAACACAATCACAAGAAGGATAGAAAGTCAAAATTGAAACACTAAAAACGCAGAAAACACTAAATTTGCACACTTCAAACACAGCAAACAGCATTCCCAAAATGTTTGTGAGTTTTTTAACTTCTCGTAGAAGCTCATTTCGTCCATCTTCTACAATTTATCGTCTTTGGTTTGAACAACGGAATACAGCTTTATCCTCAGCAGAATATCCCTGTGTTAATTATGAAACTCACGTCAGAGAAGGTTTATTATAGGGAGAAGTGATGCCATAGAGAGAAGTGCCATCAAAAAGCTCTGGTCGTATTAGAAAAAAAAACTTTATTCCAAGTGCAGCCTGTAAGAAAAAAAGGTCTGGTGTGGCTTATAAACGCAAAAGCTTTATTCCTCCCATTACATGACTATTGGTTTAAAAAAGGGTTTGGCTTTACATGTCACGTCATATCACCCGAGCTTTTAAATGGTATTTCTTTTTCAATATAATTTCTCTGTTAGTACCATAGAAAAGGTCTGGTATTAGGGCGTGGTGCACGAAGTCAATAGAAATTGGTTTGTTATGTGAGATAATCTTTTGCATTCAAACGCATCGGGCAGTATTTTATCCAAAATGAGAACGGTCAAGCAGTTATAAGTACTGTGAATGGTGTTCGCTATCGTAACTTCAGGTCAGGTATTAGGGCGTGGTGTATGAAATCAATAGAAATTGGTTTGTTATGTGAGAAAAAGGGCTTTTAATTGGCCTTCACACGCCATAACACTAGAGCTTTATTTAACTTTTTATAAAGTAAGTTTATCTACTCTTCTATGTCACGTGTATCATTGGCAAAACTTCTTGAGATAAAAATCTCTTCTCATAGGCAGAATACTCGCTGTGCGTATGAGCGTGACTTGACCGGTGAGCGTGACAGGGTGACTTTATAATTTTTAACATAATAGAATTGTGGTAAATTGTTGTCTTGCCCATATATTTTTTTAACTAAAAAAATCAAATTAATAAAGGAGGGGTTTTCATTAAAAGCCAGTATGTATGCTGACTCAGTTTAAGAAATCAAAACTATTCTTTGTTTAGGTGAAATTTTTAGTTTTAATGAAACTTGTCATTGTTTATACGAATGTGTTTATCAATACAACTAAAAATATATTTTTTGTTAAAAAATAATTGATGTTAATCCATAAAACGAAAAATTCAAAATCTGGCCAAAAACATAACTGCTGATATTTTTTCAATATTCCTCAAAGTGTATTTTCACTTTGTCATTCAGTTGGCAACTCCTCGAAATATTGATCGGAGGTCCTATATATATACATACAGAAGCAACAAAATAAAGCACATACACACAAAAAATGCATTGTTAAAACAGATATGGTATCTTTGAAATGGCTCCAAAGACGAAATTTTTTTTTGCAAAGAAAAAATTCGATTGGACTTGCTTGTGGGACTCTAAATGGATCAAAGTGGGATTTTTCAAAAGTCGGGACATCACAATTCGTTTTAGAGTATGGTTTCTCGGTCAAAGTTTCTTATTAGGATCCCTAGAATACGATTTTCCTTGTCACTTGGGCGATGTTGAAATCGACCCGCCCGACTCGATTATACATTATATACTCATGATATACTCGTATATACTCCTGATTGTGGTAAAAATATGTAAGATGATTTAGACATGTCCCTCTGTATCAAGCAAAATGCTGGTTGAAACGTTGCCGCTGTGTAACAGATTTATTTGTTGATGTTCTAAAATGCAGTTGGCTACACCAAATATTGATCGGAGTCGCTATAAATATTAACTTTTGATTATCGTAAAACAATCTAAGATTCGATAGTCTGGTCCATCCGTTATGTAGGTTAAAACGTTGCCGCTGTGTAATCTAATTTGTGCAGAGTTTTTTGTTCATGCTCTGAAACTGCTGTTATTAAAAATGGGGCATGTCACCGCCCATGCAACTTAAAAATGCCACACATTATGAACTATGAAAGACAAAATTATGGCCAATATCGAATGTTCCAAATGTTACACTTGATATTGGTATGAAAGAAACCTCCAACTGGAGAAAAGTGGGCGGTGCCCTTAAATATATCGTTTTATTGGCTTAAATGATCAACCAAATAATATTTAATTACAACAGAATAAACATAATGGCCAGTAAATTTTCATCGCTGTATTATGTTACAATCAGACGAAAGGGCGTGGCACCGCCCATTCAACTTTGATGTTTGTAATGTTTTTTTGTATGGAAAAGTGTGCGAAACTGCTATCATTTGAAGAAACACATATTAGGCAACATAATAGACCGATCGTTATAAAATGTTATTTGTACGTAATTCTTTATCCGCAATTCATCATTGACCGTATATGGTCATGATTGAGAAAGGGGCGTGGCATTTTGAAATTGATATGCTTTCATATGAGGCGATTAGTAGATGCATCGATTTAATACTATGGATTACAATCTATACAACTCTGGCCGAATGTCCTTTCACATAATTATTTTTTCATTATTCCAATGAAATTTTTCATTAATCCGATGAAAAATTATTCATTCTTTCTCTCGGTATATCTTAAACATTGCCACTTTCGTTTAATTTAAAGCCTATTGTATTTTGTTTGTATTGTAGTTTTCTCTCAGTTCTATTTATTTATTTATTATGCACAGTATCATCTATGACTCTTGTCATCATGATCATGACGATGATGTCTATGGTAATGGTCATCATCATTCGGCTACTAAGAACATTAAATGATTGTTTTTTTTTTATTGTCTTCTAAACGAATCGTATCAAATTGTATATTTTTGCTAAAGCCGAGGAGAAAAAGACCCGTCGTATGTGTGTGTCTGTAAAGACAGAATCGAAGGGAATCATCATCGGCGGCAGCAGCAGCAGCTTGTTCAAGACTTCGATTGACAGCAATACATCAGAAAAACTGATGGCAGGCAGTAAGTGCTGCTGTCTGTCGGTCCGCCTGTCCTTCCCTCCATATGTCTTTGGGGCTGTTAGTTCAGCTATTGATGCTGGTTGCCGATGCTGACTTTTTAGTTGGATTTAGTTTTCGACGTTATTTGAGTCGAGATCTATGATCACAGCAAAGAAAGAGAGGGGGAGAAACATGATAATAGTTTTCGATTGATTTGAGCTGTACACTGAACTGTGTAGGGTTGCGCTTGCCCGGCTGAATTATATATGGATCACGATACCATTTGGCAAAATACTCGTTGTTACGAGAACGAGTATCGACGAATAGATCGATCTATACATTTATAAATATTTCATTATTATTATAATAATGTTGTCGCCGTCGTCTCCGCCGTGCTGTTGTCGCCATCGTCGACAAATCCAAATGACGCCAATGGAGATTCACGTTTTCTATTCCACAACATCTTATGGAACTTTTGACAGACTTTGGCTGACAGTGTCGCTGACGCTGTCTGCCTCAGACTGTAAGTGAAATGTGTGTGTGGCTGCACCAAAAAGTTATTGATATTTTTGTATTTTTTTTATGTTCTTTTTTATAATTCCTTTAAAGGTTGGTCCATCTAAATGTTTCATTTTCGATCACATCCTATTCTGGCAGTCGCAGCTCTTTACCGCTCAAACTTCTCATCGAAAGTCAATTTTAGTCTCCGTGAAATGAATCGTTTTATTAAAACGTTGCACAGTGCTTGAAAAAAAAAACAAATATTTTAAAAATGGGTCTCAAATTTCTACTACTCTTGCATTTTTGGAGCCATGAAGTAGCACACAGAAATAGGTAAAGTTCATTTGATTTTATAGGAACTTTTATAGAACTCTAGCCAGTAGCAAAGCTTCAAGTCCGGTTATTATAATGCACGCCAAAAATACAGTTTTTATCCGCTTTGGAGACATTTGACTTTTTGGAAAGCACAAGTCTTTATCTACAGAAAATATATCGACATATATTCTAGTATCTCCTATAGTTTAAGAGATATTTTCGTTTTTCCCAGATCTTTTAAGTATTTTTTTTAGTATTATTCACATATCGTCTCAGTAGTACATTTAACAATTCTCCCTTTCTTTGTGTGTGCTCTCATTCGATATTTAGGAGAATTATTCAAAAATTTAGATCAAAAATATTAATCCAATCAAAAGTTATAACCTTTTGAAATTCAAATTCGAAAAAAAACCCCGGTGTCATGTATGCCCCCAATTTTATCAAAGTCCCAAATTTGGCAACGCCAGATTTTATAATGCTCGTCAAAACCACAGTGTTTATGGATTCAGCCGTTGTCTGACTTTATGGAAAGCGGAAGTTACTATCCAAAATATATATTGGAGTTATGTGCAACGAAAATATATACTTTTCGAATTATTCCCGATCTTTAATTAGTATTTGTCATAAATATCATTTAAGCGGTACATCCAACCGTTCTCCAATTAATATTCATAAAACAGGTTAAAGTTTGGAGAAAAAATCAATAATCCAATTGCCAAATTTTACGCTTATTTTGAAAACGAGTACATACGAGGGCGGTTCGGAAAGTTCTTAGCCTATCAATGAAAGAGAATAGTTAGTTTTTCAAATATATTTTTATTTTTCAATATAATCTCCTGAAACTTCAATACACTTAGTCCAACGCTTATCTAGCAATTCTATCCCTTGATTAAAACAGTTTTCCTCAAGGTGGTGGTTTACAACTGTAATTGCATCTTCATTTGAAGTAAAGGCTTGCCAGCAAGAAATTTTTTTAGATTTGGGAACAGGTAAAAGTCACTGGGAGCTAAATCAGGAGAATAAGGTGGGTGGTCAAGCAACTCGTACTTTAATTCATTAATTTTAGCCATTGTTAAAACACTCTTGTGCGTTGTCTTGATGAAAAATTATTTTTTTGTGTTGTAAGCCAGGACGTTTTTCTCGAATTTCTACATTTAATTGAACTAAAAGGTTGCAATAGTACTCTGAATTCATTGTTTTACCCTTTTGCAGATAGTCAATCAATAAAATACCTTTGAAGTCCCAAAAAACCGTTGCCATAACCTTACCAGCCGATTGAATTGTTTTTGCCTGCTTTGGGGCACTTCCTCCAATTTCAGTCCATTGTTTGGATTGTTATTTTGTCTCTGGAGTATAGTGGGGGATCCATGTCTCATCAACAGTTATGAATCGACGCTTAAAATCCATTTTATTTCGCTGAAAACGATCCAAACAAGCTTGAGAAATGTTCATTCTTATGCGTTTTGGTCGACTGTTAACAAGTCCGGCACCCATCTTGCAGAAAGCTTTTTCATCAGTAGTTCTTCATGCAAAATTAAATGGACTCGATCATTTGAGATGCCCATGATATTAGCTATTTCATGCACTTTTATTCGTCGATCATTTAATACCACATCATGCACTTTGGCTACAATTTCTGTTGTTGTTGCTGTTTTTGGACGTCCACTACGTGGTTCATCTTCAATGCTTGTACGACCACGTTTAAATTCAGCAACCCAATTTTTTACTGTTGCATATGAAGGAGCACTTTCACCAAACACATTCACCATATCATTATGAATTTCTTGTCCCGATAAACCTTTTTTATGTAAATATTTAATGACACCACGCATTTCTAATTTTTCCATTGTAAAAAATCGCGGATGCTTCTTTTGTGAACACCTGTTTCTATATGAAGGAGTTGCCAGATCGAAACAAAATTTAACATGTGTTCATAGCAGAGATGGAAGTTTCCAAAACACTTAACTTTTTTCTGTTTATACCGCGCTTTTTGTGCTAGGCTAAGAAGTTTCCGAACCGCCCTCGTACATCATTTAAAAAAAAAAAAGTATACCTTTAATGAATAAAAAAAACCCTTTCCTTGATAAGGGCGAAAGGGACCGCTTTTTGGGCCAAACGAACCGAAACGTTCTGCCTTTTTTTAAGGTACTAAGTGCGCCTCAACGAACAGTCTCCAGTTAAGCTTTGGTTCGTCTGCAAATAATGCAGATATAATAAAAAAATACTCAAGAAAGTTAATTTTTGCCGAGGTAAATTTGGTCCCTTAAAGGGTAAATTTTTTTCAGGTGCCGATTTCTTTTATTTACAATCCAAAACAACTTAGAACCATCATCATGCGAAATTTCAGGGTCCTAGCTTATTTCCTTTGACCACTATGGTGCTTTCCAAATGCACGCAAAAGGACGGACAGACGAACAGACATTGCTTGTTGGCCCTAGGGAATTTTTCCAAAGTAGTAATATTCATTTCACTTGGGCTTAAACATCCCGGTCCAAAACAAAAATTCAAAATTGACCTGATTCATCAATACTTTATAATCTCCATCAAGAGCATTGCAATCATTCCAGATCCGCTCTTAAATTGCAAGAAGGGTTTATTAGGCCAAAAACAGTCCAGCTTATTGTTGTTCTTTCCGTTGCTTTGGAAGGGGTTGCCATCCACTTCGATGATGATCTTTTGATTTCGAAGTGAAGTTATGGATTCATATTTCATTTATTGTCATATACGAATTAAAAATTCCGCTTTGTTTGTATGAAAAAGGCCAAACTCTGTTCAGTAACATTAACAAGTTATTGTTTTTAGTCGACAGTAAGTATACGCGGCACCTACTTTCACATTGACAAATGCTCATGCAATATAAAGCCAAAGTGTTCTTTTGATACCTTTACGATGTCAGCTACCTCATACAACTGAACTTTTTCTGCATAAAAAATTAACAAGATATTGTTTTTAGTCAACAGTGAGTTTACGCGGCATCCACTTTAAGCAGAGCTTTCCAATTGACAAATGCTCATGCAATATAAAGCCAAAGTGGTTTTCTGATACCTTTACGATATCAGCTATCTCATACAACTGAACATTTTCTGCATAAAAAAGGATTTTATGAATTTTTTCTATGTTTTGTGGCCTCATTTGGACGTCCACTGCATTAACAGTGTATCTAAGCCTACGCTTGACGTCACCGTTAACGTTTAAGTGCTTTGTCTGATGGTGCAGAGTGAGGTAAGGTTCAAAAACACTATCGCTAGCTATGTGTAAGGTTCGGAAAGTTTCAGTCCTTGTTTTGTATAAGTATACTTTATAGGGCATCCGATCTATATATCGTTGTGCTGAAAACGAAATGTCAAATTCAGTATACACTCCATCTAAAGTTGGTTGAAATACATATAACATTTTGTTTTTTTGTATACCCTCTATTAAAGGATTGGGGGAATATACACTTTGTCATTCCGTTTGCAACATTTGAAGAATTATCCTCGTATATTCATATTCTGTACCGTCGTAAAATTCTAAGATTACCTAGCTAAGTCCATCTGTCGGGGGAAAGCATACAACAGGTCGCACATGCAAAAAAAGCAAAAACATGTGTTGCTTTATTTAAGAACGATTGATATTGAAAATAGACCAGGTCGGTAAAGAGGTAAAAATTTTCCCTCACAAGGACTGGGTAAGACCGGAAAAAATCAACAATCCATAACCTTAAAACACAAGATCTTATGAATTGAAAGAGATATGATGATGATATTTGGAACTTGTGCTGTGGCATGGATCGAAACGCATCCTGAAGGAAAAGTGGGTGGCGCCACGCCCCTTTTAAAAAATCGCCTTTACAGCCAAAGTAATGAACCGATTGTAATAACATTTTAATAAAATGAAATCAAAGACTACGAAATTGTTATAGACTATTTTTTATGGTTAAATTTGATCAGGGGGCGTGGCACTGCTCAAACAACCCAGAACTTAAAAAGAAAACATCTTTTGAACTAAAGGAGAAATGACGATGCTATTTGGAACATATAATGCTGGCATGGATCGAAACACATCTTCACGCCATCTTTGACAAAACTTTTATATTCGACTGGGATCAATGATTGAAAGTATGTAAGCTTCTGCCCGCTGGTTTTTTTGTTGAGTTTTTTCAAAGAAACTTTTATTTGGACCACCCTGTAAGGCTGCACCAATAAGTTATTGATATTATTTTATATCATTCTTTTAAATTTTCATGTCTGTCCCTATAAACTTAATAATTTCATTGTTTATCGTAGCTTTTCAAATAAAAAGGAAAAAATTCGAGGGCCGTTTGTTGGCAATTTGAACTTTCTTTAACCTTTCGAAAAATGAAACATTTCAGTTGTTTTTTACATATGGAGGCCTTAATTTTAAGTGATTTACAGAAACAGCTGCAAATTTCGAGTTGTGTCTTATGTGCGACAGTTTTCCCCCTTTTTCGATATTTTTCTTTCAGTTTGTCCAAATTATAATTTTAACTTTAAAAAAATGTTTCACATTCGCAGAATGAAAAGAGGAAAACAAACAAAATAAAAACATAAATAAGACTTAAGAGAGAGAGAGAGAGAGAGAGAGAGAGAGAGAGAAATACTTTTAATGGTGAACGTCTTAGCCCCAGCGCCTGTTCAACCCAATAACTCAGGCATCTCAGACCTTTGCAGCATCATTATGATGATCACCATGATGATGGAACGTCATGATCGTCAATGTCTCGGCTCTATCTGGTGGCTCCCCGGCAGCATTTGTATGCCAGGAACCAACCTTGTCATTTACTCTGTTCTTTATTTTTCTTTCTTTTTTTGTCTTGCTGTACGGAATATTGAGAATAAGTCAACGCGTCTTTGGCCGACTCACTGTTGTTGTTGTGTGTTATTTTGGGCCGGGTCGTTTGCTGCTGCGAGAAGCGCAAAATTTGTCCTTAAACCAGACAACGTCAGACATCAGACACCAACTACACAGTTTAACATCCAGCCATAGCATCCATACACCAGCTCCGACAGACATTTGTTGTATTTGTTTGTGATTGTGATTCCTCGAGATCACCAGCGTCACACAAAAAAAGTGTTGTTTTGTCGCGCCAGACTTGTTGCTTTCCTGCTGGTTGATTTCTTTTTTGCGTTTTTTCCAGGCTTCTTGCCATTCTTCATATCTGGTTCAGATGTTATGGCCGTGGTATACGAATCTCTCCGACTGTCTGCCCTTAAGATTTCAAGCAATATAATCAATTTTTGTTGTTTTATTTTTTGTTTTTTTTTTTTTTTTTGAATTTTGAAATATTCAGTTTTGTTGTCGTTTTTCTTGTTCTTTGTATGTGGCTGCCGTATGTTGTTGCAGTCAACCCCAATTAATCTTCTTTGCAGCTGTGGTTCAGACTTTGTAACCCAAAAATTATTTGGTTTTTATTTTTTTTTCTTTATTTGTCCGGCCTTATCGGCGAATTGGCAACGAATTTTGTGTGTTGTTCTGTTTTTGTGAAATTTCAAATGATTGCAGTTTGTTGATCTATGAACTTTTCAAGTTTCCATATGTGTTTTTTAAAATTAATCTGCTAGGAAGTTAAAGATTATCCTGAAATTAATGTATGGTTCTAAAAATCCATTTATGTTAGAGGTTGTCTCGCCTTCTTAATACGTATTCAGCACTAAAAGCGCAATCTTAATTATATTAATAAAAAAATCATAGATAAAATCAGTAGTTTAAATAAGAAAAGTTTTGCTAAGTGTACGTGAAAATAAAAAACAAATTAAAATTTCCATTTCATTGATATAATGAAATTTTATCATAGGTACAACGAAATTCCTACATTGATGCCAATAATATAATTTTGCAACTGGTGCAATTTCAAATGACTTTGTGACAATGTAATTTATTTTGTTTTCGCAAGAAATCAATTTCTTTATTGATATAATGAAATGCTATTATAGGCACAACGAAACTCTTACATTAGTGCAATTAAAAGAAACGGGTAATTGGTGCAAATACAATTGATTTTCTTAACAATGAAATTTATTTTGTTTTTGCAAGAAAGCAATCTCTTCATTGATATAATGAAATTTTATCATAGGTACAACGAAATTCCTACATTGATGCTATTAATAGAATTGTTTAATTAGTGCATATGCAATTAATTTCGTTGCAGTGTTATTAATTTTGGTTTTGCATTGTCACAATGAAATTATAACCCTAGGTTAGGTTAGATAGTAGAGGCGGCCGAATAAAACCAGCTCACATAGACCAATCACGCTCCCTATTGGTATCACGGCCATAGGCCAGTTATCGAGACCAACCTGTCTGATACAAATAAATATTTTTTTAAGTGTTCCATCATTGTCACAATGAAATTGTAACCTTAGCTAAGGTTAGTAGAGGCAGCCGAATAAAACCAGCTCACATAGACCAAGCAGATTCGCTATTGTTATCACGGCCATAGACCAGTCATCGAGACCAACCTGTCTGATACACAAAATTATAAATTCTACAAATATTCGTGCCGGCAAAATCTGACAGTCCTCCTAGAAAGCCGTGCCGCAGTAAATCCAAAAGTTGTTTACTAAAAGCGTGACAATAGTAAACAAAGGAGGTGTTTTACGCTCTATAGTTCTTCATCATCTCCAGAGCTTCTGCTGGGCATGTCATTGGGCATGACGACTAGCCCCCTAGCGTGGTGGCTTTTCAGATGATTTCCCATCAGAGTCAACATCAACAAAGATAGTATTTTCCTCTGCAGTGCGAGTTGCTGTTTTGACGTTCATAGGTTGTATCTTGGCCAGATTTGTCTAGGTTCCCAACAGAGGTCAATAAACTTTTATTGAACTGTCTGAATGTATTTTGCCTAAACAAAAAACGCCGCATCAATATCAGCCTTTCTAGTTTTTAGGCTTTGCAGTTTCCTCCGTATAATTAAATTGCTGCAACGAAATTTTACAGTTGTTATCCTATTGAAATTATGATGAAAGTATTTCATAGATAGAGTAAAATTAGTTCATTATTGCGGCAAGTTTACTTCATCGATGCAGTCAAAATATTTTATTGCTACAAGAATTTAAAATTTTATTTAAAAATTATTTTTTAAATTTTAATTTAAACATTTCAAAGGTATTGGGTGGGCCATTTAAAGTTTTATATTTGAATCGGCTGTAAAACAAAAAGTACTTATAATTTTTTTTTCAAATTTCTGGTTTTATTGCAAAGGATGAACTTTGTGATTTAATAATCGATCGCCTTCCTTGAACAACGATTTTTTTTCTTTTTTACAATAAATTTTTTGCACTGGTACAGTGAAGTTATTGTATTGATACGTTGAAATTGTTTCATTAAGACAATAAAGCTATTTCATAGAGTTCATATTTTTTTATTTCTGCAAGGATCTTTTTTCCAGCGATACATACAAATTGTTTATTGACACATTAAAAATCTGCAATAATTTTATAAAATAAAATAACATTATTTCATTGTAATAGTGTAATTACGCTATTGATACAATGTAATTGTTTTTGTACTGCTACAATAAAGTTAAAGCATTATGTCAACGAAACTCTTTTATTCAAATAAATTAAATTTTTCATAGCCACCATGCAGTGTTTGCACTGCTTCAATGACGTGTTTTCATTGCGCCAATGAATCGATATTATTCTGTTGACGAAGTTGTTTCCTTGAAACAATAAAGTTGTTTCATTGGGACATTGAAATTGTTTCATTGCTGCAATGGAAAAACTGTTTCATTGCTGCAATTAAAAAATTGTTTCATTGCTGCAATTAAAAAATGTTTCTTTTGCTGCAATGAAAAAAATGTTTCAATGCTGCGATGAAAAAACTTTTTTATTGCTGCGATGAAAAAACTTTTTTATTGCTGCAATGACAAAACTATTTCATTACTGCAATGAAAAAACTGTTTCATTGCTGCGATGAAAAAACTTTTTTATTGCTGCAATGAAAAAACTTTTTTATTGCTGCAATGCAAAAAATGTTTCATTGCTGCAATGCAAAAAATGTTTCATTGCTGCAATGAAAAAACTGTTTCATTGCTGCAATGAAAAAACTGTTTCATTGCTGCAATGAAAAAAACTGTTTCATTGCTGCAATGAAAAAAACTGTTTCATTGCTGCAATGAAAAAACTGTTTCATGGCTGCAATGAAAAAACTGTTTCATTGCTGCAATAAAAAAACTGTTTTATCGCTGCAGTAAAAATATGTTTCATTGCGACAATGAAAAAAGTATTTCATTACTGCAATTAAAATTTGTAATTGCTTCAATGCAGAAAATGATTCATTGAAATTGATTTTTTGCTGCAATGAAAAAATGTTTTATTGCTGCATTGAAAAAATGTTTTATTGCTGCAATTAAAAAGTGTTTCGTTGCTGCAACTAAAAAATGTTTCATTGATTCAATGAAATTGTTTCATTGCTACAGTGAAATTGTAGCAAACAATTGCTCTTTTGCGCGAAAAATTCAACGGCCGTGTTATCTGAGGTCGAGGAGATGTTAATTGGTCCATCGGATAGAGATATGCCACCGAAGCCGTGTTCAGCTTTTCCCCGATATTTGCTTTACACATAATTGTCATAAATCTTTCTATAATAAGGAAAAATATTTAGATAAATCTATTTAAACATTTTGTTTTATTTACATTTATCATCGTGCGTTTTAGTTGGACCACCCTTTACATAAGAACTTATATTATTTAAAAATATATATGTATAGATACTTTTTTTGTGTTTTTCCACTACAATATATAAATAATTTGTTATTTCTTATTTTTCTTTTTAGGTAAGTTGTCATATCATTTGATATATCATCTATGAACGTACATCCTCTATGTAAGTGATTATTTTTATTATAATAGTAAATGATATTGATTCAGGAATATATGTTTAAGATCAAAAATTGTTTTAAATTGGGCACTACTTAACTTGCAGCAATTTGAATTTCATATGGGTATAGCTTCCATTTCACACCTTCAGCGCTATTCCATATATTTTTATCCTACACCAAGCTAAAGATGAAATAAAACTCTCATTTATGGGCAGCTGCTCCAAAGTTAGTTCTGAAGCTATTTATTTGACCACGTTCAAAGGAAAGCGATGTTGTGAGGATATGGTTGTTGGGTCCATGGTATAGTTGCATGTGAATCATGATATTGTTGTGAGTAATAACCATATACCTAAGATTAGTAATTTTTTATTTTTTTTGGTTGTTTCCTTCGAAAAACTATGTCCGGCGATCGCAGACTTTTGAAGCCTAAACAGCTTAAAAGTCTAGTTCAGTTCTGAACCAACTAAATGGCAAGCTTAAAAAAATGATGTTTACTCCGTTGTGGAAGTGAAACTGTTGAAATATTTTGGGGGAAAACATCGCCCCATAACAACGGGTACTTTTAAACTCTCAAAGAAGTTTTGCTGAAAAAAATGTTGTTTTCATTGGAAACCTGAAAGCGAGAGCGTTAAAATCAACATGCAAACATATGTTTTCATTAAATTTAACATCAATTAATCTTTACAGGATATGCACCACATTTACTGCCATCCAGTGCGCAGACTCAACAGCGCACCACCATGGCAGCCAACTGCCACCAAACATTTTCATTTAACACATGACATTTGTTTGGTTTTCAAATGCAAATTTCCGTTTTTGGTTTCTCATTTTTTTGTTTCTGAGCTCTCAGCACTTCTTTTATGGCCACCGACTGACAATTCATTGGAATCGATGGTTGGTTGGTGCGGCAGCCACTGTGGCAGTTGCACTGTGTGTTTATGATGCCTTGGTTTGCTGAATTTTTACCAACGTTTTATAGTGAGCATTCACACTAAACTTATTTGTCACGAACCAGCAATGAACCCATAAACCAACAGTCAACCAGAAACGTAATGTACGTCGTCTTTCGGTTCTGCTTTCGGTTGCGAATAGTGTTGGCTTTGCTTTACATTTCAAAATGCAGAAAAAATCCAAAACTGAATGTACATATATTGGCAGCCAGTTAACAGATGTCAGCCCGAAATCGCTGTACGCCTCCGTGCCCCGTGCGGCTTGGCTGTGGCTGCAACATAACACTGAAATTATGCTGTACGCTGCGGCAATTTGAGCCGCAGCATACGCCTTTATTATGGCAAGAGCAGAGAGACAGCCGACCGGGCCGGGCCATCCAATGAGAGGTGACACTTTTCAGCTGCTGCAGTTAATGCCAGCGTACAAAGTTTAGGTTGAGGTTTACATTTCCAGCATACATTTTATAAATCAGATCGAATCTATGGCACGTTTTAATTTTTTTTGTAGGTTTTTTTGTCTCCTCTGTCAACTTTTGTCATTTGGCGAAATAATGTGGGCAAAAGTTGGTCACCTTTTTCCTTGTCCCTGGCTTGCTGTTAACAAGAAATCGGGGCAATTTATGTTTATTGCCTTGCAACGACGACGTGGTCGTTTCATTTCATTATGCTGCCCCATATACGGCGTTGTTTTGCTAAGGTTTTTCGCGCAGTCGTCTGTCCGTTCGTCCGTCCGCCCGGTTTCTGCAAAAGCATAATCAATTTAAAACAATCTTTTTACGAGACCAAGCATTTGTATGTGACCAAAGACCCCAACCACGAGAAGAAAGGGTACGACGTACGTACACTCCAAACCACCACATCAGCCTTAGCCGTAGTAGTCGTCTGTGCAGCAACTTTGTTGCCCTCTTGAAATATCGTTTTTTATCATAAAGTCTGCATCTTTTGAAAATCCAAAGACTGTTTCTGTTTTTGTTCTCATTTATTTTCTCCTTCCAGAAGAAGAAGAAAAAAAACTCCAAACATAACATTTTATTTCATTTGCCCGCATAATTTAATAAAAAGAATGAAAAAAAAGAAAACGAAAAAAACATAATAATAAAATACAACCCGCAAAATTATTGAAGTCAAGCATTACTTATTATTAAAAGTCATTTGATTAGCTTTGAAAGATATGAACGCCAAAAAAACGAAGTTTGTCCAAGGAATGCAAAAGGTTTGAATTAAGAAAGAAACTGGGAATATTTAAAGAATTTCAATATGAAAAAGTTGTACTTAAAATGGGAGCCGCGTTTGCTTAGAATCGTCTCAAGTGGCTGAAGTTCCCCCGTTGTGCCTTTTGTGATTGCAAACATGGCAACAAATTATATTCCATTTGAGTGGCGCTTTAGGGCTGAAATACTTCTTAAAGGGTCCCTCGTTCTCTTAAATCAAAGTCACCACCATCTGAACTATTTTCCGTTCCTGTAACAATAATATTTCTTTATTGTAAAAGAAAAGGTTACAATATTGCAAAGATTTGGCTCAGCTTTATATCTAGAGTACTAGTATTATTTGTATGGAGAGGTATTAATTTATTATACAGTATGTATATTTCTATAGTAGAAAGGAAAACTATTAACAAAAACCTTCAATATAAAGAACTTTGTCACCCTAAATTTCATCTATTTCTGTCATATATTTTTATATTGTCCCCAAAAGGGTAAATTTCAAGGCAGAGGCAAAAATGTAGCATTACATGCAAAAGCCAAGACTTATAATGCTCATAAAATATTTTTTTTTTACAAGGTAACCCTTAATCTTACAATATAAATAGTTCCACGGGTCTAAGAAATATCTCTTTTAAGAATTTAGAAAAATTATTGTTTAAAGGATGCATGAAACTAAAAGCAGCAGTCCAAGTCAACATTTGTTTATATTCATTTTTCACTCCCACATAAATGAGAATTATTTAGGTTTATTAAGCTAATTACAAATAAAATAAAAGGCTTTTCTCTGCAGTAGCTGATTGTAAGAGAGAGAGAGAGAGAATATCTCTTTAAGAATCTAGAAAAATTATTGTTTAAAGGACACATGAAACTAAAAGCAGCAGTCGAACTCAACATTTGCTTATGTTGTTTGTTCTCTCCCACATAAATGAGAATTATTTAGGTTTGTTAAAAAAATCATCTAAATCCTTTAATGTGTCCACAGATGTCATTTAGAACCTTCAGAGCAAATTCCACTTAGAATATAAGACTATTCTCTGCAGTAGCTGACCTTAAAATGCTCTTGGTTAATTTTGGCCATCTAAAGGTTTATTTTTGGAATAACATAATTATATTAATAATTTCATCGGCAGGTTAAAAACCATTGCTTTTCTCTAACTGTTTAAAAAACACTGTTACACTGTTGTGTTTTAAGGCAAAAGCTTCATACTTCACATAGCAAACCCTAACATTGTTGGAGCTTTTGTGGCGTGGCGTATGAAAATAAAACATTTTTCTTTCCATAAAAAGCCATTTAAGTTTCTTCAATATGCGCAATCTGCGGGAACAATGAAACATTTGCCTTCAAAAACCATGCCATAACAAGAAAGCTTTTTAATGGCACTACTCTCGATAACATAATTTCTCTGCTTTTGCATCCATAAACCACTCAATAAAACCAGAGCTTTTAAATAGTACCTCTCATTTTAACATTACTCTTCTGTTTACAGCAGATCATCTGTGGACATGGCAACCACAGCTGATCATGAATACCAATCCTCAGCGGATTGACTACAATCCGTGGTCTTTTCAGCATAACACATCAGCCTGAAGAATGCTATTTGCATAAGGTTGACAGCTGATCATCTGCAAATTGACCTACTCGGATAAGCATACGGTAATTCAGCACAGCTGATCAACAGCAGGTTGCCCACAGCGGTTTGACTAACAAATTTAAATATCAGCTGGTCAGTCAAATCATTATTTCACTTCTTTTGATGATTTTTCGTGGATTCGCACCTACGGATAGGACAGAACATATTATCATTAACAGATAACCTAGAGGGGATTAATATCGGTTATTTGATAGTAGTGATAATTTGCTTGGTAGGAGAACAGCTGATTGTCAGCTGTGTCGGAAAACAGCTAATGGTCATCTATGTTGGGAAACTGATGATGGTCAGCTGGAAAACCGCTAGTGGCTAGCAGGGTTAGTAAACCGCTTGTGTTGGAAACAGTTTATTCCAGATGTGTTGCAAAGATTATCTACAGTTGTGGAAAGCAGCTGATACAGAGATGAATTCGCAAATTTTCAACTTTGCTTAAAAAATTTCTTTATTGAAAAAATTATGCTCATCTATGTTAACTTAAAATAACTAGTATTATGCACTATTAAACATATTGCAGTTCGAAAACATCTGATAATAAGCTGTATTCGATAATAGCTGAAAATAATCGATAGCTGCTTATAATCTGCTGTACGATATAGGAAAACAGTTTATATTTAGATATTTTGAAAAACAGCTCTTGCTTTGTTTAAAAACAGGTGATACTAAGCTTTGTAGGAAAGCAGCTTATATGCGTTGGAAAACAGATGATAGCTGCTGTGTTGGAAAACAGTTGACAGTCTGCAGTGTTGGAAAACAGCTAACAAGCAGCTGTGTGGGAAAACATCTTATGGGCATGTGTGTTGGAAAACATCTTATTTTCATATATCTGGAAAATAACAGACACTCTTGCTTAGTAGGATATAGGTGATACTAAGCGTTGTTTAAAAACAGCTGATAGTCTTCTGTGTTGGAAAACAGCTGTGTTAAAATCAGCTGATTCTCAGCTGTGCTAGAAAACAGCTGACAGTCTTCTGTGTTGGAAACCAGCTCTTAGTCAGCTGTGTTAAAAAACAGCTCATACTTAGCTGTGTTGGAAAGCAGCTGATAGGCAGCAGTGTTGGAAAGCAGGTGATAGGCAGCAGTGTTGGAAAATAGCTGATAATCAGGTGTGTTGGAAACGGTAGCTAAATAACCGTTTCTCAAAACACACGTAGGAAAGCAGCTTATATGCGTTGGAAAACAGATGATAGCTGCTGTGTTGGAAAACAGTTGACAGTCTGCAGTGTTGGAAAACAGCTAACAAGCAGCTGTGTGGGAAAACATCTTATGGGCATGTGTGTTGGAAAACATCTTATTTTCATATATCTGGAAAATAACAGACACTCTTGCTTAGTAGGATATAGGTGATACTAAGCGTTGTTTAAAAACAGCTGATAGTCTTCTGTGTTGGAAAACAGCTGTGTTAAAATCAGCTGATTCTCAGCTGTGCTAGAAAACAGCTGACAGTCTTCTGTGTTGGAAACCAGCTCTTAGTCAGCTGTGTTAAAAAACAGCTCATACTTAGCTGTGTTGGAAAGCAGCTGATAGGCAGCAGTGTTGGAAAGCAGGTGATAGGCAGCAGTGTTGGAAAATAGCTGATAATCAGGTGTGTTGGAAACGGTAGCTAAATAACCGTTTCTCAAAACACAGGAGAAAAATGACCATGTGTACCTCCCATTTCAAACTCCATCTGTTCAATTTCAACGTGATTCAATATAAAAGAGTAGTATGTACATTGTGTTACGATTTGCGTGTTGAGTTGTTTTATTTGAATTTTTTCTGTATATACGAGTGTTTCATTATTAAAACATTATTTTTTGCTTCTCGTTTTTGCGAAAACCCACAGACAGTATGACTACGACCACTTTGACGTACATAGAGATATACAGTTGGCAGTTGGTACTGTTGTGTATGTCTATATGTCTGTTCCCCAAATATAGACTTGGTCGAATCAGAGTGATCGAGGGAGAGAGAGAGTGTCTGAGCAAACGAGAGGGCCTCCTTATATGTTTTTAATTCTGACGATGATGATGGTGGTGGTGCTGGCTAAGGCGAACATGGCGGTGATGAATCAGTTGTTTTGTCTATAAATCTCGAACCATTTAAGGCCACCGAATGAACGAGCACACGGCAGACATGCTTATAGATACATATAGTATTGTCTATACTCGTAGGACTTTGTGAATTTCGTATAAAATTTATCGCCAACATGTGCCAAGATTTTTGTTGAAATAGCAGTTTGTTGTAATTATAATGACAATAAATTCTGTTTTAGCAGTGAAAAAAAAAACATGAGAATAAATATAAGCATATAGGCAGATTGACAGCCAGACGTTTGGTTAAATTTCAGTTGTTTCTTGGTTTTGGTCAAATGTTGAAATTTGAAAAATTGGCTAATTAATATTTTGACGATTTGGATTTGCATTTGAGAAGACCAAATAAGGAATGGCAGAGCAAACATATATCATTTGGCTTAGATTGTTCATGTATAAATCATGTGGATATTCGATCAATTACTACCTGAAATTTTGTTAGCCTTTTCATTTGGTTTATCTAAACATGGCCTGTTTATTGTTTTAACTTCCGTTAGACTTTCTTAATTCTATGGATTATTTTTTGTCCATTTTGCTGATAAGTTGCTGAGGATTCTACCCTATCTATTGTGTGATTTATTTATTTTTCATTTGCTTGCTACAAAATGGACTGTTTTCTTTGTCAACCTCTATGCGAATTTTCACCCCCTCTTCCTGGAGGCTCAAATGACCTTTTATGCCTGAGGTCATTTTTAAGTCGGTTTATATCGTTCCTATCACGTTTATTTGCTTTATTTTTAGTTTATGTATCCAATTTCCGGCATAATCTCATTAGTAGTCGAGTTCTCGTTCTCCCTCCTTCATCAGGTTTCAGTTTTATTTTTGTGCTTTTCTCTCTATTTTCTGTTTGTTCTTTTTTCATTCCATAAATACCAACGCCAAACAGTCTGGGGAAATTTTCCATTGCCACTTTTAAGCAGAACAGAACTTGTTAGTAATTTGCACTATTTTGTAGATACGTGATAGTTCCATAACTAAGCCACTCAGCTATTTGCACTTTAATATTAAGCTGCACTCGAAGAAAAATCATAGTTCATATGTCGAAAAAATAGTTGAGTTTGATTGGAAATCTGATAATGAGCAACTTTAGAAATTTCTGATAATGAGCTCTCTAGAAGAAGCCCTGATATTCTCTGCTTACCAAAAATTCGTAGGCATTCCTGCTTTATACTTCACAGCGCATGCTAGGCACCAGGTTTTATTGAAAAGATACTTCATAAAAATCTGAATTAGTAACACAATAACAAATTATTGCAAATTATTATTATATCTTAATTTGACTGGACTTTGTCGACTCTCACACTGGATTAGTAGTCAAACAACACTTGGATCAGATGATGATCAGATCTGCTAAATAATATCTAATGATAAGCCGACAACAGCTGAGGATAAGCCGTGTTTGAAAATAGCTAATGATTACATACTGTGTAGAAAAACAATAAATAATTTATTATGCAGGAAAACAGCTGATGATCACCTATATGAAAAACAGCTTGAGATTCGCTGTACAGGAGCTGATGATCTGCTGTATAGGAAAATTGCTGATGATCAGATATGTTAAAAAACATGTGATAACCCAGCTGTGTTTCAAACTATCTGATAACTACGAGTGTAAAAAATCAGCTCGTTAGTACAACAGCTGATCATCAGCTGTAAGAAACAGCTGATCGTCAGCTGTTAAGAAAAGCAGTTTATCATCAGCTATTAGGAAAAACAGCTGATCATCAAACTAGCTGATGACCAAGTGTGTGAAATATCAGCTCGTGTGTAAAACATCTGATCATTAGCTGTTAGGAAAATCAGAATATCACTAGCTGTTAAGTAAAACATCTGATCTTCAGCTGTTAAGAAAAACAGTTGATTATCAGCTGTTCAGAAAATCAGCTGACTATCAGCTGTTCAGAAAATCAGCTGATCATCAGCTGTTAAGAAAAACAGCTGATTATCAGCTGCAAAGAAAAACTGCTGATCATCAGCTGTTAAGAACAACAGCTGATCATTGCAGTTTTTAGCTGATCATAATCAGTTATGAAAAAATATCTGTTCATTAGCTGTATTGTAAAGTGACTGATGATAAGCTGTTCACGAAAACAGCTGATGGTCAGCTGTAAAGAAAACCCGCTGATAATGAGCTGTAATCCAAAAACTCTGATGGTTAGCTGTTTAGGAATCTCAATTAAAAAATAGCTAATGATCAGTGCTATGTAATAACAGCAGATTATTAGCGATAAAGAAATCCGTGGATATCAGTTTTCAGCTAGTAATCAGCTGTAAAGAAAAAACAGTGTTGGAAAACAGCTGCCTACTATCAGCCTGTTAGTTAAACCGCTAACTATGATAAGCAGTGTTGGAAAGTCGCTTTTGATCAGATGTGTTGAAAAGAACACAGATGATGAACAGATGTGTAAAACGGCTCATGATTTGCGGCATTGAAACCCAGCTAAAAAACAACAATTGTTGATCATCTGTTTCGGAAAACAGCTGCTTATCATCAGCTTTGTAGTTAAATCGCTGATTATCAGCAGTAAAAACAGCTGTTTAGTTAAACCGCTTATTATGATAAGCAGTGTTGGGAAGTAGCTTTTGATCAGATTTGTTGGAAAGAACACATATGATCAACCGAATCGGAAAACATCTAATGATTTGCTGTACATTGAAATCCAGTTAATGGACAACAGCTGTTGATCATCTGTTTAGAAAAATAAATGTAACAAAAAATGGACGATCGACTGTGTTTCGAAGTATTAAAAAAATGCTATATTTGCTGGAAAACACTTCAAAATTCGCTCTTAAGGAAACAGAAAAAAAAACAGCCGAAGAGAAATAATTTTAAGCAGCTTTACTAAGAATGGATTACCTACTTCATTAAAAATTAGCTTTACGAAGGATCACCTTCTTTATTATAAAGCAACTTTACAAAGAAAGGATCATATACTTAATTATAAAGCTAAGGAAGTAACAATGGATGATGTTGGACAAATGCTGATCATGTCTTGATACTAGATAATAAGAGGGGCCCAGAAATTTCATGTAACACACAAGCTATGAAGAACACTGTAACTACAAAGGCCCATAGTTAGTCTGGGTCTCTTTTGAATACGAGATCGGTTTTTCCACATCAGTTTATGCACTTCAGATCAGTTTTGATCTTAGATTTTTTTTCTCGAGTGTCCTATAATGTATTTGCCAATTAATTCTTTAGAGCTCCAATCGAATACGCAAAGCACTCTATTTTTTTAGCTTTGTCTTTTTTAATGGCCAATAAAAAATCCATTTAAAGCGGATATGACAGTAACGTTAGAGCTGTAAAATAGTCGTATAAAAAGTATAAAAACCACAATAAAACAACGTGTAAATGTCATCAGAAATGTTCATTAAAAAATCGCCAACAAAAAACCCCACACGGGTAATAATTTATTAATTAGTAAAAGTTCTTGTCGCACATTTATTTGCAAACGAGTTTTGTGATGCTCAGAGAGAAACAGGCAGAATTTATAACCAGCGAATGCTGAAAAAAATTCAAAATTAAACGTTTCAAAAAATTAATATATTATAGCGTTTACTAAAACCAATAATATTTAATCGGAAATATAAAAGGTCAGCTAGCTGCTTAGTCGAATTGAACGCAAATAGCTCTATTCAATTCGCCATCTAAGGCAAGCCATACTGGCGGTGTTCTACATTTGAGAACTCAATTAATATTTTAACACCTTTTTCGGTTAAGACACACACATAAAGTAAACCCCCAGTGACAGCAACATTTTCATTGGCATCCCACAGTGTCTGCGCGATCTAAACCCTGGTAGCTGGCCTTTCCTTTTTTTTAATTTTCTTGTTTTGTCTTCAGCCCATACACGCCGCTTGGCCAGACGGAGGGACGAACGAGTCTGTCCGGTCATTCATTGATATAAAATGCATTCATTATGGATCTCGTAATAAAATATGCAAGCAAAAAAAGCACAATTGTCAATTCTTGCATTTAACTTCAATTGAACAAACGCAATTTATTTATATTTTTTTTCCTTCGCTGTACATAAATATGAATAAAATATTTATTGAAATCAACAGTAAGAGATAATTTATAAACTTTGAATTCATATGAAAAATAACCAACATGACATTACCACCCACGTTCGATGTTGTGGTGATTTCGTGTCGTAGCTTATGAGGCATTTGCAGAATGTAATGACAGGCTGGATGTCGGTTCGTTAATCCATCCAAAGCGTCCCGTCTGCCGTGGTCCGTCCATCTGTCACTCAAAGCTACGTTGGGTATTGATTTGGTTTCCTCTGTAAAGAAGCAACTATTGTCACAATCGTGCTCTGTACACAACGTAAATACATGTGTTTACTTGCAATTGAAAGGCGAAACTTCAAAAGAACTTGCTGAACATTTATACACCGGAAGAAAAAGTTAGACAATAACACTAATTTACTAATGTACCGAAATTCTACATAATTCTTACTAAGTCAGATAGATTTGGTAGGAATATTGTAACCTTTTATTGCTTGGTTTCCTACAAGCTAACATATCTATATATTTACTGACCCCTACGTTGGGTACCAGTTTTTTTTATTTTGGTAGGAGGTTGCAGAAAGCAAAAACTTATAAGGAATTGAAATTAGCGAAAGGAGAATATTTGCCATACTCTCCTAATTTCATTAATCTAGCCACCTCCCACGTTGGGCGCCATACTATATTGCTACGATTGATAGATTTTTTAAATACCAAAATTTATTTCATCAGAAATGTTCCTTAAAATATCGCCAACAAAAAACCCCACAAGGGTAATAATTTATAAATTAATAAAAGTTCATGCCGCTCATTTATTTGCAAACGAGTTTTGTGATGAATTTGACTGGTCCTTGTCGCCTCCTACGTTGGGCGCCAGACTATATTGCTACGATTGATACATTTCTTCAATACCAAAATTTATTACAAAACCCCTATGTTAATCTGTTGTTTGTCGGCCTCACGTTAGACAATAAATTTTATTTTTAGTCAGTATTAACACGCATTAAAAAAGAGGTAAATATTTTTGACCAACGTTGGGCGCCAGATTTAAGTTATAGCCGGTATTTATGCTGCAAAAACGGAGTTGTTTGCAAGAACAATCAAATCACTCTTTTAATTCTGTTCGTGCAGTGTAAGTTATCATAAAAATATCTATTAATCCCGCATCGTTCCATTTGAATACGCAAGGTATTTCAATTTTCAAGTCTGTTCTCTTCTGATGTTCGGCCCCTGGCCTTCATGTTAGCCAATACTGCAATAAGCCAATGTTTTTTCAAAATCTCAACCAGCAGAAAAATATTTTTTAATTTCACAATCGTTATCTTTAATATGGACTGTGTCATGTTTTAAGCGCCTGTGCCTCACTTCAGAAAATGTTTAATATAAGGGCCTTTACAGACTAGCAAAACTAGCAGATTCTATGTTCGCATTCTTCACCTTAGAACAAATAAGAGCTGCCAACCATTTGCATGGGGAAACTTCCTGGAAACCTATTAGTTTTCGCCATTTTAAGAAAACCATAATCCAATGCGCTTATCAGACTATATTAAAATTTTTAGTTAAATTTTCTTAGTTGATCCAAGTGTTAGGCGCCAGTCCATGAGTTCATAAAGAAGTTTCTAGTACAAGAACGTGTCTATAATCTAACGTGACATACTAAAATTTAGTCATGCGTAGGACGACACTACATAACTCTACCAAAGGTTCCATATAAAGGCTACGTCCGTTTGAGTAGTTTGTGTTTTTCTATTCTTCTTTCCAATTATAATTGGCACCTCCAATTATAATTGGAGTTGCCAACCATTTGACGAATTGCATGGGAAAATCACCTAGAAAATTACTAGTTTTCATCAATCTAAAAAAAGCTGTAATCAATTAATGCGAATCACACAATGCGAATATTATTTTTTGATTTTCTTAAATCGTCTATTGCGTTGGGCGCCGCTTTTGACTTCATAAAGTAATTTTAATGTAGTGTGGAAACTGAACCTTGTAGAAATTTCAAGAAAAATATAGTGTAGGAATTTGCCTCGGCACAAAAACCGCTGTGGACATACTTGAATCGAGTCATAAGTTGGGCGATAGTAATTCACAAATTTCACAAAACTTTCATAGTAAGGGCTCTTTTCGACAGAAAACAAATTGGTTTTAATTTTGTTGAAATAAATCGACCTTTTATATATATCTTTTTTGTATTTCATAAATTTACCCTTGCTTTGGGCGCCAGTATTTGACTTCATAAAGTAATTTCAATGTAGTGCGGAAACTGAACCTTGTAGGAATTTTAAGAACAAATAAAGCGTAGGAATTTGCCTCGGAGCATTTTGCGATGTAGGGAAACTTAAATTTAGTCATTCGTTGGACGCCAGTATTTAATTTTACAAAATTTTCAATATAAGAGCTCTTTCCGCCTGACAAAAACATTTTTCTTTTTGTTTTGTTGTCATTTATTTGGTCTTTTTATCGTTATTATGATTTGAACAGTTTTTCAACGTAAAAGTTTTAGTGTTTTTATTTCTTTGCCTCAAAAAAAATAAAAGATGCCAACCATTTGCTTTAAATAAATGTGGGGAAACTACAAGTTTTCGTCAGTTCGAATAGGCCTTAATTTTTTTTTCCCAAATCAGACTTTGTTAGCATTATTATTTTTAATATATTAAAAAGAGCCTTGTGTTGGGCGCCAGTATTCGACTTCATGAAGTAGTTTCCATAAACTTGCTCTGGCGCAAACTCCGCTGTGGTTATACTACAATAGATTCAAGCGTTGGGCGCCAGAACTTTACGAAAAATTTACGAAATGTTTAATATTAGTTGAAATTGTGCTCGTTTTCTCACTTCAAAAAATTGGCAACTCCATTTTTTTAAAGTAATAAAAAACGAGCACTATTACTTCTAATATTAAACATTTCGTAAATTTTTCGTAATGTTCTGGCGCCCAACGCTTGAATCTATTGTAGTATAACCATTTCTTGAATATGTTGGGAAAAAACTTTTTTCCGTCAGTCTAAATAGGGTCTAATGCCTCAAGTCCAACTATGAGAACATCATTTTTTAATTTTTTTTAGCTTGAGCCATGTGTTGGGCGCCAGTGAAGAAATTTCCTTATAGTACCGGAATTCGTTTAGGTTCGTATTGGTTTATCATGACCGATTGTTTGGACCTGTCTGTTGTCTGCCACAGGCGCCTAGGGTAGTTTTCGTTTATTAAAATATTTAAATTTTTTCGTAATATTCCTCGAGTGTTTTTTTTTTCGTTTTAAGCTTTTGCAGCCGTAATATTTTAAGATGTTACATGGCTGGCTTAAAAAGCCACCAGTCAATTGAATTCAATAGTCAAAATGACAAATGTTTAACAACATTGGAAAAACACTTTGGCTAAGACCACCCCTTGGCGACAGCACCAGCGAATCCATATTCAATTGTGTCGTTTTGTTTTGCATTTCGAATGCATTCAAAGCATTTTTTATTCGGCGACAAATATTGACAAATGAAAGATGACATCCGTTAGACGCGGCAACACGAACGAGTCTGAACGTACGTCTCTTCATAGAATTTATTTTGGAAAGAGTGTTCATGGACGGACCGACCGGGAGACGGACGGAGGCAAAATCATGCAATCATGTTGCACACAGCACGCTTCCACAAATTTGTCCGATGTGGCAAAGCAAACTTTGCAACATAACCCACATACTCGTACATCGACTGCTGTAGAAGATCGTGTGTTTGTCGCTTGCCGCCTGCAATCGCTTCAGTGGCTTGCAGCATTCATGGGTTTGCTGCATGGATTTCTCTCGAAAGCATCGCAGTTACAGCTTTACTTTCAAAAGGTGTCTGCAGCGAGAAGTCGTGTGTGCTGCCTTTTTTTTTTGATGATGACGAATTTCCTTCCTTTTCAAATTTGTTTTGAAATTAATTCTTCTTTTTTTGACTGAGACTTTGTCGAGTGTAGGTGTTGTGGTATAAAGCCCTCTTCCGTTGCGATCTCTTCATTGATTTCACTTAGTTTTTTTTTTTGATTTTTGTATTTTATAGTCGTTGTCATTTGTTTTTTAATATTGTTTGCGTTTTAAATAATGTTTTACTTATGCAAATTATTTTGCATGAAACTTACACGGCATTCCTTGTAATTGTTGTGATAGCTGGAAGTTGTTTGTTGTACTATGCTATGCTTAGCTCTTTTATTTTGCTTTTAGTCCGAATCGATTCGATTCGCTTTGGTGGTATTGTCCCATATCGATAGCTGTTGGTGGTGGTTATTCGATGGTTGGTGGTTACTTACCGGCCGTGGCTACTTTGACGATGATATATGACATGTTGCATGATCGTGTGATTTATGACACACGGCAGGTGGCCAATATTGCGATTGTTGTCTGATGTTGTTGTTTATCTATTTTGAAAATTTATGTTTTTTCTACTCTTTTTTCGCTATAAAACAAATAAATGTCATAAAATTGAATGGGGAAATAATAAGTCAATAACACGAAGAGTCGGGGGATTGACTTCAAAACGCATGCTTTGTCTTGTATGAATGTGGATTTGCATACACTTGTTTAGCTTTAAGCCATAAATATTTTAGCTAGAAATGTCATTTCGTGATAGGTAAAATGCAATGGATTCTTTTAAAAGTTTATATGTTTGAAAAAACGCAAGACTCTTATTGATGGTATTCTATAGTGCTAATTTGCCAGCTGTTGGGCGCCACTTTAATAGATGAAATTCATTTTCCTTTTATTCATGTTAAAGCTCATTCAATTTTATTTAATAAAGCTTAATAAGTTTTAAAAATTTAAGTGCCCCCTGCTCGTTGATGCATGTGGGGCATCTTACCAGAAAGTTGTTTATTACGAGGGCGGCTCGGAAAGTTATTAGCCTATCAATGAAAGAGAATAGTTAGTTTTTCAAAAATATTTTTATTTTTCAATATAATCTCCTGAAACTTCAATACACTTAGTCCAACGCTTATCTAGCAATTCTGTCCCTTGATTAAAATAGTTTTCCTCAAGGTCTTCAAAATAGTGGTTTACAACTGTAATTGCATCTTCATTTGAGGTAAAACGCTTGCCAGTAAGGAATTTTTTTAGATTTGGGAACAGATAAAAGTCACTGGGAGCTAAATCAGGAGAATAAGGTGGGTGGTCAAGCAACTCGTACTTTAATTCGTTGATTTTAGCCATTGTTAAAACACTCTTGTGCGCTGGTGCGTTGTCTTGATGAAAAATTATTTTTTTGTGTTGTAAGCCAGGACGTTTTTCTCGAATTTGTGCATTTAATTGATCTAAAAGGTTGCAATAGTACTCTGAATTTATTGTTTTACCCTTTTGCAGATAGTCAATCAATAAAATACCTTTGAAGTCCCAAAAAACCGTTGCCATAACCTTACCAGCCGATTGAATTGTTTTTGCCTTCTTTGGGGCACTTCCTCCAGCTTGAGTCCATTGTTTGGATTGTTCTTTTGTCTCTGGAGTATAGTGGTGGATCCATGTCTCATCAACAGTTATGAAACGACGCTTAAAATCCATTTTATTTCGCTGAAAACGATCCAAACAAGCTTGAGAAATGTTCATTCTTATGCGTTTTTGGTCGACTGTTAACAAGTCCGGCACCCATTTTACAGAAAGCTTTTTCAACTGTAGCTCTTCATGCAAAATTAAATGGACTTGATCATTTGAGATGCTCATGATATTAGCTATTTCACGCTTTTTTATTCGTCGATCATTTGATACCATATCATGCACTTTGGCTACAATTTCTGTTGTTGTTGCTGTTTTTGGACGTCCACTACGTGGTTCATCTTCAATGCTTGTACGACCACGTTTAAATTCAGCAACCCAATTTTTTACTGTTGCATATGAAGGAGCACTTTCACCTCACACATTCACCATATCATTATGAATTTCTTGTCCCGATAAACCTTTTTTATGTAAATATTTAATGACACCACGCATTTCTAATTTTTCCATTGTAAAAAAATCGCGGATGCTTCTTTTGTGAACACCTGTTTCTATATGAAGGAGTTCCCAGATCGAAACAAAACATGTGTTCATAGCAGAGATGGAAGTTTCCAAAACACTTAACTTTTTTCTGTTTATACCGCGCTTTTTGTGCTACGCAGAGAAGTTTCCGAAACACCCTCGTACTGCTAAGAGAGTTGAGACAGGAATAGCCGCAATTGTTTCTCGAATGGATTGCTTTAGTTCGTTTAATTTTTTTGGTTTTGCTTTATGACTTCCTGTTTGCAATAACCACACAAGAAAAAGTCAGATGCAGCAAGATCAGGGGCCAATGAAATGTGAAGTTTCTGGATATCAGCTTATTCGTCCCAATCCTGTCATAACAGGCCGGGCTATGTGAGGAGTTGCACCATCTTTCTGAAACCATTCAGCATAATTCTGGATAGAAAAACTCTCTCAACATGCTCAAGTAACAGTCTCCAGTGACCGTAACGGTGTGACCGTTTTCTTCAAAGAAGTAGGGTCTAACAATGCATCGTGATGAAACTGTACTCCACACTGTGATACGAAGTGAATGCAATTCCGTCTCATGGAGTATCTGTGGGTTGGAAGCACTCCATATTAGACAATTTTGTATTTTTATGTTGCCGTTTAAATCGAAATGGGCCTCGTCGGACATGAAAAGACAGTTCAACATGTTGAACTGTCTTTTCAACCTCTTCCACCATTTGAAGCATCTTCTGGCAAAATTCCAAGCAAATCGGGAAGTCTGCTACATACGTTTGTTGGCCATTTGAATATTATATGCTTATACCCATTTGAGCAGATAAGCTTCTTGATCATAGCGACTGTTTCCTGCATTATGATCCATTTGCTCGGAGGATTGCCGCCAAACGTGCGCCTATACTCTCTTTGAACCGAAACTACGGACACCAGTTCGTGATAGCGGCGGACAATCCAAATTCTTGTTTCAGAGTTCCAGTTATCCATTTTTTGTTAAATCTAAGAATCAATCTGCAAAAAAATTAACCAGTTTCATCAAATAAAAAAAAAGTTATTACATTTTTTTTGGTAGCGGCTTTCATCAGCCATCCTGTATATGACAAATTTTGTACACACTCCATCATTCGGTAGAGGGTCTAATAATAAAAGTAAACACGCACGTCCGGCGCCAGTTGATGATAAGTACGATTCCTCTGAATATCAAAATAATTCCATGGCAAGTTTTGTATTTTATATTTTTCCATATCATATTTTAATATCATTTTATGGTCAGGCATGAAGATCATATCGTTGGAAAGTAAATTGAAATATATCTTCCTTCAATGGCCAACGTACCTGAAATTGGACAATATAATTCATATCTTGCTTTTTTGTAAACTACACCACACTGTGGTACAGGGCAAAATGACTTAGTGACCTTTAAGGAATAGAGATGGATGTTAAGTATACCGAAGGACTCAGAATCACAATCTGATTCTATTGAGCGATATCTGCACATCCTTCGATATCTGTGAATCTATATTTGTAATCAAAGTACAGGTCGCAATTATAAACCGATTTCAATGAAACTTTGTTCCTTCATAAAGTTAAGGCCAAGTAAGAACCCGTTTTGAAATTGGTCCACATCGGTCCCGATATCAAAATATAATAAGTACATTGGTGTTTTCCGATTACAGAATCTGCAGATCTTAAAGCCAAATATTACACCCGACTCCGACATCATTTTGCAAAGAGAATTACGATACTAACTCATAACTCTGGTGAAGTTGGACCATATCGGTCCATAATGGTTTTCGCACGCAAACGTCCCTCTCGATTTTAAGTTCCTACTAAACGCAAAAGTTTGCCTTAAAACGAGTACCTTTTTAGACGATTTATTTACTCAAGTTTAACCTCTGTTTAATACAATGTGTAAGAATTTGCCTCAACGCTAAGGTTATTTTAATGGAAAGTAATTAAGTTTTTTCACAAAAGTTTTACATTTTGCGCTTTTCAACCCTAAGACTCTTTCAGTTGATAGATTTAAGCAACTGCTCTGAAATTCTTCAGTTAATTTATACATAAATATTCACATTTAGTTATATTTAAACCTGTCAATCTTGCAACATTTCATTAACTAACTGCAACAACTGTTCACTTATCGAGCGACACAGCTAGCCAAACAGCCAAGCAGCCAGCTAGCCAATGGAGCTCGCATCTTGCGCTGCCAACAAAAACATTTACAATGTATGACCAAAAAAGAATTCATCATTGGATGTTGTTTTTTTTGTTTTGTTTTTGTATGATTTTCCACACCCTGTTTATTTTTGCAAGCATTTCAACAATTTCCTCTGCCATCACATTCTAGACCACCAAAATAAAAAGAACCGAGAAAAAAAGAAATACATTTCAAAATGTATTTCGAGCGTATCTCGCACACACTCACTTAGTCTGCAAAAAAGAAGAAAAAATGTCATTAAACTTGCGCTAGCCAGTCGGCAGAACGCGTCGCAAAGAATCTACAGCTTTGTCGAATTGACGTTAGCGTTTTCTTCGATGTCGCAGCCGCCGTCGGTGTGGCAAGTGAAATTTATAGCGTTGAGCACTGTACGTGAAACTACAGAAAGAAATCCATATGAACATTTTCTTTTTTGGTAATTGCCAAGAAGTCGAGAAGAACACAAGATAAAATTAAATTAAAAATACCAAAATAAAAACAAATACAAAAAATCGAATAGTGTGGCATCATCATCATCATGTGCAACGCAGTCTTAAATGCGATTTTCGGTCTATTTATAAGAAAATAAACTTTTGATATTTTTGTGCCAGACAGTTTGCCTCTTATAATTACAAAAAAAAATAGCTAGAAACCAAAAAAACAAGAACTGAATTGATGATTAACGAGTCTAGATGTACTGACATCTGTATATTTATATTTTGGTCTTGTGGCTTATTCCTTTTCTTGCGAAATTGCCAAATTTGAGGAGACTGTGTGATTGCATGTATGTTTCAATTTGCCCCTAAAAATATGGGGGTGGGCGTTCAAAGATGATAAATCTTTGAGGATTCTCCTCAACCGGATGTATGTCAATTTAATAAGTCTTTGGCAATTGTTGCAATTTTTTTCAAATGTTTGCGATTTTGGTTATGCCTTTTTGAGATACGAGTACGTTAGGCATGACCTTATAATTGTTAGCTTCATGGATTATTCATTTAGTTATTCTAACTTATTTCAGTTACTTCAGCTACGTTGGGCGCCAATTTTCATTTTGAACAAGTTATAAGTAATTTTTAAATGTCAAGTAGTTGTATTTTGGTTTCTCAATTATTCAATGAAGTTTTACATCAGAATTTGAAAAACTTGTCCCTGAAACCTGAACTTGACTTTGTTGTGCGGTAATCGCCTCCACGACTTAACACACCGACATTATTTCACTGAAAGTTCAGCTATTCTTAATGTTAATTTAAAGATACTATTTTGCTACTTCGTGTGACAGCAACGTTGGGCGCCAAATTTCATTCTGAAGAAGTCTTAACAGAGAAGTGTTTGTTTTTTGTTTTACAATTATTTAATGAAGTTTTACGTATAAATTTTAAAAAAAATCACTCACTTGGCATTTACAGTAAGGTTACTTGTCCCTGAAACCTGAACTTAACTTCGTTGTGCGATAATCGCCTTTAATTCCCAGCACACTGACATTATTTAACTGAAAGTTTAGCTATTCATGATGTGCATTTAAGGAGACTATTTTCCTACTTCGTGAGTCAGCTACGTTGGCCGCCAGCTGAAGAAGTCTCAACAAGGTAACACTAAATTTTCAAATGAAAAGTGTTTTTTGTTTGTTTGTTAATTATTCAAAAAAATTTTACATCTCAATTTAAAAAAAATACTTTATATTGACAGTACTTGTCCCTAAAACCTGAACTTGACTTCGTTACCCGATAGTCGCTTTTACTACCCAACACATCGATTTTATTATCCTGAAAGTTCAGCCAATTATGATGTGAATTTAAGGAGACCATTTTGCTACTTCTTGAGTCTGCCACGTTGGGCGCCAATTTTCATGCTAAAGAGGTCTCCACAATTTATCAGCAATTTTTTTTAAAGAGAAGTGTTCGTTTTTTGTTTGTCAATTATGCAATGAAGTTTGACAACTAAATTTCAACAAAAAAAACACACTCATTGGTATGAACAGTAAGGATATTTCTCTCTGAAACCTAAACTTGACTTCGTTATGCGATAATCGCCTTCACTACCCAATACACCAACGTTATTATACTGAAAGTTCAGCTATTCAGGATGTGTATTTAAAAATACCATTTTGTTGCTTCGTAAGAAAGCTACGTTGGGCGCCAATTTTTCGTTTATTCAATAAAGTTTTACATTTAAATTTAAAGAATAAACACTTACTTGACATTATTAGTAAGGATACTTGTCCCCATTTAACTTCACAGCCATGACTTCAGTCCTATGCAAAAAAAAAATAGTTTTAATCCACAGCGTTTGGTGCCGAAATTTCGAGTTTTAAACCATTTGTCCTGAGCTATCTATGTGTCCGCTAACCAACGCATTGTGTAAAAGAGTTGGCTTTCAAAAATTTCCCGCAAGGCAACTGGACATTCTGTACAGAGAAGTTTGGAAAAATAAATGTGATGTTAACTGCTGGATTTTTCTCCGTATATTTTGAAGGGGTAACATTTCACCGCACCTATCACACCTTTGGTTGCGTATTATCTCCTCCAGGCTACAGCATTTTTAATAGGAAAAATCCTCCGCAAAACTTGAGTTTTTTTATGGAATTAAATACAGGACTATTGTTTTAAGTCTTGAGTTATGTGTGATGTCAAATTTATATGCCTACTAACCTATGCGTTGGGCGCCAACTTTGCCTGTCTAGAATTTTCGACAAGCTAATAATATATTCGAAAAAGTGAAGGCCTAGTGGCATGGTCTGTAAATTGTTTTTTTGTGAAGCATTTTACGGGTTCGACTTTTTGAGTACATATTGAGTTATGTGCCTTCTATATGCCCACTTAACTTCGCGTTGGGCGCCAGCTTTGGTCTCGAACCATTGTTTGACAAGGCAACGATTCGCGTCTCTACGTATAATTACTTTTTAAATCTGTGCTGCGGATTAAGGGAGAAAACTTGGTGAGCATTTCTATGTTCTCTGTCATTGGTGTTGGCCGCCATCTTAGGCTGCAATTATTTTCCGCTAATTTAATGCCAAATTAAGGTAATTCGATAGATTGTGAGATGCTCAACAGCAAGGGATTATTTGGTACAAGATTCTCATGATTCCCGGTAAAGTTGTTTAAATCGGGTAGAGTTTAAGTCATTGTGATAGCCTCTTGTCATATACGTTGGATAAAGAATTGGTGAGCATTTGTATGCTCTCTGGCATTCACGTTGGGCGCTAGCTTTGGCTGCAATTATTATCCGCTACTTCAGTACCAAATCAAGGTGTTTCAACAGAATGTGAGGTGCTTAACTGCAAGGGATTGTTTGGTAGAAGATTCTCATGATTCCCGGTAGAGGTAAAAGTGTTTAAATCGGCTAGAGTTTAAGTCATTGTGATAGCCCCTTGTGCTATACATTGGATAAAGATGCAGCCATACGTACTATTGAACAATGCCTTATCATACATTTAATCAAATAATGTTAAATTTTGAGACCTTTCCAGTTTTTTCTGCTTTGTAATGCAAATATTTGTATCATCACTACGTTACGTGTTGATGTTTTCTTAGAAACTGCACTGAATCCTCCCTCCCTGAGGCGATTAATCAACAAATTTTAACAGAAAAATTAAAAAACCCCAAACAACAATTCAAATGTATTTTATGTGTGTATATAAGAAGAAGCAAAAAATATTTATATGAAATGCTACTGGTTTTTGTTTTTTCCTGAGGTTATTTTGCATGAATATCTTTAGCAAAATTAACAATCAATTCAAAACCGGCGACGTGAGCAGCACCAGCATCATCCACCAATCAATGGAGTGTTAAACGCTGGCCAATGGTGATGGCAGAAGAGTGCTGCGCGGGAGTTGGATTTAGAGAAAAACAAGCAAATACATTTAAATATGTATATGGGATAATTGCCTAGCGACACATTAAGATTCAATCAAAATCCAAATTGTGTGGTATTATTGTTATCATCGCTTGACTTTTCAGAAGAAGAAAAAAAAATACCAGGTTTCAGATTTCAAAACAGTAAAAAAAAGAATTGAAAACAAAACCCAAATAACACAGTATAAACACCAGCATTCAAAAACTGAACGAAACGATTATTAAGCAAATATTTGCTAATTATAACTTTGAGTTTTTAATTGGTTAAGAAATAGAGACTTTATGCCTTTGTGTCGCCATTTAATTGTCTAATTATTAATTTAATATTTTTGTTTTCTCTCTTTTTAGGTAAGTTGAAGTTGTTGTCACATATCGTATATTTGCCACATCATTTAAGTAAGTTTTCAATCATCCTTACCCTGTTGTCCCATAATATATCGTATTTGATTTTGTTTTGAATTTACTCGAACTTATTTGATTTTTCTCACATCATCGGCGCAGTGCCCACACCCTTTGGATTACTCAAATTTCATTTGCATCGCTGTTTGTTTTGTTTCTCGGATTTCGTATTTTCAATATTTCTTTTTTTTCAATTAAATTCTTAATGGGTGGTCGGCTTCGTTTGAATATTGCCGGGTTTTTATAGACAGAATATACACCCTGCTGTATAAATTGCAAGCGTCTGACTAAAGGGGGTCCGGCCTGACACAGGCACTGTGGTTTTTAAGGGAGGGTTGATATACAGACAATAAAACGAAAAAGCTAGATCTTTTAGAAAATTAGGAAATAAAAAAGAAATATTCTTAAAGTAAATTGGGTTGAATAAAGTTGATATCGTGACCTAATTTCAAGTAAAAATATACTTGATTCGAAGAAGACTATAGTTTTCCCCATGTAACGTTAAAATTTCCTTGGTTTTTGTTCAATTGATCTATTTTCTCTTTTAATACCTTTGATACAATGTAAAAGTATATTAGAATATCAGAAAATATTAAACTAAAAGCAGCAAAAACCTAAATGTGAGAAACCTTTTTTAAATTTCAATTCATTTTTTCGAATTTTTCGGTTCCATTTATCTTTGGGAAAAAAATGTACGTTGAACTAGAATAGCAGAAAATATTAAACTAAACGTAGCAAAAACCGAAATGTGGGAGAAAAAAATGTTTGATAACTTTAATTATTTTTTAAGCATTTCGGATCCATTTTTCTTCGAAAAAACAATTACGTTAAAATAGAATCACGCTGAAATCTTGTCCTAGTTTCAAGAAAAAATAAACTTTGCTCACAGAAGATAATATTTTATAGGTGGCAGTACAACTTAAATAGATTTTCCTTGTATCTTGTAAAAAAGTTTATAAAAAAATTATCTAAAGTTAATATTTAAAAAAAATTAACATTGAACCTAAATTAAGTACAACACTTATCCTAAGTTCCACAAAAGCGTATACTGAATGTGACAGAGAAAGATGTTGGTGTCATTTAAAGTTCAATGTTACTAGATTTTAGTAAATGTTTACTTCTTCTAAAATTAAATTTTTCTTTGAGAAAAAACTAAGAAAATATTGCATAATTTGCGCAACGAACTACAGGAGGAATAATTTAAGTGCAGCGTTGTCTGTTGTGCGTATATGCACACTGACCTCAACGTCGGGCGCCTGTTTTTTCTTCCCATTATGAAAAACAACAACAAACCAATTCAAATTTTTAAACATAATAATATGTAAAGAATTTCGTTAAAGCCCTCTGCTAATTCTAAAAAAGGAGAGCTGTAATTTCATTATTTTACAGTAGTTTCATTTGGCGTACTCAGTTATGTCAGCGGTCGCATTTTTGGGACCACTGGCAGTCTACGTTGGGCGCTAGATTTAGCTGGTCCAAATAAACAGCTTAAGACAAATTTCGTCCGCGATGCTTTTGTTCTTTTAAATGAAATATATCAAATGCAACATTGCAATCATTTAGTTTTGCCTGGTGTAGCTTTTATATGGCCACTGAACTCAGCGTTGGGCGCCAGCATACTTTACAAGAAAAAAGCCGTCAGCGAAGCTAAATTTGTGTTGGCAGTGTTTTACAGAAGTAAGAGTTTAAGTATTAAGTGTAACGTGTTGCCGTTTATTTCATGACCACTCAGCGTTGCGTGCTAGCCATGGGCCTTTATATTTCTCTTTAGACTGGGTGAAAACTTTAGCTGTAAAAAAAATCGACGGTAAAGTGCAAATTCTGAAAAGTGAAGGCGAATGGTTTTTTGAATGGTTTATTCCGAAGTGAAATATTGAAAATTAGTTTTGTACATTGTATACTACTATATGGTACTATATGGCCTATGGCCTTAACGTTGGGCGCCAGCTTAGGCTGTACAAAATTTCTGTCAAGAAACATAAATGTAAAGTAGTCGGCCAAGCCGCATTTTTTTGAATGGTGTATTGCAGAGATTCAAAGATTCTATACTGAGTTTTGACCGTAGTTTCTTTTATATATCGCCTGGTCTTAAAGTTGGGCGCCAACGCAGCCAAGGCTACAGATAACTGTTAAAAGAGGGTCCTTGATTAATTTGCATATTACCGAAGTATTTGAATTTATATCCTCACTTACCTTGCCGTTAGGCGCTAGCTTTGGCTGTCAAGAAATTTAAAAAAAGATCGTCGGTAATGTCACGATTTTTTTTATCTGTAAAGTAACGTTTCACGTATTTAGCTATGTCTGCTGTGCGCGTATAGGTCAGCTAATCTTTAAGTTGGCCGCCAGCTTTTGTTATAAAGGATTTACGACAAAGCAATGGAAAATTCTAATGAAGGAAGTCATCGGCTAACCCTCACAGTATATGGGATGTATATGCAAGAATAAATAAGCTCCGCAAAACCTATGCGTTGGCCGCCAGCTTTGTTTTTAATAAAAAACGACAAGGTTTCTATTTTTGAAAGAGTGAATCACTCCACAAGCTAATTAGATCAGGTTTCTAGTTTGCAGCATTTTCTATTATGCATCATGGCAGATTTATATATTTATTGACGCCTCTACGTTGGGCGCCAGTAAGACATTTTTGTAATTATCCTAGGCTGCATGTAACGAATGTTTCGGTTAATAAAAACATATGTTTCGATTAAATGATCTTAACGGATATATGTAGTGTTTTTATTATACATTATGGCATATTTATTGACGCCTCTACTTTGGGCGCCAGTAAGACATTTTTTTACGTAATCCTAGACTTACCGTAACGCATGTTTCGGATAATAAAAACATTTGTTTCAATTAAATGACCTCAACTGAAATATGTAGAGTTTTTTTCAGCTTTACAATATTTGCAGTTTAAATAGGTTTGCGACTTTTTCCCAAGCGGTTTTCTAATCTACACTTGAGCGTCTTTGATTATATTTTATTTTTTAGTTCAAGTATTTGTTCTCTAACCACTGTGCTTTCATTACACATTTTTCTCTTCAAGCTTTTTCAATTAAATATCATTAAAATAGTTTTACAATTTGCTGTTCACTCAGTTTGTTGTTTGCTTTTTTTATTCCAATGGCTACTGTCTCATTTTATAAATCAATGATAATTAAGGCCCGTTTGCGTTGTAGCCAAAAGGCCATGACTGACTAATTGTGAGGTTATTTTTGTTCTTACAAGCTTTTAATTGGAAGCGCATTATAAAAGAGGGCTTAAAGCCATAGGCCGAGCAATAAATGGTATTTAGAAAAAAAAGAGAGAATTGGAAAAAATGCGGAAGTAGCCAGACTTGCTCGTACATAGCCTTAAGAAAATTTGATAAACAGAAGAGTAAAGGAAACTTAAATACTAGCACAAATACTTAGTTAAGTCATATACTCGTACTAGGACTTTATTAGTATAAAGTACGAGTACACATTGTTTTGATTTTTGACCTAAAGTATTATTTATGATAATATTTTCTCTTTAACAATTTCCAAGCGTAATCCATAATTATCCAAACGATTTTTTCACTTAATAGCATTTCTTACATTAAATATTTAAGTGTTTTTTTAATAGTTTATAGTGGAAAAATCAGATAAATTCTCCACTTTCAGCGAGCTAGGACATAGCTTAACCCATCCGATGCTGCTTTTCAGGGTAGCTGTTAATGATACCTCAGCAAAAATTCTCGTTACCAAGTAACATTAAGAGTAAGCTAAAGTCGAAAGCGTTTACTACTTATTATTCGGATTTATTTTGAATTGCATTAACATGGTGAAGGCATTGAAGGAGATTTCTTATCTACAAGCATACATGAAGCCCATGAATAAGTTGTTCTCTATCTAAAGATTAAGTCGTCTGTGGACGAAAGCGTGTGAGATAATATATTTTTAGAAATTATTAAAATAAATAAAAATACAACTCGGAGGAGATTTGAACATGGAACACTTCGGTTAGTTGATGTAGACAATAGTCCTGAGATAGTACATTTTGAAATAAATATAAATACACTTTGGCGGAGATTTGAACATGGAACACTTCGGTTAGTTGATGCAGACACTAGTCCCTGCGCTACCGCCTGTCGTTTGAGTACCAGATGAGAGTTAAATCGTTTTTTTCTTTCTCTTTATAGCCCACATAATAATTTCGATTATAAATGAAAGCGAACTAAACAATGAAATAAACTACTTTCAGCAAGAACTTATTTTCCGTTTCAAAATAATGCAGTGTGTAATGAGAGGTCATTACCTGGTAATAAATATGGTAATGAATATTACTTACAGAGTTTTTGCTGGGACTCAAATTTAAAAAAGTGTTTTGTCTCAGTGGAGAGAATTTTCCCAATCGTTTGCTGAGACAAATAGTAGAGCTGCGAGCTAGGTCTTAAGCCCTTACCAAGGAGGAAGTTGAGTAATGGTGATATTGACTCAGTGCTAATTTAACGAGGGCAGTGCTGTTAAAAGTCGTCTACTAGTATTTCCATCCTTTTTTTCGCCGGCACTGAAAACGTCGCATTTGCTGTAATTTAAAGCTGGCTTGTTTTGCGTGATAGTTAATATCTTGCTCTGAACGAAAGGAAACGATTCCATGTCCGTGCAATCAATATATTTAAACTAGCTCACCTATACCCAAATTTTGATAATTTTTATGAAAAGCAAAAATTGTGTAACTAAGGGAGGCGTGGTTCTTTTCGAGTATCGTGTTGACAGTAGTTTAAACTCAATTCGATTCATTTTTATTCTAAGGTCCAGCCTTCAAGTCATACATTAAATAGGATGCGGCTAAAATATTTTAGAGAATATTGTGATCAATCTGCTACTATTATTGGTGAAAATGTTCGCAAACCGGGAGGCCTATTATTTCGTCAAAACACAAAAAGTCTAAGAATTCCGCCTAAATTTATAAGTGGCTTTTTTTGAGTATTGCAACACGAATGTTTAACTTAAAGCCAAAATGTCCGCTTAAGATAGACACAACTGTTTCAAGAGAGTCCGATAGACAACCGATAAAACTCTCGTTTCAGAACTTAAAAATAAATGAAAATAAGAATAAGGAAAAATAAAGATTATAGCTACTGTTGAGTCTGGTTAAACCGAGCGTTCAACAATCATCACCTGTTTTGTAATGGCCACAAGTTAAATCGTTTTTTCGCCCCGATGCGTTTAGGGAATCCTGTGTTGAAGAAACCCCCAAACCCTCAATTTCACCTGTTTAGATTCAAGTCGTACCATTTTTTAGTTTATTTTTCTCTGTCCCAACGGATTCGAACAAAATTTCTAGTTGATGAGTATTTTTCAATGCAGCACTTTGTAAAAAAAGGAATAAACAAGACTTCACCATTTATTTTTTGCGACTTTTTTCTCTTTTGCGTACTGTTTGGAAATAGAAAAATTTTCTGCAGATAAATGACAACACTTTATTCTGATGTACAACTTAGAAACCTTGGCGAAATAAAACTATTTTTGTCTGTCGACCGAAGCAGAGGTCGACATTTACAGATCAACCTCTCTAGAAATCGATTTTGATTAAATTAGATTTTATATAAGCATGCAAGACTTTTAAATAATACTGACTAAAGTTTTCTAATATGTAATGCTCTTGGACAGCTCTTTTCAACACTTTTTCCTAAAACTAAAACCCCCATAATATTACCCTAAGTTCTCAACCAAATATGGTTTCGTTTATCGGTCAATATCATAGTCTTTAGCATGACATCTTAAAAATAAGGAATTTAAAAACTTTTTTCTTCTCAATGATCTTTAATTATTTTATTTTAATTACACACATTAAAATTCAAAAAAAAAAATATCTGCATATCATCAACTTTGCATTATGGTCAGCATCAATACGATATTGTGATGAGGCCGATAATAATGATGATGGCAGAAGAAGAGCAAAAAAACACGTGTTTATCATTAAAATAAATTGATTTTCGTTTTATTTTTGTCGTTTAAGGTGACCAATATGACTCACTTTTTGCTATTTTTCAATCGAAAAATCATTGACACCATTTTTGATTTTCTTCAACATCATACTCGGCGGATGGCCGTCTGTACCTGCATATATTGGCCGTTTAGTTTTCAATATCGCTTCATTTGTTTTTTTACATTTGAGTTAAAAGACAACCATTAAAAACGCTTGTTTTAGTATTTTTTTTTGGTACATTAGCAAAAAAAAATTGTTCAATTAAAATGAAAAATCATGTAAGATTTGCTTTGTTTGTTTGTTATTGCGATATTTCAGCTGTAATTGAACCAAAAGTCTCTGAATTTCCTTATAAAGTCAGAACCACACTAGATTTTTCTTCTTTTTTTGTTAAAGTATTTTTAGAAACTCAAACAAAAAAAATTTATTTAAAAAGTCTCTAAAGGAACTAACCAAACGACCATGACTGTAAAGAACATTTTGGTGAAGTTGTTTTGGTTCTAAGTTTTTTTTTTTAAAAAAAAAATACACGTTATGATTTTGATTTCAGTTTTGAGATAACGTCTATCGTATATAAAATTTACACCTATTATATTGTCTCTTACGAAATCTAGTTTTTTTGTGGTATTTCGTTTCGGTGTTTTGTTAATTTATTTGATTTGAAATTTGCTCTTGTTTGTCGCGGTTATTTTGTAGTTTTTTTTTTATTGCCTCTAATTTCTAATTTTCATTCATAATTTGGCTAGAACAAACAAACCACTGATTGGTTCATAAAACAAAAAAATTTAAACCGGTTTGTTTTGATAAAAGGGTGTTTTACGGAGGAATGATGGAAATAAATGTTTTATATTAAAAACTACATGAAGGCAGACAAGTTTTCAATTAAATGGTATCTTGACGTAACGACCTTCATAGTATACATTTTTAAATATTACTTTTAAATTATTTAACGTATTTTTACGAAATGTTATTCCGTGGGAAAAAGAGTTGCCAATTCCTTAAATTTTTTTTTTATTTTTTCTTAATTACTTTATTCGACAAAAAATTCGAGTAACAAAATGGAAACTTTGTTCTTTATTAAGGTAACCATGATTTTGTGGACCAAAATTAAAATTTTAAAATATTATTTTAATTATTTCACATTTAAGTGAGTCTTATAAATGTGATCTCCTCTTTGGATCTACACAATTAATAATTATATCTACATTTAAAGAGTATCGTCTATAGTTCATGATAAAGAAAAGTTCAACATTGTATTTTTACCTAAAAAAAAATAATCTTTACTCAAAGTTAAAAATTGTAAAGTATTTCGTCAATTTTATTTGACAAATTTCAACGCCCTAACGGCCATAGAAAATCTATTTTTTTGGTCAAATAATTAAATTGTATCCCCTGCTTTTAAACCTAGAATGTCTAATATAATTTCATCATATAGAATTTTTAAAATTGAAATCATAAATATTTTGTAAGGTAATTTTTTAAAATTAAAATTTTATAAATATTTTTATAAGGAAATTTTGAAAGTGTAGTAATTCAAACTATTTTTGTCTCTGTCAACTGACAGTTCGTGTCGTCTCCGATGATTTCATTTTATTAAAAAACAGACTTGTCTCTTTTTGGAAACGATACTTTACACATTATATGGCGGTTTTTATCGTATTTTTCTAAATATTACAATCGGACACCAAGAATTTAATGTTTACTGTTTCACCAAAATTGAAATTTACTTCAACATTTTAATGAGTGTAATAAATGTGAAATATTCTATGGATCTATACAGATTATATTTGCATTTAAAGATTATCATCTATTGTTTATGATAGATTAGAATCCAACATCTTTTATTTAAAGAATTAAAAATAGTTGTTGCTCAAACTTGAAAATTTTAATATTTTTGGAGGATTTTTACTAAATGGTGTTACGTTGGAAACCAGCGCTCTAACGGCTGTAGAAAATGTATGTTTTTGTCCAAAATATATTAATTTATCCCATGTTTTTATAACTAGAACCTCTGATACATTTTCATCATACATAATTTTCAAAATTCAAATTATAAATATTTTGTTATGTAATTTGTAATGTCTTATGATTTAAACTATTTATTTTATTCTGTCTACTGGCAGTTTGTTTCGGACGATTTCATTTAAAAACCAGAGTTCTTACTCTTTGGAAATGATACTTTACTTAGCAAATGGTAGTTTTACCGCATTTTCCTAAATTTATAATCAGACAAGTTTTAATTTGGCCAAGAATTTGCTGTTTACTGTTTACCAAAATTAAAAGTTTCTTCTACATTAAAATTAGTGTGATAAATGTAAACTCCTCTATAGATGTATACATATTATATTTGCATTTAAAGATGATCATCTATTGTTTATGATAGATAAGCATCTAACACCTTTTATTCCAGGAATCAAAAATAATCGTAATTTGAACTTGAAAATTGTAACATTTTGGCCGATTTTAACTAAAAAGTGGTATTAAAGACACTAACGCCATAGACAATGTATTTTTTTCTTTAATTTAAATAATCAACAATGATCGTTACTCAAACTTAAAAATTTTAACATTTTGGGTCGATTTGAACTAAATGGTGATATGAAAGAAACTTAAACTCTAACACTTTCACAGAAAATGTATTTTTTCTTCGAATATTAATAATTTTTCCCTTATTTTATAACTAGAACGTCTTATATATTTTCATGAGAGTTTTAGTGACTTGATTTGAATTTTCAAAATTTAAAATATTATGTAATTTTTAATGTGTGACCCAAATTATTTTCCATTCTATCTACTGACAATTTGTTGCCTTTCAGAAAAATTCGTTTTATAAAAAACAGGCGTTTTTTACTATTAAGAAATAGTATTTTACATAGTATACGTTGGTTTTCCGGAATTCATTCCACAATTCAGTTCTAAGTTTCTAAATTTTTCAATACAAAATTCGATATTATTTAAAACTTAATAAAAAATATTAAGTCCTACCTATATCTCTTGAAATGATACCATGATATGCAGATACAAAAAACCCGCTTAAATACCTCGTTAAAAATCTCAAGATTTTTGGGTTATTATCCGGGTAAGGTAGTAGGTGCACGTTTCATTACCTCACAGGGACAATTATAGGAATACGGGTAATTACGATATATGGGTGCACGGTTAATATGGGAACACGGTTAATTTCTCCATCGGGGTAATTACAGAAATATTTACGTAAATACCCTTCTTAACGGCTAATTTTAAGCAAAAGGCACGCCGAATCTTATATACCTTCTACCGTGACCGTAACTAAGTTCAAAGTAAACTGTGTAATACTTTAAAAGTCAAAGTTGATTAAAATAAAAAAATTTTAAACAAAATTGGGGGAAATTAAGCTGAGCTTGAGGGCTGCAAATATTTCGATGACTATTATAAATATGATGAACTAGAGTAGATCTTTACAAATTATATCTTTATGTGTAGCAATTCCTTAATATTTGAAGATATATAAGATTTTGAAGAAAAATATTAAACGATTTAAAAGTAACGGTTGATCAAAAAAGAAAATTGCAAACATTTTTTTGCTATTTTCATCTCTTCAAGGACATTTTTTTTCTTTTTTTTAAATTGCATTCTCTTTCACTCCTTTCACAATGTGATCCCCTTTTGTATCATTTAAATCTGTTTAGTTTCTCCACATATGACTAACAAAGTTGTTAATTTTGTGGCGGCCGTTGTGGTGGTTTCTTTATAAAACAGCAACATAGTATTACCGTGTATTGAAAACCAGTTCACCTTGTTAAATGTTTCCATGTCGCTGAATCGACACTATACTCGTATGAGTTTGTGGTGTTTTTTGTATTTTTACTTTTTTTATTAAAGTTTATTAAATACATTTTTCTGAAGTTGTAATTATTTGACAGATACACAAACAGTTTTTTTCCTTGCTGCGGTTGTTGTCAATTTACCGACAAAGTCGATATTTTTTCAGTTGTTGTTTCATTCACATTAAATGAAAAACATTTGAAAAATGTAGTATGAATGTTTTTCAATACAGAAAAAAACACGTTAAGCTAAAACTCAATAAATTCACATGAAATGTCAATAAAATAAAAAGTGTGAGATTGACGTTGAAATGTCAGTGAGTTTAGAAAAAGGATATTTAAGTTTAAATGCCAAAGTAAAGGAACTTCTGATATGATAGTTGATCTTTAAACTTTATAAATTAAATTTTTCAAAAAATAATTTTTAAGTTGAGTTTTTTTTTATTTCTTCTTTCCCTGTTCACTTTTTAAACCAAGTTCTTTAAATCCCTATCAAATAAAAAAAATCGTTCGCTTTTTATTTAGACCAGCATCCCGCCCCTTTCTCATAAATTACAATTATAAACTTTTCGAGATTGTTTCTTTTGAATTTGGCAATTTATTTGAAAGCAAAAATTATAAAACAATAAAATTTGTTTGCCGCCTGGTTTCGGTTGGTTTTTTATTGGCTAACAAAAGTATATTCACTATTCAGGCAAATAAGACGCATATAAATAAAAATTAATTATAAACGAAATATATTTAAATATATGTGCATACATATGGATGATATGCCGTGAAGATATAATTATTATTTCGGTTGGCAACTGTACGCGAGACAATCGGTAGCCAAACCTATCTCAGCTAAACAAAGACAAAAAACCTAAAAGCGAATCTGTTATTTTTTTAAGATAAATAAAATACGAGTAGAACAGAAATATAAAATATATTTTTGAATAGAACATAAAATAAAGTCTAGATTTTAGCAGAAATAAAATATGTTTTTGAGAAAGACGAAAATATAGTGTAGAATTTAAACAATCAAGAGGTGCGGAAAATTTTGACGAGAAAGGGACTGCCGTAGTCGACAATGTGCTTAAAAAGTGCTAAATTAAAGACTTGCCATCGATCTAAACAACTGAAATTTCACTTACTAGCCAGATAGGATTTTTGCACAAAGATCTTGCATTATTCGACAATTGACTTTGCAAATTAAGGTCCCGACCCAGCCTGGACCTTTGAGCAGCTCAAAATAAGCTACGATTTTGCTCGAAAAATTACTTTTTCTTATGCAGCTCTCGGCAGCTAATTTACCAAGCAAAACTGTCGCATCTGGGAATCGGCAAAGCCGACGAGAAACCATTAAATACTCTGAGAGTGGCAGTTTAGTGCGGATTTTGAAGCGTTGGCAAAATCGTCAAATTTCGTTTCGGTTCAATGAAAGAGCTTGTTCATAAACTATTCTTTAGGTGAATATCGAGCTTTATCGTGAGATGAAGCCAGTATCTTGAAAATTGTGTTCGGCGGAAAAGCAAATGTGATGCCAGATGAGGCAGCCACATAATTGAAATTGAGTTTTATAAATAGTGGAAAATGTTTGCTCTATCGAAAAAAAAAACAATATACCTAACCAATTTTTGTTTTTTTTTTGTTATTTGGATCACCCTGTCATATAAGAATGTTTTACATTATGGAAATAATACTAGATATTATATAAGATCATATTGTAAAAAATATATAAGAATTCCCATACTTTTAGAAGCCTTTCGTCAGACCCATGAAAAATAATAATAATTTAATTTATCAAACAGAACCTATGATTTGATAATTTCCAATTACTACTATAAATATAAAGCTCTTAATAAATCTATAACAATTTTACTTATATTTGTAGTTTATTAAGTATAGTTTACGAGCTATTAGCAAGGAAAGTATAATATAAAAGAAATCAAAAGTAGCAGTCGCTGAAAGTAAAAAAGACTTCAATTCAATTCAAGAAATTCAATTTTTTTTGACAAAAAAGAGTTTTCATCAATCATAGTAATCATTGTAATAAATATAAAATCGGAATTTATTTACATAATTTTTACTTTATTTTGTAGGAAAGTTATTATGGTTTACGGGCTAAGATTTATAACATGTATAATTCATTTCGCAGATTATCCTTCATAGTTTACGAAATATTAGAGAGGTTAGTAGAATATTTAACGAATCAAAAATTACATTCGCTGAAAGTGGATACTGCTTTACAAAACAATTAACATTTTTTTTATATTTCTTTTAAATAATTGTTATAAATATTAAACCAAACTTATTTGTAAAAAGTTTTTACTCCATTTTGTAGGCTTTCCTTTAAAGATTTTGAGATATAAGCAAGGAACATAAAATATAAATCGATTTTAAATTAACAGTCGTTGAAAGTTTAAAATCCCCAACAAAAAAATCGATTTTTTTTTTAATATTTCTGTATTTTTTCTATCATTGTTTAAAATATCAAACCGGGCTTAGATCTATAACATATTTACTTCATTTCGTAGTTTATCCTTTATAGTTAACGAGATATTAGAGAGGAAAGTAAAATATTAATGGAATCAAAAAACAGTCGCTGAAATTGAAAAATCCTTAACAAAGTAATTTAATATTTCTTGGCAAAAAAAAAAATATATTTCTTTTAAATAATTGTTATAAATATGACACCAGTAGCAGATGTACAAAATGTTTACTTAATTTGTAGGCTATTCTTTAAAGATTTCAAAGTATAAGAGAGGAAAATAAAATATAAATCGATTTAAAAGTAACAGTCGCTGAAAGTTTAAAGTCCTCAACAAAAAAATCGGTTTTTTTAATAATTTCTGTATTTCTTTCAATCATTGCTGAAAATATTGAGTGTGGCTTAGTTCTATTACATGTTTACTTTATTTCTAAGTTTATCCTTTAAGGTTAACGCGATATAAAAGAGGAAAGTATAATATTAGTAGAATCAAAAATAACAGTAGAAGAATGTGGATTTTTTTTTAAAAAAACTAACATTTTTTTTGCAAATTAGAATTCAATTATTATAAATATTAACCAAGACTTAAATGTACGAAATTATTAATTCATTTTTTAGAATATCCTTACAAGATTACGAGATATAAGCGTATATATAATATATCGAGTTAAAAGTAACAGTCGTAAAGTGGAAAATCCCTTTAAAGAAATCAGTTTTTTTTTTAATAATTTCTGTATTTTTTGCAATCATTGTTCAAAATATGAAACCGGGCTTAGATCTATAGGATGTATATTTTATTTCATAGGTTATCTTTTATAGTTAAGGAGATATTAGAAAGGAAAGTAAAATGTTATTAGAATCAAAAATAACAATCGCTGAATGTGGAAAATCCTTTACAAAAAAAATAAAAATAAAATTTTGAAAAATTCAATTTAAGCTGCTTTCAAATGATTGTTAAAAATATGAAACCGGACTTAGATGTTCAAAATAATTTACTTTACTGCGTGGGTTATTTTTACAGAATGCGAATATAAGCGAGAAAAGTGAAATATCAATTAAAAGTAACAGTCGCTTAAAGAGGGAAGTACTCAATTTTTTTTTTTGGCCAAGAAATATATTTTTTTTATTTTTTTCAATCAGTGTTGAAAATATGAAACCTAGCTTTGATTTGCATCATTTTGTAGGTATTCCTTTATAGTTGACAAAATATTAACTATCAAAATAAAATATTTAGTTACTCAAAATTAACTGTTGCTCAATGTTAAAAGTACTCTAAAGTGTAGTTACTCGGAATGAAATCTTGTGGCACAAGTCTCAATACATTTTTGCTTGCAAAAAAACCATTTATATTTATAAAAACTTTCTAATCTTTCCGAAAAGGGTACCTTTTACAGAACAAAACTGCAGTTTAAATTTACTTGCTGAAGCACCTTTAGTGGGCCCAATGCTAAGTTATACTTATATTAGACATGATATTTAATTGTTCTATTAACTTTTAAAAAAATAATTTCTATCTTTCCATTATATTTCTTCAAAAAATACTACACAGTGTAAATATTGCTTTTGTTTTACTTTTTTGCCTTTTCGTTACGAAAAAAGGTGCGTTTATTTGTTTGTTCACCAAACTGAAAGATAATACTAAACGCCAGCCGGCAGCAGTCTGGCCGCAAACGCATTCAATGCGTTCCTGATGATGGTGGTGCTATTGTCGGTGTGACCTATTAGTAAAGGAAAAGTGTTGGTTAGAACTGTGAACAGTAAAAATGCATTTAGGGTTTAATTTGTTTGAATATTATAGATATACGTATTATAGATATACGTAATGACAGCCGTGTTGTCTTATCAAAATTATGACAGCCCGTATAACGCGGCTGGTCGCCCTTCTGGCTTAGGGCTGCTCTGATGTCGTCAGTTTTTCAATACCTTTCACTGAGTTGAACATTTTCAGTCTTTAAATGGTATTAATCGAGTAGGAAAGTGTTTCGTTTGTTGTCGGCGTTTGTTTTATTTTATTTTTGTTATACAGAAAAAGTTAATTTTAGGAAAAAATGTGTAGGTTTTTCATTATTAAAGTTATATATCTTTTGCATTACGTACACGCAGAAAAAAAGTATGGTTGGGGTGACAATATTCGAAGAGGATCATACTATTGTTGGGTATATGGTTGTGACACAACAATATTATGATCCTCACAACAATAGTATGATTCACACATAACCATAATATGATCCCCACAACCATAGTATGATTCACACATAACCATACTATGATCCCCACAACCATAGTATGATCCTCACAACCATAGTATGTTTCTCATACAGCCATACTATGATCCTCACAACCATAGTATGATTCACACTCAACCATACTATGATCCCCACAACCATAGTATGATTCACACTCAACCATACTTTGATCCCCAAAATTATTTATTAGGATTGGTTATTGTTATTATTCAAAAATAGTTGTTTTTATTAAATTAAATTTCATTACCATTAGTTCATAGCCAGAATTGAAGCTATGTTTTTATTAAACATTTCATTGAAGAAACAAAAATATATATTTCAACGGTCAAAAATACTTTTAGTTGCCAGCAGGGGTGAATGCTACTTCACCATCCGTAGACACCAAGTAACGAATGTGATTAAACCATGATCAATGGCTATATACTTAAGTGCAGGCAGATTTTAAATAAACGAGAACCAGTCGTTATGAGAGTATTTCACCGAACAAACTGAACACAATAAAAATCCCTCGAACTACCTTCCGATTGTTGTTGTCTTTTTTAATGGACAGCAACCATTCACTGTATCGTGTGTATGTGTTTTTCTTTGTATATCAAAAAAACATACGCACGCAGATACATGTGTGCTCTACAAAACCTGTTTTGTTATTTTCATAGTCACAACCATACTGTATGATTGCCGTAATCATATTTTTGTTAACGTAAATTTTAAACAACAATACTTTTGTTGCACCAACCATGTATATATGGTTGCTACAACCATATTTTCATATCTAAATTTGGCAATAATACTATTGTTACATTTCAACAATAGCAATATTGTCGCAATCATACTATTGTCAAAATGAAATTCAAAAAACAATACTATGGTTGCGACGAACATGCTTTTATTGGAGAGAACATATTATTGTTGCGGTGACCATAGTGTAACCATATCTTTTCTCTGCGTGTATGTATATTTTTTATTTTGCAGAACTAATTTAATGTTTCGCTTTTTTCAAAGTTTGAAATTTATTCATTAAAATTTTATTTTGTTTTACTTCGTTTTAAAATATTCAAATTTATTCTTTACCGAAAAATATAAAGCAATAATTGTTTACAACATCGTAAATGAAACTAGTCCTAACAAGATTAGGCCGAATTAGTTTTAAATCTTTTGTGGACTTTCATAAAATCCAATGCATATTATTATTATAATGTAAAGCAAAAGATAAGAAAACGTGGAAATAAAACAGAAAATATATTAAGGAAATGACCGACAGGCGTACAAAATTTATTTTGAACGCGGATGTTGAAAATACATCGTATTGTCTATTAAGGAAATGTCCGACAGGCGTAAAAAATAATTTTGAACGCGGAGGTTGAAATTAAATCGTCCGACAACGGGGATTAAGAGAGTTGTCTATCAAACTAAAAACATACAAGTTTTTAAGACAAATTGTCGAAATGCTGCTAATGCTGTTGCCATTTTTTCCTCCTTCTAACCTGCTTATTGTCTTAGACGACTTTTGGAAAAAACCATTTATCACAAAATTATAAAAGCTCAATTTATCACAAACACCCCAGAGATAACATTGAAAACTTTCCAATAATCAATAGTATGTCAGATTTTTTGCTTCTTAATAGTATTATTTCATTACAATAATTAAAAATAATAATAATTAAAAACAACATCGAGTTTAACGATAAATAAAATTATTTAACCGTATAAAAACAAAAAAAGTTAAGTAACTTGTCAACTTAAATTAGGTCCAGTGAAAACTAGGTAACATTGATAAATGACTTAATCGATTTAAAATATTCGAAAAGTAGCAATGTTAATTTAACTTCTTAGCATAAAATTAATTTATTTTACAAATTAAAAATTTAGAAATTTTGGAAAACCCATTTTACAGACGACACATAACTTTTGATTGGCTAATAATGACATGGATTTTTAAAATAATTCAATTCATTGTGGTCATTTATGACATCGTTTGGATTTTGCTTAAGTCATATTATAAACATTAATCAATGGAATTTAGTTGTGATTGTCTTGGTGTTAACATTGTAAGATGTTACTAAAGTATAATTAAGACAACAGTGGAATAATAAAAGTTACTAAGTATTTCAATAAACAAACTAATATACTTATACATATATAAAAAAATAATTTTTGATGATTATTTTGAATTTGTAACCACCCTCTTATTTCAAAAATTATGACATTTATGTACTTTTTTGTTGGCGGAAAAAATATATAATTTCGCCAACGGAAAATTGCTCAATTTTCAGTTCAAATTAAATCGCAAAAGGGGTAAAATGCCAACAGCTACAAACTCAACATAAATCGTACAACTTTAGCACCTCATAATCGCTGTTTTTTGTAAGTGTTTTTTCTGTTCTGTATTTTACATATTGTTTTTTTGTTTGCCTTTTATTTTGTTGTAAAAAAGTGCTAATACAAACTGTACCCACGCTTTAATTTGAGTTTAACTATTTTGGTTTTATTTTGTTGTTGTTGTGGTTGTTTTTTAAACACATGGAGTTATGAAACCTTAAATTACTTTTGTCGCTATTGTTGTCTTCTGTGGCCCCGAGGGGGCCAAAAGTGTTGGTAGGTGTTGGTTTTTTGTTTTCGAGCGGGGCTAAGTCTATTGTGTGTATGTCAGTCTGCCCTGAGTTGTGGTTAAAGGTTTTAGGTGGGTGTCAGTCGTTTTGTTTGATTGGAGGTGGAGAGAGAAAACCCATCAACACAAAAAGAATTTACATTTTAAATTAGTTTTTTTTTTTACAATTTCCTGCTAATTTGTTTTGCCCGTTTCTAAGTTACAAAACGATTATTTAAACTTTTAGTAGTTGTCGTTTTTTTCTATTTTTTTGTTGGTCTTGTAGGTTTATTTTTTTTTTTTGGCTTTTAACAGAATTAGTAAGTTGTGCTTACAACTGTCATTCAATGGAGGTTACCATCCCAATAAAAAGCTTTCATGGGAAACATATATGAGGGATGTAGTTAAAGTTTCTTTTGATTTGTTATGTTTTTCGCCAAAAGGTTGGTGGGTAAAAGACTAAAGTGACTTCATCGGACCAACTTTGTTTTTGTGGAAAGCGTGGTTCTACTTAGATATGGAACAAACTTTTGTAACAAAGTGGAAAGTATTTAAGTAAAAGAAGAGAGATATTTCATCTGAAGAATTTTATTTATGTGTCGAGCGTTGTTCTACTGAGATTGGCGCCCAATATGGAACAAACTTGTATAACAAAGTGGAAAGTATTTAAGTAAAAGACTACAGAAACACTTCATATCAAAAATTTTATTTTTGTGTCAAGCATTTTTCTGCTGAGATTGGCGCCCAACGTGGAATAAACTTTTATTACAAAGAGAAAAGTATTTAAAAAAAATGGAAAATTACTACAAAATTGGACGACCTTTTCTTTGGCGCCCAACGTGGAGCAATTTCTTATAACAAAGAATAAAGCACTTTCAAAATCACTAGAAACGCTTTGTTTAGTTACATTTAAAAAAATTGTAAAATGCATAATGCGTAAATGTAGGGTCTGTATGATTGACAAAACCGGATTATTTATACCCTACTCAAAATTCAGATGGCTTAATAAAAGGGGCAGCTAAGCAAAAGTTTTAAGGTCGTTTTTCCTCTTTAGGTCCATTTAGTCTTGACGGTTGACGGTAGGCAGTCAGCTATTTCAGTTGAGGGTTGCAATTTGCATGTGTTAGATTAGGGAAATAACTACAGATTGACGGTTAACGACGGTAGACTTCTGCAGGTTGCAGAATCAACCGTCCACCGTCAAGACTAATTGGGCCTTTATGCTAAACTTTCGTTAAGTTTAATACAGTTTTAAAAAGGTTAGTTTAGAAATTTTTGTACATACGTCTAGCATAAAATTTGTTAACTAAATTTCAAAGTGGTGAGTTTGAGTAGTTTGGTAGGGAGATTAATAACAACGTGAATTTATTATCGCTCCTGATCTGCTCGTCCTAGTTCATGTGACAAATTTCATTATGATTATATTTTTCCAATAGGCAACACTTCAAATGTTTGGCATCCAACGTAGAGCAATTACCTATAACAAAGAATAAAGCATTTTAAAAATCAATGAAACCGCTGGGTTTTGTTATTAAAAATAAAAATTATAAAATGCATAACTCGTGAAAGCAGTTTCGCTATGATTGATAAAATCGAATTGTTTTTACTCTAGACTAAAATTTGCTAACTAGATTTTAAGTGGTATGGAGCTTTACTAAGAAGTGAATTTTTTCGTTTCGGTTCTTTTTTCCCTAGTTTATATGGTAAATTTGACTTATATTGTATATCTCTAATAGACAGCAATAAAATTGTTTGGCGCCCAACGAGAAACAAACTTCTGTTGCAAAAACAAAAATATTTTTAAATCCTGTAGAACCTTCTAAACAACTAAAACTAAAATAGTAAGTAATTCGTGATTTTTTTATTTCCCTCCATCTTTTCGTCATTCATGTGACAAATTAGATTTATATTGTGTATCTCTAATAGACAGCACTTAAAGTGTAATTTTTGAGTAATTTTTATTTCTAGAAAAGGCATCAAAGTAGTGCATCGACTCACAAATTCATCTAAAGAAGAGATTTTTATTTCTTTAATCGCGCTTTCCTTCTTTTAGTAATTTGTTGGGCGCCAGTGAAATGCTTAGCAACATATTGCTAAACATAGGAATGCAGTAACATGTTGCAAGTCTTTGAAAGTTTACCACATAAAATATGCAAAATTTTCTCTTGAATACGAATTGATTGTCCGTTTTGTCCTATTACGAATAGTTCTCGAGATAGCAATTCTGATATGATTCACTTAAAAAAGAGCAATATTTGTTGGTAAGAAATGCATTTTTCATATAAATTATAATTATGACTTTAGCAGTTTTTTATTCTGGTTCGAGACCTTTATGTTGTTTCTTTTTCAGAATCAACTTAAAAAGAAGAAATTGGTGAAATGTATTTGCTACGGTTGCCAGGCAGACTGTACAGCTGTTTCTAAACCCGCCAAGGTTTTTCTATAAAAATCGAAAACAAAATTGTGGAAGTTACAGCCAAAAAGTCAACAATTTTTGTGGTCTACTTTTTGATCTATCTAATCAATCGGTTTTTATTTGTGTAGCATGATTTCCTTTTTTAGTGATTCGTTGGGCGCTAAAACATCAAATACTTAGCGACATTTTGCTAAACATAAGAATGCAGCAACATGTTCCAAAGCTTGTTATGTTTACCAACATTTTTGTTTTCTGCAACTTACAGCAAAGCTTATGAGGGTTTTCATAAATGTATTATGTTTATTTAATAAAAGCAGAGGACTGTTTTAATTAAAAAGGTATTTTATTTTATTTTGAATAGCTATGTTTGGGCAATACGAGGTTTTGATCAATTTGGCGTCAAAAAATATAAAAAGTTTAGCAACAAGTTTTTTGAGCTAGACACTGCTGAAACTCACTGAAGAATGTCGTGTAAACGAAATATTTCGTTTAAACATGAGCCAGTTAACCTGCCAGATAGACTTTAACCCCATATTAATTGTCTTTTTTATAAATTTTACATTTGCTCTTCAAGTTTCTTTGGCCTTGTCGGGATTTCCTAGTAGATTTTTTTTTGTAGCCTCTTTTATAACCACAAGCCATCATTAATTTTAAGCGAAACAATGGTTTAATTTAAATATATCGACAAAAATAAAGCAATAAAAATATAACCTTATCAATATTCGTCTCCCTCCAGCATTTGTTTTGCTTAGGATTACCCTTAATTAACGGAAACAATTCCGTAAAAAATAGCAACGCCCCCAATTCGTTGGAATTGAACAAAACAAAAGACAAAAACGATTTCAAAACGTTTTTACTACGATAATATTGTTTGTAAGCCGTCACTCACTGCTCCTCACAATATTGAATTGCAAATGAATGCAAAATTATTAAATTAAACGCTTTTGGGAAAACAATAACACAATCTCGAGACTCTCCCCTAGCGTTGTAGCGAATAAAAACCGTTCAGCATTTTGTTTTTTTAATTTTTTTTTGGTTTAGAAAAAAATATCCATTCAACAAATTAATGAAATTTACATAAATAAATACTAGGAATTTTGCTGCTGTTATTGTTGTGGTTGGTGGTGGCGTAGACGTTTTATAGCCAATGAATGGCCTGTCTGACTGTCCAGATTAAAAACAACACAAACTCTCTGCCTGGTTAGACAATAGAAACTTTATTAAATTGGTAATGTTTAAATTGTTGTTTCTTTGGTTGAAATTCGAATGAATGAATTTGTTTGCCGAAACAAACAAAAAAACCGAAATTAACCATAAAATGTGTTGTGATACTAGTCGTCTAGCCAAACATGCGTCAAAGAAACCGGCTGCAATTTCAAAAAATAATAGAGAATCACTGTTAAAGTTAAACGTGGGCGAACTAGATTTCTTTAAAGAATTAAGCGAGCTGTTTTAAAATTTTACAGAATATTTTTCTACAAATTGGTATAAAATACGAAATTTAATGTCAAGATATCAAAAAATTTGCAAAATAAAAATAAAATGCAAACATTCATGATTGGAACTAAATGACGTAAACATTGCGGCAATACTAATGAATATTTCATTAATGTAATGAATTTCGTTATTGAATGAATAAAATTGTTTCATTTAGAATATTCTTGATGACAATATAATAGTTTTACCCATGGAAAGTAATACGAGTAGTTTCTAAGAATTTGTCCGCTAAAAAGCGGACAGGACAAGTTCACGGTGGAAGGGCCAATTCCACTCCTGTTTGCGAAAGTAATGAAATGTTTTGTTGAATCAATGAACAGTTCCATTGATACAATGAAAACATTTTATGAAACCAATGAAATTGTGCAAAAGAAACTGTTTTATGGTTACAATAAAATACATATTTGCATTTTGTCAATGAGTTAATGTCAGTGGGACAGTGACTTAGGGTTATTGGGCTAATAAAATAGATTCCTTCAGATTCATTCATTGAGACAAAGTTATTTCAATGTCAGTGAAATTATTTCACTGTCTCACTGAAACTGTTTTATTGTCTTACTGAAACTGTTGCATTGTCCCAATAAACTTATTTCATTATCTTAATGAGACAACGAAATAATTTCACTGTGATAAGAAATAATTTTATTGGTAGAGGGGCCAAGTCCAGTCTTATTGATCGTTAGTTTACAGGAATATTTTAACCTTCTTTGAACATAAAGAGGCGACTTTTCCTACCTCATAAGTGCCGGCGTTTTCGGATTAATCTCTATGCCATGTGAAAAATTCTCTATAAAATGCATAAGCCTTGGGTAGCCGTCATTAAATAGTAGGTTTCGGTCAGTTAATAGAAGACTTATATTTTTTGCATAGCTCACTGAGTTGAGGTTCTCCTCTATTGGTCTTTAGTGGAATGTTGAGAGAAAAAAATGTGAATTAGCAGGAGATAAAGAATTTTACCGAAAAACCATGTTTTCAGTTAAAGCTCATTTTCATTACGATGGCTGTGTCAGTAAGCAAAATTGGCGCATATGGGGTTCAGAGAACCCACACGTGACTATTGAGAAGCCAAAACATCCAAAACCAGTCAATGCTTGTTGTGGATTTTGAGCTGGCGACATCACTGGGCCATTTTTCTTTGAAAGTGAGCAAGGAGCCCCGATGCCGTCAACGGTGAGCGTTACCGCGCCAAGCTCAAAGAATTGTTGTTGCCAAAAATTCAACAGAATGACATGGAGGACATTTGGTTTCAACAAGACGGAGAGACATGTCACGCAGCGAACGCAAACAGTGATATTTTAAGCACTTTTTTTGAAAGTCGAATAATCAGCATAAATTGTGCCAATTGACATGACCACCTCAAAGCTGTGGTTTGAGCCCTTTGAATTATCCAGAGATAATTGAAGCGTTAAAGCATGAAATTGAAGTTATCATTGAAGAGATTTACCCGAAACAATCGAAACTATTCTGTAAATTGGGTTGATTGGATGAGGTAGTTGTGGTAGTCATATGAAGAAATTCAGTTCAACCTTTCTAATAAAACCAGAAATTCCCTGTAGAAAGAGAAACATGAACAAAAATTACTATCTTCGAAAAATCATTAAAAAAAATTGCATCATCTATATCTGATCTAATCGCTTGTGTATCTTCCCATGGTTCAAATTGAGTTAGTCTGAAATTGAGAAATATCAAATGAAATGCAGAAAAAAACTTAATCATTCAACATCGGCCCTTAAAATTTAACTATCCTTTAAAAGAAATTCGGCAACATGTTCTTGTAAATTTAAGACTGACAACATGTTCTGATGAGTTTAAGACTAGCAACATGTTGCAATACTTGCAACTTGTTTCTAACCCTCTCCAACTTATTCAGTATAAGTATGAAGTTAATTTTATTGCAATAAATTTTAATAACTATTTTTGCCATTTTGGTTATATTATATGTGTTTCAAATTCACATTAATGCCATAATTTATAATTTACATTCTACGATACTTTGCCGTACCTAACTGCCCGTATTATTAGCTATGCAAAATGTATTTCAGTTTTTTTTCTAATTTAATTAAATGCATTTTTAATAACTGGCCATAGATTACTCTTAAGTTGCCATTAACTCACTAGGTGTTGTGGTCGTAGGTATAGGCGAAGCTATCTCGTATATTGCTTGCTTTGAAATTTTATGACAACTTGGTGATTAAATGGTTTTCCATTAAGGAATTATCTCGAGCACTGCAAACACTCTCCAGCAGTCGGTGTGCCGTAATAATGAAATTAAATATCGTACGAATGCCGTGAAAAATACCTACATTTACGTTTCATGACATATACTTAGCACTTGCCACACTTAGCAGCGGGGCCTTACCTTTTGCGTTACTTCACCTTACTTACAAAACACCCGACAAAACTGACGACAACACTTTTTGCGGTTCAACAACACTGGCTTAAGCAGCAGCAGCGGCAGGTCTAGCTGGCTGGCTGGCTGAACGGCCGATCGTTCAACACATGTTGTTTTGGAGTGTGTAGCTCACGTCTCGCTCGTACTGCCAGCACCGACCGACGCCTACATACGTTATTTGCATCCTTTAACTGCGACGATCTACGGTGAAACTAAAGTGAATTCCAGTTTTGAAATTATTATTATTGTGGTTTTGTTAACACACACAAGTGTTCACATATTTTAATAAACATTTTGAAAATTGCCAACACAAATCAAACAACAACAGCAGCCAACGAAAGACGACGGCAACGGCGAAAAAACAGTGCAACATTTTCCATTTTTCAACCTCACGTAGATGTAAAACAAGCATCTTATCTCAACTAAAGACATTAAAAATGTCTGTTTTTTACAGTTTGGGTTTTTTATTTTAATTTTTTCTCTCTCTCATTTAATTAAAAAATCTGTTTTCGTTCAAAGTGTGATTGAAGTGAAAAACCTACACTTGCCCGCCTGGACGTTTTCAACGACAGAAAATAAAAGCCGACTCGGTAGCCTTTTTTTTTCTATTAGTAAACCCAACTAATTCCCATGATTTGTCGGTTTAGGAAGTTGTGAAATTTGAGAACATTATTCAATTTAATGGTTATTTACCCCCTCTAGGTTTGAATTTATTATAATATATTAGGAGTTTACACGAGTACGTATGTTGGAGCTGGTCTATCTATTTGACGTATTGGCAATATTGTCAATTTTACTGTGCTTGCAGTTAAATCGATAAATTTGAATGCGATGTCATGTGGACAGCGGGTAACTGTGAAAGTTTTGGCAGTTGTTGAACCAACAGAGTTGTTGTAAGGTAGTTAGGAAGTATTGTCGCCCCAGCACGGCCAATGTCTATTTGAACTTACTTATAGATCTGTTTGCATAGCCCAAAGTAGCACCTATTTGCCAATACGAACTTATTTAGGTGCTGACACTATTCCTCCTTCTAGGTAGATACATACTTCTTTACCTAACAATGAAAAATAATATTTTGTAAAAGTCTCTAAATTCTATTAAGTTTGTCGTAGTTCAAAAACAAAAAAAATATCACGTAGCTATGGGTAAGGTGCATTTGTGTTTACAGTAACATTTCTAGACCTCTAGCCAGAAAAGGGGACGTAAAGCAAGGCTTCGAAGTTTGCAACCTCGAGTGTGGAAAAACTTATAATTTTCCACCAAAAAAACAGTTTTTATTTTTTGTTAAAAAAATGTATTAAAGTATCTGGGTCGGATTATTTAAAACGTACTTAAAAACTGTTCGTGATAATGTGCATCGGATGAGGATCTAAGCCAGTATTTTGCGCATAACTTCTACAATTACGGCGATCCCAAAAAGTTGATGACTGTTTTCGATTAGTTAGACTTTGAACAAATTTTTAAAATATAAGCGACCATGAATTATTACAAAAATATTAAAAAACGGCATTATTTGCCCGCAACTTCAACAGTTTGGGTCCCAAAAATCGAATTACTGTTTAGGATTTGAAAGGTTTATGCGCAAATTTGATAATATTGTAAAAAAATTAAAACTGAACATTTTTTTTAAAGTAAATTATAGATTAAAAATTGACTAGTCCGCATTTACACAAGGATGATGCCATTATGATTCCCTTTTGAATTTGCCTCTTTTGTTTACACAAGACAATTCGGTTACGGCAATTTTTAATTAACATTATTGGCTTTTCTGACATTCTGTGAATTATTCGTTCTGATTCTTGTGTGAAAAAATACTAAAATAATCTGCAGCCAACTTCACACTACGAAAAACACAAAAGGAATTTACAGTACGGGCAAGTTTTGTTCCCTTCCATTCCCCTTACCTCTCTCTCCAACAAACTGAGAGTTGCGGCAAGTAAAATTCCTAAATCCTAAATATCCTTAATATGACCCTAAATTCATTCAAATTGGACAGTTCGTGCCAGAACTGCATAATTTTTAGTAAAGATCAAAAATGCATTTTTTGGCCTTTTAAATTTTTAACCTTTTAAAAAAATTATAATGAAGGGTTTTATAAATTTTGGAGGAAATTTGGAACAATGATGAATCCTTTTGAAATCCATTTTCATATTGGTTCATGATTTTGAATAGTTCCCACTAAAAGGTCCCTTCCGATTTAAAGGCCTGTCGCTCTGGACCTCAAATCAAAGGGGAAACTACCATTCTAGCTCAAATAAAGCATATATGGGACTTATGTTGTTGTCCGGTCCACAGAACCGGCTGTCGAAGTATTTATATATAACCTTAAATTTTCGCTGTTGGAATTGTTCTGGTCTGTCTTTCATATAGCATTACGTAATATGTCCTTTCCGTACTAGAAGTAACATATTTACCTTAATCTTACTCAAGCTCCAGGCAGAATTAGGGCTTAAGCAATACGGATAACGCGAACTGTATAAAAAAAATATTCTGCTCCAATTGAGAAAAAAATGTTTTTTTTGTTTACACAAAAATTACGATTGTTGGCATTTCTATTATAATTGTCACTGTCAATCGCCATGAAAATTAAAGAGAGAATGTAAATTTGCCAGTCTACAATAATTTTATCCGTTAGGAAAATGTTTTAAACTGACTGGAAAATGCACTTTGCTCCATTTTTCTTGATATAGGTCTTAACTTAGGGCGTCTGCCCATTTTTTGATTGTCTTTGGATATGAGGCAAACAAAAGCCTTGTTTGATTGATACTCTTTTAACAAACGATTAATTAATCCCAAGGCGATAACTTCAAAACTTCAGAGAACATATTTTTAAAGTATTTATATACCAGAACTGATTGACTTTAGTCATCATAAACCGTTCGATTTAAAAATGTAATTCAAGACAAATCGACTAAGGTAATTTCTAAATAATTCTAAATTTATATATTTTTATATATTTACATAATACTATGAAGTTATCGCGTCAGCGGCCTCTTAAGCAAGTTTTCAATCGAACACAGCCCAAGTCAACCACTGCTGAAATATTTAACCCGTTAGGTTTTCTTCACCTGTAAACTGGACCATCGACCACATTCTTTTATTTTCTAAGCATATATTATTTGTATTTTTTACTAAAACTATTTGTCTTTTTTTGTCTCTTTTTAGGTAAGTTAATCACCTTTGGAAAAACTAAACCTTTAACAGATCCCTCAGGTATAAACAATCTATATTAGGGTCAATTTAGTTTGGTAAGTTCATTTTGATAATATCGTTTGGCTATGTCCTAGACTAGTCGAATAGTAATTGGTAAATTGATTTAGATTTTGAGACTAAAAACTCGATTTCTTTAATGATTTTTTATGGACGATAAAATGTACAATATGGGCGTTATGCTTCTTCTTTGCAATATCGAAGAAAAACAGCACTTTAGTAACGAAGAAATTCTTGGTTTTTTTTATCCACTTTCGTTTGTATACAATCACAAGAACGCTTGAAAGTCAAAATTGAAACACTAAATTCGCACACTTTAACACTAAAAACAGCATTCCCAAAATGACTTTTACTTATCTCTGTTTTTCGATTTCTGGATAAATCTCATATCGCCTAAAGACGATAAATTGTACAAGATGGGCAAGATGAGTAAAAATCATTTTGGTAATACTGTTTTTTGTGTTTAAAGTGTGCAAATTTAGGGTTTTCTGTGTTTTTGTGCTTTTATTTTCACTTAATAGCGTTCTAGCGATTGTGTACAAACAAATGTGGAAAAATAAACCGAGACTTTGTGCGTTACTGAGTGTTGTTTTTCTACATTATTGCAGAAAAGCACATCGCACATCTTTTACAATTTATCGACTTTGATAACGTTCATCTTGTACCTTACAATTTATCGTCTTTGGTGACAATTTGATCGAACCCGTCAATTTGATTTTGAGACTTTTAAAAGATTTTTTTTGGAATCGATTTCTCATGAGGGCTAGTCGAACGAACTCTTTTGGCCAATTAACTTTACATTATTCAAAACTTTCGAGTTCGCCTCACTATCCTGTTTTTTCTATTGGCTTCTGTTATACGTTCACCCATATTAGCCTGTTTCTGCGGATCTGCATGTTTCGTCTGTTGTTAATCAAGGCAATTAAATGTTGTTTAAAACATTTGTAACTCTATATCATTTTTGTGGTACTTGCTGTTCTCCTTTGTGGCTTTATTGCCTTTTCATTATTATTAGTAGTTGGTTATGTGGTCATGTGGTGGCTTTCGCGGCTCACATGCCGCACGAAATTCTTATTTATATTTTCCACGCATGTTTTAGCCAATTTAACATGTGTCTATCATTTTTAATTTATTTCTTTTCCATTTAATTTAAATTTTTGTTGTGTTGTTTGTTCGTGTTTTTCAGTTTTTTTATTCTGCAATTTGCGTCCAGCCAACATCAAATGCGTCCATACCGCATTCGGGGTGTTTTGCTTATTGGCCGGTGGTTTTTTAGTGTGGATTTTTCTGCAAATTTCAACAGCACAAATAAAAAACAGAAAAAATCCATGGAAAATAAAACGGCAACAAAATTTGTTTGTGGGCGCATTTAACAGACAGCCTGTCTGGTGTTGTGGTGGAATTATGTAGACTTTTTTTTGATTACCTCTAGAGTACTCGTATAACGAATAAAAAATAGCGAAAAAAGTTGAGGTTGTGGTCACAAGGGAGCGATAAAGTTTGTCTAATAAATTATAAAAATTTTTGCACAAACAAACTAAAATTCGTACAGATATTAAATCAAAATCAACATTTGGGGTTGTTGTTTTTTTTCGTTTTCTTGGAAGTTGTTTGACTTTTGAGACATTGTTTAACTAAAGTTTAAAACAATCCAAATAGACAATAACAAGCAGCAAGATAAATCCAATCAAAGGTGACTTAAAATGCCCTTAATAGGAAAGTTGGAAAGCATCCAATAGTAACTTTTACGGACAGGGACAGTAACATGGATAAATATTATAGTGCAGCAAAATCTGTTTTAAAAAATTTAAATCATTTTTAAAAATGGGTTCAAATTTAATTTTTGTTACTATTTGAAAATTACAACACAACATAAATTTAAGAATAAACCAAACGACAAAGTAAAAACTGCTGTCTGCATGGATGCACCAAAACATAAGTTGGGAATCGAACCTTTGATACCAAAGACGATAAATTATACAAGATGGACGATGTGCTTCTTCTTTACAATAACTACATTACAAGAGCAGCACTCAGTATTGCGCAAATTTCCGGGGTTTATTTTCCACATTCGTTTGTACACAATCTCTACAGTGCTTTAGAGTCAAAATTGAAACCATTCGCACATTTTAAAAAAAACAGCATTTCCAAATTAAACAATAGACGTGTTCTATGGTACTCGCTTACTAAACAGGTTAGTGGTCGCTAAGGCGATAACTTCAAAACTTTATGAGAAATTAAAAAAAATCATTTTTTTGTTTTTGTACAATGATGTTCAGTCCTCCTAAGCGAGTTACCATTAGAATATGGCAAATATTGATAGTCTCAAAGGATAAACCTAAAGACAATGCAATTATATCTACTCGTATACTCGTATGTCTGCAGGCATACGCTTCAGGTGGAAATTGAATTCACAATCTTCTCATTGACATAGTATCTTCAGTGATAGATATAATACTTATAGAAAGTTCAGTTTGTTTAATTATTAAAATAAACAAACTGCAGCTTGTGATAGAAATTTTAAGCTTAAGCTTAAGGATTGGCGCCCGAGCAGTGACTTGATCCCTTCTTACTTAGGAAGAACGGAGGAGTATGTTGTGGCTTACACGCTGCAGAAAACTCCATATCTACTGCTTATGTTAGAGTCTTTAAACTAAATACCTTCAATCCATTGGCGCCCGAGCAGGAGCAATTTCGATTAATATTACCTCTTTTAGACGACGAAATCCTGAAACAGGCCATCCCAAAACACGCAATTGACTTTCAAAAACCCAAAAATAACTGCAGCCAATTTTATATGGGGCTATTAGACGAAAATGTTTCATAGTATTGGCGCCCGAGCAGTGACACAAACACTTTTTATTTAGATACAAGTTATCTGTGTGTGTTTCGCTATATTTTTGAACTAAAACAGTTTTCGCCCAAGCAGGTACAATATCAGAAAATTGTTAAGAAAAATTCCAAACAACTGCTGCTCTTAATATGGCCCCTTTCAGACAAGCGGACCTTGAAAGAGGGCTATCGAAGAAAGTATAATTCTTTCAAAAATCTTAAATAACTTTGTTGGTAATATGATAGGATTTTAAACTAAAGTTTTTACTTATAGACAACTGAAGAAAACAGTGTGTTAAAAATATTGCAACTCTTGCTTGTGCTAGAGATGTGGCATGTATACTGTTAAATACATCGGCGCCCGAGCTGGAAATTATCAGCTAATATGGCTCTTCGCATATAGAATGATCTATGCATATGACTTAAAAAAATCCCAATTAACTGCAGCTCGCGGCAGTTTGGCTTTTTTTTACTAAAGATTGCCATATTATTATCGTTTTGTGTACAGCTGCAGTTTTTGTTGGAGGATTGTTTTTTAAATTTAACCTTAAAAGTGCATTGGCGCGCGAGCAGGGGCAGTTTTGGTTAAAAGCAAGCATTTCTTGAGAAGGGGATCCTGTAACACAGGCTTTCAAAATAAGCATGTGGTTTAAAAAAATGGTAGAATCGCTGAATTAAAACTAATGCTTAGAATCTACATTTTGGCGCCCTAAATACTCCGTGTATTGCACGCTATTATCCGCTAGGGGCGCTGTTCATTTGTTACAATTATATGTGCGATATTTATCCGGTCATTCCTTTTTTCCCAACAAACATATATTGTGGTCTTTTGGTGCTATCTTAGCTTCTCATATGATAACAGATGGTGCTAACCATTAACTATAGATGGCGTTGAAGTTGCTATCAGGTTTAGTATTTTATATTACTGATCCATTTTTTTTTATTTTTCACATGCTAAAAAATCAAAAGTTAAAATTACACATTTCATGCTTCACTTACTCGTTTGCTTTTCTTACTCTGGTCTTTCATTCATACTTTCCCAACGTACATATATTGTGGTCTTTTGAAGACAGTTACTGACACACATATCCGGCTATTTTTCTAGCGGCCACCTTAAAGTGATCTCAACTATAGATTGCTGCCGAAAAACACCTGCGTTTAAAAACAATATTTATTAGCAACTTTAAGTATGATTGAAACAAATCTGAAAATCCCCCTCCGACCCATACATACTCGCAATGTTGTGTGACTACTAACAAATGCACCGGCAATTCGTTATTTGGCGGAGCTACCAGCGTCACTCGGTGCCACCAATCAAATTCAAACAAGACCACCTCTTTTTTTTATGATTTTTATATTTAATTGTTGTTTGTGCTATTGCTGTAGTGAATGTTATGACTACCCATACAAATTTGCATAATTTAGAATACAATGGAGATTAATAAAGCACAACGCCCACAAATAATTCTTGCTTTCGTTTTCGGTTTATTTTTTTATTTTATATTTTTTATATGAGATTTTTTTTTTATTATGTTATAAATTTTCATGTCACATGGTTGAACAAAGGAAATTTGTTATAAAATGTGATCGGGTATTTTTTCGGTTTTATTATATTTTGTGTTTTTTTTGGAAATACTCCGCTTTTATGTTCGAAATAAATCTTTGCTGAAGGTGAAACATAAGAAGAGCACAAATTGCATTGAATTTATTTCAAACATAAAAATGTTAAAGAAAATTTAGTATTTCTTATTTTTCGAACAGCAACAAAAATTAGATAAAATATAAATTAAGCAGAAACAAATAACTCATGTCCCTCCAAACAAAAAAGTACATCAGTCATTATGACAAAAAAAAAAACAGAACAAAAATTCTATTTTAAAATAAAATCAAAAAATCTATATTCTCTAAGAAGAAAAAAACAAGTGAATTCCACCAAAAATCGGTGCTAAGAAAAGAAAGCATTACTTGGCTTCCGTCTAAATCTCGTCTGCCCTTCTCCTCAAACAAAACAAGCAACAACACTATGAGCTTAATGGGCTAGTACGTACGCAGATAGCTAGCTGTGTGTGGGTCTGTGTATTCCACCAACCTCCCACGCTTGTAAAAGGAAAATCCATTTATAAATAAATCCCCACCAGCAACAGCGTCATCATATCGTTGGCATCGGCCAAAAACACTCCATTCATCAGTGCAGACGACAAAACTACTACAAACAACAACAGTTCAGGCCATTTCAGCCAGCACCAGCACCCACATGTAATTGTTTGACGTTTAGTTGCTGTTTTCTTAAAAGCCATACCACTAACAAAACACTAACCGATATCTGTGGATATATATATAGAGCCTATACAAAACGACGTCATAGCCATGAAGTCATGGGTTGTTTGTGTTGCTGCTGCTCTTGTTGTTGGCTTCAATAAACAAATTGTTGACGTTGTTATGATAGCCTTTGTTTGGCCAAAACAAAAACATTAGAAAACAGAAGAGATAGATAAAACTGAAATGTACGAAAACATCGTGATGACTGCAGAAGTTTTGAGACTCATCGAAGAAAATCGCTAATGCCGGCGTGATAGAATCCACTTTATTGATAGAAAAAATATTTCCTTTATTAATGTAATGACAACTCCAATGGGTTTGGTTTTTTAGCAAAATATTTTCTCTTGTGTTTTTAACCTTACTATACTAAACCCGCCACTTAACAACTTAGCAAATAAAACTGTTTACCATTTGCATTATCAGGTAATAACCTCTCATTAATCTTGGCATTACTTTTAAAGCAAAATTGATAGGAGTGATAGATTCCATTTTCACAGATAGGAAAATTTTTCTTTTTTAATGTAAAGGCAACTCCAATGGATTTTGTTTTTTAGCAACATAGTTTATCTTGAATGACCTCCCATTACCCTTGGCATTACTATGAAAGCAAACATGATCAATTTTATTTGTGGTTGTAGTTGATTTCAGAGAGATAATTGAAGTAGAAAATTTTTGTATCCAAATGCCATTTTCTTCACAATTTTTTTCTCTCTCTTTCTAATTTCTATCCCTCTTTTACTGACCACTAATTACCCTTTGCATTACTTTAAAACTAAAAATCTTTGATTAAAGTTGAACTTATTAGGTAACGACCATCGGCATTACCAGGTAATGACCTCGCTTTACACTTAGCATTACTTTGAAAGCAAAAATTAAAGATTAGATGAGTTTTATTTGTTGTTATTTGTTCACGATTTAACTAATTTTTAACACATACTCGTATTAACTAAAGTATTTGTTCTTTGTTTATCGAAATTATTTCCCATTTATAGCAATAAAAAAATGTACATATTTGAATTAAAAATGTATGCCGTTTATCGAATACATTTTCATCATGAGGTGATGTACAAAACTCGCATATTTGCGAGAAAAAAAGTTGTAAGCCGTTTATCGAAATAAATTTCGTATCAGGAGATATAGAACTGAATATTTACAAAAAAAAAGTTGTAAACCGTTTATTAAAAATATTTCGTTATGAGGCGATGAAAAAATTCACATATTTACCAAAAAAGTTGTATATTTTTTTTTTAAAAAGCGGTCGGAAGGTCTTTTGTTTACATGAAGTGGTGTCTGCAGTTTCGGTGAGCTCCGCTTCACCATCATAAGACCCCAAGCATCGAATGTGCTGTAACTATATTTTGCGGCTACACACTAAAGGCCAGGCAGTTTCGCATTTAACGAGAACTGCCGGCAGTAGACTTTTGCATCCAACGCACTAAAAATCCATCGCACAGCAGGCATACTAAAAAAATACTAGTACATACACTTATACTCGATACAGTGCTTGAATTTTATGAATTTTAATTTTTGTTTCAATTCCTTTAATATCGTTGTTATATCCGATAACTAGTTTAGCTTATTTACAAAATTTTTAATTGAGTGCTGATTCACTTACCAATTTTTATGGTTAAAATTTAAGCGTTCTCTTTTTTTCTGTGTGCTCATCGGCAAAAATAACACCTGAAACGAAAGAGATATTTTTGAAAAGATCTAGTTTAGCAAACTACACAGGCAATGGTCTTGAGCTATTTTTAGAGTTCAAAATTCTCATTATCTTAAAATTAAATATGAATCATAGTCCCAGTTTATATCTTCTCATAAATCTTTTTACTTCGAACTCATTAACAAAAAACAACTTTAGGCAGATCCAGAAAGGTTAAATATGGCAATAGACAGCAAAATAATCTAATAATATAGTTAAAGATCCTCACTACACTTACGCCAGTAAGAAAACCAAGTAATTCTCAATTACTACCTGTTTACCACTCACGCTGAAAATAAACATTGTCAGAATCACATAGAATTCAAGAAGCTGAATAAAATGAGAGCGAGAGAGAAAGAGGACGAAATCGAAAGAGAGCGATATACAAGCCATCATAGCATCTAAATTTTCTTTTTCCGCAAATCTTAAACCTTAATTGGTATGACAAAATTCCACGGAAATTCCCCACATGTTACATACAGTAATTATATTCATTAAATTCTTAGTTCAAACGAAACATTCGATTAGAAATTCAATCTGTTATTAAAAGAGAATTGTCGTTGATTGCCTTCGCATCGCTCATGGCATCTACACTAAAGCACTCGACAAACAATTTCAATTTTTTTAATTATCACTTAATTGTTAGTAAGATTGAACAAAAAACCCTGTACTATAATAGTTGCACATTTCTAAATTCCACTGCAATCAAAGTATAAAAGCCTCACGTACAGGGGAAAATCTCCCGACTGGAAAATTCCTTTTAAATCACAGCAAAAATAAATGGTTGGGTGGGTGCAGCAGCCACAAAACGGAAGTGCACCATTCAACGAGAATTCTTTAAAAGAATTTTAATGGTGTCACATAAACAAACTGGCAAAAAATCAACACATTCGTTGAAAAAGAACAAAATCGAGGCAGCACTTGGATTTGAAAGACAAGAATTTTAAAAGAAAAAAATAAAAAAATATTTAAAATAGGAATAACACCACTACATTGTCCCATAGTCAAACTAATCCCGTCGCACAGTGTTTTCCCGATATTAAAAAGCTGTTTTAAATTTGTATATTATTGTACTCTTAAATCAGTGAGCTGTGCTCGCAGTTTGGGAGCCACTCCGTTAATTCGGCTTCGAACGGGTAATGAAAACGACTTTTAAAATACGAGGTTCTGATGACCTTTTTCTGCGATCCCATGTCACCCCTCGCTTTTAGCAGTGGGCCTTCTAGAAGGATAAATTTAATTTTGCAGGATTTTAAAAAAGGAAGTCTGCTAAAACGAAAACTTTATCTTCCCCATTATACTAGATACCCTAGTAAAGGCTTTCTGGAACACCTTCTTGAAGAGAGAGCGACAGCGTGAGCAAAAAGAGAGAAATTGGATGCGAAACAGAAATCAAGAGTGAAGAGTCTTTTTATTTAGTCTATTTATTTTATTAAGTCTTTGGAACGACAATCCTTGCAGACTAGCTAAATATAAACATTTATTATATCTAAAATATCATTAAATTTATTTAATGAACATAAAAAATCTAAATCATAACTTTTATTCTGTTTAATTCTCTTAAAGTTTTTACAAGAGGCTCGTGTAAGGAATTATCGGTTCTATGAACAGGAATATATAAATATTCATTATGCCTTAAACGTCTAACAGGCGTATTAAACCCAACAAGATAAAGCAGTTCAGAGCAAAAGCCATTTAAATATAAGTATGTATAAGCGAGAACAGTTGCAGAATCGAGAGAGCGGCAGTGTGAACATAAAGAGTGAAAGTGCATGCGAGAGCGGAAACGAAATCAAAAACGAGAAATCAAGAGTGCCGCTTTCGTTTTAAAAAAAAGTCCTTTCAATTTTTTTTTTTAAATTACCAGATTTTTTTTTTAAATTATCGGCGGTGACAGTGGAAGCAAGAGCAGAAGTGAAAATGCGATAGTGTAAACGGATGTGAGTGTAAAGTTGGTAGTAAAGTTCTGAAGGTGCTAGAGCTAATGTAGAGCGAAAGCTCGAGCAGAAGCATGAGCGAACGAAAAAGCGAAACGAGATTAGAACCTTGAGCGAATCCTAGAACGAGCGGCAAGAGCGGGGGCAACAGTTGAAGCTTGAGTAGATGCAAGAGCAGGGCGAGGAGATAGAGCTATAGTTGGAGCAGAGTGAAGACCACAAGCAAGAGTAAAGTAGATGCAAGCCCAGAAGCAAGAGCGTACGCTGAGGCAGGAGCAAAGTAAAAGCGGAAGCGAGAGTAGAGCCTTGAGCGAATCCAAGAACGAGCGGCAAGAGCGGGGGCATCAGTTAAAGCATGAGTAGAATGAGTAGATGCAAGAGCAGAACGAAGAGCTAGAGCTACAGCTGTAGCAGAGTGAAGTCCACAAGCAAGAGAAGATGCAAGCCCAGAAGCAAGAGCATAAGCTGATTCAGGAGCAAGAGCAAAGCAAGAGCAAGACTAAAAGCAAGAGCATTGGCAAGAGTTAAATAGAAGTTGGAGCAGAAGATACAACAGAAGCTTAAACGGCAGCAAGGGCGAAAACGAGTTTCTTCGGTGCTTGCTTTAATCTTTCTGCAACTATTTCTTTTTGAAAAGCAAAAGCTAGAGCGGAAACCATAGATAAAGCTGAAGTAAAAAAAAATCCGTGTAATCTTCGACGTTAGCTAAGGTGAAAGCTAAATTAGAAGCGAGGGCGTTATGAAATTAACCACTTCAATTTTTCTGAAAGCTCTACTTTTCCAGACCTTTCTACTAGATCTTGTATTGAACGTTTGTCTACAAGGCCTACCAATCGAATCAAGAACAGAAGAGCTTCTACTCCAAATGTTGATTATGCATTGTGTATAGAATGTAGCAATCATGATAAATCGAGCCCTTACCGCGAAAAACGTAAGCTCAACTCGCCTTTTTAATGGAATTCGATAAGCTTAAATATAAATATTTACAAAGCTATAGCAAATTCAATTGTTTCGGAATCCTCCAGATGAACTAGACAAACAAACCCTTTCCTGTAAAATTTTTCATTTTGGCCCTTAATTCTCGAAATATTCCAAGCTGGGATAGTCAGGGGCGGAGGTGGCCAGCAATATTATAATTATTTCCACATATTGCTCATAAATACTTAGTAACATTTTTCTGTCAGCATCAGTAAGATGGAGGTTTGTAACTATCATTCATTCAACATGTTGCTCAATATATCTCTACAATAGTCATATACGAGTATTTGTAAACATTATTCGGCGCAACAGGAAGTAGTAGGGTAATGGAGGTTCTGCCTTTAGCATAATTGAAAATATTGAGCATATTAAAAATATGTTAGAAGATTTTTAAATATTCTTTTTAAATTTTATAAAATGGCTCCCCTTGTTAGCAGCACTGCAGGTAATCAAAATTTGTTTTATCGATATAAGTGTAATCGTTATTCGATATTTAAGAATATCGAATTTCCTTAACTTTGAATAATTATTTTTAAATCTCTGTGATCTCGAAGGACCATTTTAAATTGAGTCAGCTAGAACTTGCAGAGTTTTACTACTGCTTCAGTTTCAAAGCAGCTTAATTTGTCTTTTAATTTTCTTTTATGCGTTAAATTCATTTTTGGCGACGAATGTTAACTCAATATTTGAAAATCAAAAAGTTTTTGCACTTTTTAAAATGATTCTTGAATCAGAATGATCATTATAAATAAAAAGTCAGCCAGAACTTCCTGTATCCTACTACTTCTACTACAGTTTTAAAGCAGCTTGTCGGTATTAATTTGTCTTTCGCCCAAAACCACTGTTTCGCTATTTGTCAAAATCATTTCCTTTTGGCTTTCATCGCATACTAAACCATTCATTGTGCAAATTGTAAAAGAAACCACATAAGGATGGACAGACGGACAGACAGACAGACAACGAGTCGGATTGACACCCAAAGTTTAGACAAGAACCAGCAACAACAGCACATCAACCCACACACTCAGCTAAAGTGACGTTTTTATTAAGTAAAAATATGACAATCTCGTACATAAAGCATAAATCTGGTTCTGCAAAAAAGAAAAATAAACGCAACCGACAAAAACAGAATGGAACACCATTAACGAAATAATGTGTGTCTCCTCCTCCCTCCTCTCGCAGAGATGTATTTTCCTTAAAGTTGCTGTTGTCGTCGTAACTACACCCATAACGAAGGCAAAACAAAATCCCAGAATATGACAGACCGGCTGACGGGAGGGAGACAGTCGAAGCAAAGTTTTCTACACTATAAGAAATTGAAAAATAAAACTGAATATGAACATGTTGCTGAAGTATGTATGCATCGCGTACGAGTATGTATGCATCGAGCATCGCGTACGAGACGGTCCTCATACGTGTGTTGGATCTTTGGGATGTGGGGGCACCCAATGAATGAGTGGCAAGGAATGAATGGAACACCAAGCACCACAGTGCTCTTAGGAGAAATATCACCATATGAATATGTATACGACGTACATATATAAATGGATGAGGAGATGAGAAGTGCTTGCAGCATCATCATCATCATCTTCTCAACAACCTAGGCCATCCACACACCAGCCATGGAAGATGTTGATCACGATCATTGATGGCAAACGGTACACTATGATAACAAAACAAAGCAAAAAAATCAGCATCATCGTACAAACGGCAAGTACACATGTGTACATAAATCCTCAATTAAGACTTCCGTTGGAAAGTTAAGCACCTCCTCGCAATGCTTCAGTACATAAACAACAACACCACCGACATTTGGTTCCATACACTTTTCCTCCAAGTGCTGTTGCTGAGTTGCGGTTTTCATCTTCTGGTGCTGACGAAAAAATCCCCATTCATGGACAACCTCTTCGCACCGCCTCTTAGCCACATAATGCATAGCAAAAAGAAGAAAGGAGGAAAAGAAGAAAATTGGAAAATTATATATACATGGATGAAAACTCCTTCATCTTATTTTAACCTTGGAGTAGAGTATAGACCATCAAGGCTGGAACAAAGATATTGTGACAAATCAATCATTATTCTTTTTCTTTTATGGTGGAAACTAAAGTGACAAAAGAAAAATTGCAATAATTATGACTGAAACCAATTTGAGGTTAGCCCAACAGGATGTCGTGAAAAGGGTAATTGTGAAAGGGAGTGATAGATATAAAAAAAAATTGGTTAAAATTATATATAAATTATTATATGTATATTATACAAAATGTTATTTAAAACTTCACACAAAATTTAGAAATTAAGCTGTATGAAACAGCAACATGCTGCCAGCATCTTACCGTTTCGCCACATGTTGCAAAGACAAGTCATGTTGTATTGCAAAATTCCACGTGAGAAAGTATTTATATAATGCTTTCTTTATAAATCGAATAAGGAAACCCGTCGAAAACAGGACTGTGTGGCGAAAGTTTAATATTCTTACCTAGTACTCTGTTCCGTATTAAAAGCATGTTGAGCAACATTTGTTATTTCTTTTGGGAAACTAAGTAGACAAGCAACATATGATTTACCATAAATATCAACATGTTGCACTGTAAAAGCAGCAACGGATATCATTAGAACTCATTTGTTTGAGCAACATGTGCAAATCCCGGAAAGTCTAGATTTTCAAATGAAAATTTTTGAATAATATTAGAAAACAAAGTCTAGATCACACATACTTCATTAATTACAATTTATGATGCAGCATCATAATGTTTCGCCACATGTTGCAAAGGAAAATGTTATTCTGATCAATGTGAAAATTTTGTTTAAAAAATATAATCGTGGGTATGTTTTTAAGCATATTTACTGTTTATTCCAGAAAATTGCTAAATTAATTTTAATCCAGTAGCAACATTTTGTCGCTCAATATACTGCTAGACTAAGGCAATGTGTTTCAAACTTAAGCCTATATATCTCGCCCGTTTGTAAAATTTCACGAGCAACGTGTGATATTACCATAAATCTCAACATGCTGAAAAGCCGAACTAACATCTAGTTCTAGTAGTTCTGGAAGCTGGTTTATTTTGGCAAAATGATAAAAGCCTAGGTTTTTTAATTAACATTTCAAAAAGGCTATGAGTGGAGAGAACAATGTTTATATCAGTCTAGACCGCACATAATTCATAAATTAAAGTTCCATATATATTACGATATGGAACTTTAACATGCTGCCAGCATCATAAAGGTCTTCCACATGTTGCAAATCATATTGTATTTAAAATTCATACAATAAAATGTTTTTATATAAATTGTTTGTTTCAATATATTTTCAAATTCCTTTTGCAAAACATGTTAAGCCTAATCTCGGAAGCAATATATTGAAACATAAGCCTTGTACTCTGTTCTGTTTGTAAAATATGTTGCCCAACAATAAATCTCAACATGTTGCGCTGCCAAACCAACACATATCATAAGAACTCTAGCCCATTCGTTTAACAAACATGTTAAAACTCTAGGAATCACAGGTTTTTGAGATAAAATTAAAAGTAAGGCTGCGAGTGAATATGGAAAATTTCACATCAGTCTGATTACACTCTTTAATTTTTTTTTTCAGCTGCAACATGTTGCCAGAGTCACATCTCGCTTCATGTTGCAAAAGCAAATCATATTTTTGTGGAAATTTTATTGGGATGTTTTCGTTATATTTTTACATAACTTTTTAGAATCGAAATCAGGTCGGAAGCAACACTGTGTCGCTTAATACATTGCGATGCTAATACAGTGTGTTCAAGACTGTTGTCGAATATTCATTTCGCTCCATTTGTAAAATATACTGGACGTCATTAGTTTTTTCGTTCGTAAAATCTTACAATCGACATGTCATTTCTATGCATAGCATTAATAAAATGCAATGTTTTAATGGCGTTTAAGTTGTCTACCATGTTTAACAAAATCCAATAAATTAGAAGTGTTTTGTTTTATATTTTCTGCAAGCAAATTCTATTTTAAACAAACGTTACTATTATTTCATACCTTATTTCTGTCATTTTAATGTTGATTAGCGCTTAAAAAATCGAATCATTTTCCTTAAGTACATACATGATGACCTTAGTAATTTCACTAAACTTTTAAATCCTCAGAACAACAGTACACACTATACTTTTTAAATATGCTTGATAATATAAAAAAAAACAATTTTATTTGCCTATAAATTTAAATATTATTCATAAATCGTGGTCAAAAACAAATATTTTAATCTTGATTTCTTTATTTTAAGCCAAAACTAACCCCTACACTCAGCAAACGAAGAAAAAAAAACAAAAATCATAAACATTTAACACCTTTTCGAAAAAAATCAAACACACAAAATACTGTACATATGTTTATTTATTAAACATGTTTTTATGTTTATTACCGCAATAAACCATATGAGTAGCTTAATAGTATTATTAAGCGAACTGTGGGTAAAAAATCGTTAACAATTAAAATTTAAAATACAAAAAAAATCTCACCCAAACACACACACACACCGAAAAATAAGCCAGTGCACCCACCATAAGAGCACAAAAGTAGTAAAAATCCCAAATGTTATACGTTTTAGGTTAAAAAATCGTAAAAAAATTATTAAATAAAAAATAGTCATTTGTTTCTTAATAAAACAAAATTAAAATACAATAACTATAAAAAAATCGCAATGTTAGACGAATTGAAAAAAAGCCTTAAAAGTTTGCCTAATTATGGATTTTACATGGGCATAGCTATCGTAAAAACTAATTTTGGATATTTTCTATTTTGTCTCTGATAATGTCTTATAGCTAGGTTTAGTTTTAATCAAAAGCGGAAATATTGTACCGGAAATACTTCAGAAATTGGCAATGTCGTTACTTTTCGATAAAAAAAAAAAAACCAAAAATATTTTGTTTGCGTTGATCTTGTAAATTTTATGAAATCCTATAAATTAAGGCTTATACATTATTTTTTAATATCGTAAATTAACGATATTAAACAATTTCATAAAAATAGCTAATTTTGCTGATAAAATTATTGAAAATAATTCCTAATGAAATGAAATCTCTTTTTGATACATTGAATTCTTAAAGAAATTGGCTACATCGAAAATTTTTAATAATAAAAAATTTAATAAATCAAAGTATTTTCCAACTTAGATTGTGTAAATGTAGCGCATTTCCCGAACGTTAAGTCTATTTCCATATATTTTTATTTTAAATATCGTTAAAATACAATTTTAAAACTTGTTGGGTGAAATTTCTTTATTTGAAGGTAAATGAAATAAAATGTTTATGTTTACTTATAAAACCTATGGAATTTTTTAAAAAAATTCTAATATCGTAAATTTACGATAAATAAAAAATTTCCTTAAAATATGTATTGTTTTTGAATATCGAAATTAAATGATTTGAAACAAATTGCAAAGACTTAAATAAATTTTACTTTTACTTATCTTAAACCATTAACTTAAGTTTCATTGTAAATTTGCGGAAATTGCGATACATCTGCACAAAAATAAAAAGTTTTTGTTTAGCTCGTTTGTTTATTCGGTCTTCTGCTTGAACAAATTGAATAGGGATTAACCAGCTCAACCCCTCTTACATCTACATTTCAATAGAAGTTTGTTGTTTTAAAAAAATGTCGGGACATTTTATTATCGCAAATTTAGAATAATTGTAAAATTTAGCAAAAAAAAAATATTTTGTATGCTTACATTTAGTTTATATCGTTTAAACTGAAGTTGTTTCCTTCAATTTAAAACATTAACCTTATTCTAACTATTTTTCTATCTTCGTCTTATTGTAAATTTATGATTTTAAATTATATCTACGAATATATACAAATTAATCAGAAATTCTTACATATAATTTGCAATTATACACTGATTGTCCTGATATGTATTTTGTATAACTTGAAATTCTTCAAATCGTTTCTTCATATCCCAGTAAACCAAATTTGCCGATAATGTCTGATATCAGACAATTATGAACAATATCTGAACTCTATCAAGAATTCTTACGGCAATCGTTACGAATTCTGTTCGATTTGCCTGAGGATTTTTTTTCAGAGAAGTAGTTCAGAATTTTTGTCAACCCTCTCATATGTTTTCGTTACGAAATCGGAACATTTTGCCGATTTTCGTACAGAATTCTGACCGAATGCTAAACGTTTGGTTTGCTGGGAAGTTATTTGTCGTAAATTTATTTATAAGTAAATGTCGTAAATTTACCATAATTTCAAATTTCCACAAAAATGTTTTTTTTATATCTTAATATTGAAAATTCTTTGCTATTTAAAGATTTGACGTAAAAAATCATTTTGATTATGTAAAAAATTGCAATTTATATTGATAAGACATAAATATAATATTTTAGGTATTTGATTATGTAAAAAGTGCAATTTATATTGATAAGACATAAATATAATATTTTGGGTAAAATTTTAATGAAATGATGAAATGCCGCTAATTTACGATATTAAAAAATAATTCTCTTCATAACTTTGACAGTAGCCGGTATAAAAATGTAATAACTTATATTCTTTCTATTTTTATTAATATCGTTTTTTTAAAGACTACCGGTAGCCGATATAAATTAGTTTTTTTTAAGAAAACCAGTAGCCGGTATAAAGCAGTTGCTAATATTTCCATCAATACCAATTTTTTGAAATATCGTACAAAATTTTACCAAAAACAAATGATTACTTTTGTATTAATGATCTTAAAACAAAATTGATTTTTTAATTTTTCTCTGGGTTTTAATTACAATCGATATGTAACATTTTTACAATCTCGTAAATTTGTATTTAAATTTTCCTAATAATATTAATTAAATGTAATATCTTAAATTTACGATACGAGTACTAAATAATTTCGCTACATTTCTTTTTTTATTATAAACGTTGGGTATATAATGGGTGATCCATCTAGAGGTATTTTTCAGAACCAAAAAATATAAAAATTCAAATCTTTATTGGTAATTTAAAAATGTTTATGGCATTTATTTTTTGATTATAATTTCCTTCAAATGTTGGCCACAACTACGCCTCAGGGTTTCCATTCTGAGGATCCAATTTTGGTTGACTCGTTCGAGCATTTCGACCGGTATGGCTATAATGACACCTGAATTGTAGTTGGTTTGTCAGCATAGACTTTGGACTTTACGTAACCCCAAAGAATAATTTCTAAAGGTGTGATATCACTCGATCTAGGCGGCCAACTAACCTGTCCAAAACTTAAATTTAGCTGCTTTTCAAAATGACCCCTCAAAAGATTCATTGTTTGAGCAGTTGTGTTGTTGTTGTAGCGGCAACTGTGTGCCGGGGTGACAGCCCTTGGCCGAAGATTTGCTGCTTCGGGTCAATCCGGTCCATAGAACCGGCTGTCGTAGGATTATGAGCAGTTGTGTGGCAAGTGGCACCGTCCTGTTGTAACCAAGTGTCGTCAAGATTACGGGCTTTAATTTCAGGTAGCATAAAGATCGATATTATGGCGCGATAGCGAGAACCATTCATGGTTAAGTTCCGGCCATCATCATTTTTAAAAAAATATGCACCGATGATTCCACCAGCTTATAAACCGCACCAAACCGTGGTTTTCTCTGGGTATAATGGCACCTCTTGAACCTCTTCTTGTTGCTCTTCAGCCCAAATGCGACAATTTTGTATATTCACTTTGCCGTTGAGTCAGGAATGGGCCTCATCACTGAACAAAATTTTGGTCGAAACAGCGGATCTTCCCGTTTCTCACCGAACGCTATTTTCAATAATACAGTTGCCAACATTTGAAGGTAACTTTTTCAAAAAAATAAATGCCATAAAAAGTCCTTTCAAATTACCAATAAAGATTCCACACTTGATTTGAATTTTTGTATTTTTTTTGTTCTGAAAAAATACCTCTAGATAGATATATTCATTTATCTTTTTTAAATTCTTAATGGGTTTTGTTCGCTCTTTTTCATGGTAAAACATTGCAATATCAAAATTTACGATATCAACATTTTCATTAAAAATATTTATTTTTTCTTAATTTTAAAAAAAAATGTAATGTAAAAAATTCAATTTTAATCAGTGTTTAAAGTTTTTTACATCGTGAATTTTTAATACAAAAACCTAAGGAAAAAAAATTTAGTTCTACTTTTTTTTAAAGGTTTTCTATGTCACAATTTTCCCCTCCATTGTTTCTTCCTGCCTCGACCAATCTTTAAATTACAAATATCAAACGTGTGTCAATAGTAGTAGTTTTTTTCTAACAGTGCGTCTTTTACAAATTGGCGGAAGTTGAATGGAAAAACAAAATTAATTTAGCGTAATTACTTATTTGCCTTTGGGAGTGTGCTGTTGGTAGATTTGACGAACGACAAAACAGCCCATGTACAAACTAAATCGCTCTATGTAATCAGACATAAAGAATATGTACTGGCGGCGGGATGGACGAAGTGGATGGTGGATGACTGGCTGGCTGGTCGGACCGGACCCCATCAATAAGCGTTTGGTAGAAAATCGAATAGAAGGCAATGAAATGCTTTGAAATTTTTGTCGTCGCAGTCAGCGACTGAATGACTGACTGGTGATGTTGGTTTGTAGTATTTCAAATTTGTGATTATAATGAAATGCTTGATTGAAGATAAGAAATAAAACAACAACGACAATAATTTCTACACACATACAAACGTACATAAATAATAAAAAAAACTACACTATAATTTTATATTTTACAAATTGTTATTGATGTCTCACTCGGGCTATGCACGTCTCTTATACTAACTTCTAAACCTACCTCCGCCTCCTCCTCCTAACCATACCTAGCCCAGCAAACAAAACGTATTGAAAATGAAATGAAAAATGTTAAAAACTAAACACGTTGCACTTTTGCGCACATTCATTTAAAAGAAGAAAAAAACGCTTATAGAAAAAATAAATAGACGTTTATGTCATGCCTTGGCGACAACATATTTCAAATATTGACGGGAGGCAGTCTTGATTGAAAATTGAAATACAAGTCGAAAATGTTAAAAACCGCGAACCTAGCGACTCATTATCAGAAAACGAAGCAAAACGGCGACAGCGACGACCACCCTCCGTGTGGAAAATCTCGAGATTGTTTTGTTTTTATTATTATTATTAATTGTTATGTTCGCGTTAAAATAGAATATTAGAAATAGAAAGGGAATGTCAGCAAGTTTTATTGATTAGAGCACACTTCTATTTTTATAAATGTTTACTTAAAATTGGTAGCGAGAATCTTCGTATAGCCTGCAATAGATTTCTAGAACTATAGAAAACCACAGTACGGGCTTCTGTTTTTTATCAAAAAATGTTTAACATGGCTAAGATATTTTTTTTCGCCTAAAATTGTAACTGTTATAATACTGCATTACTTCTGTGATATTTGCGCCCGCCAGGAAGCTCTCCTAGGCGACTTGAAGATTTTTTTTAACTTTATTTAATAAAAATAATAAAAGAAAAATTAATTTTTAAAAATTCTATTTTGACCATAACTTTACCAAAAATCGCTTTTGGTTGACTTTTTGACCTTTATAAGTTGCAGTATGGTCAGTTTGGAATCGGTTTAAAAAAATTACACAGGTTTTAAATGAAGTCCTTTGTCCTTTTAGATTATGCGTATGTATGCCGTTTTATATTCGTTGTACGAGGGTGAATATATATATCTCGTATATATATATTTCTGGCCTAGACAACACTAAGTGTTGTCTGGCGCCATCTGACATTTCCATTGAAAAGTTTGACATTTTTAGCATAAACGTAATCAGAATTAACAGTGACTTGAAAAAATCAATTTTGCAAAAAATGGAATTAACTCGTGAACATTTTCGTGCGATCATTTTTCACAACTTTCGACGTGGATTATCACGACAAGAGAGCATCGATGAACTTAAACCTTTGTATGGCGATGAAGCACCATCTTATAGCACTGTGAAAACTGGTTTAATGAATTCAATCGTGGCCGACGCTCGCTCAAAGACGAAGGTCGTCCAAAAACGGCCGTTGTGCCAGAGAACATTGATGCCGTGCGTGAACTGATAATGCAAGATCGTCATGCGACATAAAGTGAGATAGAGGCATCCTTGGGAATTTCTTCCATCAGCAAACATTCGATATTGCATGAACACCTGGCCGTAAAAAAGGTTTGTTCTCGTTGGATCCCGCACAATTTGACAATCGCACAATTTGACAAAAAAATACGATCGCGGTGCTTCAAAAGACGTTTATAAGATCGTCATAGGTGACGAATCATGGATCTATGCGTATGAGCCCGAAACAAAACAGCAATCGACCGTGTGGGTCTTCGAAAACGAGCCAAAACCAACGAAAGTTGGTTGTGGAAGAAGCACTTCGAAACATATGGTCGCCTGTTTCTTCGGCAAAACTGGTCATGTGGACACTGTTCCGCTTGAGCAACCTAGGATGGTCAGTTCTGAGTGTTACACCACAATTTGTTTGTCTGAAGTCTTCGGAGAAATTCGAAAAACGAACAAGACGCGACGAATCATTGTGCACCATGACAATGCGAGCTTTCAAACATCGGCTCAAACCAGCGCCTTTTTGCCCGGCCAAAACGTCGAATTGATGGGTCATCCGCCGTACAGCCCTGACTTGGCACCCAATGACTCTTTTTATTTTCGCACATCAAGAAAAACAATGCGTGGTCAACGATTTTCGTCGCTGTTGAAGCGTTCAAAAACCATGTTTTGGAGGTGTCTCAATCGGAGTGGAAAAAGTGCTGCGACAATTGGTTTGAGCGCATGCAAAAGTGTATAAATCATGCTGGAGAATGCTTTGAAAAACAAAACCATTTTTGATGATAAATATTCGCGTTTCATTATAAGGCCAGGAATATATATAGCAGCCCTCGTAATAAATATTTGGAAATTTGAACAGGGATTAAACCGGCTCAAGACCTCTTGCTTCTATATTTAAATAGAATACAAGTTTTTAACAAAATGGCAAAGTGACATTGATTTTCGTGGCTGCACACTACTTTTATCATGATTTCGGGTCCGTGACAACCCTCTTCAGAAAGCCTTGCTGCAATTGTTGAAAGTAAAACCGAACTCTATAAGGCCAGGCTCTCCACAAACGAATGAGAACTACTGTTGTAAACCTTACTTTTCAAGTTTTCTTCACACAATTGCCCACGAAAATACAACTCACTCTTGGAAATTTATTGAAGTTAGTAATATTAATTTCTCACGATTGCATTTATTTATTAAGACGAGTGTAATTACAGAAATTTCATGTGATAAAACTTTGTTGGCGTACTTTCAAAGTTGTATTTTTTTTTCTCCGATTGAAAAAAAAACCCCATGACTTGAGTATAAAATTCAGTTTGAAGTTTCGGTGTTTTTTTAATTAAAACGCCTCAATTGCCTTGTTTACAATAATCAATTTGGCAGATATGCTGAAGTATTTTCAAATTTAAAAACTCCAAAACGACGAGTAATGCGATTAATTTGTCACTAAACTAGCGAAATGATTAGCTTGCCATAAAAAACCCTCCTATTATTTATTATTTAAGTTTTTGTAACACTCTGTAATTAAATTTTACTAACTCTTTTCATTTTTCTCTTTCTAGGTAAGTTATTGTCTGGAAAATCTATATAATTGCAAAATAAAATAAATATCCTAAAATGGTGGGTGAGTCATTTAATATTGAATAAGCAGAGTTTACACTATAAGATTTTTGAAAAAAAACCTTTTTGAAATGATCTTAACCGTTGTTGTTGTTGTAGCGGCAACTGTGTGCCGAGGTGACAGCCCTTGGCCGAAGAATTGCTCTTCGGGTCAATCCGGTCCATAGAACCGGCTGTCATGGGATCTAAACCGTTGTTTTGTCTGATGATTTTTCAACGGGTTATTTTTCAGCCTAAAGGCGTCTGGGTTAGAATTATTTGATCTACTCCATTTAGTAGAACTTATATTTATGCTAGGTAATTACTAAAAAATATCATCTCTAATTTTTTTTTGCAATTATTCCGTTGTTTACCGCCTTCCTAAAGCGGTTTATTTCAAAAGATGTTTCAATAGTAAAATTTCCCATTTAAACACATCTTGCTTTTTTTTCTTTGAGCTCCTCCCCTAGTTGGCCAATTAAATGAAATTATACAAAGCGGAATGGCCAACGTTAAATCATTGATGCATTACCAATGAAATAACAGTTAATTTACCAAGAGATGGTCAATTATTCTTGCAGAAAAAAAAACGAAACACAATAAAATAAAAGACTTAAATTAAAAAGAATTACGTTCGAATGGAAGAAATCATCAACAAGTTGATGGTATGAAATCCTAGAAATGAATTGCGTTTATTTCTTTCTTTCTAAACAATAAATTTTCATTAATTTAACCGCTGCTATTGTTTAGTTTTGTCGGTCTGCGATTTTCTGTTGTTCGGCTGCATGCAAACCAACAGTTTTGTGGTGGCTGGTGGTGCTGGTGGCTTGGCCCATGCATTATAACCTGGTATATCGGTACTTTTTTTTGTTGGCAGTTTTGGCCAAAAAGCAAAACGGCACATGTAATGTAAAAGCAAAAAAAAGCAAACCAAAGCCGAAAAAAGGTGTTGGCTGCACGCTCCTAAAACAAGTAGTGCAGCAAGTGTTTATTTACTCTAAACCAGCGAGGGCAGCACTCCAAAACCGGGCTACTGAAAACTTTTTTTCCTATGGCCAATTACTATCTTACCATTTTTGCTTTCATGCCAGTATATATTCTGCTAGAGAGCTGTTTCTTCGTAAACGTCGTTACTTCCAGCCACATCCATAGCAAACAACATTTTGTGTTTCTTCTGGGGAGTAAGCGATAGCTTATGTTTCTGTTCGCCTTTTTTTTGATAAACTCGAGACCATCATGGCCCCCATATATTTTCATATATTTCGTTGGTTGTTGCCTGCTGTCTCGTATGGTTAACACATTAAATAATAGGCTTAGCTTAAGTTTTGCTTTAATTCGCATTAATTTGTAGTTATACGCACGCGTGCTATTTGCCGGATTTTTGTTGGAATTACACACTTACAGCGAACACTTACATATCGAGGGTACGCGAACAAATTGCCCCCCATGCTTGTGGGGCTGTTAGTCATTCACCGGAAATGTATTGTTTGTTAAAAGTCTAAGAGCAAACAATAAAACATAGTTAATTCATGTAAAAGTTGCTTAGAATTATAGGTAAAACACGGGTAAGTACATATGTACATATACATATGTATGTTTGTACGTGTAGCACCATAGGAATTTGGAAAAAAAAAAAATGACGGCAAACAAATTGAACAAGTAAATGTGGCTTTAAATTTAGTATGAACGCTTAACAATGCTTAGCTAGGAATGAATATTTCAATTTTTTAATTTGCTTTTTGGGTAATATCGAAACTAAATATTAGTCGCGTTTAATTTGAAAAGCGAAAAATTCGTGCTAAACCAAAAAAACCTAAAAGTTTTATATTTACTAAAGACGTGTTTGATTTTTTGTTTTGAATTGAAAGAAACAAATATTTAACAAAGAAACAAATATTTATAAATCCAAAAGTCTTAAACAAAAAAGTTTGATGGGCATATGTAACATACTTTCAGTCAATAAATGGTGGAAAGAAGTTTCAGTTAGTCTTGTCATCGCTCTCTTGACGGTAATAGTTACCATATGATAAATCAACGCAATAAAAAAGTATTTCTCGCTTAATTACCTTCTGAATCCCTGTTATTTTTTCACTTTTATAAAACGAAAATTCTCGGTTATTTACCTTGCGTTAGTTACCAATTTCGTTTAATTACCCTAGGAATGTTTACTCTTAAACTCAAAAGCCTTTGAAATTTTCTCGTACAATTAAGCCACGCCCATACCAAGGTAAAATTTGCATGAATGTTTGCGAGGTGTAGTGGCGCTCTTACTCTAATAATTTCCAACTACAATTCTCGCAAATAGAAAAATCAGTTTTAAATACATTTTTAATTGTTAAAAAAAAACCTTTTTTATAAAGGTATTTTTATTCTATCGTAATTCTGTTCTGTTATTGTAAAGGAGTTAACCATATTCTTTTTCTTTTTAACCTCATACAGATAATTGTATGAGGTTAAAAAGCGTGCCTCTGTAATAACCTTACCCGGATAAGTACCCTTGAGATTTTCAACAAGGTAATTAAGCGGAGTTTGCTAAAAGTAAAGGGTTTAACGAATAGTCGCATTCGCATATGCGTATTATTCCTTTCATTTTGAACATTTTCTCTCGCATTCGCCAAGACCAATTTTGGAATTTTCGCATTGGCAAAACAATATTTCAGAATTCGTTATAAATATTTCAAATATTTTTGTTTAAATTAATATTTGTGGTCATATTTATAAAAATGTATGGAAGTTTTTAATTTCCATAATATCTAAATAAAATTGTTCGTTAAATCTACTGTAAGTTTTTATAAATTTCAAGTTTTTATGTTTAATGACTTGACTGCAACTTTCATGATACCATTAGTATACGCGGTAGGCTAAATTTCACCTTACATATGTGCGGTCTTATACCATACATCGAATATTATTGTTGTTTGATAACATTTTCCGATCTTAGGTCGGTTGGACCACTAAACAGAGTTTTATTTGTATGAAAGCCATTGACCAATCTCATCGCTTTTCAATATTTTTTTTCTATGTTAAAACAACGCTTCAAACGTAATTGCAGTAAAATCTAATGAAATTTTAAATCTATACGACCATGGACCAATCTGGTCGCTTTTCAATCATTTTTTTCTGTGGGAAAACAACGCTTCAAACGTAATTGCAGTAAAATCTGATGAAATTTAAAATCTATACGACCACGGACCAAAATCTCGCCGCTTTCAAATATTGTTTTTCTATGGGAAAACAACGCTTCAAACGTAATTGCAGTAAAACCTGATGAAATATTAAATCTACACAACCATATCCTAACTGAAGTGATGCTGCAATATTCAGAATGGAAAATGCCTTTAAAAAAAATATTTTAGCAGAAAACCGACGCATATACATACACTGCGGGTCTTCTAAACAAGAAAATTGGTTTTAAGATTAAAACGTAAATACAAACCATTTCCAGCAGAATGCCCTAATGTAAAGCATATAGAATACTCGTATTATTAGAAAGTTGAAGGGGAAAAAATTAGACCAAAAGGATAAGGAACGAATTCTGAAAAGAACTTGCCAGTATTTTATGGACCTTATGTCAACAACTTGTAAACTGTTTTGCCAGATAAAGGTAATTCTACTAAATATGAGTATTATATCTTAAATCAAAGGTTCATAGAACATTTTTGTTTTTTATCTTGTCTTTAAAAATGCGTCTATTTTTTTGTCCGTTCGATCTGATAAATACACATGTTTTTGTTATTTATTCTAAGTAAACTTATTCGAACTTTTGTTGAATATATCAAATATTTAGTAGTAAAATTATTTTTTTTCTATTCTTTCAAAATAACTTCAATTGACCCTATCTTTTTGAACGTAACTGTATTTAAAGCTAGTTTTTAAGCCCGATAGAAATTCAAATTGTAAAAATAACACAAAATATAAGTTTTAATCACAAAATTGTCATATGCGAAAGATCAATACATGGCATTAACTTTTGAAAATGACTTGGGAAATAAAGGGTGGTAAAATTTTAAGAGCCGATGTTGATTTTGACTTAAAAACACAAATTATTTAGGAAATTTTGTCATTTATTTTTATTATGATAATATGTGACCCGGTCTACGAAAAGGGACCTTCGGTGTGAAAATATCATTTTTCACTTTTTTGGCGATTCGGATAGACTAAAGTGTGCTCTTTCTAATGGCGCAAAGCAGAAGTTTCCAACTCGTAAAGAAGTTTGTCAAAGAACGAAACTAACCTCTTCATCTACACTCATTTCACATGACTTGTTTATCTTTAACAGCTGTTTTCTCGAAAACTTGTTTTTACACCGAAGGTCCCTTTTCGTAGACCGGGTCACATATTGGTATGGTTCAATTATGTATGGCCAAACGGCCGCCGCGACCTCGGCGGCACACCTCCAGCCGATGGTCCAAATTTTCCATGACGCTGAGGCATAATTGAGGTTATTGCCGTTAATGTGCCGAATTATCTCATCCTTTAGCTCTTGAATTGTTGCTGGCTTATCGACGTACACCTTTTCTTTCTAATAACCCCAAAGAAAGAAGTCCAATGGTGTCAAATCACATGATCTTGGCCATTGCGCAAAAGAGCCATTGTTTCGTTAGCTGTGTGACAAGTGGCACCGTACTGTTGAAACCACATATCGTCCCCATCCATATCTTCCAATTCGGGCCATAAAAACTTCGTTATCATCTTAGATAGCGAACACCATACACAGTAACTGCCTGGCCGGCCTCATTTTGGAAAAAAACACATCCCGATAATGCCGCCAGCCCATAAACCGCACCAAACAGTCACAGTGTGGGTGCATTGTTTTTTCGACGATCACTCTTGGATAATCATTCGGCCCTTAAAATTTAACCACCCTTTATTTAAAATTATTTGCGTAGTCTATATAAGTTGCGCGAAAAGTTGACTGATTTTCAATTTGGATAATTTAATTACGTTATTCAAGCATAAATCTATCCATGAGGATTAAATGTTTTGTAAGTTTTATCTAAGCATAAAAGACACATTTTTCATTCTAAAACGAGAGTAGGGCAAGCCGGCAAGTTCCAATTTATTTGCTCTTATTTGTCGTTTGACAACAACAAATTTTATCTGATCGTTTAGCTTAATAATATTTTCTCATAAATAAGTCAGAAAAAGTTCAATTTTTATTAAAAAAAACAGGCTTGACGGGGTTGTTAGAAGATTTTCCCACTTGTCAAAAAAAACACAGCTAACGTGTAGTTGTTCTGTTAGTTTGCTTTGGAAATATCCTCGAAACTACAAATATCGTAAAATTATCCAATATTAAAAACAATGAATTTTAATATAATTGAAGTAGCAATAGATAGTTTCCTTTTGTTTGTTTGTCTGGGCAATAGGCAATAACCAAAATAATGTAAAATTTTCCCATATCCTTTTTCTAATGACATCATTTTACGAAGTAAAAAATTTCTTGTAAATATTGTGGGCAATTTCAAAAATTATAATAAAAACGAAAAAAATTAATATTGTAAATTTAGATAGTGAATATTTCCTATAAAATGTGTTTGAGTTTTGCTGCTAATGAAGCTTAAAATTACTTGTTTTTTATCCATATATCCTAATATTTTCTAACGTCAAGTATACAATATTACGATTTAAATAATGATTTTTTTAAAAAGAATAATTTTTAGCTGCTATTTAAACAGCAAAACATGTTAATTTTGATTCGTTAGTTTATTTTAATATATCTATAGTTATAGCAATTTTACAAAATCATAAACTTGTATGTGTAATCTATTTTTTTACTTTAATATCGTAAATTTACATTCGTTACCAATTTGGTGGCAAAACAAAAGCACATGTTGCAGCCATAATTTCTAGCTTGCACCGAAAACTAAATATGATTTTATTAACAATCATTAAAGAAATTAGTCCAAATATTCGAGATTTATTGCAGATATCAGCCATTACTTTTATGCCATACGACGCCACAAACAAGCACATTGTTGCCTGCACATGATGTCGGCTGGCAGCCGCCTGCCTACCCACCATTGATTGCATTTACGAGCTTTAGTGGCATACTTTGTGTTTTGGTCAAACATCTGTTTAGCATTTTTCCACAACAATTTTACATTAATTTCCATTCAAAAGATTTTTACCTAAATTGTGTTTTGGTTTTTTGTCGGCCGTAGTTTTTTTCTCATTTCGGTGTTTTCTATGGCTCTTGGTATCGTAAATTTCGCAAATGGGTGAGCGCGAGCACAGTTCAGTAAAAGCAATTCATAAATTTAATTTTGAAATCTTAAACGATTCATGTTACTTTAGTTTATGCGTTGTAATTTTTGCCTTTATCGGCTCGATTGGCAAACATTTTTGGTGTGATATATTCGAGAAAGAGTGCGAAAAAAAACTGAAAACAACAGCCATTAACGGGCGCACTCACACAGCATGGAAATGAGGTACAAGCAATAAAAATAGTTTAGTTGGTTTTTAATTGAAATGAAAATGAAAATTGGGCAAAGAAATGTATGCGGGATTTAAAAATAAATTGATTGCAACCAATAAAACGAAATGATCGTAAATTTAAAAGTATTTTACTTTGTTGCATTTGTTTGATGTTAAGTAAACCTAACACGAGTAAGTACCACTCTGCCTGTCATTTAAAAGAATTTTCTTGAATAACTTGAAGCCCGTGCATTATCTTTTAACAAACTGACAAAAGTTTTAGAGTGTCTCTTTCATTTTTAACTGAACTATTTTGTTGTATTTAAAACATAGAAACATCGAAAAACTCTGCAAGAAAATTTTGCTACAATTTAAAATATGAATTTGTTTTTAAGTTTTGGCTAGGACGCGTGGACCAAAAAACGTCCCTTATGTTCACAAAAGAACCCCGGTGAAAATCAAAGCAATTTTCGTAACGTATTTAAATATGGATTCATTACGCATGTTTTGGTTGTAGTTATGGACCCAAGGGCCAAAATAAACGGAATTTATTTGTCTTCACTGGTGAAGTAACGTTGGAACACAAAGAGAACAGTTTTGTTGCCACAACCTAATTGTTTGCCAACCGAATGTAGCTGGTTGCACGTACTTTCATATATTTCACCGCTACAACCGAATGTCGATTGGGTATACGGCAAGTTTCTGTGTCTAGAGAGACAAATTATTGGTAATCACAACTTAATTACGTGATAACTATAACAGAAATTTAAAAACATTTAATACTTTAACCGCCTCGCAATGGGTTAACGGATCAGAAAAATGAATACGTCTTTGGATAGATTTATAAAAAGCTTTCAAATGGGCAGCCATATTGTCCCAATCTGATTAAAATTAAAAAGGGTACAACAATAATTATTCAAGCTTTGGGGAACCGTGACTTGGAAAACAAGGGTCGACGCCAAACAAATTATTTGGTCTCTCTATGATGAAAATTTTGATTAAGTAGCTAAAATACAGCTTTTTTTTTGATTACTAGAAAGAACTTATCTGTTGTCAACACCAATATTGGTACCAAATTAATATGTACTCCATAGATAGCCACTAGTTTCTATATTCGGTAGTTGTGGCAACGAATAGTGTTATTGAATTCGGTTGGTATAACCGATTTATTGGCTATACGTACCGTGATATTATCGTAGCAACCATCTTGTGATGTGTCGAACCATGTATCCATCAATACCAACGAACGTTGACGATTGCAACAGAAAATCTGTTAATCTAACTGAATATCTGTAGCTCAGGCCAATTTTCAACTGATTTATTCTCTGTGTGAAAGTATATAAGGTTCTTCCTAGCTGAACTTAAAGACGTTTTTTATTATTTTTTTGAATTTGTTAAGTTTTACGCCAGCTTCTGTATTTGTTAAGTTGACGCCAGCTTACTACAGCTACTTATGATTTTCCAATTAAACGCTTTTCTTTCTCAGCATCCCATTTTTGCCAACTCCACATTTTTAGTCAAAATCAGGTGGTCGAATTTAAAGGATTTTCCCATAAAAACTTTACATTGGTATTTATTTTGCTTCATTTGATCTTTATATACAAATATATAAGTATGTTATATGTGTTTTATGTTAACACAAACAATTACGTAAATTTTGCACCCAAATAAAAAAAGATCTTGTAGTGTATTATTGATTATTTGAACAGTGAATATTTTTTATTTGTTTTTGTTATTTGAATACGAGCACAACATATTCGTACGTTCAGCTTAAAAAAAATGTTCATAATGATAATAGTTTCAAACGTGTAGCACCAACACCCAAGAGACCGCGCGACCCGCCATCGTGTTTAGTTAGTTTTCGGCGTGGGAATATAACATTTCCATTGGGACTTACGCTGTTCGAAAGATGTTTATTGGCAATTAATTAATGTTTGTGTTTGTGACAATATTTAAAAAAAAAACAGAATTATCAAATAAATAAATCATATGAACTAGCGGAGGGGAAAATAAGCAACACACAGAAAAACGAACAAAACCAGCCAAGTTGGCAATCACGCAAAGACACTTGTTGCCACATATGAGCTTGAACAACATCAGCAACATGTTGCCGCAACACAGTTGTTGCAACGATCTCATGTTATTCGAACATCGTGAAAAACAGAAATAAATATATTTTGATTTATATTTTCTGCCCGTTGGCACAACAAACCACCCACATACTTTACATTACAATGTAGATTGAAAAACAAAAAATCTCCCCATAAAAATAAAAACATTTTGTAGAGGGAAAAAGGCAATTTCAATTTTGCTATTTGCTTCGGAATGTCTGTGTAGACCAGTATTGTTGCGTGCAATTTTGATAAAATATCTTTTACACCGAAATCGAGTGGTCTAAATCATCGTTCAAAATCAAATTCACACACACTCATATATATTTGTGGATTTTTATAATGAAAAATCGTATTCATTCATGTTCTTTTGAATTTTTTTGTACGCGTTTGAACATTAATTTTCATTTATACATTCATTCACATTAGCTCGTTTACTCATTCATACATTAAACAAATGCCAACCACAAACAAAAATATTTTATTGTAAATGTTTGTTTAGTTTTTGTTATTGTTGTTATTTTATTATGCAAAAATTCATGCATATTTATTTAGTCACATTGAAGGGGAAGGATAGCTACTTAACGGCTAAAGTGTTGCTCCTTAGTCACGAAAACAAACTTTTAAAATTTACGATTTTAAGGTCATTTCGTTTTGTTTTCAAAACATTTCTGCCCGATCATAGTAAAATATTTACTAATATATCGCCTAATATTCGACAAAATAACTTCAGAATAGCTCTAAAAATAAGAGTTGTAGAGCAAAACAAGTAAAAACGTCCAAGCAGAATCGTTTATACCTTTCGTCGTTGATTTGTTAACGAAATGGTCTATTTTTAGTCTCCTAGTTTTCAGAGAACGACCCCAATCTCGGCTAAAACTAAAACTCATGTTGGTATTCGTACTAAACCCCTTTTTTATTTAGGTACCAATTTGCTCACATTTACCGGTGGTCCTTTTTTAACTTTGAGTTCATTTCTTGGGCCCCTTCGGTTCTTGTGTCCATCCTACAATTAGCTAAAACTTAAAAAAAAATCTCAATAAAATTCAAATTTGGATTCGTAGTAAAATTTTCTTAAATTTGAGAACCCATATTCTATATCAAAAATTGGTTGTTTGTTTCAACTATAAACAAATTTTTGGGCTCCAAGGATACATCATTCAGAGCCCAAATTTTAGTTAAATCATAAATATCGGGTGATCCATCAAAATGTTTTTTCAGAACAAAAAAAATATAAAAATTCAAATCAAGTGTGGAATCTTTATTGGTTATTTGAAAGGACATTTGATGCCATTTAGTTTGGAATATAACTTCCTTCAAATGTTGGCCGCAACTATGCCTCAGGGTTTCCATTCTGAGGGTCCAGTTTTGGATGACTCGTTCGAGCATTCCGAACGGTATGGCTTTAATGACACCCGTAATGTTGGCTTCCAAAACCTGAATCATAGCTAATTTTTCAGCGTAGACTTGGGACTTTACGTAACTGCAAAGAAAAATGCCTAAAGGTGAGGTATCACTCGATCTAGGCGGCCAACTCACCTGTCCAAAACGTGAAATTAGCTGCTTTCGAAATGACCTCTCAATAGATCCATTGTTTGAGCAGCTGTTTGGCAAGTGACACCGTCCTGTTGAAACCAAGTGTCGACTAAGTCGGGCTTCAATTTCTGGTAGCATAAAGATCGATATCATGGCGCGATAGCGAGCACCATTCACGGTTACGTTCCGGCCATCATCATTTGAAAAAATATGCACCGATGATTCCACCAGCGTATAAACCACACCAAACCGTGGTTTTCTTTGGGTATAATGACACCTCTTGAACCTCTTCTTGTTGCTATTCAGCCCAAATGCGGCAATGTTGTTTATGGACTATGCCGTTGAGCCAGAAATGGGCCTCATCACTAAACAAAATTGTAGTCGAAAAACGTTGCTTACCAAACGTTCATTTCCAAAATACAGTTGCACAAATTGGAAACGTTGTTTGTAAGTCTTTCCATGAGTACCCTATTGATCGCTTGAATTTAATTAAACGACTCGTCATGATCCTTTAAGGTCAAAACAGACGAGTGCAAAGTTTAAACAAGTTTTTTAAAATAGATTTATATTTCCAATATTATGAAAATTTTATCATCTTTGATTTAACATAAAACCGTGTCTATTTTTCAAAAAATTTTGTAACCATCAGGACCGTTTTATGAGTATTTTAAAAACTACTCCCATTTCGGATGTGTTAAGGCGTCTTTACTAACGCAATGAAGATATGTTGAGCCAATATTCAAAAAAAAAAATACTTCTACCAGAGGTCCATTTAGATCCTTCAAGGACAACTTTTCTCCCTCTGGCCAAATTTCGCTATTTTCCAAACAGCTTATGGCTATAAGCCATCACGGTACAAAATTTCAGGGTCCTTGCTTGTGTGACCGCTATTGTCATCAGAAGAGACACTCAGTCCGTCGTACGAACGGACATGGAGACAAGGATTTCTTAGAATTTTACAACCTTATTAATATATAGATTTTATAGGGTCTCCGATCAATATAGACTTTCTAGGGTCTCCGATCAATATAGACTTTATAGGGTCTCCGATCAATAGTTCGTAGTGTAGCAAATGAAATGACAAATTTGAAATATATACTCCGAACTATAGTGCAGGGTAAACAAGTTTTTAGAGAAGGTGTTATCGGAATTTAGGCGGGCTTGAGCTAATCGGCTTAGCGCTTTTGTTAAATAATTTTGTATCCAACGTGTATTACGAATATCGTGATTACAGCAGACACTCAGTCCGCCTAAAAAACGGACATGGATGGAAGGACCTCTGAGAATTTTACAACCTTCAATATTAAATAGACTTTATAGGGTATTCGATCAATATTTCATAGTGTAGCAAATAAAATGAAAAATTTACAATATATGTGACGCGCAAAATAGAAAGGAACCTAAGGTTAAAAAACAGTTTTGTTCAGGAGAGCCATTTTAAAGATTAGGTCCCTTTCTATTTGCGCTTAGAATCGTCGACTTCACTTTCATAAAACGCGCATATCTCTGGGAGGGAACACTTTTGGGGTATGGGATCGGTCTCATTCGATGCTCAGATGTTGTCCACATCCAAAAAAGAAAAAAATGAAAATTGATTTTTTTACCCTTAGGTCCCTTTCTTTATGCGCTGTCACATATACTCCAATCTATGGTGCAGGGTATACAACTTTTCAAGGAAGGCGTTATGAGGAACTAAGTTTGACTTGAGCTAATCGGCTAAGCGTTTTTGTTGAATAACTTTTTATACATCGGGTACTAAAAACATTTTTAATAAAACAAAAAAAAAACGTTTAGGACTTTTGAAAAAGATTTGACATTTATAGCTGATCTGTTCGTTTGTTTAATTAAACGCGCCTATTGGCTTATTGACAACTTCAAAAAAATAAGCACCTTTAACAGTTTAAAAGTTCAACTGGAAAAAATTCGATCATAGAAAAAATGGCTCAGCACTCGCTTCGAGGCAATCGAAATTTTGTCTAGCGTCTTTGTATGATTTCCTTACATTTTACCTCAATACATCATGATTCTTAATGGATAACCTTCCCCTCGTTTCCTCCTCCTGACTGTTCATTGTTCGGCATTAATAGAGAATCGTTTAATGTTCTAGCACTACGAGAATTTAGTCACAATGGAAAAAGAAAAACTTTGGGAATAAAACAAAACTAATTACCGGATGCTGCAGTTGTTTTCGGTCGATGATGATTGTTGTACACTGGCGCACTGTTGAAGAATTTCTAATTGTTTTGAATAAAATCGAAAAAATATTTTCGATGTGAAAACACATTGCCACCCTCAATATAATTGTATGGATGGATAGATGTACTCGTATCACTGATCCATGTCCAATGTTGTTTGGGTTTTATAATTTGTGTGTTATAAACAAACTGATATGTAATTGAATTACCCCAAAAACTACACACTCTCCGGACATACTCTACCGTCTACCGCTGTGTCGCTTTTCACAAATTAGCCAACAACCGTGTAACCCATGATTGTTACGAGATAAACATTGAGGGGGCTTTAATTTACATTCTGTTGTTGTTGCTGATGTGGTTCGGCTGAAAATTGAATCATTTATTTAAATGTATGCTCAGGTTTATCTTTAACATTAATCTCTTAATTGTTGAAAAATTACATGCGGATTTTGGGATGGGAATGGCAAAAGAAAAACTAAAAAAACGATAAATTCAAATGAAGCTAAAGCGAAAAAAAAGAAAAATCACAATTTAAATACTTGCAGCAACGTTGTGAGTTTTTGCTTAGTCCCTCTCGATCCGTTCATATACATTCGCATATTTAATTAAAAGATGATATCTTTTCTTTTTGGTGAATTTTGCATGAACGTTAAGTCCGTCCGTCCGTCCGTCCATTCGAACGAGCGAGTCATGTGGTGGCAAAATGATGAATTAATAAGTATGTGATTTTTTTCTCCATCCTTCTCTTGTTGAAAATTTTATTGAATTAACATTGAGTTACACTACCTACCTACCTAGCTTCCGTAGCTAAGTGGTGATGTTTTTAATGTGATTATTTTAATTTCTGCCAAACGTTTAGAAACAGGTGTTTTTCTTCTTCTTCACGTCACCTTCAGTACTGAATACCAAGAGATGTGTTTTTTGTTAAATTTACAAATTAATGCTAATTTTCAATTGTATTTACTTTTTAAGATACAAAATCTTGATAATCCATTCAAAGACAAACGCTGATTGAAGTAAGTGTATGAAAAGTCGTGAGATTTTATATATTTTTTTTCATTTCTATTTTTGAAATATAAAAAAAATTGAATTTCATACTGCAGTACATAATGTGGTTAAATAAATTTCACACCTCTCCTTCTTCCCCATAGGATATTTTTGAAACTATAGGGAGTTGCAGCTGAGGTTTTGTACGGATTACAGTACACGGCCTAAATTATCTCGATACGCGTTGAATATCATCCCGATGGAAATAATAATTCTTGTGAAATAAATATACCTTCATTGCTTTCACGTATTAAGGAGCTAATGACGGATTTCGTATTACTGAGGTGTAGTCCGGATTACAGTACAAGGCCTAAATTGTCTCGATACGCGCTGAAAATCATCCCGATGGAAATAATATTTCTTGTGAAAAGAATATACGAGTGTCTTCATTGATTTTGTGCATCAAAGAGCTAATGACGGATTTTATAATACTTTTTTTTTTAATTCTAAGACTTATAGTTATTTAACTTTCTGAAGCGTTAGTGGAAATTTTTTATATAGAAACCACAAATTATCGTTTAATATAATCCATTTAAAATCATTTTAATGAAATGTCACTAATTTAGCCAAGACTTAAAAAAAGTTCCTTACTTAAACTGTAAGAAAACTTTATATTCCCCACCGAAAGATGTTATGCACACTAAACTTGACATTCCGTTTGCAACACCACGAAATATTCATCGTAGACCCTATGTAGTACATACGAGTATGTACATCCTCGTGATATTCTAAGATGATCTAGCCATCCTCGTACTTCCGTCTTCTTTTATCGCATAATTTGTGATGCAAAACATACTCGTATGTATAATTTACTTTAGATCAAAATTATTGAACAGAGTTGATCGATATGTCCTATACCTCAGCGTGATGTACGGGGTAAAAGGAAAAAATTTCTCTAAGCGGGAATAAAAAACAACCTAATTTTTTTTAAAATCGACCTTAAGGAGTCATATATTCAAGAGGTGCCATTATACCCAGAGAAACCAAGGTTTGGTGTGGTTTATAACCTGGTGGAATCATCGATGTAACCGTGAATGGTGTTAGCTATCGCGCCATGATATCGATCTTTATACTACCTGAAATTGAAGCCCGCAGCCTTGACAACACTTGGTTCTAACAAGACGGTACCAATTGTCATACAGCTGCTCAATTAATGGATTTATTGAGAGGTCATTTCGAAAAGCAGCTAATTTCACGTTTTGGACAGGCGAGTTGGCCGCCTAAATCGAGTGATATCACAGCTTTAGACATTTTTCTTTGCTACGATTCAGGTTTTGGAAGCCAACATTACGCGTGTCATTAAAGGCATACCGGTCGAAATGCTCGAACGAGTCATCCAAAATTGGATTGCGACCAACATTTAAAGGAAATTATATTCAAAAAATAAATGCCATATAATGTCCTTTAAAATTACCAATAAAGATTCCACACTTGATTTGATTTTTTATATTTTTTTTTGTTCTGAAAAAAATCTTCTAGATGGATCACCCCATATATACTCTAGGTTAAAGCATTAATGTGTATAAATAATATATAATTTAAATACATTTATTTGGAGCTACTTTTATCCGTGCGTGAGTGGATAATTAGCGTGCGCGACTTCCACCCAAGTATCCCAGATTCAAAATTTATTGATAACATCTGTCCATGCCTTAGAGGCGTTACTCCGCGCAATTCCGGCAGCATTCCGAATAAAAAAATATTCAAAATAATTTTCAAAGCCTTTTGATGAAGCCGGCTTTAAACCGTAGCTAAAAAAGTTTCGCGCTTGTTCCTTAAAGGAATCTTAAGGAAATGCGCAAGAACGTTCTTGCAACTATGCACCCAACTAACAAATGTTTGGTTTAACAAATACTTTAGTTCTTTTTCGGACAGAATTCTTAGGGCAAGCTTTATTTCTGAAGGCTATAAAATTGTGTTCAAAATGGTTTTTGATAATAACGCGCCCGTACTTTTTAAATTTTAAACATCAAAGAACATCTTCCCATCATTTTATTTAAAGAAAAAATATTTTTTTAAATAATGTCTTTCGATGACAAATGATTTTCGCATAATTCTGACAATTATAGTTTTTAAAAGGCGCGAGAGAGTGTAATTTATTTGAGATTTTTTACTTTGAAAAATATTTAAAAACCAATTAAGCGGCGGCCTGACAAAATGTCTGTCGACATAAATTTTATACACATATTTTTCTTAATGGGGGCCTAGCCAAATGCGAAAAGTAACGCATATATCGTATGTATTTTTTGGCAAAACCAAAAATAACATCATCATCTGGAAATAAATAAAATTCCAACTCAAAAACAAAAATATATAAAAAAAACTAAATCAGCACAAAAATATTAAAAACATAAAAATATTTCTATGTTCTAAAGCGAATACAATGAAAAAAACACAATTTTTATTTTTAAAAACTACAAAAACAAACGCCATAATAAATGTTTAAAAATGGCCGAGAAAGGACGGACGGCATCAATTGAAATGCCCGTCATAATAAGACACTGAAGAAAAATACAAAAAACCAATCCCATCAAATAAAAAACAAACAAAAAACTGTGTCGAACGGCATTAAGAATTTACGATATTGTGCCAGCACTCTACTCTGCGATACGCACAATATCCCCCGATTCAGTCTGCCTTCCCTCCTCCTCCGCCACTTCATGTCCACTCGTCATCACTTGAGGATGGAGCAACATTGTCGGCAGCATAACATAAAAGAAATTTCATTTATGATGTCTACTGCCTCCGAGCGTGCGTAAGTATGTTCGTACTCGTAAGTCCGCCGCAGTGAGTGTTGGACTATTTAAAGCATGCACCGGCGCAAGCGGCGCCAATTTGGAGCCTTGCGAGTTTTCTTGTTCAAAGTGAAGATACAAACGCACTGAGTTGCCGCTTTGCACCACGGCCAGATACACTTTGCGTAGTAGCCAAAATCTAACACCAGTTGCTCTGCCGTCCGAACTCTCACTTGGAGACGCAATCTTCTATGGGGACCTTTATTGGGAGCTACACATTTTTATGTCTTTGGTGCGTGCCTTTTCTTTTCTTCATTCTCTTTTGTAGACGAAAACCATGGTGCTTTGTTTTGTTGATTTGTTTGGAAGTTGTTCCACTGCACAACACCGCCACCACAAACACCAACCAACCATTCCGACACGGACATCGTAAAGAATGTCTCAAAAGAATTGTGTACGACTAGTGGGCTATAGACAAAATGTTTTGTTGCATCGGACGGACGTGAGCAAACATTAAAGAGGGTGGCAATAAAAGTGCTGGTCAATAAATTAAAAAATAATTTGCCAACTTAATTATGTTGCTATTTACAAAATTAGTAGGCCTTTAGCTGCAGTAGGACTAGAATTCTACGCATTTTGTTTTTGTGCGCATGACCTTCAATAAATATTAATATGAATCTCTGTTTTGATCTGTGGGAAAATATACCTTTAACCAAATGACCTTGTTTATGTCCCTATGGCTCAGGGTCCCCTTTGGACCATATGGTTAATTTTAGCCAAATATTTATACATAATGTACACAATGCAATATTTTAGTTCATGAGGAAATTTCCTTCTAGTGTGTGCCCCTAGATCAGTGTCCAATTTTAGCCAGATGAACCAAAATTTACTCAATTTCCGGAAATTGTAGAAATTCAGTTTCCCTTCTGCGGAAACTTTATTTTTTTTAATGCTTTTTACTGAGGTATTCTTTAAATGTGTATTTCATAAAAAAATATTAAGATACGAGTCTAGTTAGAAGCTTAAAATTAAGATTGAACCTACATTTGAAAGGCAATATTTAAAATAGTGAAGTTTTCTAGAAGGCCGTTTCTCCTCTTTGCAGATTCCTTGTACTAACGATTATAGGCAGCGTATGAATGAAAAATTACGCCACAAGTTCTGTAGCAATTGCCGCCGAGTCCCTACAAACGTTTTAGTATGTGAATATACCGGTGTTGATAATGGTAAACAAAACAACACTTGCAATATATTTTGGTGTTTTGAGGATTGAACCTTAATTGATTAGATTAATTTGTATACCCCACCTTGTCCACTCTACAATCCGTTTTAGGTAAAGCAACTTAAATGACTTAATAGCAATCGCTTTTGAATTTTGTAGTAACAAGGATTTTATTCTTGTTGCTTTCATTAGACCCGAACGGACATTTTTAATTTTCATGTATGAAATACGAAACTACCAAAAATGTTTAAATTAGATCCAGCTTAAAGTGTACCGGTTAAGTGTACCGGACTCAGAACTGCCAGTTGATATGATTAAACGGTATATGTCTGTCCTTCCCTCCGTCCATCTTCGGTCTTTCTAAAGCTTGTTTTCAAACTACAGTTCGCAATTGTTGACTGATCTCTTTTGGACAAAAACTGTTGACTTTTATGATCAATTCAAATTTAGATATAGCTCCCACACATGTGTAAACCGATTGTATGTCTATAGACCTAAAAGCCACGTAATTTATCCAACATTTATGAAATTTGGTACAGATCATTTCGATCGATCATCTCAGACGAAAATGGGTCATACTGATCCACGTTTTGATATACCCCCAGTGAAAAGACCTCTTCTGATATAACTTACAACCGATCTAAAATATTTATATTAATTCCGATTTCAATTAAATTTGGTATGGTATATAACGATTGCAAAAACAACCTATCATGGACCGATTTGAGTACAAATTGTATGGAAGACCCAAAAATTGCTTTGCATACACATGGACATTTGGCTTTAAATTAAATAAAATATTTTCTCACGGAGCTGAATACAAATTCTTTTAAAGTTTGGCTAAATTTGGGTTTGGAATCTATGTCCGAAAATTTGACCCATTTAAACATGGTCATGTGGATACCAAAAACAATGAAACTTTTATATAAATTCAAATTTTTTTTAAAAATCTAGGTAAATTTTGATCCTCTTCAGGTCACAATTTCTTGACTTCTGATTCGGAAAATATTTTACAAACCGAAATAAAGGTTAACGTCGTTTTTTACTTTTAAAAAATCTTGAAAGTCGGTTGTGTTTTTGTTGTTTTAAAACATTTTTTTTTAACAAACCCGAAATGCCGGTTTTCTGAGAACACCGGTTTTTCCCTTTAATGCCAGTTAAGGCCCATTTAGTCTCGACGGTTGACGGTAGATTCTGCAACCTGCAGAAGTCTACCGTCGTCAACCGTCAAACTGTAGTTATCTCTCTCTAACACATGCAAAATGCAACCCTCAACTGAAATAGCTGATTGCCTACCGTCAACCGTCGAGACTAAATGGGCCTTTAGGCCCGTAAATAAATTTTATCTTCCTTCAATCTATTATTTCACATAATTTTAAAGTTACATTCTATGGTAGGCTGGACAAATTTGAAAAGGTGGATAAAATTAGACTTTGGAAATGGACCAAAAAACAAAAGGTTCTTGTCTTTCTAAAAATCTGCACAAAAAGTATAAAAATTGGAGGCCCATAAAGATCTGAATACCGCAATGGCATATTTTATCAAAAGAACTTTCAATAAGTTTGATTTTTATATGAAAATACATAATCATAAAACAAATCAAAAAAAGTTAAACGTGGCAAGTTAATATTGCTAAAGAAATTTGTTAAAAACTTACCTTCTATTTGATGTTAAAGGCAAAAGGTCTAAGCCGACATAACCTAATGAAAATGATAAGTTTAAATATAGTTTCAGGGATAAAATATCATAATTTACCTCCAATTTTCTCTTTTTAATCATTTAAAAGATCGGCCCGAACCCATTTCTTACCACAAAAAACTGTTTTTTCATACTTCTGTAGATCCGCAATAAAGTATCATCCACTTATAAAGTACCCCTCGTAACTTCTCATGTATTTTTTCTTCTTCCATCGTTCTGTTTTGTTTATGCTTCTCCAACGTAGTTTTTGTTGCAATTAATAAAATTCATAATTTTATAACCAGCCGGACCAGACAACGGACAGAACAATACTTCTAAACCATCGTTTTATTCCAGCCGCAACATTGTCCGCCTTTCTGTCTGTTCTAGCCAGTGAAGCTTTCTGTTTTTTCTTTGCAGCCAAACATAAACAGTAGGAACTTCCAAATTTGTGTCGTCGGCGGCAATTATGCCTTATGATAATCATGGAGGAAGTAGAGAAAGAGGAAATTACATCTTAGGTAAAAAGCCTTTCGGAGTAAGGTCTACAGCTAGTTTCATCTGATTAAGTGTGCTTCGGCGAAGCCACGGTTAGTTCGCTAGTACTATTTAGGCAGGAAACGCCAAAAACGTTATTTTACTACTAGCCTCCTCTGCTTAGTGCAGCCAATGTATTTGCTTAAGAAGAGGAAAGGAATCTGAAAAAGAAAAGCAAAAAGAGTATTGGGCAAATATTTTGTTTTGCTTATACCATGACAGGATTCCCAATTAAATTGATTTGGAATCCTTTCCTTATTTGACGTCTTGTTTCATCTCTCATTTTCTCTGGACAAGAGATACAATTTTTCCGGCCTACATATTGTAGAATTTCTCGTTGCACGCTTGAATGCATGTCTATACTTTGGGAATTGGAATACAATTTTTTGTGTAATTGGATTTCCATGTCTTGCATGCAGTCGTAGAATTTCTCGTTACCCATCACTCTCTTTTTCTACTTTGGCTTTTAGTTAATCACGACACCAAATGTCGGGTTGTTACCATGTCCTGTTAGGACTAGCGTCCGTGCTAAAATATCGTTTTTCCATTATGATCCAATATGACTGCCGCTTAGCTACAATGAAATGTTCTGTCACGTCAAAATATTTACGATGATGTTTAATAGTGTTGCCACTATTTACAATGCATATCAGTGTTGCAAAAGATTGTTAGTAAAACACAGGTAACGGTTATTAAAAGATCACTAAAAAGCGCTAAATCGCCGCAATATGTGTTAAACTTTACATACAAAATCTAAGCAAAATCTCATTTATGAGTCATTTTAGGCGGTTATTGTTTTTTTAGACTAAACGAACTTAGTACCAGCCTTAGGTGTAAAAAGCAGAGTTATTGGGTAGATTAAAATTGGACAGCTCTGGTACTTAAAACGACTCCGGGATCTTTTAATTATGATATGAACTATTTATGCTCAAATAAGCAGACTTTAACGGAAAATCAGTTAAATGGCAATACTGGTTAAAAAAGAAAAAGTCCTATCGTAACATTAAGTCACAGACGTCTTTGAAGAGATTGAAGTCTTCACAGCAGCTTATCATTTTTATCCTGACACAATTGTCCATAATGTACTAGACCGTTTTTTCAATGTCGAAAATTTTTTGTTATCGTTTTCTTACATTATTTTTAACTCCATTTGGATCGATTTACGTATATGTACAAACAATTACTTGATTTCGTGTCTTGTCTATTATGCGAATGCATATAAGCGATTATCTGCAAAGCAGATCATAAAAATGTCGTTTTGCCCCAATTTGTTTTGTCTGTTTTCAAAGTTTACGTCAGAACTGATGATTGGTGATTCGATGATGATTATAGTTAAAGGTCGTTAGTTAATGTTCGATTTGAAAATCGACTTCTTTAATCAATTTCTCATTAATTGAAATCGAAATTTTTGACATCGATTTTAATTTTCAGCACAAATTAAATAAAATATTAGCTCGTTTAAAAAGACTATGGTTTAAATATATCCTATATTCCATTTAGGAACAAACAGAAAACTTTAATCTATTATCTATGCTCTAGGTTAACTTAGGTTCAAATTCGGATAAGTAAACCCAAATATGTCGGAGGCGTGATTTTCACCTCATAACTGCCGGCCACTTACGAGTGGGAGATGTATTTCTAAGACAGGTAAAACCTTCTCTTTAAATTGAGTTAGACGTTCGAAGCCGACGTCGAATTGTAAAGGTATTTAGTTGAAATTGGGCAAGTAGATAGATAGCGATGTAGAAAGTATTTTTACAACAAACTTTACACTGCCAATAACCGAATTTTAATGATATTCAGATAGTACTTGGTAGCATAAAATTTTAAAAATGTTGGGACTTAAAATGGGCGGGATCAAATACCTTTTATGGCTCTTTTTTAATAAAAAATACAAGCAAGAGGGAAAAGTTCATGTACACGAGATGGGTTTTTGTCAATATTAAACATAAAATGATTAAATGGAGTAAACATAATAAACGACAATTTTTTCTGCTTTAGAAAACAATTGGAAATGTTTTTAAACTATCAGTTTGAGTAGATTTAAATATTGGCATTTCCCTATCTCGTGCACATGAACCTCTCATAGAAACTCTTTAAGAAAATTTACACTTTTGGTCTCATTCACATGAGCTTGAATTTGCCGCAATGCACAATTTCGCCGATGACATCTCTTGTAGCTTGAGAGCCTGAACCCAACTATGTCGTTGTCCTACGGCGGCGAGCCCTTTTTTGTATTTCAAATGGTCGAGTATATTTGCTTAGCGAATGTTCGGAACGGCGGGCGACAAGACGCCGAAATTATCTTTTTTTTCTTGTCGTTTCAACTGTCGTTGCCACTTATTTAGTATTACAAAAAATTTTTACTAGTATTTTCCAAACATTGCGTTTGTCGCAACTAATTGACAATTTCTGGCAGCTTTCATGCAAAAAATGATTTCAATACATTTTTGCTCAAATTTAAAGGAAAAAAATATTGTAACAACTTATTTTTTTCACTAAAATGAGTAGACTCCAGGCGATAATGTTTGTTTGACAAGAAAATTCCATTTGTCTTTCGCTATGCGACATGGTTGTGTTCTTTCTGGCCCCTTCCATCACTTTACAATTGATATTCATTCACTGCCTTCAACGTAAAATAATCTCTTTTTAACATCTGATGCCTTAGTATGCAGCTGACTCCAATTTTCGCGAATGCAAAAAATATAACCTGAATGTGTAATAAAACTGAAAGGTAAAAAAGCTCTCAAGTCCTTTTCGAATATTACTGTATTATTAAAAAATATATACTTAAAAAATTAGTGGGCTTAATATTTCGTTATCATTAAGGATTTCCATTGACTATATTATAAGTACATATATCGTAGCTATCTCCCTTATTTGGGAAATTAGAATATAGTTTCTTTTAGCCTTATCATTTTTAAAACTAATTGAATTTAAAATAATAAAGCTAATTTACAATCTGTATATTATACTATATTTAACATCTCCTTTCTTTTTTCTTTTAGCCCGCACCCTAACCTGCTATTGCGATGGCAGCTGTCCCAATAATGTTGTAAATGGCACCTGTGAAACCCGGCCGGGTGGATCTTGTTTCAGTGCTGTCGAAGAAGTTTACGATGAAATCACAGGCACCTACGAAGAGGAGCGAACATCAGGCTGCATGCCACCCGAAGAGAATGGTGGCTTCCTCATGGTGAGTAGTACTATTTTCCTTCCATTAAGTCACTTGCTAATAATTGTACTTGTTCGCCTTTTCTCGTCTAGTGCAAAGTTGCTTCCGTACCACACCTGCATGGCAAAAATATCGATTGTTGCGATTCCGGTGATATGTGTAATCGTAATTTATATCCCGCCTTCACACCCAAACTCACTACACCTGCCCCCGAATTGCCAGTGAGCTCACAGTCGGTCCACTATTTGGCTATGATTGCCTCCATGATCATTTGCATATCTACCTTCGTTGTGATTGTGGTGATCGTCTGCATGACATATCGGAGGCGGGAGAAGCTGAGGAAACAGCCTCGCTTGATTAGCAGTATGTGTAATAGCCAATTGTCGCCGCTCTCACAAATGGTCGAACAGAGTTCCGGCTCCGGTTCCGGTCTGCCCTTGTTGGTACAACGGACAATTGCCAAGCAAATTCAAATGGTGCGTCTAGTGGGCAAGGGCCGTTACGGTGAGGTCTGGTTGGCCAAATGGCGCGATGAAAAGGTAGCCGTCAAGACATTCTTTACCACCGAGGAGGCTTCTTGGTTCCGGGAAACAGAAATTTACCAAACTGTGCTGATGAGACATGAGAATATTTTGGGCTTTATAGCGGCCGACATCAAGGGTAATGGTAGCTGGACTCAGATGTTGTTAATCACCGATTACCACGAGAATGGCAGTCTACACGATTATCTGTCCACTTCGGTTATTAATCCCCAAAAATTGCAGCTGTTGGCCTACTCTTTGGCTGCCGGCCTGGCCCACTTACATGACGAGATCTTTGGTACACCCGGAAAACCGGCCATAGCCCACCGCGATATTAAGAGTAAGAATATTTTGGTAAAACGTAATGGCCAGTGCGCCATTGCCGACTTTGGTCTGGCCGTTAAGTACATTTCGGAATTGGATGAAATTCACATTGCTCAAAATACACGTGTCGGCACCCGCCGCTACATGGCTCCCGAAGTGCTAAATCAAACCCTGAATCCACAACAATTCGAAGAATTTAAACGTGCCGATATGTACTCGGTCGGTTTGGTATTGTGGGAAATGGCCCGTCGCTGCTATACACCGATATCCGGTTCCAAAGCTACCACTTGTGAAGATTACGCCTTGCCTTATCATGATGTGGTGCCCTCCGATCCGACATTTGAAGATATGCACGCCGTGGTGTGTGTCAAAGGATTCCGTCCGCCTATACCGTCGCGCTGGCAAGAGGATGATGTTTTGGCGACAGTGTCGAAAATCATGCAAGAATGTTGGCATCCAAATCCCACTGTGCGGCTGACGGCCTTGAGAGTCAAGAAGACTCTGGGCCGCTTAGAGGCCGACTATGTGGACTGTCCTATGAAGATTGTGTAGATAGGCTTATCTATAGTTTATATTTTGCTCCTTGGTTAAGTTAATTTTAAGCTGTAAACTCTTTAAGAAGTGAGCCGAGGAAATGATAACAAATTTGATTAATTTAAATTTCACATATTTAGATTTTTTGATTTTTTTAAAAGTTACTGTAGTTCGTTCTTATTTTATGAAGTTAGAGGGAGACATGTTATTTTGTTTCCAGAAAATTTTTTATGTACATTTTCTTTTATTATTTCGTTTGATTTAAAGAAAAATTAAATATTCATGATTTTTATTTATTATGTTTAAATATTTAATTTTTTTCTTTAAATCAAAATATTCATGATTTATTTAAGTTTAAATATTTAAGTTTTTCTTATTTTTGTGTAATCTACTATTTTTGTTGATCCTGAATTGTGACTTTAAAGTTTGTTCTGTATATCGATTTTAATGAAAAGTGAATTTGAGTTCAAAGATGCTTTAATATATGCTAGGGATGAAAATCCACTTTTTTCTTTAAAATTGGAATACAGAACAAACCTTATTAAATTTGTTTTTTTTTTTACTGAAATGCAGAAATGTTTGTACGATTATCAAAATTATTATAAATTGTCTTTTTGTCTTTTAGAATTTTCATAGTGCAAGTCGTTATTACTTATATACCCATGCAATTCTGTTTACTCGTCTTTCAAATTATAAACATTTTCAGTATTCGAGAACTTTAAATGTCACCTGAGTTTATAGCATACGGCCTTTTAAACCCGACTTGTGTTTTTTTTAAACTCATTAAGTTCAAATGAGATATCATGTAAAGACATTTTCTCAATATTTGTATAGATTATACTCAATTTAGAGAGCAATGGAGTTGGCCTTTATATTCGATTTTTTATTCAAAGTTTAAAAAAAGAATTTTGGAACACGATTCTGGTTATCATGTAAAGGCATTTCCCCAATTATTTATTTATCAATTTGGAGTAAATTGGATGTGGTCTTTAAATTCGAATTTTAATTCACCAAAGGAAAGTTTAAAAACAAAGAATTTTGAAACACGTTTCTAGTAGAACTTTTAGAGGTATAACTCGAGTACTTTAGTATCGTATCCAATAGTTTTTTGGGAGAATACAAATTTAAAATCAATATTTTATAGTTATTCAAATTAACGTTAATAAGTTTATGATGTAATACATTCTGTAGTTTGAATAGAAGTTGTGAAACTACTGTTCCTATTTATTAAAGCATCGGTGCAATAATTCCGAATATGTTAATGTTTTTCTAGTATCACCGTTTCGTATTACTTTACCTTCATGTGATAGCTCCATCTTGGCTTGACTTTTTTAGCTAATCCTTTGAACATCTCCTGTGATCCACACTTTGAACATCTTGTATGCGGTCAGATTTGTTTTGTTAGCATCATCAAGTGATGGTTTTTTCAAATTCTTATTTTGTACAGTGTCTTTAAGGTCTTCCTTAAACAGCCTGTTATTCTTATTATAGGCGCCATTGGAACTTTTTTTAAAATGCCTTGAATAAAACCTTTGAAACCTTTTCATTCAATCTTCTTTTGAAGCTATTCTATACGACCGTCAATGTGCATCTGTAGGGCAGGACCTGTTTTCCATTAGATCGCACTTGTGCTATCTTATCAAATTCAGATTTGTTATAGAGTCAAAAAATTATTTCCTTAAACTCCTTAAGTACTCTTACTCCCTGTTTTTATAACTTTCACTTCTCATTGGTTACGTTCAACCAACGGACTTAAATTCATTATGGTCAGCTTTGGTTTTTTGTAATAGAAATGTAACTTTGAAAACTAAAATTTTTTCTAATGTAATTTTGAATGTGTTGACGAACTAATGCGTAATTTACGAGATTCCAAAATATTTGTATTTCGTCTAGTGACAGTTCTTTCTTTTAGACTTCGTTTTATTTAAACAGTCTTAAAACAAAGGGAGTATTGTGCAAAAAAGAATCTTAATACAAGAGATATCATCGGCAAATTCGACCATTAAGGCAAATTTAAGATCATGTACATGAGATGGAAATTTCGTCATTAATTGACATATACGATAATCATTGAAGGGGATTAAAATTATAAACGGAATATTATAAATCAGTACCTCGCTCCATTTCTGTATTGGAAAAAGTGGGAAAATATCTTCAAACTATCTGTGTGAGTTGATTAGATATTGACATTTCATCATCTTGTGCACAAAAAAAAACTTTTTAATAGATTTAAAGAAAGTAAAAATTGTAAACCCTCTTCAATTGTGTATGAATATGGCCCATTATTTCTAAGGACTCTCTTAAAGCCATTTTTACATTTGATGGAATTCATATACAGCTCAGCTGTATGCCAAATTTTTGAAGCTTCGCTCTTCTATGAAACCTTCCATTAGAAAACTTTATTATGTACTAATCTGAACTTTTTTGTTAAGTTTCATGTTTATCGCAAAAAGTTTTTGTCCATTCCAATTAATTTTTTCGTCATGAGGAAAGAAATGAACTTATTTTTCTGTGTGGCCCTTTAAAGTGCTCTAAAGGGGATAATTTCAAACGTTTTTTTTAATTTTCAAAAAGTCTCGAGCCGGTTACACTCTGTCCAACAATTTTCAAAAATATATTTCACAATTTGTCCTCTAAAACAGGCATTGTAATTTGAATCGAGTTACCTTCTTCCTATGAATGAAATTAACATTAAGGACAGAGTTTTCATAAAATCACTTAATTGCGGTAGTTACTCGGAACCAAAAATACGGGGGTATTCAAAATCTTCTATCACACCCTTAAAACAAAAATTATAACAATCAAAAAACTGCAAAGTCGTACTGTTGCTCCTACTACAAGAGAATTTTAGTATTAAAAAATAAATTAAATGTCTTTAAAATCTAAAAGAGGAGAATGACCAGAATTGATATTTAAATCGGAACTTAAAGCTACAGACTAGAAAAAAAAGATTTATTATTTTCAGTTAAACATATAGTTTGAGAGCTTTTCAAATTTTATTCCGAGATCTAATACTGATTCTTTAGTTTTTTTTTTGTACTCGAAAATGATTTTTTTTATTTATTAACAAAATTCCTGCATTTCAAATTATTTTCCATATTTTTTTGTTTTGTTCTTTTCCTGTACAAAGCCATTATATTTTATCATAATTTTTTTTTATTAAATACTACACTTATTTAATTTAACATGACATTATTCTTAACTAACTAAGCAAACATATTTAAAAAGAAAATTATATTTAAAAAAAAGTATAACTAAAAAAAGAAAAAACACAAAAAAGTATGCAAAAAAAATGTTTATATTTTAATTGTAAGAATAACTTAAGTTTTAAGACACATGTATAACTATAAAATACAAAGAAAATTGAAAGAGAAAAAAATATGTTGAGATAAACCACAAAATATGGCTTTAATGAAAATATAATTTTTTTTGTTAAAATGTTATTTTTTTCGACTCATGATATTAAGAGAAAATGAGAACTTTATATATATACATAAAGCGATATTTATTATATTCAAATAAACATAAAGGCCTTAAGTTTTCTTTGAATCAAAACAAAAAAAGAAATACATAGTTTTTATACTACGTATATAGACAAAAAAGTGCCAGTTATTTCAAATACAAAAACTTTGTTTACAAAATAGGGAAATGGAATTTTTTTTTGTATTCCCAAAAAAATACAAAACGAAATAAAATGAAAATGCCTTAAAACAAACACAACAAACTAATAAAACAAGAAGCCTTAAATAATTTCAAAAAATAGTTACAAAATTAAAAAAAAAAACTATTAGTTTTTTATTCAAGGTAGAGTGAATGAATGAGATACATAAACTGCCTTATTTAAAAAGAGAGAAACCTAAAAAACATATATAACCTATAATAAATTAAAAAAAAAAACTAAACCATAATTAACGTTTATAACAACATTGTAAATAGTTTACAGTTTACTATATTATTTATTATTATACTTAAATTAATAGTAATAATAATACTTTATTAAAGAACTACAGCAAATTATTATGAAATTTATTTTATTATAGTTTTAATTTTAAGTTTTTTGTTGTTGTTAAAAACCCCCTACCTATTCCCTTTCCCAATCCTTCTATTCTTGTAAATATTATGAAAATTGTTTATCTACAAAAGAAACAATGCAAAAATGGTAATAATACTTTAACAAACAAAATTTTTAGACTTTTTTTAAGTTTCAAAACTTACCGAATTGTGTATTATGTTTTACTTTTACTATTTTTTAATCACATATTCACATTTACATACAATTATATTATTCATAATTATTATTATATAAAATACAAATAAAAAACATGAAAAAATATTTAGCAATTAGCGATGGATGGTTTTTAAGTTATAAATGTTAATAATACAATCTATTAAAATCAACCAGCCGAGAAACAACAACAAAAAATACAACAGAAACACTTAAAAATAATTCAACAAAAATTTTAACCAATAAAAATTTACAAAAAGAAAATCGAAAAATGTTTTTTTTTAAATTATTACAGCTGTTACATTTTTTATAATTACATTTTATATAAGCAAACCAATATTCGTGGTATGTGTCCGTGAAGAGAAGTGAACCTACACAGTGAGATATTGTAAAAGTTTCTATAAAAGCAAGGGGTTGATGCCAGTGTTACGAGTAAAGAAAGTGCTGACAATAAACTGCTTTGATACGGTTGGTCAGTGATTCAAGAAAGAATATTTTGCCAGTATTTTCTTATAGATTCCCTAGACCATGTTTTGTACTACTACCAGGGTTTGAAATTATTTAACCTTTTTTTAGTCCCGCAACCAGCATACAAATTGCTTATTTTTGCCTTGTACAAAATATATGATTTTGTTATCTAAATTTATTGTTTCAAAAGTTGACTGCCATTTAAACAAAAATTAATTTAATTTTTTTGAAGTTTTGTCAAAACAATGGCAACTTAAAAATACGAGAGTTGCTATATATATTTCTGGCCTAGGCAGCACTAAGTCTTGCCTGGCGCCATCTGACATTTCCATTGTAAAGTTTGACATTTTTTAGCATAAACGTACTCAGAACGTACGACCATCATTTGTGTTGTTTACAGTGACTTGAAAAAATCAATTTGGCAAAAAATGGAATTAACTCGTAAACATTTTCGTGCGACCATTTTTCACAACTCTCGACGTGGATTATCACGACAAGAGTGCATCGATGAACTTAAATGTTTGTATGGCGATGAAGCACCATCCTATAGCACTGTGAACATCTAGTTTAATGAATTCAATCGTGGCCGACGCTCGCCGTTGTGCCAGAAAACATTGATGCCATGCGTGAACTGATAATGCAAGATCGTCATGTGACATCCCGTGAGATAGAGGCATCCTTGGGCATTTCTTCCACCTGCATACATTCGATATTACATGAACACCTGGCCGTAAAAAAAGGGTTGTTCTCGTTGGTTTCCGCACAATTTGACAATCGCTCAAAAAAAGGCTCGTGTCGATTGGTGCAAAGAAATTTTGAAAAAATACGCAGGTGACGATTCATGGATGATCGATGGTGACGAATCATGGATCTATTGATCTTAAAGGAGAATATTTTGAAAAACAATAAAACCGTTTCCAATGATATTGTGTTTTTAATTCCGGACCCGTAATATAAATAGCAACTCTCGTATGATTTTGGTATCTCAATTTATTGCTCATTTCTGTAAAAGTTGATAGCCATTTTAAACAAAAATTCTCCAAAATTTCGTTGCAAAACCAGTTTTTTACATAACATCCTGGCTCCTTGGAGGCATATGCTCGGTTAAATAAAAAAAATTATTTGACTGTATACCATACCATGCAACTTTAAGTCGTCTAAAATTGCTTCAGTATTTTTTGGGTTGTTATGATGTATTTTCTGCTTAGCAATTGAGCAGAGGTTTTCAATTGTCTTAGAATCCAGTGAATGGAATGGTCATTGCATAACATTAGCATTTTGTTGCAAAATAATTTTATTTTATACCACCTTCGAGGTCTATTTGGCATCATTATCCTCTTGAATACTTCACAGTATCGTCATTTCCCACTCAGCATATTGTAACAAAACAGTTCAAGAATATCTTTTTGAATTCATCTTTCCATAACTCCATAAGTAAGGTGAAGCAAACTTAACTCTTTGTAAAAAAAAAACATTTCCAGGACCTTTTTCGATGTATCTTTGACTCTTGTTATTTAGAATATCGCCTAGTGAAAAAAAATCTTAAACATATCTAAATGCAAGCAATGGAAACGACTTAAGTTCGCTCAAGAACATATTACTTGGAAAGTAAAAAAGTGGAGAAACCTCTTATGCACTGAAATAAAATCAGATACGAGGGTTGCTATTTATATTTCGGGTCCGGCAATAAAAACACAATAGTTTATCATTGGAGATGGTTTTTGTTTTTCAAAATATTCTCCTTTAAGATCAATACACTTTTGCATGTGAACAAACCAATTTTTGAAGCACTTTTTCCACTCCGATTGAGACATCCAAAACATGATTTTCAAACGCTTCAACATCTGCTTCGGGCGATGAAAAACGATGAACACGCATTGTTTTCTAAGTGCTAGGGAATAAGAAGAAGTCATAGGGTGCCAAATCATTGCTGTACGGTGGATGGCCCATCAATTCGACATCTTGAGTGGTCAAATAGCTCATCGTTTCAGCTGATGTGTGAGAGCTCGCGTTGTCGTGATGCAAAATGATCCGTCTTCTCATATTATCTTTCCTCATTTCTTCGAACACTGTTGGCAAACAGATGGTGGTATACCACTCAGAATTGACCTCCTACGTTCCACTAAAGGCACTGTGGAAACACGGCCGGTTATACAGAAAAAAACGCAATCATTTGCTTCGATGTACTTCTTCCACGAACAATTTTTGTTGGATTTGGGTCGTCTTGAAAGAACCATACGGTCGATTGCTGTTTTGTTTCGGGTTCATAGGCATAGATCCATGATTCGTCACCTGTGACAATGTTATACACTGCCTTTGAGCTACCACAGTTATACTTGTTCAACATCTCTTTGCACCAATCCATACGAGCCTTTTTTGAGCATTCTTCAAGTTATGTGGGATCCAACGAAAACAACTTTTTTTCACGGCCAAATGAACATGCAATATCTTATTGATGCTTGTCATACTTATGCTCCAGGATGCCTTAATCTCACGGTATGTCACATGTTGGTCTTGCTTAATCAGTTCACGTTGGACGTCCTTCACGAAATTCATCCTGGAGCGAACGGCGTCCGAGACTGAACTCTTGGTACCAGCGATTAACAGTGTTTTTTGATGGAGCTTCATCGTCAATAGTACTCGTAGTAGCCAACTTTGTACGGAAGGCAAGCGAACGACAACGTTCGACATCGTGGCCCAGGCAGTAAGTCAATAATAATTCATATGCATCACTGCTACTTTGTTTAGACACCTTGTTCACTGTGCTGTTTTTACTTTCCATTGAATTTCGTGTTCCTGTTCGCTAGGAGGTTGAAATTCTACTGAATGTATGAATTAATGTAGTAAAGCCTTAAAGTATGCACAAGTATTTAACGTAAATGTTAAAAATTACCCAAAAATTACTTATTTTTAATAAATGTGAGACTTATAACTTGTCTAAACTGATATACGCCCCTGTACCGTAAAACGATTCGAGCCGTTTCCGACAAATTTTCGCTCAGAGGTGTTCTTGAAAACGTCTAACGGTAAGCTATGCCATGTGAAGCCAAATAGAGTCGACATTATTTGACTTAAATATTGATCTGTAATAGATAATAAAAATACACAACAAACATAATATCTGCTTTCTTTTTGTCTCGTATATATATAATATATAATAAAATACAATATACAATATTTTTTTCCTTACAGTTTCTAAGCTAATGTTCCAATTACTAGGCCACAGACATCGATGTAGTTTGATGGCACAGAATGTCTTGAATTTTGATTCAAGTGATACCAAGTTCATTTTTTATCGCCTACTGTTAGTTTCGTTGCATATATGTTAACGGGGCGAATAGAAAGCGGTTAATATGTTTTTAATTTATTCGTCAGTAAAATTTATAAGTTTCACAACTATTTATGCAAAATTACTGAATTTTAATTTTTTTATTGTATTTACGCTATTTCACATTCGAAAGAGTCAGAAGGCGTGATCTATTGGTACTTGCAAATTAAACGAATATTTTGTCGCTAAGGCTGTAACTTCAAAACTTTACGAAAACTTTTTGAAATTTTTTTGCATATGTGACAGCGCATAGAGAAAGGGAACTAAGGGTAAAAAAAATCAATTTTCATTTTTTTTCTTTTTTTGATGTGGACAACATCTGAGCATCGAATGAGACCGATCCCATGTCCCAAAAGTGTTCCCTCCCAGAGATATGCGCATTTTATGAAAGTGAATTCGACGATTCTAAGCGCAAATAGAAAAGGACCTAATCTTTAAAATGACTCTCCTGAACACAACTTTTCACTTTTTTTTGATGTGGACAACATCTGAGCATCGAATAAGACCGATCCCACGCCCCAAAAGTGTTCCCTCCCAGAGATATGCGCGTTTTATGAAAGTGAGGTCGACGATTCTAAGCGCAAATAGAAAGGGACCTAATCTTTAAAATGGCTCTCCTGAACAAAACTGGTTTTTAACCTTAGATCGCTTTCTATTTTGCGCGTAACATATAGGAACTGATTGGCTTTACCAGGTGGCAAGAAACGCCATCTGCTTTAGGAGTTCATATAAAACGACACGGCAACTCTATGCACATATGTATGTAAACAAAGGAAGAGAGCTGTGGTTCATTTTATGTAAACGAAAGAAAGGGCTCAAAACAGGATTGTCAAAATTAAAGTTTATTTTTAAAAGTGCATCAAAATAATTTTTTTTTCAAGTTTTATTGCTTTATTAGTGAGAATAAATATTCCCACTAATTATCGAATACAGCTTCGTTCAAGTGGCTGGCTTCATACTAGCGCATTCTGTCACTCCAATTATCCAAGACCTTTTTGATGGTTTCGGTCGGTAGCCAACGGTCCAGGTCAAGATCCTCAATTTCACTATTGGTAAATGCAACGGCATTTCAACAATCACTGCGGACACATTTGGCCGATTATGCCTACCAAACAAATCATGAAGAACACTAAATGAATTTTCATTTGTACGCCCATTTTCGTAAAAGGCTTCAACAATCTTAACGCTCTGCTCAATTGTGTACCTCTTTATGGTTGAATTTGCCAAAAAAAAATGAATCAAAGAAATGTCAAATAAGCTTGGGCAATTAACTTGACGTTAAGGTGTGACTTATTTATATCGTGCATTATGGTTGGACCACATACATATGTAAATATTAACATATCTTTGAAACTTGTGCTTATGCATGTTGTAGCAGCTGATAATTGTTTTGTTCGTTGTTTTGCTAGTCTGCTCCTGCTTCCGCATTCATATTCCATAAGGTGACAACCTAAAAAGGGTGGGTCCAAAGTGAGATGGGCAACAGTTCAGCGTGTCATGCGGACCTGTTCCGCACGCCCGCAGATGTTCTTCGTGGTGCTGTCAATTCAAATCCACTGAGTTATGACGGCAGCACCATACTGATCTTAGTTTTGCCAATACCGCGCTTGTTTTCCTGGGTAGCTTTCCTTCTACTGCTATGAATGGCGGGTGGGCCTCGAGGATGGTATTCGCACTGTATTTAGTTAAGGCTTCAGCAACTGTGAATGCTACTCAAACCTTCCTGAGATTCTTTGTAGCTTAGATTGTACTATGGAATGGCTCCGGCCGCATAACCCAAGCAGGTACTGCATCGAAATTTTAATGTGTGGACGTGCGGTTGTGATCTTGGACTCATGGACTCCAAGTGCAGCCTTCAATAGCCTCGAGGGAGCATCTTGTTCTTACTTATAATCTCATCGCAGGTAGCTGTCGAATGTGATCTTAAGAATCTTAGAGGTAGAAACAGTTACGCCGTCGATCAGCACCTTCAATGGTAGCCACATCTACGCTGTCCATGTAGTTTGTAGTGTGGTTGAGGATGTAGTGGCGGATAATTGCATATTTCTCGCTTGGAAGATGCCCGCAAGATCAACTAGATAGGCATCCAACCTACCACATATGTCACCAACGAAAAGATGATGGTCATACAATCATCGGCATACGTAATTATCTCAATGCCTCCCGCTGTGCAAAGGTAAGGGTAAAACAGTTCCGAAAATGTAACCCCTCACTGAGGAACTCCCTCGGGTTTGGACTACTTTTTTCTGTATTGCTCGTATTGGCGTCCACACATTTAGGGTAAACAATCTAGAAATACTTTTTCAATAGAAAAAAATACAAAAATTTAGATCAAGTGTGGAATCTTTATCGTACATTCGAAAGGACATTTTATGCCATTTATTTTTGAATATAATTTCCTTTAAATGCGGTCCGTAACTACGCCACAGTGTGTCCATTCTAAGGGTTTAATTTTAGATGACTCGTTCAAGCATTTCGGCCGGTATGGCGTAAATGACACGCGTAATGTTTGCTTCCAAACCCCGAGTCGTAGCTGGTTTATTATCATATTCTTTGGACTTTACGTAGTCTCGAAGAAAAAACTCTAAAGGTGTGATGTCACACGATCTAGCCGTCCAACTCACAGGTTTAAAACGTGAAATAAGCTTCTCTTCGAAATGACCTCTCAATAGATCCATTGTTGGAGCAGCTGTATGGCAAGTGTCACCGTACTGTTTAAACCAAATGTAGTCAAGATTATAGGCTGCAATTTCCGGTAGCAAAAAATCCGATATCATGACACGATAGCACCATTCACGGTTACGTTCCGGCCATTATTTTTTTAAAAAAAATATGGACCAATGACTCCACCAGCCCATAAACCGCACCAACCCGTGGTTTTCGCAGTGTATGATGGCAAACAATACTAAAAAAGTACCTAACCATTTCCACGAAAAAGTGCGGTTAAGAATAGTCTAATATGAAGAATATTAGGGCTTTCGAGAAGCTTCAATAACGAAATCTGAACTGCAAACACCTAAAAAGTAAGTTAATTGTTTACAAAAAGTGATCATTTTGTTCATGTACGAGGGTTGCTATGATAATACTAGTATTCCCAGATGCAAACTGGAACTTCCATTGGAAACTTTGACATTTTTAGCTAAACCTTTCTCAGAACGTTTTGTCATTTGAGTGCGAGTTGTTTTGTTCATCTCAGTCAAAAAATATAATTATCCCCTGAACATTTTCGTGCGATGATTCTTACGATTTTCGGCGTGGACAAGAGTGCTTAATCAACTTTTTTCGACTTTTGGCAAGAAGCATCATCAAAAACCACTGTCAATCGCTGGTACCAAGAGTTCAGTCTCGGACGCCGTTCCAGGATGAATTTCGTGAAGGACGTCCTTGAAAACGATTTTGAAAATTTGTTATCATTGGATCCCACATAATTCGACGTATGCTCAAAAAAGGCTCGCATGGATTAGTGCAAAGAGATGTTGAAGATGCAGCCCAAAGGCAGTGTATAACATTGTCACAGGTGACGAATCATGGATCTATGCATATGTTTTCAAGACGAGCCAAATCCAGCAAAAGTTGTTCATGGAAGAAGTACATCAAAGCAAATGATTGCGTTTTTTTCGGTATAACCGGCCATGCTGCCACAGTGCCTTTATTTGAACGTAGGACGGTAAATTCTGAGTGGTATACAACCATCTGTTTGCCAACAGTGTTCGAAAAAATGAGGCAAGATAATAAGAAAAGACTGAGCATTTTGCATCACGACAATGCGAGCTCTCACACATTTGACTATTCAAGATGTCGAATTGATGGGCCATCCACCGTACAGCCCAGATTTGACTTCTTCTTTGTATGACTTCTTCAGTGTATGGAATTCATTTTTCTTTTATTCATGTTAAAGCTCATTCAATTTTATTATATATAGCTAAATTAATTTAAAAAATAATGGAATTTTAATGCCCCCTGCTCGTTGATGCATGAGCGGCATCTTACTAATAAGTTGTTCATTACTGCTTGGAGAGTTGCGTCAGGAATAGCCGCAATTGTTTCTCGATTGCTTTAGTTTATACAAATTTGTTGGTTTAGGCGACCTAGGGGGGCCAACGCAATGTGAAGTTTCTGGATATCAGCTTATTTGGAAATTTTCCTCGCAATTCTGTCATAACAGGCCGGGCTATGTGAGGAGTTGCACCATCTTGCTGAAACCACACAGAGTTGAAAGAAATTCTTATTCGGCGTAATTCTGGATAGAAAAACTCTCAGCATGCTCAAGTAACGGTCTCCAGTAACTGTAACGGTGTGACCGTTTTCTTCGAAGAAGCAGGGCCCGACAATGCAGCGTGATGAAACTGCACATCACACTGTGACACGAAGTGGATGCAATTCCGTCTCATGGAGTGGGTTGGAAGCACTCCATATTCGACAACTTTGTTTGTTTAAATCGAAATGGGACTCGTCAGACATGAAAAGACAGTTCAATATGTTTTCGTTCTCTGTCACCACTTAAAGCATCTTCTGGCAAAATTCCAAGCTAATCGGGAAGTCTGCTGCGTTCAGTTTGTTGGTCATTTGAAGTTTATATGGGAATAAGTCCAAATATTTTTGCTTAATTGACTGCAATGACTGTCTGCTTATACCCATTTGAACAGATAAGCTTCTTGTCAAAACTCTTGGATTGTTTAAGATAGCAGCAGCGATTGTTTACTTTGTCCAAACTGAAGGGTTTCGATGGTAAGGTCTTCTGTTGACTGTCCCATGCTTGGAAAAATTGTTAACAAGACTCATTTTAGTCCATCTGCTCGGAGGATTGCCGCGAAACGTGCGCCTATAATCTCATGGAACCAAAACTACGGACTCCAGTGCGTGTAAGCGGCAAACAATCCAAATTCTTGTTTCAGTGTCCCATTTATCCATTTTTGACTAAAAATCTAAAAATCAATCTGCAAAATAAGAAAACAATTACCCAGATTTATTAAATAGAAAAAAAGTTATTAATTTTTTTTTGGTAGCCACCCTATATTAATTATAAGAATTTAAATTTTATGTATAAATCTGTGCTGGCATTATAATATAAATACGTGTCTAGCTAGAATCCAAATTTTAAAAAATTCTTTTGAATCTCTTTTTCCTTCTCTGCAATAGATAATGAATTGTTGTTTATTGGACAATTAAAGTAAATTATTTATTTGTACACACATTTATACATAATTTTTCGTTGAGGTTAATGATTCTTAAAAATGTTTGTTGTTATGGTTTTGCTTCATAGTTCATCTTTGAAACTCTTTAATCACCAGTCATCATTTCCATGAACTCTGTGGGGGTTAAATGGAAAAGCAAAGGAAACAATGTATTAAATCTTAAATTGAATTTTAGGGTATTACTTTTATAACAACAGCAACAACTTACCATCAAAATCAACGGTTCCCGAACCATCTGTATCGATTTCTGCAATAATACCATCCAAATCACTCGACGAGAGTTTATCATCTAAGGCAGCTAGGATTTCTTTCAGTGTCGACGTGGTTATGTAACCATTGCCCTCTCGATCGTAAAGACGAAAGGCTTCCTTCAACTCTTTTTGAATCGCCTCGGCATCTTCTTCCTCTAGGAAATGGGCGGCTATATTACAGAAACCATCGAAATTCACTTTGCCCGTATTTTCGGGATCATTTTCATCAATCAATTCCTGTAGTTCGCTCTCTTCGAACATTTGACCCATACTGTTGAGGATGGTCTTGAGGCGCAGTGTTTCTATGAAGCCAGTTTTCTGTGTGTCGAACATTTGGAAGGCTCTACGCATAATGTCCATTTTCTCATCGTCCTCCTGGTGGAATAAAGTTCAGTCAAAAAAAAAACACAAAATGTTAATGAATTTAGATGGGCTGCAATAGATGATGACAACATATATGACGCCGTGGTGTGACGACGACTATTACACAAGTTAACCCAGGTTCAGAAACCACCTCGCAATTCTCGGCGACTATATATGTGACAGCGCATAGAGAAAGGGACCTAAGGGTAATAACATCAATTTTCACTTTTTTTGATGTGGACAACATCTGAGCATCGAATGAGACCGATCCCATGCCCCAAAAGTGTTCCCTCCCAGAGATATGCGCGTTTTATGAAAGTGATGGTACACCAAAGATACACGTATTTAAATCTTTAAAATGGCTCTCCTGAACAAAATTGGTTTTTACCCTTAGGTCCCTTTCTATTTTGCGCGTCACATATAGGATTTTTGTAAGTCACAAGTCAGTTCTGGTTTACACTCCCTATCTGAAGCGGCCATTAGTGGTATTCAAATTTGAAGACAAAACTATAATATCGATGACAGTGGATTGAACTCACCGATAATTCAAAAGACCAATTGTCCCTTAAACATCTACTTTATAGTGAAATTCATTTAGATTGGTTTTTCATTTATTTTGTTACAGATCACATGTTACTGGTGTCAAGCTGTCAAAATTATTTCACTTTAAATTATTTTACGTTCAGCTTATACCTGTGGTCCGCCGAGGTGTGAGGGTTTTTGTGTACGACTATCAGTCAGTCAACCCAGGTACCATTCCGGGTAAGAACATCTAAAAATTTGTCAGCAGAGGTGAGAGATTAACCTCAAAGCCATGTAAATACTTCTCTTTAAATCAAATTAGCCGTTCAGAGCTAGCTTTATAACCAGAAATGACGCGACATGCCACACAACCCACCCCACAATCGATATTTTGTGACCCAATGGTAATAAAAAAAACAATGGAATACTCGTATGTTAAAAATGTGCAATAAGTTAATGAAATTGCAGTAATAGAAAAGCCCTGCTACACATTGATTAATAAGTGATAAGAAAAAATAGCTTCAATGTGCCCGAGCCTTTGGGTTTTTTGTAAGGCACAAGTCAATGCTGGCCGACACTCCCTGTCTAAAGTGTCCATTAGTTGTATTTTAATTAGACAGTGGCTTGGACTCTTCTTTACTTCAAATTGTCGCTAAAAGTAGAAAGTGTGATTTATTTACTTAGTAGGGACATAAATACTGTTACACACATTATATGCTGTAAAATAAAAAGTACTGAATGTTTTTGGACCAAATATTTTTTAATATATTTATTGATGTATATTGTATCAAAAAAGAATCTACTTATTCGAAATGTCCGTTTTTTGCCTTTACACAAGCCTTAAGTCGCACTGGCCAATCGTCAATAGCTGCACGAACCTCGTCCATTGGAAAATTGGGCACAGCTCGAACTAAAGCAGTCTTAAGAGATCCAATGTTGGGGTATCTTTTGTGACAAACCTTGTCATCTAAAACCATCCACAATTTGTAATCCAATGGATTCAAATCTGGACTGCCTGAGGGCCATTCTTCAAAGGAAATGAACGCTGGCAAATTGTTTCGAAGCCAGGCCTGGGACGTTTTAGTCTTATGGGCCGGCGCAGAATCCTGCTGGAAAGTCCATGGCTGGTTTTGGAACAGGGAATTGTTTAGAGGCTTCACAACAGCTTCCAAAACGGTTTCTTGGTAAACTTTGGCCGATGTTTGACTCCTTTTTCGCAGAAATGCAGGTCAGTGACCCCATCGTAAGAGACACCCCACCAAACCATGACTGAAGCTGGGTGATGACCAATTTCTACCCTTGGGATCAGTTATGATGCTTCCTTAGATGACCGCGCAAACACTCTTTCATTTTGCTTGTTAAATTTTTCCTGAACGGTAAAAATATTTTCATCGGTGAACAAAATTTTTCTGTGCAAGTTATCAGCGTGCTTCACCAAAAGACGTTTGCATTTTTCAATCCTATTTTTTTTAAGCTGCAGTCAATAAATATCCGGTATGTCGTTTGATAGATCCAAGTCCCTAGTCTTTTTTAATGATTCGACTCATGGACTTTTCGTGATATTCATCTCACGGGCCATGATTTCTGTTTTCGAAGCGGATTTCTGTGAATTCTTGATTTAACGGCTTTGCGGTGTTCGAACAGAGCGTGGGCGGCCCGACCGGTGGCGGTCTTTTACATCTCCAGTCTCCTCAAACAGTTTTTTGCTTCGGTAGACGAACATGCGGCTAATCCCTAGTGGCCGGAGCTTGTTGAAAATGTCGCTTTTTTTTATTTCACACTTGAAAAGCGCTATTACAGCGATACGGTTCTTATTATCTGACCACTCCATGATGAAAGTTGAAACAATTTTAAAATCCCATTTCAAAGCCCATATGTGACAGCGCATAGAGAAAGGGACCTAAGGGTAAAAAAAAAATCAATTTTCACTTTTTTTGATGTGGACAACATCTGAGCATCGAATGAGACCGATCAAATGCCCCAAAAGTGTTCCCTCCCAGAGATATGCGCGTTTTATGAATGTGATGGTACACCAAAGATACACGTATTTAAATCTTTAAAATGGCTCTCCTAAACAAAACTGGTTTTTACCCTTAGGTCCCTTTCTATTTTGCACGTCACATATGACATCAACGGGGTATGTTCAGTTCTACTATTGAAATGGGTTTGTTCAATGTTGTAACAGTATTTATGTCCCTTCTAAGCAGAGGGGGTTTTCATTTATTTTGTTACAGATCACACGTGGCTAGTGTCGAGCTGTCAGAAATGTTTGACGCAACAACATCTTAAAAAAATTTTGAGTTCAGCTTATATAAGTAGAATCGATCTTTTGTAATAAAACAATCAATGAAATATTATAGTCGTAATCAAGGAAACATGTACAAATGTATGTACTACGAGTATATGAATTGTATTCTGCGTAATATTTTAAATTTATGAAATGTCAAATAATTTAAACTATCAAATTTCTTAAACATACACGTAGTCATGGTACAATAAAGAATAAAAGGTTTAAGCCAGGAGCTAGTGTTATGCAGTCAGCTAATTTACAATTTTTGCCGTAAAAATTGTATCTTTCATTTTTAACGAAATCAATTCATGAAGTTTTTAAAGCTAATATTCCTAATCAAACATTCACAACAACCATTATTTGTAGCATTTTCTTTCATTTGTCAGCGAGATGTTTATTTGTTGTTGTGGCAATACCTTGTTTATTGTGCCATGGCCCAAGCAGATAGAAAGCCTGAGCATTTTTTTGTTTGGCTTTTATGTCAAAAAATATTGTTAAAAAACCAAAGCTAGGCAAAAAGATGCCCAACTTCCAACTTTTAAAGAACTTCTTAGACTTCGACAATTTAAACCAAAACTTTTTCTTTCAGATTTGGAAAAGAAAAAAAAAATCCAATAGAAAAATATATAAAAGAATGGAATTAAAGACGGAAACAAACATTAATTAAAATTTCTAGACATAATTAAAGTGTAAATTAAAGATACTGATAAATGTCTTAAGTGAGAAGAAAGCTTTCTATGTGTGTTGTTGAAATTCAAAAAGACTTTCATGCCAAGAATGCTAGTAAAGATAAAATCTTAGGCTTTCTATTTGGTTGCGCCTGCAGAGTTATGCAATCAGCTGTTTTAAATGTTTGTTTGCTGTACATAATTTAAATTAAATATTTGACCTTTGTTGAAGTTTGTAAAGTAAATATTGAATATCAAACATTCACAATAATCATTAAACAATAAAAAAAAAATATTTATGTCATTTTCTTTAAAGTGACTGTGACAGTAAAGCGAACTATTTTGTTGTTCAATTCTTCTTCTTTGGCCAAATGGGTATTTCTTTTATTTGTTTATGTCTGTTTTTGTTTTTGACTGGGCAGATTGGCCAGTCTTCCTTTATGAATTAAATAAAACTAATTTATTCCATGTTTTCCCAACGTTTCGTTAGCTTTTTTCTAACTTCTTCAGGGGATGTTTATATGAAAATCCTGTCGACAAAAAGTTGTTGGGCTAGTGCCTGTACTTTGTTAATTGCACCATGCACATACTTATAGTTTTGACGAAGTTATTTTGTAGTTTATCTTTTATTTGTTCTAGTTGTGTAGGTTTTTTTTGAATTTTGTTTTCAATTGAATTCTTTTTCCCTCAAATATTTATGTTTTCAATAATTCTCGAAATTTTTTTTGCAGAAACGCCAAAATCGTTCAACTCATTTAATAAAAAATACTTGCAGTGCGTTCCTGATAGGTGTTTCGTAATTGTACTCCAAAAAGAGTTTTGTAAATATATCCGCTTTAGTTAATGAATTGACACACTTTTTTGTGTAAACTGTTTTTGAACTACTCGTATCAGTTCGAGTTGATTTATATTTTAACTTATCCTATTTCGTGCGCATGAACTCAATACCAATTCGGCGATAAGACCTTATGCTGATTGCAATTTTTTAGTATTCTAAAAAAAAATGTTTTTACTCGTAGTTGAAGAAATTAATGTGGTTACTCATACTCGGCTTGAAGCCAACTGAAGTCGTGTTGCTATTGCAGTTTACAATCTGTGAGGATTGCTTTCCTATTGTCAGGCCCCATTAATTTGTCTAAAAATGTATTGGAAATGTGTTTTTTTTTCGGCCCGTCTAAAATGTTGATCTTGAAATTCTGTTTATTGCTCAGCTTTCTACGCTAGGAAGTGGAACATATTTCTCGAGCACATTTAATTTGAAGCTCTTTCAAGCCGGGAAGGCGGCATACTCTGCCGTTAGAAGAATTTCTGACAACTCATTCAGAACTATACATCAGAGTCGACTACCTGATAACTCTGGAATATTTTTGGCTGAAGTTGCAGCCATAAGGTTTGCATTGGACTATGCAGTTGGCTTGAATCTTGAAACTTCACGGACAGCCTCAGTGCTTTAAAAGATATTTAGAAACACAATATTAGTTTTAAATCGAACATTATTTCTGAATATGACCAGAGTGTCTTATTTGGAATCATGTGGATTCCATCTCACATCGGCATACCGGGCAATGAATTTGCAGGCAGCTAAAGACGCTATTCACCTACACGATGTTACCGAGATAACTTGTTCCTGAAGGAGAACCAGTTAAAAGCTGCAGAACTTGGCTCAATCGCGACAGATCGGAATTGATATACTTCATTCTTACGACAACACAACCCAAGCCACCGCAGGCCCAAATATAAAAATACGCTTTCCAGAAAACAATGCATCACTCTAGCACGGTTAAGAGTCGGAAAGACAATTTTTAATACTCAACATTATTATACACGAACAAGTTCATCCAAATGTACCTTCTGTGCCGTCAAGTTATCAATAACCCATATCCTGACTGAATGTGTTCATTCTAAACTGGATGAACCTCTTGGCAATATACTGGACTGCACTACCAACCTGATGCTGTCAAAGATCAACAATAGTCTTAATATCCACAAATCAAGGAAGTCTAGACTGGAGTTCATCATGATAACTTAGTTTAAGATAATATATTTTAATAATAATTTTGCCAAATTTTGCTACGGCGGGCGCATATGGTCTTTGTAACCCCGCGCTTCTGAAAATATGTATTTTATAAATTTATTTGTAATATATATCTTAATAAATAAATAATAATAAGCTTCACTCTTGATGTACAGCTATTATTTTCTACCTTATAAAAAGATTTTACCAGGCGATGCTACTTGGTATTATCGGTGTAGCTACTGCTTCAATCTTAAAGCATTGTTTCCCTATTGTCATGCGCTATAAACTTGCCTAAGAACTTGCAATGCTGATCTTGAAATTCTGCTTTTTGTATAGCTTTCCACGATAGAAAGTGTAAAAGTACCGATTGCAGTTTCATTATTTTCTTTTCAACAATATAAAATAATAATCTAAACGAGAAAGCTAATGTTTACATTAGATATTATCAACACTATTATTGCAATTAGTCTAGCAAATATCAAACTCAAAGAGGTAATCTGGATTATAATTTTAAACGTTAACAATAAATCTTTAATTTTAAGCTTAAAATTGCTGGCACTTTTTACAGCTGTCATTTATTCTCAAATGGGTTTTTATTAGGTCATCTTCTTCGACACTTTTGGATGTCCAGTTTAAAAAATATTTTCTTTAATTTTTGTACATTAAACCTTTTTATCAGTACTATATTTTATTCATTATTTTTCTTTATCATCACACATTAATCACCAGATTTTAGGGGGCACATCATTTGATTTTCATATGCATTATATAAAGTCCTTTTTTACATTTCTTTTTCTTTGAATTAACTTCTAATAAATATATTTAATCACTTTTTTATTGGTTTAGTTTATTTAAATATGTTTTTTAAGTGGTTGTAATATATTACCATTATGTTGTAATTATTCTTTTGTATATCGAATTTCCACAGGAAATTTAAAACCGATTTTATTTCAAATTGAAAATGGACTTTCTTCACAAAATACCTCCACTGCGGTTGAGTTTCACTAATGAACTAAAACATAAGTTTTGGCAAAATTCAAAATTCATTATTTATCAAATGATTCTTTTGGGGTTGCTGCTGTGGTTTCCGAACAATGTTTGTGTTGTTGTTTTCATTTCTGAAAAACTAGTAGTGGAATTTCTAAGCGACTGCATCATTACCTTTGCGATCTCCCTAGAAGTATATTGTACATACATACATACACATATGTAGATTTATATATGTATGTATGCACGGACCGACAGATTAGATATATCTACTCGTACTCATATATTTGCTCGGAATTGTACATTATTATCCACCCCACCAGCACTTAAATGAGTACTTTAGTGAACGTCTGTACTTAAGATCATATTGGAATTATTTTTCTTTTTTTTCGTGAATTGAATTGCTTGCTAACTGTTCATCATCATTGCAGTCCACATATCATTCGCGTCAAAGATCAAATAAAGCGAACACAAAATATGATCATGATCATTTTGTTCTCGGTCTGGTCTAGCGAGTGAGTGAGTAGTCGGACATTTTTTTTATAAAGAACAATTCGTGAACAACATCACCGAAATACTAAAGGATTATACCGTAAGAGGGTGGTGAAATTTCTACGGTATACCACATTTACGATTTTTTCACAATACACAAGTCTATTTGCACTTGCTGGAATAAATTCCCTAAGCTAACTTTTGTAAATTTTGGAAATTCGTTATTGGTTTGAAAGTAGTTTTTATGAAAATTCCTTTAAACTTGACATAAACCACGTTTATAAGATAGCATAAAGGCTAGGGCACACTGAAGCTTTTTTTGTAAGGCTGCGTTTATTTTTGTTACCCTGCGTTTTTCTTTACCTTCAGTTGTTTGAAAACCACCGAAATACATATGTGTTGAAAATTTACAAAAAGTTAAGGATATTGCATTGTTGGCATAGAAAGACCTGCCATCAATTTTTTGTGGGATTTTGATGTTTTGTTTAATGGTTTTTAGACGGCCGGAAATTGAAAAAAAACGCAGCGTAAAAAAAGCTTTAGTGTGCTTAAGCCTTAAATCACAAAATCTTTTCGGAAAATGCCCATAAAACTAATGTTTAAAGACGATATAATTACGATTATAACTTATGACAGTTGCTAGTGTATTGCCGTGTCGATTTTCGACCTATTGTGATTGAAACTGTCAAACTGACATTCAAGATTGTAATTGTAATGTAAAAATACACATACAGGGCTGTCATAGAAACCATGTCGGTTTTGCTAACTGTCGTTTTTGCAAACCAATGTTGGTTTCATTTGGTGTCATGAAATCAAGTTGGTTTTGTCCATTTCGAATGTAAATAAAACCAATGTTCGAATCAGCTGTTGCTGATAAAACCGATATCTTTAGTTTTCATGACACCAAAGCATTTTTTCTTATCGTTTTCAAAACCTATAGTGACAACATTGGTTTCTATGACAGCCCTGATATACAAATGTTTCGCTGCAGTAACCGTATTTGACTTTTACTGAACTTTCAACGACTGATTTCCACCTCGTAAATGCTGGCGGCTTCACTAGTACGAGATTTCACTAGTACGAAATTTATAAGACCTGTAAACAACTTTTCTATAAAATACACTGGCCGTTCGGAGCTGGCGTAAACAGTAGGCCCGGGGTCAATGAGTATAATAATTGAATCATGCACAGCACACTGATTTGAGAAGGTTCCCATTGTTCCTAATGGTGTGGGAATTATTACAAAGTCACTTAAAAGAGAATGCCAAAAACAAACTTTTGTGAATGTTTAACGATTATTGTGAATGTTTGATAGAAAAGTTTAACTTAACAACCAGCAACAATTGCCTGTCAAATTTTTAATTTAAAACCATAACGTAGAAACATTAAAAATTGAACCGAAAACTGCAGTATGTACATGTATGTATGTATGTACACAATAAACGAGGTAAAGTTACTAACCCAACAGCAAATAACCAGTTTGCTTAACTGTCAAAGTCATTTGTCAAAAATACATTTTTTCATTTTATTTTCATTTCTTTATTGACACGTAATTCGAAGCCCATTGGGGGCCTATTAAAGCTAAATTACAATATGCATCAAAATGTCAAATAGAACATTATAAACTACTAGAATGAATTCAGTATAAAATAAAAAAATATATTGCTTGACGATTATCGTGAATGTTTGATATAGACATTCAGCCTTACAAACTTCAAGAATTGCCTTTGTCAATTTCAAATTTGACAGTTTAAATTGCTACGAGAAAAAAATGTAAATCATGTGATAGCATAACTCTACGAGGTTTGCTCTCGGGTCCGGCAATAAAAACACAATAATTTATCATTGGAAATGGTTTTATTGTTGTTCAAAATATTCTCCTTTAAGATAAATACACTTTTGCATGCGCACAAACCAATTTTGAAGAACTTTTACCACTCTGTTTGAGAGAATTCCAAAGCATGATTTTTGAACGCTTCAACAGCGTTCAGGGCTGTACATTTCACATTTTGAGTGGTAAAATAGCTCATCGTTTCAGCTGATGTGTGATGCTGATGCATTGTCGTGATGCAAAATGATCCGTCTTCTCTTATTATTTTTCCTCATTTCTTCAAACACTGTTGGCAAACAGATGGTTGTATAGTAGGGTGGAGTGAAAACATGCTTTTTTTATAATTTGAAAAAGTTAACCTCGGAAAGAGATGTAGTCTGGTGTCCTAAAGAGGGGAAAAATAAAGAAAAAAATTTAAAAAAAATTTTAGGGGTCGCGCCACTCCCTAGAAATTTGGAAATTATCGCTATTTTGGCGTTGATTTTAGAAAAATCCTAAAAATTAACGACTTAACTTATTCGAAATTTAAAAGTTTGAGCTTGTTCAGTGCCTAAACAAAAGTATTTGAGGCAAATATGAGGATAATCGACTAATATTTGTAGCTTTGGTGGCGATTTCATTGTTCAGTCAATTTTCTGAAGAAGGGACTATTTGACTTATTTTACTTTTTGAAATTTTTGAACAATGAGAAAATTTTTTTTAAATTTTTTCATGCCCTTATTTCATTGTTTACGCTATTGCAAACATTTATTGACATAAAACTTTTTAGGATTTTTCTAAAATCAACGCCAAAATAGCGATAATTTCCAAATTTCTAGGGAGTGGCGCGACCCCTAAAAATTTTTTTAAATTTTTTTCTTTATTTTTCCCCTCATTAGGACCCCAGACTACATCTCTTTCCGAGGTTAACTTTTTTTTTTTGAATTTCACTCCACCCTATTGTATAGCACTCACGGGCCTAAAATTACACACCGTTCTACGTTCTACTAGAGCACTGTGGCAACATGACCAGTTATACTTTACCGAAAAAAAAACGCAATCATTCGCTTCGATGTACTTTTTCTTTTATGAACAACTTTCGTTGGATTTGGCTCGTCTTCGAAGACCCTCACGGTCGATTTCAGTTTTGTTTCGGGCTCATACGCATAGATCCATGATTCGTCTCCTGTGACGAACTTATAAACGTCTTTTGAAGCACCGCGATCGTATTTTTTCAAAATTTCTTTGCAAAAATCGACACAAGACTTTTTTTGAGTTATTGTCAAATTGTGCGGGATCCAACGAGAACAAACCTTTTTTACGGCCAGGTGTTCATGCAATATCGAATGAATGCTGGTGGAAGAAATGCCCAAGGATGCCTCTATCTTACGGTATGTCACATGACGATCTTGAAGTATCAGTTCCCGCACGGCATCAATGTTCTCTGCGACATCGGCCGTTTTTGGACGACCTTCGTCTTGGAGCGAGCGTCGGCCACCATTGAATTCATTAAACCAATTTTTCACAGTGCTATAGGATGGTGCTTCATCGCCATACAAAGATTTATGTTCATCGATGCACTCTTGTCGTGATAATCCTCGTCGAAAGTTGTGTGGTCGCACGAAAATATTCACGAGTTAATTCCATTTTTTTGCCAAATTGATTTTTTCAAGTCAATGTAAACAACACAAATGATGGTCGTACGTCAAAACGTTCTGAGTTCGTTTATGCTAAAAAATGTCAAACTTTACAATGGAAATGTCAGATGTCGCCAGGCAACACTAAGGCCAGAAATATACAAAGCAACCCTCGTAGTATAGTCACCGGCATTTACGAGATGAAAACCCGCCCGAGGTTAAACCTGGGTTTTCTGACATTATAGACCTGGACATTTCCAACACACCACGGCGGCCCACCACAACAAAGCGGAAATAGCCCATAAAAGGATGGGCTCGGATGGGCCTAACATTACACACTGGCTCTATACTTATACAAGCGTAGTAAGGCCAATTATTACGTAAGCAGCAAAAGTTTGGTGGACTTCAATGGCAAAGAAGTGCAGCGAATATCCTGCCTGGGTATCCGCGGAGCAATTCGCGCAACTTATAATAGGTTATCCATCTAGAGGTATTTTTTTAGAACAAAAAAAAATATAAAAATTCAAATCAAGTGTGGAATCTTTATTGGTAATTTGAAAGGACATTTAATGGCATTTATTTTTTGAATATAATTTCCTTTAAATGTTGGCCGCAACAACTTGGATGGCTCATTCAAGCATTTCGACCGGTATGGTGGAATGACACGCGTAATGTTGTCTTCCAAAACCTCAATCGTAGCTTATTTGTCAGCATAGACTTTGGACTTTACGTAGCCCCTAAGAAAAAAGTCTACAGGTGTGATATCACACGATTTACGGTAACGTTGCGCCATCATCATTTTTGAAAAAATATGGACCGATGTTGTTGTTTTCTCTGGTTATAATGGCACCTGTTGAACCTCTTCTTGTTTCTTTTCAGCCCAAATGCGGCAATTTTGTTTATTGACTTTGCCGTTGAGCCAGAAATGGGCCTCATCACTGAACAAAATTTTGGTCGAGAACAGCGGATCTTCCCGTTTCTCATCGAACGATCATTTCCATAGTACAGTTGCTAACATTTGAAGGAAATGATTTTCAAAACATAAATGCCATAAAATGTTCTTTCATTTTACCATTAAAGATTCCACACTTGATTTGAATTTTTATATTTTTTTTGTTCTGATAAAATACCTCAAGTTGGATCACCCTATACTAAGGCAACGGAAGACATGTTAAACAAGTCCGATTGAACATCTCTTCTTACTTACCCTTAAAGCTTGGTAGTATCCTTGACATTTTTATGACACATAATAGTTAATCTCAACCACAGTTAATTTCAAATCATATTTTATCGTCAGCATTAAGAATCGACTAAAATCTGTATAGGAGGAAATTCAATTGGATTTCAATCTATTTTAAACAACATGTAACTTAGTACTTGCCTTGTTTATCCATTTTGGAATTCACAAAAGCCTCTACCATGATTTCCCGTGAATATTTTTTCACTGTACATTATTCGGCATTACCCTCAGCTATAATTTTGCAGACGACCAATATTTAAATTGATGACTGACGGTTTGTAATGACTTGTTGGCCCAGACGCAGGTGTTGGTACTTAACTTCCATTGTGATTAGAATATTAGGTATGAATCCGGTATGAATGTGATTCTGTAAAGCAGTGCCTTGTTGCTCAGTACGACAGCATAGCTAAAGAAAAGCGTTTAACTCTCTCAGAATTATGTGAAACAAAAATCCAAATTACACTAGTTTACAAATTATAATTTTTTTCCTGGTCCAGAGTTCTAAATATTTATTCCTTTAGATTTAAGCCTCCTTAACAGGAAAATGAATTATAAAAAATTTTCCTCTGATTAGTTTTGAAAAAAGAATTTTTTTGAGATGTTTGAGCTTTTTGGTTCATAACTCCCAAACGCTATTACCGATTTGATCAAGAGTGGTCTCAAATGAAAAAAGTTATTTTTTTTTGTGCAAAAATCAATAAATATCAATAAAATAAATAAATGAAGCCCAAAGTTTGGACTTTCTAGAGCAAAACAAGCTATCGTTTATAAAAATTGGTCAACAAATGATAGAGTTATCTTCTGTTAATCTTGAGATTGAAGAAATATAACCTTAACTCGAATATATTTCAATAATAGTAAAATAGTCGTGTTCGGTGTACGATAACCTCGAACGAGTGAAAAAACTGAAATGTTTAAAATATATCTAAGCTTATAAAAATTTTTATAAAGAATTTTATAGTTGTCGCGGAAACTTATATTTTGGCACGAGAACAATAACATGCAATGTTCATTTAAAAATTACTGACAGATAGTTTTCGGAAGTAAGAATAGCTTTTTCCATTACAAAAAATACACTTTATTCAATGCAATATTGTGTTTTTAAAAAATTAATTATTTTGTCTGAGAACGAAATTCACAATTTACTTAAAACTAGTAGGACGTATGTATATCAAACCATGCATTCATTCATGTATTTTAAAATTCAACATTTAGTTTACATTCGCAAACAAATGACACACCCTTTTTACGGTACACTCGAACATGCGATAATATAGTGAAAACTCGTTATAAACAAGTTTGTTTCCATCATTATTATACAGAAATCAAAGAAATTCTCATCTCATCTAAGAACACCTCCACCTTGAGTACGAGGGAAAATATACGAACATCCAAATAAAAAGTATGTGCGGCTTTTATCGTAAAAACAAAAATAAAAAACAAAAAAAATTGAAAACGCCAAGAAAAACACATCAACGTCATTCATATTTCCAATTACCGCAAAGAAAAACTCTTTAAATTACGAGGTGTGCGAGCGTATGTCTGTATATTTATGTAAGTGCGAAAATGTCTAAACTCGTGTGGATTCAGGGATCGGGGTCGGAATGTCTATAAATACAGTGGATTCAAAGGGAATAGTTCGAAGGTGGACTAAACTGATAGCTGTTCTTTAACTTTAAGGATAAATATTTTCAAAGTTATTTTCTTTTTTTCATCATGATGAATACACATCGGGTGATCAATCTTGAGGATTTTTTTTTCAATATCAAAAAATATATAAAAATTAAAATCAAGTGTGGAATCTTTATTTTTCATTCGAAAGGGCATTTTATGACAATTTTTTTTTAAATATAATTTCCTTCTAATGTTGGCCGCAACTACGCCTCAGGGTGTCCAATTTTAGATGACTCGTATGAGCATTTCGACCGGTAAGGCGTTAATGATACGCGTAATATTGGCTTCCAAAGCCTGAATCGTATCTAGTTTGTTAGCATAGCCTTTGGACTTAAAGTAGCCCCATTATTTTTTAAATATAATTTCCTTGTAATGTTGGAAGCAACTACGCCTCAGGGTGTCCAATTTTAGTTGACTCGTATGAGCATTTCGACCGTATGAGCAAAACGTGAAATTAGCTGCTCTTCGAAATGACGTCTCAATTGATCCATTGTTTAAGCAGCTGTATGGCAAGTGGCATCGTTTTGTTGAAACTCAATGTCGTCAAGATTGCGGGCTTCAATTTCAGGTAGCAGAAAGCCCGATTTCATGGCGAGATAGCGAGCACCATTTACGTTTACGTTCCGGCCATCATCACTTTTGAAAAATATGGACCGATTATTCCACCAGCCCATAAACCGCACCAAACCGTGGTTTTCTCTGGGTATAATGGCACCTCTTGAATTTCTTCTGGTTCCTCTTCAGCCCAAATGCGGTAATTTTGTTTATTGACGTTGCCGTTGAGCCAGAAATGGGCCTCATCACTAAACAAAATTTTTGTCGAAAACAGCGGATCTTCTCATTCTGATTTCCATTCTCGTAATACAGTTGCACAATTTGGAGACGTTGTTGCGGAGTAAGTCTATCCATGGTGAAATGGCAAACAATCCTGAAAAAAAATTAAGTTAAAGTTGATTACTTATCAACAAAAATATTAATTGCCTAAATTCCAAATTTCTCCGAACATTAATGATAAATATTTAGTTAAAAACAAAATAAACAAATAATATGTTTCTATGGTATACATAAGTCAAAACTTCCAGCAACCATACTTCTTTGAGGTTTTAGGTGCGGCGTAACCAACAGTACCAATTTTATCCATTCTTCGTTCACAAAAAATTATGATTTCTAAAGCAAATACTCAAAAAAGTGTTTCTTCTGAGATACCATTTCTATTTCGCCCTTTTACGCGCTTTAAACAGACACACGGACGGAAGAGTGGACGTCCTATATCGTCTTAAAATTTTATGAAGATCATTAATATTTATACTTTTAAGGGTCTTTGATCAATTTGTGGTGTTTCAATAGGAAAGGCGAATTAACTTTACCATCCACCCTTCGGTGGAGTGAAAAATATTTATAAAGGGTCTTTTTGGACGTGTGGCTTTCAATCTGGCCTCACTTTTTTCGGAGTTGGTCTTTTTGACAGCTGTCACTTGATTTATGCTCAGTTTGGTTTGTCATTTCATAATGAATAGACTAACTCCGGAATAGACTAACTCCCAAAACGAGATGGCTACCGGTCCTGATACAAGAAAATTTTGTTCACCGATGAAGCTCACTTTTGTTTTAATAGGTACCTTAATAACCATATTTTCGCATTTGGAATAATGAAAACAAGCCATTTTTGAGACGCCGTTATATCCTCAAAAAGTCACGATTTGGTGTGCTCTATGGGCAGAGGGAATCATTGGTCCATATTTCTTAAGAAAATGAAAACCGCCATAACGTTAAAATCAATGGGGAACGCTATAGAGCCATAATTAAGGACTTTTTCGTGCCTGAATTTTTTTTTTGGTGAGCGCATTATCTCGGGTCGTGGGCCTGTGGCGTGTCCTGTGACGTTGGACTATTTTTTGTGGGGTTATATAAAGTCGCTTGTCTACATAGGTAAGCCCTATACGATTGACGCCATTGAGGAAAATATTCGGCGCGTTATTGCTGACCTACGTCCCCAAATGCTGCAAAAAGTGGTCGAAAATTGGGCCTCTTGGCTGGAATTTATTTGAGCCAGCCGAGGCGACCACTTGCCCGAAATCATTTTTAAACACAATGCCAGACCTTTTTATAATAAAGCTAAATTCACGGCCTAACATTAAACTATATGCGTTTTATTACTTATTGAAAACCATACGTCTGAAAAAAGCACCCTTTGGTTACGAAAATATTGAATAGGAAAAAATCGAAATAAAAGTTGATTTATCGACTTTTTACCGCCCAAAAGTCGATAAGTCTGAAGTCGACTTTGTAACCCTAGCCCCAACTGAATGAGCTGAGGCCTAATAGTGAAAATTGCGAATATTTATCATAAAAAATAGTTTTATTGTTTTTCAAAGTATTCTCCAACATTATTTATGGACTTTTGCATGCTCTCAAACCAATTGTCGAAGCACTTTTTCGACTCCGATTGAGACATCTCCAAAACATGGTTTTTGAAAGCTTCAACAGCATCTTATCTTCTGACGACGAAAATAGTTGACCACGCGTTTTTTTCTCTTGACGTGCGGAAATAAAATTAAGTCATTGTGTGCTAAGTCAGGGCTGTACGGCGGATAACCCATCAATTCGACGTTTTGGCTGGTCAAAAACGCGCTGGTTTGAGCCGATGTGTGAGAGCTCGCATTGTCATGGTGCACAATGATTCGTCTTCTCTTGTTCGTTTCTCGAATTTCTCCGAAGGCAAACAAATTGTGAAGTACCACTCAGAATTGACCTTCTACGTTGCTCGAGCGGAACAGTCGCCACATGACCAGTTTTGTCTAAGAAACAGGCGACCATTCGCTTCCAAATGCTTCTTTCACGAACAACTTTCGTTGGATTTGGCTCGTCTTCGAAGACCCACACGGTCAATTGCTGATTTCTTTCGGGCTCATACGCATAGATCGATGATTTGTCACCTGTGACGATCTTATAAGCGCCTTTTGAAACACCGCGATCTTATTTTTTCAAAATCGACTCGAGACTTTGTTTGAGCGATTGTCTAATTGTGCGGGATCCAATGAGAACAAACTTTTTTTACGGCCAGGTGTTCATGCAATATCGAATGTATGCTGGTGAAAGAAATGCCCAAGGATGCCTCTATCTCACGGTATGTCACATGACGATCTTGCAATATCAGTTCACTCAAGGCATTAATGTTCTCTGGCACAACGGCCGTTTTTGGACTACCTTCACGACCTTTGTTTTGAGCGAGCGTCGGCCACGATTGAATTCATTAAACCAGTTTTTCACAGTGCTATAGGATGGTGCTTTATCGCCATACAAAGATTTAAGTTCATCGATGCACTCTTGTCGTGATAATCCACGTCGAAAGTTGTGATAAATGATAGCACGAAAATGTTCACGAGTTAATTTCATTTTTTGCCAAATTGATTTTTTCAAGTCACTGTGAAAAACACAAATGATTGTCGTACGTCAAAACGTTCTAAGTACGTTTATGCAAAAAATATCAAACTTTCCAATGGAAATATCAGATGGCGCCAGGCAAAACTTTGTGTTCCTGGAGTGTTTGTTTACTGGTGCTGTTAACATTTAATGTAGGCTAAATTCACCCTAATTGGATTAAAGACTATTTTCTCTGGTCCATTTTTGTATAGACGACACTATTGGATACGTCACTGGCTGGATACCTTTAAAATTATTTAAGATTGCGTTGATAAATAATAATTCGAAAGTGTAAAAAAGTCCGGAGTTTTTTGCGGTGCTGAACACTGTAATCAATGATCCTATTAAAAAAATAAGTGTATTTACTTAGTCAATCTAACAAAAATTGGTTCAACTTCAAGCAATTCAAAATTCATTTTTTCTAACCGGAATCCCTGAATGTTTAAAATTGTTCACACTTATCCGGGAAGTGAAATTAGACCATATTCAGGGAACTACAATCAGTTTGCACCAACTTTTCCGTTGCAACAAGTTTCCAGAAGTAAAAATGTTGGTCTCTATACATTAAACGGTCGTGTGATCTGCAGTGTATGACATTTGCGTTTAGGAGATTTCAGCATTAATGGAGGTAAATGGATGAGCACAAGTACACTATATATCACTATGCTCTTGTACCAGTGCCCACAACTAGACCACGAGCAGTTACAGCAACATTCAACGGGATAATTACTTTTTAGGCAGATTAGGCCGAATGCGATAGAACAGCGAACAACAGCGGCCTCTTCATTAAATGAAAAAAACGAACGCACGAACAGACTTGCAAAGTTAATTATGTTTTAAATCAAAGGCAAATAAACAAAGCACCAATAACAAAAACAACAAAAAAAGAAAAAAAAATCTTTTGGATATTTGGTTTTATGAAATTATTCCGACAACAACAAATTTTGAAGAAGAAAATATGTAGTTTATTATTATTGCTAAAAATATCGGATGATGATTGTTTTCTTTAGAGCGTAAAGAGGATAATCAAATGCCGTCTGTCCAGGGCCTTAGGTAGGAAGTATTGCGATGACTGCTAGCGGCTGGGGTTCGGTTGGTTGGTACTTTTGGCGGCAATAAATTTGAAAATCGTAAACGCTTGATCAAACATTGGGAATGGACATAAAAATGTTCACTCATTAATTTTGTTGACTGTGGCGGCGGCAGTAGCAGACATAAGCAACTTTATGTGTATGTAGTATTCCCCTCCCAGAATTCCCATCACCTACAACCTCGATACGCTGGCTGTTGCGTCTCTGCTAGATTTACCCAAATTCAAAATCTCAAAACATAATAATGATTTGATTTCCATCATTGTGATGTTAAAACATCATCGCCCAAAAAAAAGAAAATGCAAACTTATTCATCTATGATCGCGTTGAGCAGACAGACACAATGACTATAAATTTATAGCATTTTGTGGTCTGCATATTTCACACGAAATTGATGTTCACATTTATTGTACATGTGTCCGTACTTCATAGTATTCGCCAGCAATAATGATTGATTTCAAATCGCTGTGGTGTTGAAAAGTGTTTTCAAAAATATAATTGTTTGTGATATTTATTTTGTATATAGGATTTCAGAAATTGTACATACAAATTATGAACTGTACGCCTTGTCGTTTGTCTCATTAAACAGAGGGTATTGACAACTTTGATGGATCTCTTGCTGAGTTTGACTAGACAGATAGGAAGAGCTTTCATTAACACAACCGGTGGCATTGGTCATCCATTAGACTGTTCTCCTTTGAAAAAAGAAACAAAAAATGAAAAGTGGGCAGATAATTCAAGAGTTATTAATAATATTTAGAAGTGGACAAACCGTCAATAAAAACATGCTTAAGTTCGTCCGAGCAGAACCTTATATGTACAGTTTTCTACAATTAGACCCTGATTTCTGAACTACATATTTTGAGCTTGTTTGGACTTGTTAAACAAATTCTTTTGAGTGCATTGATAATGTTTGACGAGCGCTTACTCCAAGTTTCGGCTATAATAATCGTCCCACCCGTCAGGATGAGCGATGAAGGTCATTTCAGGCTGAGAGGTTTTGCCAATAAACAAAATATGCGTTATTGGACAGCACACATGTGCTTCAAAAGACACAATTGCAGACAGCGAAAAAATTAGTGTGTGGTGTGGTGTTCATGCCGGAGGTGAGATTGGGCCATATTTTTTTGTTGATGAAAACAATCTTCACGTTACCTTCAATGGAGAGCGCTATCGTGTTATGTTAGAAAATTATTTTTGGCCAGAATTGGATGAGCTTGTCATCGCCGATATGTGGTTTTAACAAGACGGTGCAACTAGCCACACAGCACGATCGATTAACTGAAATGCAATTTCGGTGAACGTGTTATCTCGAGAAATGGTCAGGTCGAACGGCCACCTCGTTATTACGATTAAACATTATCGTATTTCTTTTTATGGGGCCACATCAAGTCATTGGTCTATGCCAACGACTTTAGACGAGCTCAGAGACAACATCTAACGCAAAATTACCGACGTTTTGGTCGAAATGTGTGCCAGAGTGGTGGGAAATTGGGTCCAAAGAATATATCGCTGTACACGGGTCGTTGTGGCCAACTGACCGAAATCGAATTTCATTCTTTAAACATAAATATCAACTTTGAGAAAAAAGTTTCCAACGAGCAACATGTTTTTGGTCCACGTATTGTAAAAAGCTATAACGTGCAATGCTAAATCCGACTATTTAAAATAATTGTCTAATTTTTCTCTACGACAATTTTCATTTGAGCCCAAGGTATCCAGGAAGCCACATATGTAATCCGGTCTTGCCTAAATTTCGTAAAGACTAGCCAAGTTGAAGTTTATTTATACAAAATACGTTTCATAAATTCCTCTGCATATGGATAATGTTTTTCTTCGGGATAATCCGCGAGGTGATGCGTTCCGAAATATACCTTTATAGCTTTAATATTTTTATAAAGAATTATCTTGTAATAGCTCCCTTCGTACAGATGAAAAGGGTTTTGTCTGCCTGTTGCAAAACTTGAAGTTCAGGATCAGCATTGATTCAAAACCCAAAGAATTTGACAATTAAAATTCGTTAAAACTTTTATATAACTTGCAGCCAACTCGGTGAGCAAGTTTTTTATTTAAATTAACCCCAAAATAACTAAGACTTTCGGCGCCATCTTAAAAAAGCTAATTCCAAAAATCAGCATTTTCGGATACTTTTTAACTCTGTCAGCGGTAGCACTGTATACACCACCACTACGCTAAGAAAACTAAAAAATTCTGCGTTTTTGGGCCCCTTCGGCCCGCGTTTTCAACACTAATCTCAGCCGAAACTTCAAATCCATATTTGAGTTGACCAAAAACATCATCATGTAGAATTTCAGGATCCTAGATCAATTTGGATGACCTCTATCGTGCTTTAAACATACACACGGACGGACATGGCTAGATCGTCTCAAAATTTCACGACGATCAATAACACACAAGGAGGTGCAAAACTAATTACCCTATCGCAAGATGTTATAAATTTCGCATGATGTACGTCAATCATATTTCACATTTGTGAACTAGACAGCTGCAGAAAACAAATAGACAAGCAATGGAGCGCTATAATTTACAATATCATGAAATAATTGTATCGTTGTACAGCGTGAGTTTCATCATCGTGAGCGACGAGGCGTTTCTCCACTTAAGCAATTACATACATCAATTAGCAAACTCTTCATTTCTGAAAATCCGTGTGCCATGCACGAAAAGCTATAGGTTAGGCGACTTAACATTTAAAATTTGAATCGGCTGTAACTTTTATAAGTATAAGAATTTTTTCAAATTTCTGGCTTTTTTAGAAAGGATAAACGTTGTCACTTAATAAGGGAACGCCATCTGATGCGTTTTCGTTCCGCCGAATGGGCTGAAGATTTTTTGGCAGGAAATGTTGTTGTTGTAACAACAATATACGAGTTTTTTATTTTAAAGTCCTGTTCGTCTATGGGGGATCTGCTTCGATATCCAGGTGGAGGAAACGCGCCATTTGAACTGGATGCGTCCACAGCGACCAGAGGGTCAGCTGAGTGAACTTGGACAATTGAAGAGTTGCAGAACGGAACGTAAGCATCAATTCGTGCGCAGCTCAGATCGGCTGCACCATCCAGATTTCAGCTGAGCCAGAACCACACGTGTCTGCCCAGGTATTATCTTCTCCTCAGGTAAAATCTCTGGGGGGATGCTCCCCTAGCACCACATTAACCCTATAGCTAGACTTCATCGGCGTGACTGTTGTTCAGACCTGCCTGATAGTTTCGACGATCTAAAGGTTCTCTCTTGGATCGCTGGACCTCTCTCTAGATCATAAAGGTCGTACCTGATCTCCCTAGGCGGAGGCATCCTGTCCAAGAGATAGTGGTTAGGATGACTACTTAGTTTGGCAGGAAATGAAGAATTTGACCGAAAAATCCTGTTATCTGATGAGGCTTATTTTCATCTCGGTGGTTATGCCAAAAAGGAAAATTGCCGCATACGGGGTTCAGAGAACCCACACGCTACTATTGAGATGCAAATGCATCCACAACTCGTCACTGTTTGTTGTGGATTTTGGGCAGGCGGCATCATTAGTCCATTTTTCTTTGAAAATGAGCTAGGAGCAGCCGTTAACGTCAACGGTGAGCGTTACACGCACCATGCTCGACGAATTTTTGTTTCCTAAAATTCAACAAGACCGGGCCACATGTCTCACAGCCAGCGCAACCACCGATATTTTATGCACTGTTTTTGAAAATCGAATTATCAGCCGAATTTGTGATATCTATTAACCGCCTCAGACCTGTGATTTGAGCCATTTTGATTATTTTCTGTGGGGAACCATTAAGGATAAATTATACGCAAAACATCCAGAGACAATTGAAGCGTTGAAACATGAAATCGAAATTTCCATTAAAGAGATCCGACCCGAAACAATAAAAAATGTACTAAAAAATTGGGTTGATCATGTGAGATACTGCCGAGCAAGTTGTGGTAGTCATATGAATGATATTGCGTTCCATTATTAGTTCAACCTTAAAACGAGAATTTTGAAAAATAATCAGTACTTTTTTTCAGCCAATTCATAATTAAAGTGTTAAATCGCTTACCCTGTATTACATACTAGCAAAGCGGCATTCACGCGGGGCTAATAAAAGTCGAGGGAGTTTTGCCAACATTCTTCAGACAATCCGAAACCTTAAGGAGCATATTCTACAGGAATGCGTACAGTTATAACCGGAAATTTGCGGAATCATTGAAAATGCGGCAGCCACTTGACGACTGGCATCTTTTCCACTTAACATATAATATGTTATAAAATGTCCAAATAAAGATTTCCATCACTCAAAATCTATTTTTTATAAAGTAAAAAAGTTATTCAAAAACAAATACCGCCTCCCTGTATATACTTTATAGGGATGATGGAACGACTAATTCCAACCCTTAGGTGAAAATCTTGAAAATTAATAAAAAAAAAAACAAAAATCTCTTGAAAAACAATAAAAAATATTTGTAAAAAAATAAAAATCCTTTGAAAAATAAAAAAATCTTAATTTCTCGTGAATTGAAAATTATTTCAATGCGGCGTTCTATTATATTTGGATATTTGCATACACTTGTTTGGCTTCATACAAGCTGAGACAATAACCATGCCCTTATTTAAAGAGTACCCATGTTTCGAGTCAATTTTTTTGTCTGTTTATGTTAAGGGCCCTGAAATTATGTTAAGTTTAAATGCCTAACGCACCAAAAAGTATGGTCAGAATTCCACCTAGTTTGCCTAGTAATGTATATAATACTAGGCGATAGAAAGTAGTCCCAACCAACTGGATTCTATGTACATCGAGAGAGGTAAAAAAGCGTTTACTCTTGAATTAAGTTTGGTCTCTACAGAGTTTATCGACAAAAAATAGCATTTTTTTCTAGTTGTTCCCCAACGGACAAATCTATAATTTCCGATTCACAACCTTGCAGCAAAATCTCGACAGTACCATTTCACTAGTTATAGAGGTCACGAATTGAGTTCCTATTTTGACAATATATTAGTAAACACGTTTTTGTTATTTTTTGTTTCTATTAATTGAATATTTTTCTTATTATTTTTATAAAGAAAAATATTACACAATAAGTAAGTAAATAAGTCAGAAAATAACTACATATTCTCGAAATCAGGTTTATCTACAGATTCGTACGTATTATTGAATATATTTTGCGGCGTAGATTTCTCCAATGTAATTCCAAACGGATAAGGATTATATGCAGGTAGTGATTTTGACTTTTTAATAATATAAAACAAATTCGCTGAACTACTTTCTAAAAAGTACCAACAAATATATTATTTTGCCACAAATTGTTTGTAGCTTAGTGTTGAAGAAACGGAAATATATTTAATTGCTATTTTTAAATCGATTTGGCAATTTTATTTTCGCCATCACAATTATGAAAAATTGAATATCTTTCAACACATCACTCAAACATTAGAAATCATTTTCCAAATGATCATTATAATTATTATTAATATTTTTTGTTTACAATATCATGTCTGAACGTCTGTGTTCGCATTTTCTATTTATCCGATCCGTTCTGTCTGTCCGACTTGATATCCCTGGTTATTCATTATATGTTTGCGTTTTGGCATTTCTTTAGAAACGATAACAAGAGAAATGCTTTAGAAAAATTTCAGTTGAGGGTTGCATTTTGCATGTGTTAGAGGGAGATAACTACAGTTTGACGGTTGACGACGGTAGACTTCTGCAGGTTGCAGAATCTACCGTCAACCGTCAACCGTCGAGACTAAATGGGCCTTAATCGTTCATTTTACTTTAAGCTGAAAAGAAAAAAAAATTTCGATGTTTTTTTTAAACATGTTTGTAGTTATTTGGCGAAAAATTTAATTAAACCAGAACTGTAAGCTAAGACTGTTTCTAACTCACCCATAAGATATCGAGCAAAGAACTATAGTATTCTGATTAGGTTTCTTGTGTAAATTGTGTTAAAATCGGTGCGAAAACTTAAATTATAAAATTAAAATATATATCTTTGGATGTATGTTTTTTTTTGCCATTTGAAATATCACTTACTCGTATCTAATCGTACCCGTCTAAATCCGGTATGAAAATATTCAATCGATTTAACTATTACAATTCAGTGTTTTTTACTTTTATTAATTCGAGTTTTTTTTTTTAGAAAAATATCGTAACTTACAAAATGCTGCTTTTAAGGTAGGGTTTTTTTATATAAAATTGAAACTAATTCTTGAAAGATTTGTGTAAGACAATTATTCCGAATTTTTTGAAATAATTTTTCATCTAGGGGATTATTATTGCGCCATAGTTAATATTTAATTTTTTATAATCGTGGGATTTTTTTAAATAATTTTTCGGTATGAGAATTTGTTGTAAAGCATTAAAACAAAATCGAAAAATTTATTGTAAAGCAATAATTCCGTAGGCAAAAAAATTAGAATTTTTTTTATGTTTTTGTTAAAAAAATCTCAAGTTAGGGTGGCATTTTATCTTCTCTAGCGCTTTTTAAAATAATTGTCACGGTGAGTTTTTTTTTTAAATAGAGGGTAGGATAGTGCGGAATTTCCTAAAATAATTCCTACAGTGGACCGCCTGGTCGTCGTAGGAATATGCCCCTGTAGGCAATAAAAAGAGAGAAAAACAACATTTATTTATTTTCTGTTGGAACTATTTTTCGAGTTACGGATCTTCAAAGTTTTGATACAAAATTGGCAATATCTTTGCTATGTATTATTCGATTTGGAAAAAAGGGTTATGGTTTAATAGGTATTGGTCAGACCTTTACATAAATTATCGAAATTCGTTAACACATTTGACCACAAATCTTACGGTTCTATGGACCGGATAGACCCGAAGAGCAATTCTTCGGCCAAGAGCTGTTACCCCGGCACACAGTTGCCGCTACAACAAGAACCATTTAAACGTAGAAGCAGCATTAATTAAAGCCATTAAATGTGCATATAGCTATTCTAAAACCAGAGATATTGTGTAATGCTCGGTTCAGGAGGCCTTGAAAATGATTTTCTAAATGAATTTTCTATCTGTGGACGGCCTCAAGTCGAGCTTAAAGCGATTTATTACTGCCTGCGAACTAAAACCAAAAATATTGCGGATGCTCGGTCCAGGGGCGCCTTAAATATTTCTTTCTTTGCGGCCAGCTTAAAGACTTTCAAATCTTAAAATTTGTTATTTAGTGGCTCGGGACTTTAAAACCTTCTGCAATTGGATACTGCCTCCGAAACATAAGTACAATTCTTTCAGAGCGGCCTTAAAATGATTTTCACATAGAAACTTCTTTCTGTGCTGTCTCCTGCCGGGCTTAATGACTATGAGCTACGGACAAGCCTAATCTAGAGACTCGGGACTTTAAAGTTTTTTGCGGTTGATCACTGTCTGTGGAACTTAAGTAAAATTAAAATGTTTAGCCAATAGAAACTTCCTTATCTTCAGACGACCTTCGGCCGGGCTTAAAGTCTTTTAGATACTCGTATAGACAGGCGTAATCTCAAGACTCTGGACTTGAAACCCTTCTGCTATTGATCACTGTCTCTGGAACTACTAAAGTAAAATTCCAAGAAAACATTTGTTTAAAAATAGATTTCCTTACAATTTAAAAAAGATCTCAAATGTTAATTGGCTCTAATATCTCAGGTTTCAGGGGAGCTATCAAGTGTACAAAAATTAATACTTTAATCACAATATATATTGGAATATTAGACATTTTTAAAAAAAAAACCGATTGAAAATGTTTAAAATCGGTCACCGACTCGCAATGGGTTAAGGGATTTTTATGAATTATTTATAGTTGGAAAGGTCTTTTCAATATATTTTCAACGATATTGTCCAGATCGGACTAAGAAAAGGAATAGCCAATTTTAATATAAATTTTCGGCAGTCCGTAGCTCGGGAAATGTGATTGTTCGAATTTTTTTACATTTGAACTCAGGATCAAAAGTTCTAACAACTGTAAAAGTTCGGTCAAAGTCAGAGTGTGACCCGTACAATAAGTTATGCCGCCGTATTGCCAATAATAACCACATTGTCAAAATCCAATAAGAATTAAGAAAGATGCAACAACACGAATATTCATTGTCATGTTCGGAGGTCCACAACTAGAAAAATATGGGTCGCCGCCAACAAATTAATTTTATATATTTTTTTCCAAATGCCAATGGTAAAATTTGAAGTCGATACGAATGTTTCAAGACTTACCAAAATGTGTTGAATTCAGCAACAAATGAAACTTTGGATACTTTACTTGACATCACTAGAATAAATCCATCGAACTAATTTTGCATGATTCCCCTGTCGAGACTTGTAGTTGTGACAAAATTTCAGTTTGTAAAGCCTGCGTTCTATTATCCATAATCCAATATTGTTGGTCACCGAGAGTAGGGCCGTTTTCACCAGCTCCAGAGCCATATTGACGAAAGTTTAAAAAATTTTGTGGTGAGACTAGCTCGAGTTTCGTTTGGATGTTAAAAAAATATGAAACTGCTTCTGTAGAACGAAAAGCCAAACTTTCAGGGACAAAGGAAATGTGATTGTTCGAATTTCGGACGTAAATTATTGGCGAACTCAAGATTTTTAATACATTTATTAATTTTTTCGCTTTGTTGTGCTGTAACAAAAAGTCAACGAATCACAGCGTTGCCACACGCTTATTAAAACAGGAAACCGTCAGAGTTTAGAGTTTTTTAAAATCGCTTAAGGTCCTCACAGATCAAGGCGATTTTTTGCACAGATGTTGCGACAGTAATGCCATCCAGCACTTGTCTCTCGTTGCCTTCTTCACACTGCAACCACACGCGCAAGTAATTACAGGCAAGTGAAGTAATGATGATTTTCTTCAAATAATGTAGTAAAATAACGAAAATCATTTGAAAAAGAAAGAAACCCGAATTTGTCAATTTTAACTGATAGCAACATACTGTAGCCAAATTTTAAAAATATTTGAATGTAGGGGATAAAATATTTTTTTTGTAAATTCTCGTAAAGTAATTGCTATTAATTTTTTTTTAATTTCATGCACGCGATATTTTGGACGAAAACAGTTTTTGTAACAAAATCAACTTGTATAGAAAATAATGCAAGCGTTGCGTTTTGCGTTAATTTTGGAGAAACCGTATGTTTATCGTTGATTTGGGCCTTAAATTTAGAAACATTTAAAACCGTCGCCTATCATTCTGGAACGTGTAGAAAGAAACACCAGCTTTTAATCTTAAAATGAATTATTTTAATGATATTCATTTGAATACCCTCGAAAAAGTCTTCACAACTTTAATTTTATTTTCGTTTGTTTTGCTGCATGTATTTCTTATAGAAAGCAAAAATTTTGTTTGCGGTAAATACTAAGCTTCAAAGGAAAACTTTTTTCCCTTTTACTCGATTTGGTCCATTTTCAATACCGACCGATTTTTGTAGCCCCTGTTATAGTCTTTCAGAATGATATAACTAGTCAATGAGCGCTATGATGGCCAGAATTGGATGAGCTTGACATCGCCGATAAGTGATTTCAACAAAACGGTGCCACTAGCCACATAACACGCGTTACAATCGATTTACTGATAGGCAAATTCGATGAAAGTGTTATATCGAGAAATGGTAGGTCGAATCGACACCTCATTCATGTGATTTAACGCCACTAGTTTTCTTTTAATGGGGCCACATCAACTCATTGGTCAATGCCAACAAGCCAACAACTTAAGACGAGCTCAACAAGCCAACAACTTAAGACGAGCTCAGAGACAACATCAAAGGCGAAATTGCTAACGTTCCGGTCGAAATGTGTGCAAGAGTGGTGGATAATTGGGTGCAAGAATAGATGGCTGTGCACGGGCTCGTAGTGGTCATATGACCAAAATCCAATTTCATTCTTATAGTATAAAATTTGCACTACACCTGGAATAAAAAAAAACTTTGTGTTCTATTAAGCCTAGTATTCACCTAAAACGAAATTCACGCTCCAACAAGAAATACATGAAGCAAAGCAAACGAAATTTGGTGGTACTCAGCTAAAACGAAAAGGTGGCGGAATGATTATAAGAGCAGTGTAGACTATTTTCACCATCTGCAAACGAAAATTAAAGTTCTGGTAATTGTTTGGTCAAGGAATTTTTGAAATTTACACAAAAATAAATTAACAAATGTTGTGAAGTCGTTTTTAAGGGTATTTATATGAATATAATTAAAATCATTTTTTTGAATATGAATAACGGCTGCTTCCTCTACACTGCTCTACACTACAATTCTTTCGTGTAGAGATAAATGCAAAACTCCTAAGCGAAAGTTTCGTTTTAGGTGAATACTAGGCTTGAATATAAAAAAATTTTATGTCCATATGTATTTGAAAACCCAGTACTGACAACAGTGAAACTACCATTCTTTGTTGTGCTGCGTCGGTTTGAACACTGCTTAAAGTAAGAAAATATAGTTCAGTAATGTAGTTGTGGTGGCAACACTTAAATTTGAAATTCACAATACCTCAAGTTTTCACAGTTGTCTGTAGTGTGTGATATTGCAGTTACCCGGGTAACCATAAACAAAATAAAGAAATTTCATTTGAATAATTTGGAGTATTCTTATAACGAGATACGAACTAAATTGTTTGTTAATATATTTCCTGTTTAATCGATAATTTGTACAATGTTTTGCGAAGAATTGCGGATATTTAACTGAAAGTGAAACGTCAGCGAATTTATATTTTTTTTGTATAAATACGCTGGAATTATTTATGCGATATGAGAAATATTACAATTTGAAGGATTGACAGACATTCGTGCAAATTTGATGAGTTTTCTAAACAAATTCTGAATTTGAGGAAACATGGAAGAATTGCAAGACGCCAGTATACATCATACGGCAGCCAAACTCATCAGCACCATAAAAACATTAAAAAACTATGAGCCACTATTACAAAATGTGCAGGTATATTTTAATTGGGGTCATATTTGAATCAGCAAAAACCGTAATAATTTTAATTTTGTTTTAGAAATTGGTTTGTAGTCCCACAGTGGACCGCAATGATATGTGCAATACCTTGGAAGAGGCCATCAAAAATGCCGGACTAGAAACGGAAATACGCAATATCATATTTCATCTAGTACGCAGCAAATTGAAACCGGAGGAAAAGCTGTCACAAATTAATATCGTAAATATATTTATATTCAATCTAACGCAACTTGGAACATAGTTAAAGGTGCAGTTTATGGGGAAAAGCAATGAAAAGTACCACCAAAATGGTTTTCCGAAAGCAACCATACAAAGTCGATGGAGAACAATATATTGGAAGTGAAATTAATGGGCTTTGGAAACAATATTAGTAATGGCATTCACCCTCCCATAAAGGCCGACCCATAAGACTATCGGCTTTGACCACTGTCAATCCCGCGATTAGTTTATATTTTGATTTTTGAAAATAAGAAGGTCTTAATTTGTCATTCCGTAAGCAACACTTCGATATTCTATGTACCATAAAGTCCTAAAGGGTGGTCCAACTAAATTGTAATTTAAACAAAAAGTTTTCATATACTCGTCTCAATATTTTTATGATAAAAGGATCTATGACAATTATGTATGTGTAAAACAAAATATCGGCCAAATGCTTGCCACGGCTCTGAGACTTAATGGAGGTTCAATGTCGTTAATGTGCTGAATCATCTCATCCTATATCTCTTGAATTATTCTTGTTTTTATGTATACTTTTTTGTATACTTTTCTTCTTAAAATATCCCCAAAGAATGAAGTCCAAAGGTGTTAAATCACAATCGTGGCAGCCAATTAACCTCGCCGCGACGTGAGATAACACGGCCATTGGGTTTCCCCACAAAATAACCATGTTTTATTGGCTGTGTGACATCCTTTTGAAACCACATATCGTCCAGTTCCATATCCTCAATTTCTGGCCACAGAAAGTCCAAATATTTGACTTAAAGGAACCATTGTGTCTCTGGCAGTATGGGTAGTGGCTCCGTACTGCCACAAACCACATCTCAGTTTTTTTTTCAAGAGCAGGACGTTAAAAATTTTCTATTATAAACCGATACCGCTGTTTATTTACGGTTACAGCACTTCCATCTTTATTCTCAAAGAAGTAAGGTCAAATGATATTTGCAGATGTGATCCCACACCATACTGTACACCTAATGGGGTGTAATTGGGGTTGATGAATGGCTCTTGGATTTTCAGAACCGCCCTGCTTATTAACAAAGCCATTCAAATGACTTTGAGCTTCATCGCTCATCACTTTACGTTAAAATAATTGATCGCTGATTTAAATAATAAAATTCTATTATTCTGGTTTTTTGTTCAGTTGCGAATCTTCATTATTTATTCTCCAAGTGTATATATAACACATATGAAAAAAAGAAACATTTAATAAACGAAAAATTTATTAAATTTGTAAACCCCGTGGTAACTTTTGGCCCACCGTGTATAAACATTCATTATCATCGAAAAATTGTAAACGATCTATTGGCGGAATACCATTAAAAGTGTCCTTTTAATAATATAAAATTACCTTTGAGTATTTGCTTGACATATGTGAAAAACTTACTTACATTTGCAAAAGGACATGTTTCCTACAGATCATATATCTATGGACTCTTGGGTCCAAAAACGGCTGCTATGGTCCTAACTAATGTTTACTAACAACATGGACATATGGTTCTACTTCTTGTATATACTAATGTAATACTTATGTATTTTAAAGATTTGGGCAGAACTATACTTATATTGAAGCACATTTAGTGCGAATCCAAAAAGGGATATACATATGTATTTTTAAAAGTTTGCTAAAATTTAAGACCTAGACCGAACCCTTGAAGCAATTAATTGTGTGTCAACTACAAAAAAAAAACGGTTAAACCGGCATGTTCTAGCTATTTTGAGAAATCGACTGTCGGTTTTGTACACAAAAACTGGAATGTCGGTTTTGGTCACTCTAATTCAAACTCGTCATTTGGATACAACCGGTAGCAATTAGGAGTGTACAATTTTGTGTCCTTTGCAAATTTCTCCATTGCGTGTCAATAAGAAATGAGGTCCACCATAGTGCAGCATAGTGAAGGATGGTACGTCTCTACTTGAGTCTTCTTATTATTGCCCGAGAAGGTGTCAACTATCGCTTATTTCTCCTTATTTCTCGCTTTCATTTTCTGGTTGATGTAGGTGGCAAGGTAAGATAAGTGGCTCTTGTAGTTTCAAAAGGTAACCCAATATTAAATCTGGACATATGGGTAAACAAATTAAAGCAATTTTCGTTAGAATCCAAATATTATGACCTTATGGTCAAACTATATTTGGATACGTAAGTAATGTTTTTCTTGGTCAAGAATTTGTAGTATTATTTTTGTTTTTTAAGCTAAAATGACCTAACATTTGTAAATATTCCATTCTTTCCGACGATTCGTCAATGTTTTGTTGACTGCTTCAGGGATACGTCTATTTAAAAAAAAACATCACAAATTACAAATTAACTCCTACATGACTAGATATTATTACTTACAATATAGGACTCCTATTACGTTAAATGATTTTCATAAACACACAATTTCAGACACATAACGTAAATACTGACAACTTACATTCATTATCACAGGAGATTATATTGCAACTCCGTTAATACTTGTTTCATTGCGATTTACGTCTTTTGTGGGTTAGCATATTTTTGGTCTTTCCCATAAAGTGCACCTTGATGAGTTGTTAAACAGAAATGTCTTGTCTTCTTATATAGAACGACCCTCTGGCATATTTAAAACGTGCTGGTGTCCAATGGGATCGTCGTGTACGCAAAAGTTTGAACGCAATGTGCTCTGAATTAAAAATGGCTTGTCAAGGCCAACCTCGAACATCCGCAGACCGCGAGGAATTACTTACCAAGTGGGATGAATTGAGTAATTACACAATAGGTGAGTAGAAAAGCGAAGCGTAAAACAGGAAAACTATTCAATTATTTATTTTACAGATTTGGCCAACTATCGACCGGTCTACGCTCCTAAAGACATTTTAGATGTTTTGCTGTCCTTTAAAGGTCCATCTAAGGCCGTGGAGAATACAGAGTTTGTGTAATGATTTTTGTTGTTCTTCTCGATTAATTACATGAATGGCGATTTTCCTTTCTTTTCCAAATTTATTTTTTTAAAACACGTTACCGATATTTAGACAGGTGCCGAAGTGGGAATTTTCGCATATATCGCTGCCGGTTAAAAATCTTTTTGAATTGGTGAGTATTGGTGAGCTAGGAATACTTTTCAACATTTGTATTTTTATAATTTATAATAAATTTAAAAACTAAGGAAAATCTTTAGCTTCCGATGGCATTTCTGTATTTCATACATACATCCATTAGTTTCAGAAATAATTGTGGCTCTTCTAACCAGCTGGTCTGATTTTAAATAAATTATTTAAATATATACTTATAGTTCTATAATTCTAAGACGATCTAGCCATATTGTGTCACTTTTTTCACCCTCCACCGGATCGAAATATGGATCGCAGACCCTATAAAGTCGTAAAATTCTAAGACGTTTTAGCAATGTAATTCTGCATCGCTGTTGAAATTAAAAAAACATCTAAAAACATAGTCTTTTTAAGTATTTGTCCAGCCCGAACTTCAGAATGTTTTTACTTGTTTGAACATTCCTTTTATTTATGGAAAACAGTTTAATATATGTGACCGCTTCCGCTGGCTTCGCAATAACGCAATAAAAGTGACGGTATCTTTATCACACAAAACTTTGCGCAATGCAGATAGATTTTGGCGGAGCTGTGTAGCTTGGCGCACTATTCTGCCGATATCGGTAAAATAATGGTTTATCATGCCTCTGTAGCGTTCCCTGTTACCAGAAATGCGTCCAGCAGCATTTTCAAAGGACAATAGGTGAATAATGCTACCGCCGCACAGTGTAACGAATAAAAGGGCATTTAACTAAAACGCAATGTCGATAGAATCGAACAATTTTTCGTAGGACAATTATTCAAAAGGAAATAAAACAGTTTCGTAAGGTTTCAGTTAGAGCTCAACCTTGATATTTAATGTAATTTTTTTCCGACAGTATATAGACCTTTCAGTGTACGCTGTTTTACAAAAGTGAAAATATTTTTACACAAATTTCCTAGAATGTTGAGGATGCTATTCCAAACAAAAATTAACGGAACTGTATTCATAAAGTGCAATTGCTAAATCAATTTATTAAGGAGCAAAACATTGGGTTAAGTTAATAGCCCAAACTGATCTTATTTATATTCTTAGGTGAAAATCTAACTAATAATTCAAGTTATTCTTAAAAAGTAAGCTGTGGATTACAAAGTGGTTTGCATAGAATCGGTGTTCACGTTTACAAAAGTTGTCCGTTTTTGTCCTATTTGAAAATTATTTAATATACTAAAGATTTATTTGTATTATAATAGACTAAGATTTAAGTTAAGAAGCATATGCCATTTTGTAAACAGGCTACGTTTCAGATGGTCCATCAGTTGAGTCCAATTTTCGATGACTCGTTCCAGCATTTCGACTGGTAACTGGCGAATGACACGCGTGATGTTTTGCTCCAAGGCCTGAATCGAAGCGAATTTGCCCTCATAAACTTTGGACTACATATCCCCACAGGAAAAAGTCTAACGGTGTGATATCACTCGATCTTGGTGGCCAATCGACCGGCCCAAAACGTGAAATTATCTGCTCACCGAAGTGTTCTCTCAATAAATCCATTGATTGATGCGATGTGTGAAAAGTGGCGCCGTCTTGTTGAAACCAAATGTCGCCGAGATCACGAGCTTCAATTTCAGGCATCAAATAGTCGGTTATCATTGCACGATAACGGTCGCCATTGACGGTTACGTTCTCGCCGGCATTATTTTTGAAGAAATATGGACCGATGATTCCACCGCCCCACACCAAACCGTTGTTTTTTCTGGATGGAGTGGCAGCACTTGAACCTCTTCTGGTTGCTCTTCGTCCCAAATGCGCCAATTTTGCTTGTTTACCCATTTACCCATTGAGCTAGAAATGTTGGTCGATTATATTGTCCATAAGTTGAACGAAGTGCACGAAACACATTCCTCACAGAACGTGAATTTTCGATTTGTAAACGTTGTTCAGGCGTTAGTCTTTCCATGATGAAATGCCAAACAATACTTAACAGAAATAACATGACAGCATGACATGACTCACACGTGATCTGGCTATGGAAAAAAATATCTCTACTTGGATCACCCTATATAACTGAAGTAATAAAAATCAATTGAGAACAAGATAAAAGGCTAAATTCGTGTGTGGCTGAATATGAGATACCCTACAACAATCTTCTATTCAGAAAATTCCGGCCTTGGTCTGGAGCTTTAGCTTAGTTGGATTCACAATGTTGTGTTTTGATTTATTCAAAACGGTATACCGATGTAGTCCAATTTCACCAGCGATGGGCGTTGACCTCTCGTAACGCTCCATGCGAAATTAGTTTGGAATCGGGTGTACTATGTGCCTCCTAAAGTAGAAAGTTCTGAAATCGGGAAGGACTTGTATATAGGGTTATACAATAATATATGCCTATAAGGTTCATATATGCCTAGAGTTTATAATTGGTTGTTCTTAACGTACCATACAAAATTTGAGCGTGATCAGGTAGCTGCAGGGTCTCAAATCGAGAGGGGCCTTTGTGTATGTGCTATAGACATAAACCGACTTGGCCTAATTTCACAAGACATGGGTGTCTTGTTTTTCGTAACGCTCCATGCAAAATTTAGCCAAAAACGGATGTAATGCGTGGCTTTTAGAGTTATGGGTTCTGAAATCCCGAAGGACCTTTGCATGGGTGTTATACGAGTACATAAACAAAGACCTGTGTACATATTTCAGTTCTACACAGATTTTAATATTGGTCACTTATAACAAGACAGCGGAATTTTATGCAATTTCGAAAAGCAGTCCGATAAAAGTCAAATTTTTTATTTAGCTAGTCGTTACGTACCATGCAAAATTTTAGAGGTTTAATTTCTGGATTCCAGAGTTGCATGACCTCATATCAGGAGGGACCTTGTATGGTAGCGAAAACATGGACCTATATGGCCCAGTTTTACCAGAGATATGTGTTGGATGCTGGAAAGTCTGTATTTGAATTGCTAATCGGGTGTAATATGTGGCTTTAAGAGCTATTTGTTCTGAAATTGAAAGGGATCTTGGTATGAGGGCTATACAAAAATATGAGCCTATATTATCTATTTTCACCACAGTAACTTAATGGTCGTACCATGCTAAATTTGTGTATGATCAGGTTTAATTTGTGGATTTTATTTAAAGTGTCCCTCTAGATTGCTCATCCGTCGCGTTGTGCCACATTGAGATCGACGCTGAGTCGATTAGCCAGCAGCATGTCGTGCAAACTCGGATACGACAGCCACATTATCGTCATGCCTGCACGACGACAACCTGTGGCACCATTTAAGTTTTTTCGTTGCAAAAATCATAGATATTTGTTTAGCCTATAAAATGAGTGTTTGTGAAGGGTTATTATCAAAGTTAAAATTTGTGGACAAATCTATTTTAAGATAATTAAAAAAATCTCCTAAAAGTATTTCCATCGTTTGGGTTTCCGTATCCGTACTTGTGAAGTCTACTTTATTTATTTATTTCATTGTAATATATATATACTTTTTTTTAAATTGGCCTATAAGGCCAATTTATTTATATTACATTGTACAAGTGTGATCAATTAAAGTATAGCTTGTTGATCTTTATTTTATCTTTAATTGATTAATTTTCATATAAGTTTTCCTCCTCTTGTGGTAAGGTATACACCAATTTAAGCAGGAACTCCATATACCTTACCCTTGCGTGCCATGGTTACATTCCATTTTTGTAATTCACCTCGTTTGTAAAATCGTTCAAAGTACTGAAGTTCTCCTGACTCTTTGCAAACCGGGCATGGCGATGTTGAGGTTGTTCCTGTCAGTTCGTTAACAAGGATCAGAAATAAATTTAGGCATATGGTCATGGTCATATATCATATTTGGCTGAGATTGAAGCGATTATTAGTATAAGTATATATGTATATATGAAACGCTCGAACAAGGACCTTAACAACTTCTATCAACATAATAATTATTTCTCCCAAATCTAAATTTTGTCCTAGAAATGTTGGTAGCGTATAAATAATTTGACAGACGTGCAAAGTTTTTTAAGATCCGAAGTTCCTTTTATTTATACTCGCGTGTTTAATTTTCTTCTGTACTCGTTTTCATTTTGCTTTGACACCCTCAAAATATAATTTGTTTTTTACCATTGACCCGTAGTATTCTTGTTCTTCCAGAGAAATCATTACAATGATTTGTTGCGCACCGAATCTTATGCTGGCTGCACCGATATGAATCTGCAATGCCAACGGGTCTTGGAATCGAAACATGCTCCCTTATGCCAACATCTTTTGAGGAAGGGCAATACTCCTGCTCCCTATAGAGGAGCTCTGTGGTCTTACGTTTTGGGCAGTCATGTTAATAATTTTGTAAGATTGTTTTTCAATTTCTGCATAGGCTTTTCATATTTCGTAAATATTTTATGATTTTCTTTTATCTCTCCATAGGATGTTGATCACTGGAATCGTCTAAAGACCATTGTCTTGGCCACCGATCACATCGTCGATAAGCTTATCTTTAAGGACGTCCAATTGACGGCCTCCAATGATGACCAATATTTTGTTTTCGAGGATGTTCTGTATCAGGTGATGCTGTGTTTTTCACGTGATACCGAAATTGCCCAAATGATACAATTCGAGCATTATCCATTGAAGGGCAAACATTATGAGGCCCCGCCGTCCGGTGTGGTGCCCTTTCATGGAATTTGTATGTTTGGTAAGTAATTGTAATGCATTTAAATGTTTAGACTTATTAAGAACATTGATGCAAGTAGTTTGTTTTATCAATTACAGCTGCTCCATTTTGTTATCTGTGCGATTCGCCGATTAATTTGTATTTCACCTTTCGGGCTTTCTACATACGTTATTGTCATCGGTTGACCACAATCAATACCCATCCACAGGTAAAAGTATATTGTTTAAATATTACATTATGTTTTAGAATGCCGATGCAACTTATTTTGTACGTAACTTTGTAAATGCCAGCAACTTTACGAGTGTAAGGTTAATCTCTTAGTCATGTAAAAGCTTTTATAATTCAAAAAATCGGTGGAATGTAGGTGCATGATAGGTACCAAAATAGGACGCGTCAAGAGCTCAATTCGTACAAGCCGGTATACAAATTTTACGGAGTTCATAATTTTAGCAAATGTAGGTTATAAGGTTTCAAGTTATGTTGGATCTAATCTATACTGTGACAAGGAACGTTTTTCATTAACGACTTGCAAAACTTCAAAATTTGTGAGTGCTTTAGAAAATTGTCGTGAGAACCATTTTAAATCCGATCTTCCCTAAATTTCACATGGTGCGTTATAAGTGACTTATAACTGTTGTTATTTCTGCTACTCCTCGCACACGAAATCTTGAGAATAATTCAATTCCGGATTTTATATAAAAGGAACAAAAATTACAAACGTTTTATTTCCAGAACAATTTTCACTGCAATGACCAGAAAACAAAATTTGTTATCTATACTACGAGGGTTGCTATATATATTTCTGACATTTTCATTGGGAAGTTTTACATTTTTTAGCATAAACGTACTCAGACCGTTTTGACGTACGACCATCATTTGTGTTGTTTACAGTGACTTGAAAAAATCAATTTGGCAAAAAAATGGAATTAACTCGTGAACATTTTCGTGCGATAATTTTTCACAACTTTCGACGTGGATTATCAGGAAAAGAGTGCATCGATGAGCTTAAATCGCTCAAAGACGTTTTGGAGGTGTCTCAATCGGAGTGGAAAAAGTGCTTCGACAATTGGGTTGAGCTAATGCAAAAGTGTATGAATCATGCTGGAGTATACTTTGTAAAACATTAAAACCATTTTTGATGACAAATATTCGGATTTTCATAATAAGGCCAGAAATGTTTATAACAGCCCTCGTACTATTTTACAAAAAGCAAAGCCTCATATTGAAACAACACACAGTACTCGACCATTTTTAACTGTAACCGACCGAAGATCGACCATATTGGACTATCTTTTGATAGTCTCAGTACGAAGATCATTTTCAATTTAAGATCCTGTCGCTCTATAAGTCTATCTTTTCATATAGTCCCCACTAAATATGTTCTCCGCGATCTAGAAGTTGCGTATAAGGTCTGGCTTGCTTAAAATCCAGACAGATGCGCAGAATCCTCTGAAAAAATGCTGTACGGTATCTCATAGACTGCCGTGACCAACTTATTTGCTTGTTTGGATGATTTTCCTATGGTCTTAAACACCCGTCCATAAAAAGACTTGCCCAATTAAAAAACCCGGCACTTAAAAACAAAGATGCAAAAAGACCTGATTTTGACCAACAATATCATTTAGTATCACCAAAGAACCCTCCTATTCTTTGTTTATCTATAGTGGTACAGGGTATAATAAAGTCGGCTCCGCCAGACTTAAAATTATTAGCTAGTTTATTATGTGACGTTGCTTCCAACATTTTACAAAGAGAGCAATTTACATTTGGTGCTTTGCGTAACTTAAAAATACGTTTAAAATGAACACAAAAAGTAAGAAGTAGCACTTCTTTAAAATTTTAGGATGTCTTAACAATATAGCCTTTGGGCTCACGTTAAAAAGTGGTAGATAGTTACAGTGTTGTTCAACGTGTCATAGGCTATATTGTAAGAGTAAGTTGCAAGATGAATGCCTTAGCATATAATAAGTCCCTTACGATTCATCAACAGATTGTGTAGAAGACACCATTAAGAACATCAAAAACGAAAATTCTAAAATAAGGGGTAGCTATGAAAAAAAACGAAATTTGCTCTATGCATCGTTCCACACTAACAGCCTACAAGTAAGTGTGGAACGACTTTTCTCTGTAATAAAATTTATTAAAATCCCTGTTGATACGAGGGTTGCTATTTATATTTCCGGTCCGGCAATAAAAACACAATAATTTATCATTGGAAATGATTTTATTGTTTTTCAAAATATTCTCACTTAAGATTAATACACTTTTGCATGCGCACAAACTTATTTCACTTTTTCCACTCCGACTGAGACACCTCTAAACATGATTTTTGAACGCTTCAACAGCTGCTTCGGGCAATGAAAAACCTTGACCACGCATTTTTTCTTGATGCGACTAAAGTGGCAATTTGACCCTTTTTGGAAACCATGCGACTTTTGCAGCCCCTTTTTCGTAAATCCCCTTTTTTGCCATTTTTTAAATTTTTGCTACTTTCCACAACTCGAAATTTGTATATGTGACAGCACATAGAGAAAGGGACCTAAGGGTAAAAAATCATTTTTTCCCTTTTTTGATTTGGACAACATCTGAGCATCGAATGAGACCGATCCCATGCCCCAAAAGTGTTCCCTCCCAGAGATATGCGCGTTTTATGAAAGTGAAGTCGACGATTCTAAGCGCAAATAGAAAGGGACCTAATCTTTAAAATGGCTCTCCTGAACAAAACTTTTCATCAACTTTTCACTTTTTTTGATGTGGAATGAGCATCGAATGAGACCGACCCCGTGCCCCAAAAGTGTTCCCTCCCAGAGATATGCGCGTTTTATGAAAGTGAAGTCGACGATTCTAAGCGCAAATAGAAAGGGACCTAATCTTTAAAATGGCTCTCCTGAACAAAACTGGTTTTTAACCTTAGGTCCCTTTCTATTTTGCGCGTCACATATTGCTTTTAAATGATATGCGTATTATTATTTCTGGGGTTAAGGGTTGATTTCGAGAAAAAAAAGTACTATAATTTATTTAGTTATAACCAGGCGCTTACGCTAGGTAGTACGCTACTAGTACTCGTAGTAGTGTGCACACAGGCTGCGAAGACAACCTCCAAACAGTCGACGCACAGCTCTGAAACGCACATATTACATCCAGTCTTGAGAAAATTTGGCACATTTCATTAGGATTTATCAGTAACTGAAAATGCTTCGTAGAATAGCCAGCGTGCTTTTAGAGTAAAAATGCCAACAATTCGGAACATTTGTAAAACGTATCAAGTAAGCGGTAAATGAGCCGCGGTTGTCACGGTACTTTCGATGCCGAAAATGTATCAAAAAAGTTCTATTGTATCATCTTTTGCAGCCTTGATTTGAGGTGGCCGAAAATACGGCACATTCATTCAAGGACATATGAGTACCAAAGATTAAACAAACCCAACGAAATCATATGAAATTATTTTTAAAATCTGGATATATTAAGATCCCTGTTCATGACTTCAAGAAGCCCAAAATTTAGTTTCAGTTGACTCATCTGCACATCCAGTAGAGCTGGGTATAATATAGTCTGCCAGACTTTTGATGTTTGGCTGTTTTATATACCCTTCACGCAAGATAATATTAAATTTGTCATTCCGTGTTCAACACCACGAAATATTGATCGGAGACCCTATAAAGTATATATAATCTTGATTGTCGTAAAATTCTGAGACGGTCTAGCCAAGACCGACCGCCTGTTTTCTGAAAGCACAATATCGTTCAAACGGATCAACCTAGTCATCAGAAATTTTGCATGATGCAGGCTTATGGTCACAAGCAGTTTGGCATTGTAAATGGGCGAAATCGGCCCAGGGGAAAAAGTTTTTACCTTTTTAAATACCTCAAAAAAAAGAGCTAAGCTGCTGAAAGGCTAGGCTCAAGTGGCCTACGTGGACAAAACCAACGATTAATAGTCAATAATGACATATGGGTACTAAAATTAAAGCAAATTTTGTAACATTTTTTTCGCTCTATTATCGTATAGTGGAGGGTACATGAGAATCTGAAATTGAATTGCTTTTTAGTTTGAATGCGTATTTTACCTCTCATTTCATGGAACTTAGTTTTTACTGTGATGTTTGTTACCTCCCTTATTAAATTTAAATGTATTGTTTTAATAAAATTAACTTACGAAAAGTTTGCTACTTTTTTTTTTAAATATACCCGTTTTGTGCCACTTTATCAAAAATAATCCCCTTTTTGTGTGACTTTTTGAAACTTTTCAAGTGTAACCCTGGGTGGATGGACCATCAATTCGACATCTTGAGTGGTCAAATATGTGAGAGCTCGCATCATCGTGATGCAAAATGATCCGTCTTTTCTTATTATCTTTCCTCATTTTTTCGAACACTGTCGGCAAACAAATGGTTGTATACCACTCAGAATTGACCTTTTATGCTCCACTAAAGGCACTGTGGCAACATGGGCGGTTATACCGAAAATAAAAAAAATCATTTGCTTCGTTGTTCTTCTTCCACGAACAACTTTTGTTGGATTTTGCAAAGACCCATACGGTCGAAAGACCCATACGGTCGATTGCTGTTTTGTTTCGGGTTCATATGTATAGATCCATGATTCGTCACCTGTGACATTATTATACACTGCCTTTGAGCTACCGCAGTTATACTTTTTCAACATCAATCCATACGAGCCTTTTTTAGAGCATTCGTCAAATTATGTGGGATCCAATATCTTATTGATGCTTGTCATACGAATGTTTAAGGATGCCTTAATCTCTAGGTATGTCACTTGTCGGTCTTGCTTAATCAGTTTACGCACAGCATCAAAAAATCATCGCACGAAAATGTTGACGGAATAATTCCCTTTTTTGACTGAGCTGAATTTTTCAACACACTGTAAACAAAACAATTCGCCCTCAAATGACAAAACGTTCAGAGTGAAGTTCCTGTTTGCAATGGAAGTTCCAGTTTACATCTGGGAACACTAATATTGTCAGGACCCGAAATATAAATAGCAACCCTCGTATTGAATGGCTTTAATGCTATTGAAGTTTTAACCTTAAAAATACATATTTGTTTCAATTTTAATATTGTCTAATTATCTGAATAAAACAATTCTATTTGTTGCACTTTTATAATATACATGCATACATATAAACAAACATACGTATACAAGGTGGGACAATAGTTATCATCCTATTGGAAAACGCTATAACTTTTGGCGCCAAATGTCAATTTAGTTTTGACATTTGTGAAGTAAACAAATGCAGAGTACAAATCGACAAGCTATGAATAGGTTTACTTTGCAAGAATGCGGATAATTGTTTTAATTTTTTTTGCGCAACAATTCGTCGGTTGTTTTGGATCGCAGCGTGAATTTCGAAGCAGATTTTCTGGCCATCCGACATCAACTGGACAAAAAATGCGGCGTTTGGCCACTTGCCTTGAAGAGACTGGGACAACACAAGATCATCCCACGACTGGCCAGCGCCGGAGCAGCCGTTCTGGTGAGAATATTGATGCTGTTGGCAAAGATGTCGAAATAAAGCCCGGAACAACAGTCTTGCCCTCACAATTGGCCAAGACTTCAAGATAAGCTGTTTCCTGTTGATCCCCAAACGCGGACAATGATGACTTGCCCAACCTTACTGAACAGAAATGTCAACACAGTTTAACATTAGCAAACTATAGTTATCGATATCGAGAGATCTCATACAGCTTAAAAAACAATTGGGAGATAGGGTGTATACAATTCGTTGTAAACATCACCTGTATAAAATATTTTCTACCTCTGATTTTGTTTCTATCGGTAAACTAAAAAAGGAGTTTCAATAAGTTAAAACGTCGTTAAGAAACTTACATGCCCTTATGCAGCTTAAAAAACAACTATTTTAAAGATACTCGTATTACTTATTATGTTTTACTCTTATTTCAGGGTATCGTAAGCATTTGTCTGCTCTTCGAGAAACTCCTGCAAACCCATGAGCCACAATTATGGTCGCATTTTCGTGAATTGCAAATACAACCGTAAGTTTTGAATAAAAATATATTAAAAAAATTGCTGAGTTTGGCTAGACCGAATCTTAGATACTCTCTACCGTCGAGCACATACCCGCGGTACTTTTAGAACCTTAAAGAGAATCTGTTTACAATCCCAAACAGCTTCTGATTATTGGCCATCATCAATTTTAGAGTCCTAGCTTAATTTGTTTAGCAACTATCGTGAATTAAAAAGTCATACGGATGGACGTGAGACGTCGTCTCAGAATTTTACGAAAATACACTAGGCAAAAGCTATTTGCGTGCATTGAGGCATCCAGTTTCCTAAAATCAGCAAAAGAAAATTTTTAATGGATTTTTTTTTAAATTTTCTTTAAAAGCCTTTATTATGTTGACTATAACTTAGAAAAAGGCGTCCAACAACACAATATACCAAATTAAAGGTAATTATGTTACTACGAACGGACTGATAAAGTAAATATACCTCTATCCTATGGTGGATCAGTTAAGCGCAATGCATCAGTTAAGCGGAGGTGAAATGAAAACATTTTTTTCTAAAATTGTGGTACATTTACAAAAAGAGCCATAACTTATACATTTATTCATATATATTGTTCAAATATGGCTTGTTTTCTTCATTAGGATATTCAAAAATAAAATTAAGAGAAAAGTTTACATTTTTTGTTTTTTTATGAACTTATTTGTTTTGACAAAAATCGATTTAAAAAAAAAACAATTTTTGTAAGGGCGACCGCAAAAGTAACTGGCCTAACATAAAAAGAACCGTTTTTTTTTGAATTATTATTATTTATTTTTCAACATAATCTCCTTCCAACTCAATACACTTCATCAAACGTTTTTCAAGTTTTTTAATTCCATCCGAAAAATAAGATTTTTCAAGACCTTCAAAATATGCCTCAGTTCCAGCAATAACCTCGCTATTGGACGAACATTTTTTGCCACCGATAATTTTTTTTTAATTTGGAAACAAGAAATAATCAGAAGGAGCTAAATCTGGACTATATGTTGGATGCGGAGCAATTTTAAATCGTAATTCGCCCAGTTTTTGTTGAGTTAAAAATGCAGTGTGTAATGGAGCATTATCTTGATAAAAAAGAACTTTTTTTTTCTAAATGCGTTCGTTTTATCTTGATTTTTTCACTCAACCGATCCAATAATGCACAATAATATTCACTATTTATTGTTTTTCCTTTCTCAAGATAATCAATAAATATTATACCCCTTGCATCCCAAAATACTGTGGCCATTAGTTTTCCTGCTGACTTAACAGTTTTCGCCTTCTTGGGACCACTTTTACCAGATTTCTATCCATTGTTTTGACTGTTCTTTGCATGTTGTGATGTATCCATGTTTCATCAACAGTTATGAATCGGCGCAAGAACTCTATTGGATTACGCTGATAAATCGCTAAAAGCTCCTCGGAATTAGTCTAACGGACGATTTTTTGGGGCAAAGTCAACAAACGCGGCACATATCTTGCGGATAGCTTTTTCATGTGGAGTTCATCATGTAAAATACTCCAAACTTGTTTTTCGTGTATTTTAACATCAGCAAGTTCTCTGAGCTTTATTCGTCTATCTTTAGTCACTTCATTAAATATTTTTCTAATGTTTTCAATAGTAGTTGCAGTTTTCGGTCTTCCAGAGCGTTGTTCATCTTCCGTACTTGAACGACCCATTTTAAATTGTTGAACCCTGGATTTCACGGTGGAGTATGATGGTGCATTATCACCATGAACAGAACCCAATTCATCTTTGATTAATTGTGGCGTATAACCTTTCATATAAAAGTGTTTAATTACCGCACGAAACTCTTTATTTTCCATTTTTCAAAAATTATAAATCTTGTTTACTTCAATCACCTGTAACAAAGAAAATAATCATTAAATATTTCGGAAATTTTGACAGATGGCTTATAAAAGATTGCTTTTAAAAAACAAAAAAAAAGTTGCTAGTAAAACAGAAAATGTGACAGGCCAGTTTGTTTTGCGGTCGCCCTTACGTACTCCTTTTGTCTACTGATCCGTAACTACCGTTTTTAAAAAATGTTCATACAAATAAGAGTACAATAATAACCTTTAATTTAATGTACCATAGTGGTTGATCAGACTACTTGTTTCAATGTTATAGTCGTAATAATTAAGGTACCTCCGACGAAAATGGCATTTTAGAAAAATAATTTAAAAAAATGTGTTCATAATATTTTTTAAAATATTTTTTTTGGGTGTACCGAAATACCAGAAAATATTGTAAACATCCCTTCGACAAAATGGCTATTGTCTAGTGTAATTTGAAAACATTCTGCGTGTATCATCGAAAGTATATACATTAGGGTGGAGTGAAAACATGCTTTTTTTTTAATTTGAAAAAGTTAACCTCGGAAAGAGATGTAGTCTGGGGTCCTAAAGAGGGGAAAAATAAAGAAAAAAATTTAAAAAAAAATTTAGGGGTCGCGCCAAAATAAACAAATACACATGTTTGAAGGCGTGAATTTTCCTAACCCCTGAACCGATTTTAAAGTTTTATGTCAATAAATGTTTGCAATAGCGTAAACAATGAAATAAGGGCATGAAAAAATTTAAAAAAAATTTTCTCATTGTTCAAAAATTTCAAAAAGTAAAATAAGTCAAATCGTCCCTTCTTCAGAAAATTGCCTGAACAATGAAATCGCCACCAAAGCTACAAATATTAGTCGATTATCCTCATATTTGCCTCAAATACTTTAGTTTGGGCACTGAACAAGCTCAAACTTTTAAATTTCGAATAAGTTAAGTCGTTAATTTTTAGGATTTTTTTAAAATCAACGCCAAAATAGCGATAATTTCCAAACTTCTAGGGAGTGGCGCGACCCCTAAAAATTTTTTTAAATTTTTTTCTTTATTTTTCCCCTCTTTAGGACCCCAGACTACATCTCTTTCCGAGGTTAACTTTTTTTTTTTGAATTTCACTCCACTCTAATATACATGGCTGAATCGTCATAGAAATTTACGACAATTAAAAATATATAAATACTTTAAAAAATTCGAGGTGTTGCAATAAATAAAAATAAATATTTGTGTAACACTCCATCCTATGATGAAGGATATAAATATGCAGTGCAAATTTCCGTCAAAAATGCATTCTTTACTTGGCCTAAACGAAATCTGCAATTGGCTTCAGTAAAGAGTTTTCTGTGAACCGAAAAGTCCAGCAACTATGAAATTTTTTGGACAATGAAACTTGTCCTGTTATCAATATAGGAAACCTTATTATTGAAGAATATTTTGAGCTACCGGACCACAAAATGATATGCCAAGCAGATATTAAGAAGGCCATCAATCTAAAGATATTCACAGACGGCCAAGCAGCGATAAAGGCACTGTCCTTAACAAAAAGTGACACCCTAGAAATCACATGAGTCCCTGGACATTCTAACGTTGTCGGCATCTGCAAAAGCTGACGAACTAGTGAGGAAAAGTTCAGCTAGACATGCAGTTGACTTGGACAACACTATTCCTTTTACAAGCAACAAGAGGTGAAATTAAATTGTAGGCACTGGTCGCTCACAAAACGCGATGGAACGGCACAGCGGGCGGCAAAAAAATCCAAAGAGCTTTGGGGAAACCCTGATGAAAGAAGAAAACAAATGTTATTAAGTCTTAAAATGGGAACTAAGCAAGATGATGGGTGTTCTCACCGGCCATTCACCATTTAAGACACATCTCTTCCGAATTGGAAGAGTGGGAAGAAACATGGGCCAAGCATGCGAGGAGGGTATCGAAAAGATTAAGCACTTTTTTGTCAATGCCCAGCTTTCGTAAGATCGAGACATCTTTCGGCCAGAGTAATAAACCTAGAGCACAGTTGGAGGAGAAATGTTTCGTAGAAGGCACAGAACGTCTTAAATGATACAAATTGACAAACCAACAAACAATAGCGCAAAACATGCCGTGTACTGGCTTAGATGTATACTAGGGTGGTTCGATTTAGCAAAAAAAATTCACTGCCACATACAAAACAATATAACATATGAGCGCTTGAGAATTGAAATACGACTAAGAGAATCTGGTCTTACCAGATAGACTCCTCCTCTATTTTGAACCACCTATCCATATCAATTTTTGGAGTAATAAGTGCGTTTTTTAAATTTTGTTTGTTTGATTTCTAAAGCAAAATCGATTGTGTTTTAATATTCCAAAAAATTTTCTCTTAGGATCCGTGTGGTTTTTAAATGGCTAATGAGGGCATTCAGTGGTCATCTGCCACCCGATCAGTTGCTGGTATTGTGGGATCTGGTGAGATCATTTTTAATGTTTTTTAGTACAAATTTAACCACACTTTGTAATAATTATTTTTACAGATTCTCGGATTTGATAGTTTGGAAATACTCTCAATATTTGCCATAATCATCCTATCCTTCCGGAAGGAGAGTCTGATGCAGGTCAATTCATTGGACAATATCGAAGCAATATTGGCGGATTTGTCTTCGATTAAAGTTTTGCCCCTTATCCAATTGGCCTTGAGTAGAGATTAGAAAAATTATTGCAGAAATTATAAGAAATTTAATAGACAAAATATATAGAAAATTTTGAATAAGGAGATCCGGTATTATTTGGTTTTATTCGTGACTATTATGCACGCCGACGGATGGGTTTGTGTAAGCCGTCGGTAAGGCTTATTCAAATGGATCTGATAAATATCCGACAGAAAATTATTGCGGATTAGCTGCGGATGAAGTAATTTGTTGAATTTTTTTGCAAGTGGACGACATTTTTTTTAAAAAATAAAAGCATTTTTTGTATCTTGCAATGGAAGCTAAAAGGTAAGATGAGAAAATGAAATATGAAAACGTATTAGATGATTTTTTATTTTTTAGGCGGCGTACGACACTTACTTTCTCAATTCTCTGCAATGGAAGAGAATATGAAAAAAACCTCCCGATACTGTTTTGGGGCTCCTTGGCATTAGAGCTTAACAATTTAGGACCGCCATGTAAGAGTGTGTCTAAGTGGAAGAAGGTACAATATCAAAATTTCTGCTGTTTTCAAATTCGATAAAAATAACTTTGTACATTTAGGTCTGGTCGGACTACAAGGCCGCTGTTAAAAAGAAACTGGCTTACAACAAGAAAGAACAGCAGGCAACTGGAGGTGGGCCAAAAGTTCTTGTCTAGTTTGGTGGAAGAAGTGGCAAATATTATTTCTATGCTCAACATTGTCGATGTCCTAACAAAAGTGATTAACTTTGGAGTGCCAGCGCGTATCCGAATATTTTAGGATTATTATAGCCCGCGCAGCGATAGGGAGTTATAAGCCAGGGCAAAAGCGGATAGCCTGAGTCACATTTAAAAATGGTAATGTTTAGAAGAGAAGTTTTTAATTTATCGTTAAGATTTCTTATCTAAGATGCCTATGCTCGTATCTCCTAGATCAAATTGTTCTTTGAAGTATTCGTAAGCATCGCTATTTTTTCATATAAACGAATCATGAGCTGCACCAGGATACCTTGGGTCAATGCATTGTATTCGTTTTTTATAGTCACATGTCCAAGGCAAAGAAAATCAATACAAAATACGTAGCATTTGTAAAACCAATACTTACGACCATAACATTTAAGGCTGTAAACTCCTTTTCGGTTGTAAAAATCAAGAGCACTTTCTCTTGGGTTGATTCATTTCACGTGAGTCCCATCAACGCACATAACTATGCTCGGAATTTGAGACTTTTCGTAAGAACAAGCTTTTTTAAACGACGGACATATTTAATGTTATCGTTTCCGGACAAAGATCTCTCGAAGATTTCCAAAATTTCAGAAACCACAACAGAAACTATTGATTGTGCCAGGCCAACATTGTAGTCGTTACCTGTACCGTTTTGGTAGCCTCCTTCTGCCAAAAATCTTAGGAATGTTGCCAATTAATTTCTGGCGAAATGTGTGTAGACCGCACACCAGCTTTCAAGTTTTCTTCTAGGATATTAAAAAGGTACTTAAATGCCGGTTTTCTGATTCGAAGTTTCTTAAAAACATGTAAAAATAGTTAAAATTTATAAATTTTGAATAAAAATTAATTTTGCTAGTTACATTGCATCGGCTAATTTAAAAACACTACGAGGGTTGCTATATGTATTTATAACACATAGTGTTGCCTGGCGTCATCTCACATTTCCATTGGAAAGTTTGACATTCTTCAGCATACACGTACTCAGAAAGTTTTGACGTACGATTATAATTTGTGTTGTTTACAGTGACTTAAAAAATGGAATTAACTCGTGAACATTTTCGTGCGATCATTTTTCACAACTTTCGACGTGGATAATCTCAACAAGAGTGCATCGATGAACTTAAATCTTGGTAGGGAGATGAAGCACCATCCCATAGTACTGTGAAAAACTGGTTTAATAAATTCAATCGTGGCCGACGCTCGCTCAAAGACGAATGTCGTCCAAAAACGGCCGTTGTGCCAGAGAACATTGATACCGTACGTGAACAGATAATGTAAGAACGTCATGTGACATACCGTGAAATAGACGCATCCTTGGGCATTTCTTTCGATATTGCATGAACGCCTGGCCGTAAAAAAGGTATGTTCTCGTTGGATCCCGCACAACTTGACAATCGCTCAAAAAAAGGCTCGTGTTGATTGATGCAAAGAAATTTTGAAAAAATACGATCGTAAAGCTTCAAAAGACGTTTATAAGATCGTCACAGGTGACGAATCATGGATTTTTGCGTATGAGACCGAAACAAAACAGCAATCGACCGTGTGGGTCTTCGAAGACGAGCCAAATCCAACGAAAGTTCTTCGTTGAAGAAGCACTTTGAAGCAAATGGTCGCCTGTTTCTTCAGCAAAACTGGTCATGGGGCGACTGTTCCCCTTGAGCAACGTAGAACGGTCAATTCTAAGTGGTACACCACAGTTAGTTTACCTGAAGTCTTTGGAGAAATTAGAAAAACGAACAAGAGAAGACGAATCATTGTGCACCATGACAATGCGAGCTCTCACACATCGTCTCAAACCAGAGCGGATGTGGCGTTTTGACCGGCCAAAACATCGAATTGATGGGCCATTCGCCGTACAGCCCTGACTTGGTACCCAATGACTTCTTTTTATTCCCGCACAACAAGAAAAAAGGCGTGGTCAACGACTTTCGTCGCCAGAAGATGCTGTTGAAGCGTTCGAAAACCATGTTTTGTAGCTGTCTCAATCTGAGTGGAAAAGGTGCTTCGACAATTGGTTTGGGCGCATGCTAGAGTGTATTAATCATGCTGGAGAATACATTGAAAAACAATAAAACCATTTTTGATGATAAATATTCGCATTTTCATTATTAGGCCAAAAATTTATATAACAACCCTTGTACTTACGACCATAATATTGAGGCTGTAAACCCCTTTCCGGTTATAAAAATGATGAGCACCTTTACTTGGCTTGATTAATTTGACGTGAATCCCATCAACGCACATAACTATGCTCGGGATGCGAGACTTTTCGTAAAACAAGTACAAGTTATCCATTCCGGACTGAAACTGTTGACTGTGCCAGCCAACATTGTAGTCGTTACCTGTACCGTTTTGGTATCCTCCTTCTGCCAGAAAATTGCCACTTAATTTCTGGCGAAATTTGTGTCTACCGCACACCGGCCCAGAGGCGAAACTGCTTAAAAAACCTGTAAAAATATTCAAAATTTATTCAGTTTGAATAAAAATTAATCTTGCTAGTCACATTGCAGCGGCTAATTAAAAAGCACTACTAGCCCTCTTTCGAACTTCTTTTCGTGTACCACGATTTTCTTCCATATTAAAAAAAGGCAATTGATAAATTCATTTAGCGCTCATAACTTTTGTTTTGCAAAATGGCAATTTGACAGTTTACTGCATGTCGATATTGCATAATACCGGATATTTTGGATCGAGTCTATCCGTTCCGCGGTGAATCCGTCAGCGTGCATAACAGACACGATTTTTGCAGAAATTATAAGTTGGAAAAAAACTCAGGTATTATTTGATTTTATTAATAATAATTAATAGCTTTTATTTATTTTTCACTTTTTCTCAAAAATTTCCTTTTTTAATAAATACACATTTAATAATTTCAATAAATACCTAAATTTTTGTTTTCGTGTTTTTTTTATACATTTTCACTTTTTCTTTCTTTTATTTATGTAGGGCAACAACAATTAAACTTTTTTTTCATTTTTTTATTTCATAAATTGTAAATACGTTTTTTTTAGGTATTTCTCGTCCATGGAACGGAAAAGATGTTTTGTTTTAATATTAAAAAAAATTAAATCTTTTTTATAGGATTCTTATGTGTTCTCAATTAAATTTTATTATTTTTTTTTGGAAATAATGTTCGTTCAAACTAAGGTTGGTTTTTTAAAGAGTTGGAGTACTTTGTTATAATTTGAAAAAAAGTAATGACTGTGTGTATTTTATTTTAAAGTAATGTTTATATATTTATGTAAATATGGCTTTACTTTGTTACTAAATATTTTGTTTGGATTTTTTTAGAATTAGTTTAAAATATTTTTGAATGGCTTTAAGTTTTTCTAATATTAATTTTTACAAATTTTTTGGTTAAACCTAACTACGAATTTTATAAATAATTACCTTGTTTTTGTTTAATCAATATATATGCATTTTGTCTTGTCGAGAAACGATTTGTATATCTATAGGGTTGTTTAGTTTTTAATTTATGCTCAAGAACAAATTATACACATATATTTATTTTTATTTGGATAATTATTTTTATTACACTCTTATTTATATTGGGGGGAAGTTTTGAAATTTCATCTTTTGATTTTGTGTTATAGTAATTGGTTTTGATTAAAATGTTACCCAATATAATTCGGATTATAAGGGTTTCTAGCACAAATCAAAAAAAAAATATTCTCATATCGAAGGCTTCATATAGAAAGAGTACAGTTGTTATTGTAGCGGCACACGCAATGCTGGGCAATATACCTTGGTTAAAACGCTCGCCGTCAATGAGCCAGACGCTAATATTTTTCTTTTGTCGCTTGTATGGGAAGCAGAACACCATTTATATATATTTATATTATGTCAATGTTGTCAAGATCGACAAAGGACTTTAGGTCTCGTGATTGCAGCGGCCTACGGATGAAAGCTCGCCGTGAAATGATGCAGTCGCTTCACTTGTATAGCATTAAGAGCCTTATTTTAGGAATTATAGCTCGAATATTTAAATTTTGGCGAGCTCAGGACACAGGAGGTGCGTTTGCATCACGCTATAGCAAGGACTATCCGCAGTAACGGTGTTCGCTAAGCTATAATGAAAGAATGCCCGATGTAGCAACCATGTCAGTAAACCGCACCAAACAGTCCATTTCTAAAGATGCAGTGATGCTTGGTCGAACTTTTGTGGAATTCGTTCGCTCAATTGAGATAGTTTTGCTTCTTGACATAGCCTCTGACCCGAAAATAGGCCTAGTCCAAAAGATGATTTTTCCGATGCTATCCTGGAGATGATCCAGTCGCTAATGTTTCCCTTCACAACTTCGCCGGTATCATCGCTTGTATAGCACGTAACGCTGTCTTGTTGGAACCACAGCTGAGATGTGTCATAGATAAAGCTCTACAACGAGGACCAAGAAAGCCGCCATGCCATAAACCGCACAAAACAGTCAAACTTTGTGAATATATTAACGTTTGATCAATCTATTGTGGAATTAGCTTAATATAATAACGACAATTTTGCTTGTTGGAAGAGGCACTAAATCAAAAATGAGCCTCGTCCAAGGCGTAGAATTTCTAACTAAAATTCGGATTTCCGGTGAACGCACGCCATATTCTATGGTCCATCTATTCGTAGGAATGTTTGCTCAAGCAATTGTGGAGTTAGTCCGCTGTAATGAGGGCAATTTTACTTAATAAAAAATATGCGTTGCCAAGATGATTTTTCTGCCAAAATCTGGATCACATTTCCAACGCGAACTCATGCAATTGTCCATGGTCGTTTAACGTAAAATTCTGGCCCGAATTATAAAAAAATATTCTGTATATCTTATCAACCTTTTTTGAATGAATTTTTTTATTGGAAGTTGTTTTTTAGCGTTTGGTTTTTAATCTTCTTTTTGACAGCTGTCACTTGATTTATGCTCAGTTTGGTTTGCCATTTCATAATGAATAGACTTACTCCGGAACAACGTTTGCAAATCGTGGTAAATGGGACCAAAACGAGATGGCGACCGAACCTGATTTTTACAAGAAAATTTTGTTCAGCGATGAAGCTGACTTTTTGTTGAATGGGTACGTTAATAACCAAAATTATCGCATTTGAAGTAGTGAAAATCCACAAGCCATTCTTGAAACGCTGTTACATCCTCAAAAAGTCAATGTTTGTTGTGCTCTATGGGCAGAGGGAATCATTGGTTCATATTTCTTAAGAAATGAAGGCGGCCATAATGTAACAGTCAATGGGGAACGCCTTAGAGCCATGATTAATGACTTTCTCGTGCCTGAATTTTAAAACATAAGGAGGAAGCACTTCGAAGCCAATGGTCGCCTGTTTCTTCGGCAAAACTGGTCATGTGGCGACTGTTCCGTTTGAGCAACGTAGGACGGTCAATTCTAAGTGGTACACAACAACTTGTTTGTCTGAAGTCTTCGGAGAAATTCGAAAAACGAACAAGAGAATACCAATCATTGTGCGAGCTCTCACACCTCGGCTCAAACCAGCGCCTTTTTGACCGGCCAAAACGTCGAATCGATGGGTCATCCACCGTACAGCCCTGACTTGGCACCCAATGACTTCTTTATATTCCCGCACATCAAGAAAAAAATGCGTGATCAACGATTTTCGTTGCCAGAAGATGCTGTTGAAGCGTTCAAAAACCATGTTTTGGAGGTGTCTCAATCGAAGTGGAAAATGTGCTTCGACAATTGGTTTGAGCGCATGCAAAAGTGTATAAATCATGCTGGAAAATACTTTAAAAACAATAAAACCATTTTTGATGATAAATATTCGCATTATCATTATTAGCCAGAAATATATATAGCAGCCCTCGAATTTTTTGTTGGGCTAGTGCATGGTACAATAAACAAGGTATAGTCTGTGTAGTTGTCTAAGCTATTATGACCTAAATTGTTATAAATAAAAATTCCTTTTTATTTCATTTTTCCCAACGTCATTAGCCCAACAACAACAAAAATAGTTCGCTAGATTGTCAAAGTGACTTGAAAGAAAATGCCAAAAATACATTTTTTGTGAATGTTGAATAAAGTTTTTTTTCGCCATTGTCAAATTTCAAAATTGACAATTTAAATTAATACGAGAAAAAAGTTTAAAATCAGCTGTAAGCAAAACACTACCTTCTTTATTGTACAATGGGCTAGTGACTATACCTTGTTTATCGTGCTATTATTGGAAGTTGTAATGAATTTTCTCAAATTTATCCGCTCAGATTTTAAAACCATTTTTTGAACTGAATAAATTTCAGGCATTTGAAAAACTTTAGAATACAAATTATTGCAGACATGAGGACGACACAATTTCAGTGGAAGTCTTATGTAAAGGGTTTTTGCAATGTTAAATAAATTAGTACGTACATACATAGTTTGGTTTATTTGTATTTATCAAAATATTAAAGCAATTTTTTTTTATTTTAAAACGGTTTCTGTTTTTCTTCTTTAAGTTTGATTAACACTAGAGTTTTATTTGTTTTGTATCGTAGATTAATTTTGATATGAATTATGAATCACAACAATGCGTTTGAATGTTTTTGTTTTGTATTTTGAAGACGAATACGAACGAATGTTAAAATTTTAAGATTTGTTTTCCTTTTATTTTTTTTAGGTTGGTTTTTGATTTTGGAGTTATAAATAAAGTTTCGGTTTTAAAATAGTACAATAACAGCTACACTTTATGGAGGTGTGTTAATAGGTGTGCTTATTTTTTTCAATATATTTCATTTTACTTAAAACTGTTAATTAAAGCTTGATTAAGTAGAGTAAAGTAGTGTTTAAATTTTTGCACATATGGATAAATTAGGATTTTTTTAAAATTTAAACAAAAAAAAAATTCTGACGATTTTCTTTTTTTTCTCAATTGTTTTTTTCTTGTTTTGTTTTAAATAGTTTCAGTCTTATTAAACAACATAATATTTTTATTCTTACTTCTCTTTCGTTCTTTGCTAACAACTAATAAATCTAAAAATGTTCAACATATAATATAATGACATATCAAAAACGAAACCAACAATTAAAAACAATAATATTTAAAAAAAATAATGATAAAATAATACAATAGTTTCACAAGTTTACTGTTATAACTTAAATATTTACACAAGACATTTGTTTATGGTTTTTCTTTCATTCTTTCCTCTAAAATTTTATAATTTTTTTACTGGCGTTTTATTTCTTTTTATGCTGAATATCGTTTTAGAGAATGTATACGAAGAAGAACAAGATGCGTGTTGAGAATAAGTCCAATATGGTTGGTTTGGTGTTTTTTGTTTCCGATTTGTCGTCGTTTAGGGATTATTATTTTCACCGCAGCACTGGATGCAATCCATGCAGTTGTGCTACCTGTTGTTTCCATCGCTTTTCTTATTCATATTCATAGATGTCACTTGGAGCTGAGGGAGTGTCGGGAAAGTTGAGGCGAAGAAAAAAAATAAATACGTTAATCACTTTTGATTGTTTTCAAATAAAAAAAAATTCTTTAAATATTTTTTACTAAAGCAGTGTTGAAAAAGTAGTCATGTGAATAGGTGAAAAAATGTAAATGAAAAAAAGCTGTGTATACAAATGAACAAATGAATTGACCTAGTTTTCTATTGTTTTAAAATTTAAAAGTATGTCCTTATCCTCTACAGCTTGAGTTTGGGAAAAATCATTCAATATTGTTCAAAGTCCTATCGTTGTGATTAAAATTAATCGGGAAGCCCTTTAAGTGGCTTCCCGATTAAAAACAAGCGGAGAATTCTTAAGTTCGGCCGGGCCGAAGTATTTAGACTCTCCCCCAAAGATTGCATTATAATGGGTGATCCATTTAGAGATATTTATTCAGAACAAAAAATATATAAAAAATCAAATGAAGTGTGGAATCTTTATTGGTAATTTTTAAGGACATTTTATGCATATATTTTTTGAATATAATTTCCTTCAAATGCTGGCCACAACTACACCTCAGCGTTTCCATTCTGAGGGTCCAATTTTGGATGACTCGTTCGAGCATTTCGACCGGTACGGTTTTAATGACACGCTTAATGTTGGATTCCAAAACCTGAATCGTAGCTGGTTTCTCAGCATAGGCTTTGGACTTTACGTAACCCCAAAGAATAATGTCTAAAGGTGTGATATTACTCCATCTAGGCGGCCAACTCACCTGTCCAAAACGTGAAATTAGCTGCTTTTCGAAATGACCTCTCAATAGATCCATTGTTTGAGCTGTATGGCAAGTGGCACCGTCCTGTGTCGTCAAGATTACAGGCTTCAATAACAGGTAACAAAAAGTCCGATATCATAGCGCGATAGCGAGCACCATTCACGGTTACGTGCCGGCCTTCATCATTTTTGAAAAATATGGTTTCACCAGCTTATAAACCTCACCAAACCGTGGTTTTCTCTGGGTACAATGGCACCTCTTGAACCTCTTCCTGTTGCTCTTCAGCCCAAATGCGGCAATTTTGTTTATTGACTTTGCCGTTGAGCCAGAAATGTGCCTCATCACCGAACAAAATTTTGGTCGAAAACAGCGTTTCTCTCCGAACGCTCATTTCCATAATACAGTTGCCAACATTTGAAGGCAATTATTTTCAAAAAATAATTGCCATTAAATTTCCTTTCAAATTACCAATAAAGATTCTACACTTGATTTGAATTTTTATATTTTTTTTGTTCTGAAAAAATACCTCTAGATGGATCACCCTATAGTATGACATTGACAGTATTAGGGGATTTGTTTTTTTTTTTTTTGGTTTTTTGGTGTGTCCATGTTTGACATAAAATCCACTGTTTTGGAGACTACATACGCCAATTGTTGAGAGGCAGTAGACTTAACTCAAAAAATGGCTAAATTTGCAATTGAAAATGGCTAGAAACGGCTTAAAGTTTTAATGACGAGCATTAAATAGTTGTTAAATCGAATCTAAGGGTGTCTAGGTGTAGGATCCAAACGTTTTATATAAAGTAAATGATGAGATCAACTAGTATTATAACAATAAGTTATAGAAATGGAACATCTATCCAACCACCGCTGCCCTGATCACCGTGTAAATGGGAAGCGTTTGTTTCAGTTTTTTTTCAACTCTTTACTAGGGGTTTGTTAGTGATAAGATTTATTACTGATTTCAAAAAACCTAAAAAAACTTTTGTTTTTACTTTCAATAAATAATACGAAATCCTTTAAAAACATACAGAACCAGCAGAATTGTACTTGAATTATATTTCCCTATTTTTATTTTACTGAGATACTTTGGCTAAGAAGTCCTCCACATTCGCGTTCGACCAAGGCAAAGATTGAAGTTAAATGGCGAAATAAAAATTTCCTCTAAGTAATTATTCACCCCAAATCGTTTTACTGCATTACTAATGTCCAAAATTTCGTTGTGCACTCTTTCCTATTTAATTTGATACAGGGTGGCTGAGGAAAGCCGCTACCAAAAAAATGTAATAACACTTCTTTTAATGAATCTAGTTAATTTATAATTTTATTTTGCAGATTGATATTTAGATTTAACAAAAACGGATAACTGTGACACTGAAACCAGAATTTGGTTCGGATGGAGGAAACAATCGCTGCTGCAGCTGCTGCCATACAAAACAATCCAAGAGTTTCGGCAAGAAGCTTATCTGCTCAAATGGGTATAAGCAGGCAGTCAATTATGCACAAAGATTTGGACTTATTTCCATATAAAGCCTAGTATTCACCTTAAACGAAATTTTCGCTTAGGAGTTTTGCAATTATCTCTACACGAAAGAATTATAGTGTAGAGCAGTGTAGCCGTACCCTCAAAGACGACTTCACAACATTTGTTAATTAATTTTTTTTTGTAAATTTTTCTTGACCAAACAATTGTCAGAACATTAATTTTCGTTTGCAGATGGTGAAAAAAGTCTACACTGTTCTTATAATCATCCTTTAGCTGAGTACCACCAAACAAAAATAGCTAAACAGAATTTACCTATGGTAAATTTTGTTTGTTTTGCTTCATGTATTTTTTATGGGAGCAAGAATTTCGTTTTAGGTGAATACTAGGCTTCAAATTCAAATGGCCAACAAACTGAATGCAGCAGACTTCCCGATTCGCTTGGAATTTTGCCAGAAGATACTTCAAACGGTGGAAGAGGATGGAAACATGTTGAACTGTCTTTTCATGTCTGACGAGGCCCATTTCGATTTAAACAGCAACATAAACAAACAAAATTGTCGAATGTGAAGTGCTTTCACCCAACAGATACTCCATGTGACGGAATTGCATCCACTTCGTGTCACAGTGTGTTTTGCAGTTTTATCACGCTGCATTGTCGGGCCTTACTTCTTCGAAGAAACGGTCACACCGTTACGGTTACTGGAGACCGTTACTTGAGCATTTTGAGAGAGTTTTTCTATCTAGAGTTATGCGAATGAGAATTTCTTTTAACTCTGTGTGGTTTCAGCAAAATGGTGCAACTTCTTACATAGCCCGGCCTGTTAGGACAGAATTGCGATGAAAATTTCCCAATAAGCTTATATCCAGAAATAGCCGCCACATAAACTGCACTTATATTTTGGTGTAAAATCGTTTGCCTTTTAAAACTTTTAAGGCTTAACTTGAGCTCATTTTGGAATATGCTTTGGATGCTTTTCTAGGATATTTTGAGTTCTGCTGCCATTTGACTACTAATACGACGATGATTTTTTTAAAGTCTCGCCTTCACTTTCCGAACCTTTTCATGAGATGTTGTAGATTCTTTGTCCGTTTGGCAACGCTACATGGAACTGTTTATGGTGCGATACACAAACATTCACTTTGAGATGTCTCAGATCATAAACAATAGCTGATTGTGATTTTCCGGGCAAACAATAACACCATCGCAATAAAACGTTTGAATTTCATTTCGAAAGGTTTTGTTCTCTCCAACTTAGATGCAAATTCTTGTGATAGCTTGTTAACAATATAAACAGCAGTCACTGGTTTAAATAAAACATAGCTGGCATTATCGATTTGCTAGTATTGCCAACGTGAAGTTGGAAACACTTAAATCACCTAGACCAATAGTTATTACTCCAATGAGATAAATATACGGAAATTTCGACTGTACGAGAGTTGCTATTTACATTTCGGTCCTCACAACACTAGTGTTTCCAGATGCCAACTGGAACTTCATTGGAAACTTTGACATTTTTTAGCATAACTTCACTCAGAACGTTTTGTCATTTGAGGGCGAATTGTTTTGTTTTACAGTGTGTTGACAAATTCATCTCAGTCAAAAAATAGAATTATACCGTGAACATTTCTGTGCGATGATTTTTTACGATTTTCGGCGTGGGTTATCGAGACAAACGTGTTTAAATCAACTTGTTTCGACTTTTGTCGATGAAGTACCATCAAAAACCATCAATAAGATATTGCATCATTTGGCCTTGAAAAAGTTTGTTCTCGTTGGATCCCACATAATTTGACAAATGCTCAAAAAAAGGCTCGTATGGATTGGTGCAAAGAGATGTTGAAAAAGTATAACTGCGAATCATGGACCTATGCATATGAACCCGAAACAAAACAGCAATCAACCGTATGGGTCTTTCAAGACGAGCCAAATCCAACAAAAGTTGTTCGTGGAAGAGGTACATCGAAGCAAATGATTGCGTTTTTTTCGGTATAACCGGCAATGTTGCCACAGTGCCTTTAGTGGAACGTAGGACGGTCAATTCCGAGTGGTATGCAACCATCTGTTTGCCAACAGTGTTCGAAGAAATGAGGAAACATAATAAGAAAAGACGGATCATTTTGCATCACGACAATGCGAGCTCTCAGACATCAGCTAAAACGATGAGCTATTTGACCACTCAAGATGTCGAATTGCTGGGCCATCCACCGTGCAGCCCTGATTTGGCACCCAATGACTTCTTCTTATTCCCTAGCATCAATAAAGAAATGCGTGGTCAACGTTTTTTTTATCGCCCGAAGCAGCTGTTGAAGCGTTCAAAAATCACGTTTCGGAGGTGTCTCAATCGAAGTGGAAAAAGTGATTCGAAAATTGGTTTATGCGCATGAAAAAGTGTATTGATCTTAAAGGAGTATATTTTGAAAAACAATGAAACCATTTCCAATGATAAATTATTGTGTTTTTATTGCCGGAACCGAAATATAAATAGCAACCCTCGTAAATGCTCTTTAAAGAATTTTATCTTGGACGATTTGAAGCGGCATTTATGTTTATTGTTGCACTTTTAAAAGTTTTATAATGTCACAAGCAAATTGACACATATCATCTTCATGTCGATCTGAAAGACTAGACCAAAAAACAAGTTAAAATTATGAATAACCATTTGAATTATTAAGTTAAGATTTTTACAAAGAACGACAGCATGTTTAAATCTTATATTGACAGATTGTAAATCAATAGTTCACCTTACGTTCCCTATATGATGAAGAATCAATAATACTGGGCTATGATGCTTCCAAAAATCACTGCACTAATCTATAAATAAACATTTATTCAAATTGAAACAAATCTTTTATTTTAGAATATTTTAAAGAAATTAGCACAGTTTAGACAGAATCGATATGATAATTTCACACTAATTTTTAATTTTTTTTTGTCATTGGAAACTAAGTTTATCGTTTGCTCCGTAATAATGTTAACGCCTTTAGTCGCACATTTTTAAAGGTTGCTGGCTTATTTTAAACGATAATAATCAAAGTTGCATTTAAACAAATATGTATATCAAAAAATTAGAATTCTTCTAAAAGAGTTTCTATGGTGGCAATTTGACCCTTTTTGGAAGCCATGCGACTTGTACTGCCCCTTTTTAATAAATCCACCTTTTTTTGCCACTTTTTGAAATTTTTGCTACTGTGTGTATTGCTTTTAAAAGACACGCGTATTTTTTATTTCTGGGGTTAAGGGTTGCTCCGGGGAAAAAGGACTATAATTTATTTGGTTATAATCTGGCGCTTACGCTAGGCATTATGGAAACTCGTAGTAGTGTCAGAGCATCTAGGCTGCGATGACAACCTCCAAACAGTAACGCCGTACAGCACTGAAACGCACTTATTACATCCAATCTTTAGGAAATTTGGCACAGAATAGCCTGCACAACAGTGTGCTTTAGGGTAAAAATACCAACAAATCGTAAATGTATCAAGTGAGCAACCTTGCTTTGAGGTGGCCGAATTTACGGTCCATTCAAGCAAGGACATTTGGGTACCAAGAAATTTAAATTTTATTAAACAATTTTTAAAATCTGGTTATATTAAGAACCCGGTTCATAACTTCAAGGAGCCCAGGAGCCAAGTTTCAGGTGGCTCATCTACACATCCAGTAGAGCAGGGTATTATACTCGTATAGTCTGCCATGTCCGACTTTGATGTTTGGACTTTTACTACCCTTCACGAAAGACAATATTAAATTTGTCATTCCGTTTGCAGCACCACGAAATATTGATCGGTGATCCTATACAGTAAGAGGGGTTTTAGACGATGCAATTGGTTGCGTGCAATTTTTTGTATTCTCTTTTAAAGTTGCTTCTTAAAAACATCAGCATTTATACGGTGCAATTTTGCATGCAATACGCTTGAAATTTTTTGACGTTTATTCGCTCAATCTTCTTTAATTGGTAATTCGTAACAATAAAATACATAGTGAAAAAAAATTGTTTAAGCAATTGCAAAAATAAAAATGGAAGATAATAACGAAAAAATCATTGAATCATTTTCCTTTTATAACGAAAAATCATTGAATAATTTTCCTTTTTGCAAATATTTTGACAACACCACAACACGTAAGTTTTCATATTTTTAAAACACCTCAACACGTTGAAAGCAGAATACAAATAAAGCAAATGAACCAGAGTACAAACGACAGTGAAGAGAAATGTCAAAAAATTGCAAGAGGAACGGAAAACGTGAAATTTTTTCTACCCCCTTTGCTTCTCTACACCGTTTGCCTACAAACAAGAGTTGCATGCAATTATTGCACGAAGAAATTGCATCGTGTAAAAGGCCTCTAACTATAATCTTGTTTGGGATTGTAAATGGGCGAAATCGACCCAGGGGGAAAAAGTTTTTACCTCGATAAAAAGTACTTGCTTAACAAATCAGAATTTTTTGTAAATGGATGTACCCATTTTTAGTTGGGACGCACTACATACCTCAGAGTAAAGCTGCTGAAAGGTTAAGCTCGGGTGGCCCAAAAAACATTCAGAATAGTCAAAAACGGGCGATGGACATATGGGTACTACAATTAAAGCAAATTTTGCTTATTTTTTGCCCTTTATTATCGTATAGTGGAGGGTACGTGAGTATCGGAAATTGAATTGTTTTTTAGTTTGAATGTGTATTTCATGGAACTGAATTTTTACTGTGTTGTTTGTTACGAGTGCTTTTCTTACTAAATTTAAATGTATTGATTTAATAAAATAAAGTTACGAAAAGTTTGCGACTTTTTTTTTTATAAAAAAAATTCCCTTTTTGTGCCACTTTTTTAAAACAGTCCCCATTTTGTGCGACTTTATGAAATTTGTCGACGGTAACCCTGGGTATGACCCTATTTTGATTTCGCTACTTTTAGAACATTCTTAATTGCCATCGATGATATTTTTTAAATGTACAAGGAAAGGACTGAATTTTTTAACGACCCCAATTCTATCTTTAATGGAGTGATATTCTTCAATCAAGATGTAAAATGCTTAGTGATTAGCTAAATCTATGCAAAATTAAATGTGTATTTAAAACAAAATAACATCGAACCTTTATTCCTTGCATTTGTGTCATGTGTATAGAGCTTAGACTTGTTTGTTTTTTTTCATTTAAAAAATAAATATTAACACAAAACATAGAATAGTTGAAAAATAAATTCAGTGTTTATAGAAGAAAAGTAGTACGAGTAGTGTTTGAGATTCAGTTTCAATAACAGCAACGAGAAAATCAACAAGACACACACACACAAATCGAAAGCGGAAAGAAAATTGAAAAATGAAAACACATACAGATATTTACATATGCAACAGAAATGCGTCGACTTACCTGAAGTGATCGGATAGTATCTACTAAAGCTTTTTTCTCATCCAGTAAAATGGAAATATCATCTTGAGCAGCTTTCAAATAGGAACGTAATATTTCATTTTCTTGTTTGGATTTTTGTCTAAAATTTTAAAAATATTGAGAAATATGTATATTAGAAAATTTCACTAGGACAAGTATAATCTTTTTACTCGATACATAAAATCAAGAAAAATACAGAGCATTGCAGCTCCACAATTTGAAACACATTCCTAATGGCAATCTGGCAATACGTTTTACAAATTTTTCTTATTGTGAAGTCCACTTTGCATATACAAACCTATACGCTTCGGAATTTTCCTTAGCATGCAACAATTGCTTTCGCAAATTATCATTATCCAATTTGATTTGTTGCATTATCAGCTGAAGCGATAACAATTCACGATCACGTTCTCTTTCGCGCGGCGTTGGTTCGGGCGTTTTAAATAAAGCTGAGGTAAGCGGATAGTTAACAGAGCCGGCACCGTTGAGGTTTGTTTCTGTCAGATAGGGAAATAGAAATTGGATCATATTTAGTAGTAGCTTAAAATACACCTAGCACCAAACTTACCTATAGGTTGTATGTGTAGTATACCATTTTTATCACGTTTCACATGCATACGTCCAATGGCCAAGTTAATGGGCACTGGTCCGGGTGAGGTAATGTTGACAGGTGGACGATCTTCAATTAGATTAATGCGAACATTTTCCAATGAAACCTAAAATGGTAAAAGGAAAATAATGTAATGTGTGTATATAAGCATTAATAAAAGGTTGCAAAATGAAATGTTTTATTTACCAATTTTTTTGTAAAGAGTTATGGGTTAATTTATTATGGGTTAATTTATATTGTGAGTTTTACTTTAATACAGTTTAACAATTTGAGTTGAACCCAGTGCTATCCCTATGGATTTCAACTGATGATAAAAAACATGAAGTCTTCAGGTGTTTTTCCCCATAAACAATTTTTTTTGTTATACGAGGGCTACTATACATATTTCTGGCCTAATAATGAAAATGCAAATATTTATCATCAAAAATGGTTTTATTGCTATTCTCCAGTATGATTTATACACTTTTGCATGCGCTCACACCAAATGTCGAAACACTTTTTCCACTCCGATTGAGACACCTCCTAAACATGGTTTTTGAACGATTCAACAGCATCTTCTGGCGACGAAAATCATTGACTACGCATTTTTTTCTCTTGATGTGCGGGAATAAAGAGAAGTCATTGGGTGCCAAGTCAGGACTGTACGACGGATGACCCATCAATACGACGTTTTGGCCGGCCAAAAAGCCGCATTTGCTTCGAAGTGCTGGATTTGGCTCGTCTTCGAAGACCCACACGGCCGATTGCTGTTTTGTTTAGGGTCATACGCATAGATCCATGATTCGTCACCTGTGTCGATCTTATAAACGTCTTTTGAAACACCGCGATCGTATTTTTTCAAAGTTTCTGTGCACCAATCGTTACGAGCCTTTTTTGAGCGATTGTCAAATTGTGCGGGATCCAACGAGAACAAACCTTTTTACGGCCAGGTGTTCATGCAATATTGAATGTATGCTGGTGAAAGATATGGCCAAGGATACCTCTATCTCACGGTATGTCACATGACGATCTTGCATTATCAGTTCACGCACAGCATCAATGTTCTCTGGCACAACTGCCGTTTTTGGACGACCTTCGTCTTTGAGCGAGCGTCGGCCACGATTGAATTCATTAACCCAGTTTTTCACAGTACTATAGGATCGTGCTTCATCGCCATACAAAGATTTAAGTTCATCGATGCTCTCTTGTCGTGATAATCCACGTCGAAAGTTGTGAAAAATGATCGTACGAAAATGCTCACGAGTTAATTAAATTTTGTTGCCAAACTAATTTTTTCAAGTCATTGTAGACAACAAAAATGATGGTCGTACGTCAAAAAGTTCTGAGTACGTTTATGTTTAAAAAGTTAAACTTTCCAATGGAAATGTCAGATGGCGCCAGGCAACATTATGTGCCCAGGAATATATATAGCAATATATATAGCCTCGTACAGGTTGCCGCACGTGCTCCAAAAAACAAAACGTAATAACTTTTTTTCTGTGTGAGCAATCGGCTTATTCTTTATTTTATTTGGAAGGTTAGTATTTCGGTTTATCAGAATGAATGCTTGGGATAACTTGGGTTAACGGAACTCCCTCGAGTAGATGGACCATTATGAGATAAATAAAACAAATATTTGAAATACTTTGATTAGAGAAAAAGTTATTTGAATTTTTTATTGTAACACAATTGGTGCGCCGCCCTGTATAAAAAATGGCTTTTAATTTTAAAAATAAAATTTTATTTTGTTTGTTAGTTATTTAAACATTGCCAGTGATAGTTATTAATTTTTTTATTCCTTAGGTGGGCAGGGAAGCCGAACTAAAAAATGAGCACAATCGGTTGACATTGTAATATGGAAAGTTTCAGACATGGATGGGACATCAAAGAGTCTATGAGAGCATTAAACAGAGGGGTCCAATAAACGAACTTCTTAGCCGATGTAATTTATGAAAGATCTGGCTTAAAGGAATTCAGAGTGTAAGAAACTGAAGCGCTGGGCAACCTTATTTGTTACTGCCCTGCCTTGGCAAGAAAACGAATAAGAGGTCATTAAGAAAGCCTGGCCGCTAACAGAAACAAAATCAAACATTTTGATTTTGTCGCGAAATGAGGCAGTATATGAAATTTTTTCGGAAAAGGTTTTTTACAGCATTCGCTTTCATATTAGAACTTTTTTATGGTACTTCTATCCCTGATAAAAATTCATTGTGGAAAGGATAGAACATCAAATCCGAATTTAGCATATGTAAGTAGTTTGACAAACTGTGGACTTTTATAGCAGCAAAGAGCAATAATTGTTGTAAACTTATTGAGTTTTAGATTTTGTGTAGTAAGCGAATAAAAAGTTCATAATAGTAAGAAGTTGTACTTCGAGGGTGGCTACATTTTAAGGGCTGATGCCATTTCTTGCCACCATTCTGACCATTGATGACGTTCGGAATGTTCAAGAGGCTTTAGTTCTTGTGTCAATTGCACCTTGTAAGCGTGTAAATGCATTTTAAGAATTTGCCTAAAATAAGTGCTCGGATGCTTGAAACCTAGAGGCCCATAACAGAACGTATTAAAAAAAAAACAAACTACCAATGAAAAATTTCTTTGGAAACCAGTGGCAGGGAGTGCTGCAAAGAGCGATCGAAAGATTGAAGAATTGAATGAAACTATCTTAAACAATTAAAAACATCGTTAAGAGCTAGGCCATACCTTAAACAATTAAAAACGTCGTTAAGGTCAGCTAGGCCGTACCTTATATCTCTTCCACCGTTGAGCAAATACTCAAAAAAGTTTACCTTTTCCGGGGTACCTTTAGTCCCTTAAAGGAATCTTTTTGAACAAGGATTAACTGGCTCGATAGCGGTCAAGTGAATCAATCTCTTTGCCATTTTGTTTAAAACTTGTCTTCTAAAGGGTTTTCCAAGAGGGACATAACAGTCAGTCTCAAACCATTTGTCGAAGTCAACATTTTCATCATGGTATAGTTCACTTACGAGCTCGTTTGGAAATCATGAAAAATGAAACAAAATATACGTTATTGGACAGCAACAAACCCACATGTGGGTCAAGAAACACAATTGCATCCGCAAAATAAATACTGTATGGTGTGGTTGGTTGTCATGCTGAAGGTGTGATTTCGTAGATGGCAACAATCGTCATGTTACCGTCAATGGAAAAAATATTTTTGGCCAGAATCGGATGAGCTTGACATCGCCGATATGTGGTTTCAACAAGACGGTGCCACTAGCCACACTGCACGCGTTACAATCGATTAACTGAAAGGCAAATTCGGTGAACGTGCTATATCAAGAAATAGTCCGGTCGAACGGCCACCTCGATCAGTGATTTAACGTCATTGAATTTATTTTTATGGGGCCATCAAGTCATTGCCAATAATCCAACAACTTCAGACGAGCTCAGAGACAACATCCAACGCGAAATTGTCAACGTTCTGGTAGAAATGTGTGCAGGAGTGGTGGAAAATTGGGTCCAAAGAATAGATCGCTGTACGCTGGCTCGTGGTGATAATATGACCGAAATCAAATCTCATTCTTAAAATGGAACATTCGCTCTACACCTGGAATAAATTTGAACTCTATATCTTAAATATTCTGTGTTTTATTAATAAATAAAATTGATATGTCCTTAATCGAAAACCATTTATTAAAATTCAGGTGCAAGGGCTCGATCCGGTTAGTCCATGTTCAATTTAATTTTTTGTGTTATTTTTTACAATTTATAACACACTTTATATACTGACATCATATATATACTTACATTCACTGGTAAAGGATTCGATGAAATCACTTCATCTTCGGCCAAATCCGCCAGACCAATAACCGTACTCATGGACAAGTCCAAACTAATATCACTGACACGAATATCAGCGTTATGAGAAATCGAACTAGAATATAAAAAAGAAAAACAATTCAAATCAAATATATTTTCAAAACAATTCACTATAACTTAGCCAACCTTTGAGCGTTCCTTTTGTCATTAACACTGGCGGTGGCCATACCCTTGGGTACCTTCAAAGTCTCCTCCAAACGCAGGCGTATGCAAGGCGGTGCTTCAGGATTATAGGGCGCTAAATTCCATGCTTTGCAGCGGGCACCAAATTTATTCTATTCTCAGGCAAACAATACAAGACAAGAGGAGCGAAAAAGAGGAAGAAAAAAAAACATACATTTATCAATGGATTCAAATATCGGAGTTTATTTGAAATTTGACTACATCACACATTTAAAGCCATAAGCAAAGCAAAAACAACTTAGACAACATAAATAAAATTTAAACACAAAATTACAATTGAAATTAAAACTATTTTAATATTTATAATGGTACTGATGATAAGTGCTACTACAAACATCAGAAACTAGATACCAATCTATGTACATAAAGACAAGATGCACGAAATGTTATACTAGTTTACTAAGTAAAAGTGTAGTAAGAGTGACTATTTTATACCCTTCAACATAGGATGAAGTGTAAACTAAATTTATCTTTCCGTTTAAAACACCTCGAATTACTGATTGATGACCATTAATTAAATATATTATTGATTGGCGTAAACATTAAGAAGATCTAGCCATGTTTGTCCGTTGCGAGTTTATGGATACCAATGGGTGACTTTAGCTTATAGGTTTAAAACCCATCCCTACTTTATAAAACACTACTTATGGTTCGTCCACAAAAAAGGAAACATGTTGATCAAATACTCAAGCAGAAGAATATTTAAGAGGTCCTTTTAGTAACATAAAGGAAATGTTGTTTAACTCTGGCCTGATTTCGCTTGATTACAATTCCAATATTTTAGGTTCCTACCTATTTTTGGTATGGTCGCTACGAGGGTTGCTATATATATTTCTGACCAAGGCAAAACTAAGTGTTGTCTGGCACCATCTGCCATTTGCATTGGAAAGTTTGACATTGATTAGCATAAACGTACTCAGAACGTTTTGAAGTATGACCATCATTTGTAATGTGTGTTGTGTTTTTAAGCTAATAGGACCTAAACTATCTTAAAAATAAAATTCTTCTAATTTACATTTACACGTTTCGTCAATTATTTGTAGACTTCCTCAGGGGTTTGTATTGATTTGACAAAAAAATGATATTAACTCGTGAACATTTTCGTGCGGTCATTTTTCACAACTTTCGACGTGGATTATCACGACAAAAGTGCATCGATGAACTTAGATCATTGTATGGCGATGAAGCAACATCCTAAAGCACGGTGAAAACTGGTTTAATGAATTTAATCGTGGCTGACGCTCGCTCAAAGACGAAGGTCATCCAAAAACGGCCGTTGTGCCAGAAACATTGATGCCGTGCGTGAACTGATAATACAAGATCGTCATAGAGGCATCCTTGGGCATTTCTTCCACAAGCATACATTCGATATTGCATTAACACCTGGCCGTAAAAAAAGGTTTGTTCTTGTTGGATCCCGCAAAATTTGACAATCGCTCAAAAAAAGGCTCGTGTGGATTGGTGCAAAGAAATTTTGAAAAAATACGATCGCGGTGCTTCAATAAGACGTTTATAAGATCGTCACAGGTAACGAATCATGGATCTATGCGTATGAGTCCGAAACAAAACAGCAATCGACTGTGTGGGTCTTCAAAGAAGAGCCAAATCCAACGAAGAAGCACTTTAAAGCAAATAACCGCCTGTTTCTTGGGCAAAACTGGTCATGTGGCGAATGTTCGGCGTGAGCAACGTAGGACGGTCAATTCTGAGTGGTACACCACAATTTGTTTGCCTGAAGTCTTCGGAGAAATTCGAAAAACAAACAAGAGAAGACGAATCATTGTGCACCATGACATCGGCTCAAACCGGCCAAAACGTCACATTGATGGGTCATCCGCCGTAGAGCCCTGACTTGGCACCCAATGACTTCTTTTTATTCCCGCACATCAAGAAAAAAATGCGTGGTCAACGATTTTCGTCGCCAGAAGATGCTGTTGAAGCGTTCAAAACCCATGTTTTGGAGGTGTCTCAATCGGAGTGGAAAAAGTGCTTCGACAATTGGTTTGAGCGCATGCAAAAGTGTATAAATCATGCTGGAGAATACTTTGAAAATAACAATATAACCATTTTTGATGATAAAAATTCGAATTTGCATTATGAGGCCAGAAATATATATAAAGCAGCCCTCGTAGTCGTTTGTAACTATGTTTGTAGACAAAGGAAAAACAAGACAGAAGCTTTTCTATTTTTTTCGAGTTATTAGCTGTATTTGTTTGGGCTTACAAGCTTCGTTACCTAGTTAGTAAGCAATATAGTAATCAACATAAAAACAATTCATGGATTCTCTTTGTATAAGTATTCATCAAAGAGAATTGAATAACAAGAGGTTTTCAATGCGAAATCGTTAAAGCAGACAACAAAAACTATAAATTTTAAAAAATAATCAGTTAAATATACTAAAAAAGTCGGTAGGGCCACTTTTGCATTGTAAAAATGTTTAAAAATATGTCTTTGAACTATCAGATTAAGTTGATTTTAATATTCACAAATACCATCTTCTGCAAATAAACCCAAATGAATTCGCCAAAAAGACCTTGTGTTGTTTGACGCTTTTTAAGTATAAATAATAAAAATCACATGCTTTTAAAAAGCATGGTATGCCATGTTAGACCTTTTGTTGGAAAAATAAGTCTGGTAACTCCTACTAGTTTCTTTAGCGACTTAAAGCCAACTCGCTTGCAAATGCTAGTTTGGAAACCTTAAACGAACACAACTATTATTCAACTTATTTTTCTTTAGTACTCAGTGAATAAATTTAAATTATATATTATATTTATAGTTATACTTAGAAATGTAAACAAGTTAATTCTAACATTTAAATAAGCCGTAATGTCGATTTCTTGTATCTTCAATATTGAAGAGGCTTTGATTTGTAATACAATATTTTTTAATAGCATACATTCACTCAAATAAACTATACATCCAATAATTTAATATACATATTTTTAAAAACTAAAAAAATATTCATGGGCTAAAAAGCATACTGTGCAAGTGATTTTTCGAAATTTTGTTGATTGATTTTGAAACATAAACTAAAATCTAGTTGGGTGATTTTCTTTTTTATTTAAATATCTTTGTAGGTGTATTGGTTTTGAGAGTGTATGTGTGGGTGTTCGTGTTTATTTTGGCCAAATTTCATAATAGAAAGGAGAAACAGCAGTTGTAGGAGACTGTAGGTTCTGTATTGTTTTCGTGTATCTTACCTAAAAAATCAGTTAATTAATTTATCAAATCTATTATTATGGTATTGTCTCTCATTTTTTTTGTTACCAACTAATAATATTAAATCCAATTAGAATTACTCCAATTAGAAAATATCCATTAGAAAAATAAGAAAACAAAAATTTTGAATTAAAAAGCAGAGTCGGCAAAATAAATATAAAATAAACTGCGTTAACTTTAACTAACAATCAAATGCTATAAAACAATTAAACAAATAAAAACAATTGGGAGGGTCAGTGTGGGGGAATTCTACAGAAGTGGTGTTGAGGAATCTTTAGATTAGTGAAAAACAAACAATAACAGCCTTTTAAGACTGACACATTTATTAGTTCTCATACTAAGTAAAAGTCTTTATAAAAAAATTATAGTTACCACCTATTTGTCGGATTCGTATGGGAGAAAAACCTTGAAAACTTCTAGTTTTCGACAGTCTAAATAGATCCTAAACTAACTTCTTATGTGACCTTAATCATGCTTCCATAAAGCATCAAAAAAATCCCACTAAGAAATAATTATTAAATGCTATTTCCAGAACTAACCGTGACTTTAATAATCGGAAAGTAAGACTTGTCGTAATCCTGTATAATCCGGTTACCTCAACATTGTATCTTTATCTTGTGTTTAATTTTTTTTGCAGCTTAATAAGTTTCCGTTTCCTCGGCTAAAAAGTTGGACTGAAAAGCATGCAAACATTTCTTCTTAATGGAATTAGAATAGGACCAACCAGACAACATTTTATGTCAGTGTTCATTATTTTATTAAAAGCTAAAGTCCGAAAGCTTTATTAGAACCGAAGTGATAGGGATAAGAGTCTGGCATCTCAGGACGGACAAACAATTTACAGAATGTAAAATTCGACAAAAAACATACTTTTTGTGAATAAAAAAAACCAAAAACAAACTAAACTAAAATATTGGACGAGGCGACTTATGTTAAGTTAGGGTGAGTAATTTTCTGATTTTTTTTTTGAATTTCAAATGGAATTTCTAAATTTTAAATAGTGTTTTCTGAATTTCAAACAGAATTTCCCCTATTATTTCCTAAAACTTTTTCTCTTCTTTTAATTATTTTTAAATTTGTTTATTAAATGTATTTTTAATAGATTAGATAGATAAGAGGTCTCCGAATGGAGATGCTTTTTGCAACACCCTATATAACCTTACTATTTCTACCACATTTTATAAAACAAATGAACGCTTGGTTTAACCCGGTGAATCAAAATTTTTCTTCATAGCAAGTTTTAAATTTTAGCGTATCATACTTTTAAATTAATTTACTTGTAACACAAATACTTACAAGTAAATCAAAAACATTCGCAAAATAACAATAAGAATAAAGACAAGTTGAACATGTCGATGCCAAACCTTATATAGGGTGATCCATCCAGAGTTATTTTTCAGAACAAAAGCAAAATATAAAAATTTAAATCATGTGTGGAATCTTTATTGGTAATTTGAATGGACATTTTATGTCATTTATTTTTTGAAAATAATTACCTTCAAATGTTGGCAACTGTATTATGGAAATGAGCGTTCGGTGAGAAACGGGAAGATTCGCTGTTTTCGACCAAAATTTTGTTTATTCATGAGGCCCATTTCTGGTTCAACGGCAAAGTCAATAAACAAAATTGCCGCATTTGGGCTAAAAAGAAACAAGAAGAGGTTCCAGAGGTGCCATTATACCCAGAGGTTTGGTGCGGTTTATAAGCTGGTGGAATCATCGGTGCATAAATGTAGATGGCCAGAACGTAACCTTGAATGGTGCTCGTTATCGCGCCATGATATCGAACTTTTTGCCACATGAAATTGAAGCCCGTAGTCTTGACGACATTTGGCTTCAACAGGGCGGTACCACTTGCCATTCAGCTGTTCAAACAATAGATCTATTGAGAGGTCAATTCGAAAAGCAGCTAATTTTACGTTGTGGACAGGTGAGTTGGCCGCCTAGATCGAGTGATATCACACCTTTAGATATTTTTTCTTTGGGGTTACGTAAAGTCCAAAGTCTATGCTGACAAACCAGCTACGATTCAGGTTTTGGAATCCAACATTACGCGTGTCATTAAAGCTACGCCGGTCGAAATGCTCGAACGAGTCATCCAAAATTGGACCCTCAGAATGAAAACCCTGAGTCGTAGTTGCGGCCAACACTTGAAGGAAATTATATTCAAAAAATAAATGCCATAAAATGTCCTCTTAAATTACCAATAAATTTTACACACTTGATTTGAATTTTTATAATTTTTTTGTTCTGAAAAAATACCTCTAGATGGATCACCCTATATATGCTCTACCCTTTTGGCCCTTTCGACCCATGCATCCATTTCTAATCTCAGCCAACTTAAAAGAACATGATTTGTTAATCAAGTTCCCAAAAAGTAAAATTTGCCAGAGGTTCCCCTTAAAGGGAAACTCTTTGCACCTGGACAATCCCAACTTATGAGCCTTTATCATGCAAAATTTAAGGTCAATTCGTTTGGTCGCTATCGGGATTTCAACAGACACACGAACGGACAAGACTAGATCGTCTTACAATTTTACGACGATCAATAAAATTCGAGTACAGTCGACTCCGGATAACTGAATACGTTTAACTGAAAAATATCGGCTTTCTGAAATATAAGTTTCACAGAATTTGAAAAGTGACAATATCGCATAAGTGAAACAACAATTTCAGCTAAACTGACAATTTTATACTCCGTTTAACTGAAAAAACCATAGTATTTCGTTGAGGTGATATAAGATTTGCGATTCCGTTAAAAATGTGGTGTTTCATGTGCTCATGGCGAGGAAATGGAAGCTCTTATTGATATGGACCATAAATTGTCCTGTTGGGAGGATTTAACAAACAACCAGATTTTTCAACAGCTTAGCAGTGCTTCCGATATTGAAGAAGATAACGATGAGAGCATTGAGGGTGAACAATGTACAGCCTCTTCCAATAAGCCTGCTGTCAAATATGCTCTTACGTCAATCGAATGATTTTTAATGGACAATCCTTAGGCTCGAAAAAATTACACGAACTTGAGCATATACTGTGCCAATCAGTTTAAAACAAAATGTCACAAACTTAAATTAGAGACTATTTTAGTAAAACGACATAAACAAATTTAATTTTTTATGTATTTCGATTAACGTTCCATTTTTTAATGATTCAATTGAATTTACGTTTCTTTTTTGAGTTAATTAATAAATAAAATTTATTCTTTATGAAATAAATTATAAATATTTAAATTTTTTTCTAGCGACCTTAAATCGGATTACTGAAACTTGTTGCACTTATCCGAACTACGGATAACTGAAACGAAGTAAACAACTCAACATGAATATTTCGGGGTGTTGCAAACGAATGAGAAATTTAGTATACCATAATCTAGAGGGAATAACAATCGCAGACATGCAGTGCACTTAGACAATGCGCTTTAAATCAATCATAGAACATAGAAGTGTTTAACATGTTTACTGCAAAGAATGTTTCTCGAACCTTAAAGTTGAGTTATAAAATATTTGTCGTCGGCTTCGACAGAATATTAAAAAAAGTCCCTTTCGTTCGTGCGCTAGTCTGAATCGTTAGGGATCTAGTATGGGGGCTATAATAAAAAAAAAGATCGATATGGTCCAACTTCTCGAGAGTTGGTTATCAATCTCGTTTAACGTTCTATAAATATGAAAATTATCATTAGCAGCTAAAGCGCCTTCCCCCTCCATCTTTTCCTTTCGGGAAGGCGCAAAAAAATTATAAAATTTCCTGGCCGGGAAAAAATAAAATTTAAATTTGCCACTTGAACCAGTTTTGTTAGCAAAAATAAAGAATACTATCCGTGGAAATGTGGATTACTCTGTTCAGCACCATAAACATCCCTGGAAATTAGCAACCCTTGGAAAATTAACGTCAACAGTCCAAATCAGTTTAAGCTATTCTCAATTAAATCATAAATATTAAAGACAACTAGCCTATGTATATTATGCTAACAATACGACGTATTCCGGCTTTAAAACAAAGTTTTTCGCCTATGTAAACATAAATCACCTGACAGCTGACAAAATGGCAGACAGTTAAAAAAGTGTTGCCAACTTAAAGTTCTTTAACTCTATAAAAAACACTGTTTATCTTCAACTTGATAATCGAAATGAGAGCATAACATTTCTTCTACTCAACTGATTCTTTGGAATAAATATCTTATATTTAATTCATTTAATTTTATGTTCTTCCACTATGGGTTTTTAAAGCAAATCGGCTTTATAGGTTTTTCAAAATTCTTGGGATACGGGCAGAAACTTCAGGATCAAAACCTTCTATTAAAGGCTTTCGGACCGGTTGAAACTATATTAGGGAGGGACCAACGTATGGAAGCTACAAAAGAACATGCATTGATACGCATAAATTTCAACACGGGTTGTCATTGACCCAAAACAGCAAGTTTTAACTCGTTTTCTAGAACTTTTCGGTGTATGAAATTGGACTGACAATCAATTTTAAACCATCCTACCAGTAGGGTAATGGTATAATTAAGCTTTATCCGTACGGAGAGAACATTTTCGTTTAAATTGATTAGAACTCTTCAGTTGGATCGGGCTATAAAAAATACCTAGCATCCGCCATAACTAAATAAAATTTGTATTAACTTGAGTAATGGAAAGGATTTACTTTATGAATACATAAAGAACAAAAGACAAAGAAGATCACCAATGTAACATAAAGTTTAACTTGTATAAATATTCTAGATCACTACTATTTTTTATTTTTAAATATAATTTATATATTTTTAATTTTTTATTTTAAATATGTTTATGATAGTATATTTTAAGTTTCAACTAAAACATTGAACCTCAAATGCATAAAAATAGTAAAAAGAAAAACGAAAAAGGCCAAAGCAAACTACAAAAAAAATGTCTCATAAGAACTTTTACAAAAATGCATAAAGAACCAAATAATTATTTAGCAGCAAATTATATTTAAAAGAAACCCAAAAACGTAAAAACAAAAGATTGAAATAAAAAGATATTAATTTGGCTTTAAAAAATTAAAAAATAATTGTATAATTTTTAAAAGTAGTTATAAGTGATAATTGCAGTAAAAAGTAGAATTCAGTTAATACCTTTTTAGCTTGTTGAGCATTCTTGTAAATGTAAATTTTTGTGGTTTACAGAGAGAGAAAGAGGCACAGTTGTTTTTTTTGGTTGTTTTGTTTAATTATTTTTTTGTCATATGAAGTTTTTGTTGTAGTTGTTGTGTGTTACGAAAACAAATCATATGGTATACATAAGAAATATTTTACAATTGGATTTCAGAATTATTTTTAATTTTGATTTGATTTTGTAAGTGATGGCAATACGGAACGCAACAAACATAAAACGAAGAAAAAAACACATTTTGATATTAAATAGAGGCACACATTGAGAGATAATTTGAGTTAAAAATTTTGAATATTAATTTTTGTTTTGTTTTAGAAAATATTCGTTACATGTATATATATATAAAAAGAGAGAAAGAGAATATATAATTATTAAAAAAAAAACAATCATAAAAACACAAAATATCAAATGTAACAACTTTGTTATGTTTTAAAAAAATGTACAAGAATATGTATTTAAAAATTACTGAGTATATAATGTTTTAAAAAAGGACAAGAAAAAAAGTCATTAATTTTCCTAGGCGTGTTTAACATAACAAATAAATGGCTAAACATCGCTAAGTAATTTTAAATCGTTAAAACCCCATACACTAGTTTTTTTTTTTACAAATATTTGGAAGATACGAATAAAACACTGATTGTTTGCAAAAAAATAAATAGTTCTCGTAAAAACGGCGTAAGTGAAGCCCACTCGAGCGAATCCGCTAGCGTTTTTGTTTATAGAAATTCTATAAACTTATATTTTTAAAAAGGGATTAACCGGCTAGAGACCTCTTGCTTCATTTTAATAGAAGAAAGTCTTTGACAAAATGACAAAGTGACGTAAAAAAGGCATAAGTGAAGCCGCTTTAAGCAAATCCGCCCGCGTTTTTTTAATAGAATTCTATAAACTAATATTTTTGAACAGGGATTAACCGGATTTTTAATAGAAGACAAGCTTTTAATAAAATGACAATGTGATGTTGATTTTCGTGGCTTTTAAAAAAAACATTTAAATTTTTTAAAATATTAAATAAAACACGTTTAGTTTTTCAAACACAATTCGAAATTATCAAATTAGTGGGTTCATGCGTTTTTTTGCTTGTAAAATAAAATACGACTAGTGTGGTTGTTACAAAACTTAGTAGGAACTTCTCATTTTCTGAAAAAGTAATAAGGCAAGATATTCTCGAGAAAATCATAAGGTTTTTGTTTAGACCGTTTCTTTGTCTGCGAATATATTTTCCATATTTATTTTTTTTATTCAATCATAAGTAAACATCCATAATTCTGAAGCAATGTTAAGCTGAAAGGGTAAACCAAAAATGTTGCATTCCCTAGCTTATCCGCATTTAGCAAAGAAGTATTCGGATCGAAATTCAGCGTTACTAAGATCCTTGTATAACCTTTGTAAAATAATGATTATAAAAATGAAGGTGCAATAACAAAAACTGTATAACTTGGTGTCATTAGATAGGAAAAATATAGCTAATCGTATGACTACCGTAGTAGCTGTGTAAAAATTATGGCTTATCATACGAGGGTTGCTGTATTTCGGGTCATGACAATACTAGTGTTCCCAGATGCAAACTGGAACTTCCATTGGAAACTTTGACATTTTTTTTTATCAAAACTTCACTCAGAACGTCTTGTCATTTGAGGGCGAATTGTTTTGTTTACAGTGTGTTGAAAAAATTTTCTCAGTCAAAAAATGGAATTATCCCGTGAACATTTTCGTGCGATGATTTTTTACGATTTTCGGCATGGGTTATCGAGACAAGAGTGTTTAAATCAACTTGTTTCGACTTTTGGCGATGAAGCACCCTCAAAAACCACTGTAAATCGCTGGTACCAAGAGTTCAGTCTTGGACGCCGTTCGCTCCAGGATGAATTTCGTGCCGGACGTCCACCTTCGGTCACTTTGCCAGATACCATCGATGCTGTGCGTGAACTGATTAAGCAAGACCGACATGTGACATACCGTGAGATTGAGGTATCCTTGGGCATTAGTATGACAAGCATCAATAAGATATTGCATGTTTATTTTGGCTGTGAAACAAATTTGACAAATGCTCAAAAAAAAAGCTCGTATGGATTTGTGCAAAGAGATGTTGAAAAAGTATAACTGCGGTAGCTCAAAGGCAGAGTATAACATTGTCACAGGTGACGAATCATAGATTTATGCATATGAACCCAAAATAAAACAGCAATCGACCGTATGTGTCTTTCAAGTCAAGCCAAATCCAACAAAAGTTGTTTGTGGAAGATGTACATTTACGCAAATGATTGCGTTTTTATCGGAATAACCGGCAATGTTGCCACAGTGCCTTTAATGGTACGTTGGAGGTCAATTCTGAGTGGTATACAACCATCTGTTTGCCAACAGTGTTCAAAGAAATGAGGATAGTTAATAAGAGATGACGGATCATTTTGCATCACGAAAATGCGAGCTCTCACACATCAGCTGAAACGATGAGCTATTTGGCCACTTAAGATGTCGAATTGCTGGACAGACCACCATACAGCCCTGATTTGGCACCCAATGACTTCTTCTTATTCCCTAGCATCTAGAAAAAAATGCGGCGTCAACGTTTTTCATCGCCCGAATCAGTTGTTAAGGCGTTCAAAAATCATGTTTTGGAGGCGTCTCAATCGGAGTGGAAAAAGTGCTTCGAAAATTGGTTTGCGCACATGCAAAAGTGTATTGATCTTAAAGGAGAATATTTTGAAAACAATAAAACCATTTCCAATGATAACTTATTGTGTTTTTATTGCCGGACCCGGAATATAAATAGCAACGCTCGTAACGACATATTTCGGAATGACTACTGTAGTTGCCTGTGAAACATCTATCCCACTTCAGCGGGACAACGACTAGCATATCAAGGAAGGTACCCTTGAAGACTCGATTACGCTGATTTATCACGAGATTTATCGACAGTACCAAATGGTTTTTAAGCTCTCTCAATACTCATCATCATCATTCTTTCTTCTTTATCTTTCACACACTCACACACTCCTCCTATTTTTTTTTCTTTTAAAGGTATCACATTGCGTCTACTTATGGCATCCCAGTAAACTCATTAAACCTTACTCAAGCTATTAGATAAATAAAAATCTCCTCATTCACCCTTTGGCGACATTACGAAAGCTTTACACAGTCACATTATTTAAATTTAGTCCAAGTTATTGAAAATAGAGAGGGCGTAAGATGAGGTGATTTCTTAAGTGTACCATGACAGAATCACATAAGGGCTTAACTGACAAAAAAAAAACACGACGCGACATTGTTGAGATGGTCATTTATAATGTCGAGTAGGTGGACGAAATCGTTTACCATTAAAAGGATAAATTATATCAGCAACGAAATCCAAAGAAGTGTCTCTTGCAACATTGATATAAAATAGAGGCCTCGGAAGAACAAGAGACCTTTAGTCTTGTCAACAGAAAAACAACAATGAAACTACAACAGCCAAATGCTGTATACCGCCTTGATACTTTTATTGTTCCGTGTTCTAATGGTAACTTGCTTAGGAGGTCACTAACCCGATAACTTCACACCATTATACAAAAAAAAAACGATTTTGTTTAGAGAAAACTGTAACTGAAATTAAGATTCCACACTTGATTTGAGTTTTTGTGTTTTTTTTTATTATGAAAAAATACTTCTAGATTGATCACCCGATATGATACTAAAATATGTTTTTCTATTCATGACTTTGTATTCAGAATAAATTCAAATACCGCTTTATACCTCATAGGTGTCTGTATAAACTAAGCGAAAATTTAAGCTAGACATGTAACTAAAACACGCATTCTATAAAAATTCCAACGAAATTTTAATTTACTCATAATCACCGTAATCAAAAATGAAGTTCTCTCTGGAATGTGTTTCGTAGATATTTTCCCTTTTTCTTAGATTTTTATACTGAATTTTAAGTAGCGAAAAAAGAAACGCAAACATATAAATTTTTTTTGCGTAAAGCATTTAACATCACCCCAAATGAAAAAAAGTCGGGAGAAACAAAATCCCTCTTATTCTTGTTAAAATTCAATATTCGGAAAATAATGCTACTAACTTGCTCACCGAGACGTTTCAATTAGAGAAATTGCCTTACAGGTTTATTCCGGAATAAAAAAAAATAAATAAATGAGTCTCATCAAAAAACTGAATTATGATTTTCTCCTTAAAATAGCATTTTAAGTTCGCAAACCATAACTTTCTTTCTTGTCCAAAGAAACAGAAGATAGCGATAGAGTAAAATTTTAATAGAGAAAAATGTAGTTTGAAAACATGCAAAATTGTTCGTTATATAAGCAAAAACATTTATATGTATTTTATTATGAAATTTAAAACAATTGAATTTAAATATTTTATAACAAAGTTTTTATTTACATTTACAAAAAAAAAACAAATTTATTTATATGTATCTTTCATTTTATAGAGATCGCATTTATTTTTTGGAATTCGAAACAAACGTTATGAAACACAAAACTGTTAAAACTCAAAACGAAACAATTGTAAAGACAAACAGAATATGGAAAATAGAAAAACCATAAACAAAACCCAAAAAAAAAATCCTAATCGTCACTTACCTGTAACTCATCCCATGGTATGGCACCACATTCGTCGCAGGATATAGCCGCCACTTGAACACGTAATGTGGCATTATTGCCCTCCTTCTGTTGTATGACCTCAACCGTTGTTAATCTGAAATATAAGGGGCACATTGAGATGAATTGTAAAACATTAAACAAGGCGGGGACTATAAATGCAATTCCACCTAAAAGTAGCCATTGAAACCAAATCACGTCTTCGCCATGTACTGGCCTCTGAAGGCTCTGATGGTGAACTCAAATTGGTTTTAATCGGCTCCTCATACACTTCACTCGCCACTTCGACGGGTGATGCTTTCAGATTGCCATCATTGGTAAAGGGATTCAGACGGAACATGACATCTATGCAATCCATGGTCTTATCATCACCCATAACAATGGCAAAATTTTCGGAGTCTGAACTTATGTCACTTTGTATGGAGAATGTGTCGCTCATGTCATCCGTTTGTGCTCTCGAGGTGATTGCTGAATCAATGGAGGTCATAAAGCTGGAGAAACCTTTCTTCATGGACAAAAGACCTAGATAAATAATGCAAATATTAAGAAAAAAATACTTAAAGGGATTTTATATAAGCATGAATTTTAGAACTATTTTTATGCTCGTTTAGAAAAATTCTATCTCAATTCATTAAGAAATGTTTTTCTTTCGTCTCAATCCATTGAAACACAATTTTCGTAAAGGCAATATTTGTTTTAAAAGATGCTTGAGTATTCAATTATTTCATCTTATATAATATAGATATAAAAGATTGAAAATTCATTATTTATTTTCAATTGATAAAATTTTTTTTTATAAAAAATCGTTGTTTCTATCCATTAAATTAAATTCAGGAGTGCAAAATGTAACGAATACAAGAACATAACTTAAGAGGGTTGGAATATATATTTCTGGCCTAGGCAACAATAAGTGTTGCCTTGCGCCATCTGACATTTCCATTGGAAAGTTTGACATTTTGTAACATAAACGCACTCAGAACGTTTTGACATACGGCCATCACTTGTGTTTTTTACAGTGACTTGAAAAAATCAATTTGGCAAAAAAAAAATGGAATTAACTCGTGAACATTTTCGTGCAATCATTTTTACATTTTTCGACGTGAATTATCACGATAAGAGTGCATCGATGAACTTAAATGTTTGTATGGCAGTGAAGCACTGTCAAAAACTGGTTTAATGAATTCAATCGTGGCCGACGCTCGCTCAAAGACGAAGGTCGTGAAGGTCGTCCAAAAATGGCCGTTGTGCCAGAGAACATTGATGCCATGCGTGAACTGATAATGCAAGATCGTCATGTGACATACCGTGAGATAGAGGTATCCTTAGGCATTTCTTCCACCAGCATACATTCGATATTGAATGAGCACCTGGCCGTAAAAAAGGTTTGTTCTCGTTGGATCCCGCACAGTTTGACAATCGTTAAAAAAACGCTCGTGTCCATTGGTGCAAAGATATTTTGAAAAAATTCCATCGAGGTGCTTCAAAAGACATTTATAAGATCGTCACAGGTGACGAATCATGAATATATGCGAAACAAAACAGCAATCGACCGTGTGAGTCTTCGAAGACGCGCCAAATCCGACAAAAGCTGTTCGTGGAAGAAGCACTTCGAAGCAAATGGTCGCCTGTTTCTTCGGCAAAACTGGTCATGTGGTGACTGTTCCGCTTGAGCAACGTATGACGGTCAATTCTGAGTGGTACACCATATTTTGTTTGCCTGAAGTCTTCGGAGAAAATCGAAAAACGTACAAGAGAGGACGAATCATTGTGCACCATGGCAGTGCGAGCTCTCACCCATCGGCTCAAACCAGCGCCTTTTTGACCAGCCAAAACGTCAAATTGATGGGCCATCCGCCGTACAGCCCTGAATTGGCACCCAATGACTTCTTTTTATTCCCGCACATGAAGAAAAAATGCGTGGTCAACGATTTTCGTCGCCAGAAGATGCTGTTGAAGCGTTCAACAACCATGTTTTTTTTGGAGGTGTCGCAATCGGAGTGGAAAAAGTGCTTCGACAATTGGTTTCATGCTGGAGAATACTTTGAAACACAATAAAACCATTTTTGATGATAAATATTCGGATTTTTAATATTAGGCCAGAAATATATATAGCAGCCCTCGTATAAACAAAAACACGCATATAAGAAATTTTTTCAAACCACCGTTTAATTAATTATAACTGTTTTTAATTGTTTATAAGAAACAAAAACGCTTATAAGAAAGAAAATTTCTTCTATCAGTAGAATTGGCGTTCAACTGAAAATAATGTCCAACTTACCCGAATTGATTTCCTTCGTTATACTTGTAGCATCACTTGCCGAATTTCTTGTCGATCGATAACTTTTCGACGACGATGTGGCCGATTGTGTATAGACGCCCGTATCGAGTTTCGTAGAAGTCTGACTTATTGTAGACGAGGCCATAGTTGGTGTACTTTGAATTTGGACATTGTAACTGCAAAAGATCAATTCAAATAAATTGGCTCACCATTAAAATATGTCTAGTTTCTTTAATCTTACCCATGTGTATTTGGATTTGAAAAATGTATACCACTATCAAAGGGTGCTTCATTTGTTATTGGTGATGGTGTCTCTACGCTACCAAAGGTATTGCTTTTGATTTGCTCTAATGGTGGTGTTGGCCAAGTTATATTTGTACCTAGAAAAGTAATATGTGACATATCTTTAAGCTAAGTCGGGTTATTTTCAGGTTGCTACGCCAAATAAAGAGCAAATAATTATTGGTTAGTGTGTATAAATTACTGTAAGCATATGGTGATCTGGAAATAGGTGTCCCATCCTGATCACCACTAAATGTTATTTCTATTTCTACCCAGTGCCATGAAAATATATCGTTTGTTAGGAATTGAAAAAAGTATGAAAAAATAGTGGATAGAAAAAATTAGAGGATGAGTATTATAGAATAAATAGAAAAGAATAGACAGAGACGATGCACTCATGAATAGGAGTTTTTATCCTTAAAAGGCCCAGGAAAAAAATTTATTAATACAAACTTGAGCTTTAAAAGATTCCCTCCTGGCTATTATCTATTGAATTAAATTGTGTGAAATGTAAATTCCGCATTTTAAAAAGTTGTATTTTGTACCCTAAACCCCAAAATAAACACAAAGCTTAGCTGACCAAAAAGAATTCATATTGGGAGAGTTATTAAAGAAGTTTAAACAAATACAAGGGAGACCTACAGAGATCATCATAAGCTAATTACATCACATCAATAGAGTGTTAATTTTGTTGCATGGTTTAGAAGAAACCTCTCGAAAGACCTTAAAGTTAAATAGTCATTCAAGACACAAATGGTAAGTGGACTAAATCACAACCAGAAGCTTTGATCATATTTTCTAGACACTTCACAAAATGTATAGATGCAAACACCAACTTCGATACAGATTCATTGCCTACATCGAAAATGCATCAATATAAAGAAGTGTGTTAAGATAAATAAGTTATTAAATAAATATTTATCCGGAATAAATTAAAATGACCCCGTACACCTTTAACGCATTCATGTCACCACGACATGCCATACCTCAGCTATTAGTTTCAATCATTTCGCATCTTGCCAATATAACAAGGAATGCTTGCGGCAGACCTATATATATATCATTAGGCCCACCTAACGGGCCATTAAAATTGAAATTTGAACAACCGATTATTTCGACTTTAAAAGTTGTAAGTAGAATAAAATTCATTATTATTTTTATTTTCAGGTTTATGTTTGACATTTGCAAAATGAGACGCTGTACGCTCAAACAAAATTGGGAAATATTTAGTACTAACTCCCAAAGTAGTGAGTCTTTAACGCAAACTGTAAAAAACGTTTATAGAAATGGATCGTTATTGGACAAACCAACCCGACTACGTTCTCATCCAGTGCAGCATCCATCAACATCAACTCGTCATCTTTCCCAGGAAGTGAATATTTCTCGCACTTCTATGAGAAAAAAGGCTTACAAAGTTCAATTGGTCTAAGAACTAAAGCCTCATGACCAAACGATGCGTTTTCGATTCGCCCAATGGGTTGAAGATTGTTTGGCAGGAGGTGAAGAATTTCACCGAAAAATCGTGTTTTCAAAAAAAGCTCATTTTCATCTCGGTGGCTATGCCAATAAGCAAAATTGCCTCAAATAGGGTTAAGAGTACCCACACGTGACTATCGAAAAGCCAAAGCATCAACAACGAGTCACTGTTTGGTGTGGATTTTGGGCCTGCGGCATCAAAGGGCCATTTGTTTTGAAAATGAGCAAGAAGTCGCCGTTACCGTCAAAGGTGAGCGTTACCGTAAGTCATATGAATTATATTGAGTTCCATTATTAAATTATCAAAGTTCAACTTTTCCAACGAAACCATTAATTTGAAAAAAAATATCAGTAATTCTTACGGCCGATTCAAATTTAGAATGGCCAATTAGAAATTTTAAATGGCCCACCCTTTATATAGCTTTAGAAAGGTTAAGGCACATGTTAAGACCGGCATATGTCTTCAAAAGATTTAAGACCTATCAGCTTTTCTTTTGTAAACTCTTAAGAACTTCTACAGCATCTTTATTTGGCAGAGTTTTTTATACCCTCCAACAAAGGGTAGATGGTGCGAGTATATTAAATTTATCATTCCGTTGCAATACCACGAGATATTAACCGGGAACCCTAAAGTGTTTATATTTTGGATCGTCGGTAAATTCTAAGACGATCTAGACCATCCATCCGTGTGTCTGTTTAAAGCACGATAGCGGACAATCGTATTAAATTAGGATCCTGCAATTTTGCATAATGGCGACTTATGGTCATAAGTTGTTTGGAACAGTAAATGGGCGAAATCGACCCAGGGGGAAACAATTTTCCATTAAGGTACCTTGGTAAAAAAAGATTTTTTAGAGAATTTGCTTTACAAATCACAATTTTTTGGTAGACGAAAAATGGTTTAAACGGGTACACACTAAATTCCTCAATATGGGGCGTAGTTGCTTGACTTTTGGCTCATGTGACCCAAAAAACGTACCGCGTGGTTAAAACGGGCCATCAAATGTCAATGTGGTCAAATTAAAGCAAATTTGGCTACGAACCCTAAGATAAAACAATTTTGATGTTTGGGCCATAAGGACCCAAAAGGCAATATAAGGTTCGGATGGCAATACTCAACAACGTTATTATTTTTTTGTAGAAGGATCATTTTACTATTAAACACTAAATTGTAAAATCTTTCACAATAAATCATTTCGTTTAAGAAAATCCTAGTATTCTTATTTGATCTACCTCAATTCTATCTAAAAGTTAAATAGTTTTTAATAATTTTTTTAAACAGAAAAAGACGAAGAGTGGATGGTATATTAAATTTGTCATTTAATTTGCAACACCAAAAAATATTAATCGGAGACCCTATAATGTTTATATATTATTGACCGCCGTAAAATTCTAAGACGGTATTGACGATAGCGGTCAAATGATTCATCGTAAGATATTAAAATTTTGAAAATAGAAAAAAATCGGCCAAGCTTAAAAAAAAAATTCCTTTAAGGGACTAAAGAAATCTCAGAAAAAATTAAACTTTTTTAAGTGTTTGCTTACATTCGTACAATGGTTAGAATAGGTACTGTTAGTTGGGACGCACTTAATACCTCGTAGTAGCCGGACGTTGTTTCTCATGTAACCAAAAACCGCCACGCATGGTCAGTATGAACATATGGACACTCAAATTAAAGAAATTTTTCAGTAATTTCAAAGTTCCAGTTGAGCTAGGGGACGAACGCCTGGAACCAATGGGACCAAAAATCGCCAATTTTTTCGCTGTAGCAGCATTATCGGTAAGATAAAGATGTATCAAATCATAGTTGCGTTGGTTATTGGTCTATCAACACATACGAATGTAGTATGAGTCCCTCCGAACGAAAATGACAAGGCTTATAAAATGTTAATTTTCTAGAGTAGTTCCGGTAAACAAGAAAGATACTGTTTATGCGGAAACTAACTTTAAGTCTATCTCTTTTCTGCCATTTTATCCATCAGATGTCATTCTACTTGGAGAGGAACTCGTTGATCAATGATGGTAAGAGTGTATTTAGATTTTACAGAATAACTTAATCCTTTTTATTGGCACTATCCATAAAAATGTGCGGGGCGATTAAGTTTCAGTTCTTTTATATTTGAAACTAGAAAAGGAGTTAGATAGAATGGACTACTTCGCATTAATAAATTATTTAGCCTTTAGAGATTGTCAAGTAATGTCTGTTGTTTAATAAATTTGTATCTAACAAAAATGTAATAGCAGGTTTGAGGATGAGATATTGGGTGTCATTTTGACGCTTTTATGCTATTTTAGCCCTGATTTGCGCCATTTGATTTGCAAATTTTTAAACTTCACGAATAAGACTATAACTTATTTTTTTTCTACAAATATTCGTTGAAATTTCACATGATAAACTCATATAGAATGACAAAGCTTATAAAATCTAGATTTTCCAGAGTAGTTCCGGTAACAAATTTTAGGCCTATTTCTTTTCTCCGATTTTATCAAAAGTGGTCGAGTTTATTGTGAAGCAACCGATGTCAGACTACTTGGAGAGAAACTCGTTCATCAATGATGGTCAGTGTGTCTGTTCGGGATCATTATCTTGTAACTAATTCTACAGTTTTAGAAATTAATCCTTGTTGTTGGGTCTGACTGGCACTATCCGTAAAATTGTGCGTGGCGAATAAAATTTCAGTTGTTTTACCTTTGAATCTGGAAAATGGTTATGATAGAGTGGACTATTTCACATTAATTAATAAGTTGCTTAGCATTTACAGATTGTCAAGTAGTTGTGGCTTGTTTGGGGATTTAATTGAATGATAAGTTGTGTGTTTGAGAGTCACATGTACATGGTGGACTCTAGAGACCACTGCTTCACTGTGTGATAATCAATAGATGGTTTTGTCATATGCTTTATTAGAAATGTCAATACTGTAGAATTTTATACAAGATAATGATCCCAAACACACCTTTAAAGTGGCTAACAATTGGTTTTGTGCAATAAAATGTAATTTTAATGCAATGACCAAAATACACTGATGAATTTCTTAGATGGTTTCAAGATGCATTGAATTATTTTACAAATCATTTGCCACGATGAATCTAGGATGTTATAAAGGGTGATCCATCTAAAGGTATTTTTTCAGAACAAAAAAAATATAAAAATTCAAATCAAGTGTGGAATCTTTATTGGTAATTTGAAAGGACATTTTATGGTATTTTTGTTTTGAAAATAATTTCCTTCAAATGTTGGCAACTGTATTATGGAAATGAGCGTTCGGTGGGAAACGGGAAGATCCGCTGTTTTCGACGAAAAATTTGTTTAGTGATGAGGACCATTTCTGGCTCAACGGCAAAGCCAATAAACAAAATTGCCGCTTTTGGGCTGAAGAGCAATACGAGGTTCAAGAGGTGCCATTATAGCCAGAGAAAACCACAGTTTGGTGTGGTTTATAAGCTGGTGAAATCATCGGTGCATATTTTTTCAAAAATGATGATGGCCGGAACGTAACCGTGAATGGTGCTCGCTATTGCGCCATAATATCGATTTTTATGCTACCTGAAATCGAAGCCCGTAATCTTGACGACACTTGGTTTCAACAGGACGGTGCCACTTACCATACAGCTGCTCAAACAATGGATCTATTGAAAGGTCATTTCGAAAAGCAGCTAATTTTCACGTTAGTTGGCCGCCTAGATCGAGTGATCACACCTTCAGACATTTTTCTTCGGGGTTACGTAAAGTCCAAAGTCTATGCTGACAAACCAGCTACGATTCAGGTTTAGGAATCTAACATTACGTGTGTCATTAAAGCCATACCGGTCGAAATGCTCGAATGAGTCATCCAAAATTGGACCCTCAGAATGGAATCCCTGAGGCGTAGTTGCGGCCAACATTTGAAGGAAATTATATTCAAAAAATAAATGCCATAAAATGTCGTTTCAAATTACCAATAAAGATTTCACACTTGATTTGAATTTTTATATTTTATTTTTGTTCTGAAAAATGCCTCTAGATGGATCACCCTATGTAAGAGAATAGTTACGCAACGAAATTTTTCGATTTGACTATTTTAGGAACACATGATAATAATAGAACCTAATCCACTGATTTATTAAGCTTACTTCTGAAATATGCCTTAGAGAAATTTTATTCTTTTTATGAATTTATCAGTTTTCCATTTCTATAGTATACAAACGCCGTGCCTCTATTACCTAAAATTCTCAAGCTTGTTTGTTTTCTACTACCACTGCGGATGCCTCTATTTTTACATTTGCACTGCATTACTCGTAACTTATACACATTTAAAAACAGTGATTGTTCAGACGCCCTACTCCAAAAACGTAAGCCTTGCGGAAAATATGTTGGTATTATCTTCCAATTTACTTAAAGGGCAAAAAAAACCTTACAAAGAATTTCTATTTCGACAGATTTACCCAAGCTACTTAATTATTTTCTTTTACCCTCTTTCGTATTTCATAATGTAAAGTAAAAACAAAAGAAAAAAATTATTGAACATGCCATATGTAGTAAAGTATACAAATTTGTAGTAGGGTGCCATAAGATAAATTATGAAAACAACATCAAGATCATTTTTTCGGAAAACATATAAAGAAGAAGAGAAAATATGAATCACGTAAAGGAAAGAAAGCAATATACTAAATGTGATGGAAAGGAACAACACAAAACTAAAGGAGCGCGCACAAAAGTATTGAAAGAAAGAAAGATATAGGGCCATAAATAAAAATCAAAAATACTCTTACTATTTATATGTAAATCATCACCCAAACTAGCTGAATCAGGTAAGACACTTTCAGCATCACCACCGCTTGATTCCTTACCGGGTGTTGGAGACGGCATAACAAATGTCACCTCAATTTGTGGCACAACACAACCCAATATCAACGATTTGCTAGTGTTTTGCTAAAAATGACAACGAAAAACGAAACGGTTAATAAAACAAATGGCAAACAAACCAAAAAATATCCTCCTCTTTAAAGGAGAAATAAGACCAGTCTGTTGATAACTTAGCAAACCTTTTGTAAAATTCTCTCAGCATCCAGTGACAAATAGGTAGACATTTCACTAAACTCCTCGGCCAGACGCAGCAGGAACAAATATTGATAGTGATCAATCTGTACGCTAACTAAATTGGAGATGTGAGCAATGGCGTGAACATCCGCCGTACGTTCGGCAGCCGTATTGGAGGATGTCTGCGATTTACGATCTACATGTATGTCTTCTTCGCTGTCCAGGAATGGATTGCGTGGCAATTTTGTATTGCTGTTGGCAAAATCTAAACGATGTACATGCGCGTCCACCGATGATGCTGTTCCCTTTGCTGTTGAAGCTGCAGATTGCGAACCATCGTCACCGCTGCCCTTACGACTACCCGCCTTACTTTGTGGCTCATTCGAGGCCACTGCTCCCGTGCCCGAGTGCAGCCACAGCGTTATGGGTACGGCATCAACAAATGGTATGGATTTATTAGCACCCAAGGAACGAGCGCCCAGAAAATCAATCCATACCGGATCAAATTTTATACACCAGACATCTCTTGGTTCAGACCACATAGCGTAACGTGATAAGTTTTGCAAGGATGCCGATTTCGGTATAGATGAAGAACGCTGGTGGGCGTTGGCATTCAACGCTGGACCTTCAGCCGAAGCGCCCACATCCGTAGCGGCCACATGCGACAGTATGCGATCGGTTACAATGCACATGTCGCCGCTGGCAGAGGGGAACCCGGTACCGAAGACCAATGATCCCTCCTGCAGTGAATGTAAGGCTTGAGCGAGATCAGCACGAGAAGAACCCATTTCACGTATATTGGTTAAAGCAAAACGTGATATTTGTATTTGCATCATTTTCGGACGATCCTTCTGATTGGGCGTCTCCAAAGAGGATTCAATTACAATACGGGGCATTATGGCCTCCACTTTAACGTCCATATACATAAGACTAGGTTCGTTTTCGGGTTCTTCATTATACAGTGAGAATTTTGATGAGCCCTTGAGCGTAGTGGCCTGTGAACCATGCGATCCGATGGTGGACGGTGATCCCATAGCTGCTGAATTCGTCGGTGATACCGCAATGCTGGTGCGCAACAGACTCTCATGTAGATTCAAAGCAAAGGAATTTAGCCACAATATGGAACACAAATCGAAGTGGACTTGCAGCGGGTTGATGTGTACGAATACCTTGGACGGCGGTACTGTAATAAAGCGAAGACAATGTGAATAGTTTTCCAAATAAGAAAATAAGTGTAAACTTACAGGGAAATATAAAATCGCCAGGATAATAAAAGTACGTGAACTCGGCATGTAGTATTGGCATCTCAGCTGGGAATGAATAGCGATCCTTATCACCTATAACAATTGAGGAATGGAAGATTTAAAAGCAGCAGGTAATAACGAGAAACATGAATTGAATAAACAGAAATTACAAATAATAGAATACATTTAGGAAAAATATAAAGAGATATTTGACTAAAGTTCTTTTATTATTTATAACTATTCAAAGCCGAAGTATTATTTATGTATTCATTTAATCAAATACTTATGTTACTCGAACAAGTGGTATTTCCTTCTGAGCAAAAGTAAGTGATATTGAAACACAAATCTGTGGCACTATTGAAGCGTAGGGTGGATATTAGCAACGTCTTACAAGACGAATCATGACCAAACTAGGGTCATCAGACATAGAAATAATTGTTCTTTCGTCGTATTCTTGACAAAATATTCAAGCCATCCCGTGATATAATTTTTTTTACCGAAATTCCTTAAGCTGACAGTGCAAAATATATCGGTCTAATACTAGACAGGAAGTAGAAGTTTATGTTAAACATTTTGGACAGAACAAGATACAGGGTAGCCGATGAATATTTCCACAACAAAAAGTTATATAGTCTCTCCTGTGTAACTAATCTGCGCAATTTTTATTTTAGAGATTAAATTCAAGTTGATTGTTTTCACGCATTGAAGTCTGCCATTTCCATTGAAAGACAGTTTAGGCTCACAGGCAATCCTCCTGAGGCGGGTTTAAAACTTTTCCTCAGTTCAGGCCGAGCCCGAACCGGTTTTGAACCGAACCATATAATTCTTTGTACATGAAATCAACCGTAAACCAAACCGCTGTTTGCTTACTAATTGTCGAACCGAACCAAAAACCGCAAATAATTATAAAACAACAATTTACTTGGTTCACAACAAAAAAATTGTTACATGAAAAGCGTTTTTGCATATAACGTATTATTGTAAAGGGTGGTTAAATTTTAAGGGCAGATGTTAAATGTGAACCACACCTAAACGTCAAGTTTTTTTCTGCATTTCATTTGATATTTCTCAATTTCAGAATAATTCAATTTGAACCATGGAATGATATACAAGCGAGCAACGCGTTAAAGTTATTCAGGCTTATTATGAAAATGAAAATCAATTTTCGAAGAGAATCATCTTTAGTGATGAGGCACATTTTCACCTCAGTGGATTCGTCAATAAGCAGAATTGCCGCATTTGGGCGAATGATAATCCAAGAGTGATTGTCGAAAAAACAATGCACCCACAGAGAGTGACTGTTTGGTGCGGTTTATGGGCTGGCGGCATCATCAGGCAGTTACAGTGATTGGTGTTCGCTATCGTGAGATGATGACAAACTTTTTATGGCCCAAATTGAAAGATATGGATGTGGACGATATGTTGTTTCAACAGGACGGTGTCACTTGCCACACAGCTAACGACACGAAAGCTCTTTTGCGCGACAAATTCAATGGCCATGTTATCTCACGTCGTGGCGAAGTTAATTGACCGCCAAGATCATGTGATTTGACACCGTTCTTTGGGGTTATTTGAAAAAAGGTGTACGCCGATAAGCTAGCAACAATTTGAGAGCTAAAGGATGAGTTAATTCGGCACATTAACGACATAGAACCTCAATTAAGCCTCAGCGTCATCGAAAATTTTGACCATCGGATGGAGGTGTGCCGCCGAGGTCGCGGCGGCCATTTGGCCGATATTTTGTTTCATACATAATTGAACCAAACCAATATTATCATAATAAAAAGAAATGACAATAATTTCCTTAATAATTTGAGTTTTATTCAAAATCAACATCGGCCCTTAAAATTTAACCACCCTTTATTAATGTGCCTAACTATTCTTTTAGTTTTATTTACACACCCTAGTGTTATTTTCATTAAAAAAATATTTATTTTCTTTGATTTTTTAAACCAATTATAAAGAAATGAACCGAAGCAGAAGAACGGTTCAAGAGTCTCTGCTACACCAGATGATCAAGGAGATTCGACAAGGAGCTTTTCTGCTCCAATAGGTTTCAGCAGTCACTACAGACAATTTTCCATAAAGAATTTCATTCATTTCACATTTCGACTGTTTCGGGTCGAATCTCTTCAATGGCAACTTCGATTGTCGCTTCAATTGTCTCTGAATGCTTTGTATTACATTGATCCTTAATAACACCCCACAGAAAATAATCCAAAGGGCTCAAGTCGCAGCTCCTAGACGGCCAACTGACATCACAAATTCGTGCGTAAAATATCGACGGTTGCGTAGGATGTATGACATTTGGCCCCGTATAAATGAATTCTCATGAATTTTTGGAAACTAAAATTTGTTGAGCTTGACGCGGCAACGCTCACTGTTGACGGTAGCGGCGGCTCCTTGCTCATTTTCGAAGAAAAATGGCCCAATGTTGCCGCCAGCCGAAAATCCACAGCAAACAGTTACTCGTTGTGGATGCTGTGGCTTGTCGATAATCACGTGTGGGTTCTCTAAACCCTATTTGAGGCAATTTTGCTTATTGGCATAGCCACCGAGATGAAAAAGAGCTTCATCTGAAAACACGATTTTTCGGTAAAATTCTTCATCTCTTGCCAAGCAATCTTCAGCCCATTGGGCGATGGTCATGAGCCTCGGTAAAAGCCTTTATACCAAGGTCTTTATGCCAAATTCTTCCCAAATTCTTCCCTGAGAACGAAGACGAGTTGATGCTGTTGGGTACTCGAGGACATTCTCAGCCACAACTGCAATGTGTTCGATTAAATACACTGGACGGGATCGTACTTGGGTTGGTTTGTCCAATAACGATACATTTTCATGAAGTCGCTTCACACATTGACGTACAAACTGAACTGAAGACCGATCTCTTCTCAAAAACTTTTCTCGTAAACTTCTTACAGTTTTCGATTAGACTCACTACGCTTCTTTAGAAGTAAGTTTTAATATTTTCCAATTTTGTTCGAACTTATAGCGTCCCATTTTGCAATTATCAAACATAAATCTGAAAATTAAAATTGATATTATTCTACCGTTCAAAGTCAAAGTAATCAATTCAAATTTAAAATTTTTAAAGGTCCACCCTATAGTTGGACTACCATTTAGCTCTCACAAATACGTTTAACCAATGTACGAAGGTTGCTAAATATATTTCTGGCCTAGACACTAAGTGTTACCTGGCGCCATCTGACATTCCTATTGGAAAGTTTGACATTTATAATTATCGAACGTTTTGACGTATAACCATCATTTCTGTTGTTTACAGTGACATGAAAAAAATCAATCTGGCAAAAAATTGGAATTAACTCGTGAACATTTTCGTGCGATCATTTTTCACAACTTTCGACGCGGATTATCACGGCAAGAGTGCATCGATAAACTTAAATCTTTGTATGCAGATGAAGCACCATCCTATATCGTGGCAGACGCTCGCTCAAATAGCGGCCGTTGTGCCAGAGAACATTGATGCCGTGCGTGAACTGGTAATGCAAGATCGTCACGTGGCATACCGTGAGATAGAGGCATCTTTGGGCATTTCTTCCACCAGCATACATTCGATATTGCATGAACACCTGGCCGTAAAAAAGGTTTGTTCTCGTTGGATCCCGCACAATTTGACAATCGCTCATAAAAAGGCTTGTGTCGATCGGTACAATGAAATTTTGAAAAAATACGATCGCTTCGAGAGACCTTTCTAAGATCGTAAGGTGACGAATCATGGATCTTTGCGTATGAGCCCGAAACAAAACAGCAATCGACCGTGTGGGTCTTCGAATACGAGTTAAATCCAACGAAAGTTGTTCGTGGGAGAAGCACTTCAAAGCAAATAGTCGCCTGTTTCTGGTCATGTGGCGACTGTTCCGCTTGAGCAACGTAGAAATCATTGTAAACTATGACAAGGCGAGCATTCACACATCGCCTCAAACCATCGCCTTTTTGACCGGTCAAAACGTCGAATTGATGGGTTATCCGCCGTACAGCCCTGACTTGGCACCCAATGACTTCTTTTTATTCCCGCACATCAAGAAAAAAATGGGTGGTCAATAATTTTCGTCGCCAGAAGATGCTGTTGAAGCGTTCAAAAACCATGTTTTGGAAGTTCTCAATCGGAGTGGAAAAAGTGCTTTGAAAATTGGTTTGAGCGCATGCAAAAGTGCATAATCATGCTGGAGAATACTTTGAAAAACAATAAAACCATTTTTGATGATAAATATTCGCATATGCATTATTAGGCCAGAAATATATATAGCAGCCCTCGATAATAAATAAATTCCAGCTTGTAAACGTTCGGGTTGATATCGCCAACCTACAATTAAAAATAAAGTTCGAATTAGACTTCTTTCAAAAAATAAATAAAATATAAATAATCTTATTCTTCTAAATGTTGGGGTCTATTCTGAGACATAGCACTGATATATATTGTGGTATGAAAATCAATTCGTTTAAATTCATGACGACATGGTATTTAAATTTTGATAAAGACGTTGTATACGGACTGCTAATTGATTGATTTTACTTCTTTTGCATATATTAGTATGAAAAAAAAATTCTGTTCTTTAGAAATTGTATGAACCTTGCCGACCTGATTGATATTGGCATGTCTTCTTTAGGTTTTAGCTCGGGCGCCCAAAATGCTACAATGGCAAAATGATATTTACTGCCGTCACCACCCCTTTAGGGAGCAAATGGAGAAACTTCTCTCAAATAAGTTTGCACGATTTACTGGCCGTTGCCTATTGCTTAGAGCTTTCTTCGAACGGCTATTGTATTTAAGAGAGCCGAGCCAAAATCTCAGCCAAATCGTAGAAATAAATTCTTAAAAAAATTGGTGAAATTTAAGTATCCATGTGTCTATATTTGGGGCTCGTTAAAACGAAGGGTTTTGCACCTAGTAAATGACTATACTAGGAAGAGATTTAACTATTAGTCATGTAAAAGCTTCACTTTAAAATTCATACCCGTTAGAGCTGCCATTAAACAATTGGTTCCGGTCATTGAGTATTAGAGTGGGTCGATTTGTAAGGACAACAATATGTCGATATTGTGCCACGGACTTGATAGCTTTTGGCATGATGAAAAAAAGTTTCACTACGACAAACCAAAACAATCATTTTCGAGGCAAGACTTTTATTAAACTTTTATTTTCTATTTTTTTTGTAGGTAATAAAAATATTTTTTTTGAATATTACCTTTCTACTCCTGTACCACAGTGAGGTTAGGGTATACAAGTGATTAAATAAAATATACTAGCTGCCGAAAATTGAAAAATTTACCAATTTCCGACTCCAAAGCCCTGCTAATAAAAATCTTCGACACAAAATTGTGCGCTTTTGGTGTCGGTAATACGTTTGCTCGATTTATATCGAGCTTTCTTAGAGATCGCACTATTTGTTACAGATGGGCTCTCATCCAACACATATAGGCTGACTGCAGGTGTACCACAGGGCTCTGTCCTTTCTCCCTCTTTATTTCTTATTTTCATTGACCAGCTTTTGGGTCAGACCGTGAATCCAATCTACTCTTTCGCAGATGATAGTAACCTCCGCCATTCATATTCATTCGACCGTAGGCCGAGTCTTTAAGATATTGAAGAGAAAAGGCGAATTATGGATGAGACACTTGGCCGGGATCTACTGGCCATTTCCGAATGGTTTCGAGAGAATTGAGTAGATTTTAATGCACGTAAGACACAGTGCTGCTTGTTGTCTCACACGCGATTCGCTGTCAATTTCTATAGATGGTACGGATATTGAACAATCAGAAGCTCTCGATGTTCTGGGCATGAAAATAGATGCTCCTTGAGCGAGACATGTATTCGAAGTGTCGAAAGAAGCACTCAAGTGCATAGGCTTTTTAAAGCGGAGCAAGAAATATTTCACTCCTTCTGATCTTTTCAAAATCTATACAACTTACATCAGGCCAAAGATGGAATACAACTCCCATATATGGGCTGGTGCTCCAAAATCATCCTTGGAGCTACTTGACCGTGTTCAAAGCAGAGCGATGGTGCTGATAGGTGACAGTAGGGTATCCAGCTCTATTGTTTCCCTTGATAATCGTCGGAATGTGGGTTGCGTGACGCTGTTCTATCGTTACTTTCATGGTGTGTGTTCATCAGACATCCGTCGCCTTATTCCTGACGTGAGGATGTTCGGCAGGGATACGCGACTTTCTAGGAATTCACATCCGTGTGTTATCGATTGGCCAGTTGACCGCACTATACACTACAGATCAAATTCGTTTTTCGCTCGTACAGTCCGTATGTGGAATCGACTTCCGGCAAATGTGTTTCCCACTAATTGCGACATCCAGAAGTTCAAGGCAAGCGTCAATAATCATTACTCCCTCTTTCCCCCTCCGATCCTTTACTTTACACTCGCCAACGCAATGCACCGCATGTATAGGGGGGCATCCCCTGGGTGTTGGTTATTTAAAAAAAAAAAACTTTCTAATCCTACGAAAGGGTCAGTCATTAGTAGCCTTTAACACACTTTACCACTAGCGCAGTTAATAGTCAAAGGCCATTGAAAAGAAAACTGCAAGTTTTTTTCTTCAAAATTTTATCATAATAAATGTGTTTCCAGAATAATGAATTCATAACAAACGGGTAAAACAAACGGAACAGAACCAAAGAGGGCCGAACGAACACAAATTGTTGCATGCAAAAGAAAACGAACAACCGAGAATATGTAAATCACCTGGTTTTATTTTCCTTTTATGTTGTGCTATAAATACAATTTTTAACCAATTTTGTAGTTGTTGTCGATGTTTTGTATTGTTTTGTTCACATCCGATTACGTAGTAAAGCGAAATAAAAGAAGAATGACACAGAAATGGCAAATAGCATCAAGAGTTGGCAATAGTTGTTGGTGGAAGGGGCAGCGGGAACATCAACAATCCGGCACGATGGTTTGTTGCATGTTAGTTTTTGTTGAATTATCCCCCACCACCAATTCGAAAAAGCCAGACAACAACAGAAATTATGCATTTTGTAAAAAAAAAAAATATGGAAATGCCCACAAAGGGGAAAAACGGGAAAAAGACAAAGCATGTTTAAATATGAGGAAGAGATAGAAGCATTATAAAGAAATTAGTACCATACAAACACGCACACTAATACAAGTAGTTATAGTAAGTTTGGTACTTGTATTAAAGTATAGCTAAACTGTTATACTGATTCATTTGGTTAGTTCCTGCATACATACATATGCTAATTTGATGTGCAACAGACCCCTTTAGGGTTCACTTACCCGATAAGAACTCTTTTGGCATTTGCTTTTTGCCCGATGTGGTGACACGATACAATTGGAAATCTTCTATGCGCAAAATAACACACGAACTCATCAGCTTGGCTAAATTATCCAATATGGACTTTTGCTGATAATTCTGCGACACATGACTGCTGGCAGAACCGCCCGATCCTGCCGAACCGGCATTACTGGCTGCCGCTGTTGGGGTGTTACTACCCGTGGAAGCGCCTGTAGCTTGCTGTTGCTTATTGGCATATGTCGTTGCTAAATTAGCAGCATTGAGTGTAATGGGAGAATTAGGTGTACTGCGTTCGAGCGGAGCATGGGTAGACGGACGATTTGGTTGACTTAGATTGAGCACTGCTTCGCGAAAAGCGTTTAGGGATTCTTTCAGCCACAGTGCTGGAGAGACCGAGGCCTCTTTGTATCTGTAAAAGGAGAAAAAATCAATTCAAGAAGATAATTTTGAAAAAACAAATTTGGTTTCATACTTAGCCCAATGAGATCTATCGGATTTGGCTAAATGGTAAGGATAATAATCCACTTGGAATGCTTGAACGGAAATTTGTAAAGCGCCTCCTTTATCCAGATCTGGAAAACTAGAACGACCATCTGCAAAAAAGTGAAAAGGAATTAGAATGCATAACCACAAATTAAAAAAAAAAAATCGGAAGAAGTTAATAATGTCAGCTGTTATACTCGCCTAAGGGCTCAATATTTTTGGAGTCGCCACGGGATCAAGTCCGGTAATCAAAATAATCCATTTAAAGATTCGTAATTAAATGTCTATGTAATTTTTAGTCTTTTAAAGGGTGGTACAACCGTAATGCACGATCTTAATTGTGAAGTTTTTTTCCCAATTTAATTTGACATTTTTCTTTGTTTCAGTGACCATGGAGAGGTACACAATTGAGCATCGCGTTAAGATTGTTGAAGATTTTAACGACAATGATCGTTCAAATCAAAATTCATTTGGAGCACTTCGTGATTTTTTCGGTCAGTATAGTCGACCAAATGTGTCCACAACCACGAGAATTGTGCGCAAATTTCAGCAGACCGGGTCTATAGGAAATGTTTAAACATCTGTACATGATCGCCCAGTTTGCTATGTCATCGGTCTGTACTCCTTTGAAAAAAAGGCCAGCCAAACAGTTTCCGTGAGTGGTGATCGGGATAGTGCACTTCTTGTGGCCAGAAATTGAGTATGTGGATCTGGACGGTATGTGGTTCCATCAGGATGGAGAAACTTGCCACACAGCCAAAGAAAAAAATGCTCTTTTGCGCGAGAAATTCAACGGTGTGTTAAATTTCGTCGTGACGTTGTTAAATAGCCGCTACGATCATGTGATTTGACACCGACGGAATTATTTTTTGGGGGATATATAAATGAAAAAGTGTACGTCAATAAGTCAAGAACAATTCAAGAGCTAAAGAATGATGTGATTCGGCACATTAGCGACATTGAACCTTTAACATAAGGCATCTTTGAAAATATGGAGCATCGGTGGTATGCCACCGAAGCCCTAGCGAGCATTTGGTCGAGATTTTGTTTCAGACATATTTGTCATAGATCCTTCTACTCGTATCATACGAGGGCATATCCATAATATCGTCGTGACGTTGTTAAATAGCCGCTACGATCATGTGATTTGACACCGACGGAACTCTTTCTTTGGGGATATATAAATGAAAAAGTGTACGTCAATAAGTCAAGTACAATTCAAGAGCTAAAGAATGATGTAATTCGGCACATTGGCGACATTGAACCTTAACGATGTCTTAGTCGTTGAAAATATGGAGCATCGGAGGTATGCCACCGAAGCCGTAGCGAGCATTTGACCGAGATTTTGTTTCACACATATTTGTCATAGATCCTTCTACTCGTATCATACGAGGGCATATCCATAATACCGTGACTTTTCCAGGTTTCCTCGTAGTTATATGAAATGAAACACTGCTGCCATCTGTTAATAGACTACTGTCAAGTTTTGAGAGAGTTCTGTCATTTAGTTTGTGTGTGGATTTTGTTAAAAATAGAAAAAAAGTGAATTTCGAGTGCTCATTAAACATTATTTTTTGCGGAAAAAACCAAGGAAAATCTTCATCAATCAAACGAAGGAAAAGCTTGATAAATACTATGGGGACACCGATATCGATATCAATGGTAAACAAGTAAAAATGTTAAGTTTGGCTGTGCCGAACTTTGGATACCCTCCACCAGATGTCCAAATAAAACCAAATTTGGTGCGGAAGTGTGTTCTATATAGAAATCTTTATGTGCAAAATTTCATTTCGATAGGTCAAGCTTGTGGTGAGTTATCGTCATATTATTTCTCAAAGCCCATGAGACCGTTTGTGTGGGAGGTACCAGTAGAACTTTTCCGATCTCAACAGAATTTGGCGCAGAGGTGTGTTCTATATAAAAATCTTTATGTAGAAAATTTCATCTCGATAGGTCAAGTTTGTAGTGAGTTATTGTCATATTATTTTTCAAGGTCCATGAGACCGTTTGTGTGGGAGGTACCAGTAGGGCTTGTCCGATCTCAACCGAAGTAGAAGTGTGTTGTATGTAGAAATCTTGATGTGTAAAATTTCATTTCGATAGGTCAAGTTTGTGGTGAGCTATAGCCATATCATTTCTCAAGGCCCATAAGGCCGTTTGTATGGGAGGTACAAGAAATGGAGGCCCAATCTAAACCATTTTTACATAGATGATTGCGCCTTTATAGAGATTATTATTTGCAAAATTTCAGTGATTTTGCTCAAGAAACTGGACGGATATTTCCAAATAAAAAACTAATTTTTATGAGGTAGTATCGGTTGAGGGTCTCCAACTTCCCGTAGAGCTATATAGCCCATTTTCAATACCACCCATGCTAGGCACAGGTTTGTGCCAAATTTCAGCTCCCTAGCAGGCTCTATCTTGTTTTCAACAGACGGACAGCCGGACTGGCTAGATCGTCTTAGAATTTTTTACTTTGTTGGGTCTCCGATGATTATTTCAAGGTGTTACAGACAGAATGACAAAACTAATATACCCTCCATTGTATGGTGGAGGGTATAAAAAGTGGTTGTGCAAGTACAAATGACGCTGAATGTTCTGGACGGCCAATTGAGGTCGAAAAAATGCACGGTGTGGTGTTGGCCGATTGAAGAGTAAGTGTGCCTGAGATTGTTATTGCCATACGCATTTCATATGGGAGTGTGGAGTTCGATTTTACATGATCAGTTTGGTTTAAGAAAGCTGCCTGCAAGATGCCTGCCGCGTTTTCTTTCAAATGACCATATAAGTAAACGTAATCGTGTGAGAACTTCAAAAATTCGAATGAATTCTTGCTGCGTTTTGTAACTGTGGATGAAACATGCATCCATTACAACACTCCGGAGACTAAGCAGCAGTCTAAACAATAGGTTTTTCCGGGTAAACCGGCTCCGAAGAAGGTCAATGTAACTTTGTCGGCCAATATGGTGATGGCAACAGTTTTTGGGATGCACGCGCTATAATCCACATCGATTACCTTCAAACGGGAAAAACAATAAACAGCGAATATTTGGCCAACTTATTGGACTGATTAACCGTGATTTTTTTTAAAAAAAGTTATTTTTTTATCAAGATAATGCTCGGTTGCAACCTCAATGGCAAAATTGCATGAATTATGTTACGAATTGGTACCCCATGCGCCATATTTCCCGGCTTTAGCTCCTAGTGACTATTTCCTGTTTCCAAACCTAAAGAAATGGCTCGGTGGAAAGAGATTCAGCTTCAACGATGGAATTATTGATCAAACAAATGCTAATTTTAGTGACCTCGAAAAATCCTATTTTTCGGAAGGGATACAAAAATTAAAGAAACGTTTAACTAAGTATATTGAGCTAAAAGGGGATTATGTTGAAAAATATTTTTTTTTGCAAAAAAAAAACTGTGTTTTACTTGAAAATTCATGGAATTATTGATATGCCCTCGTAATAAAAAAATATTGAGATAACTCTCTGAAAACTTTTTGTTTTATTTACAATTAGCATGGACCCGAAATCGTGATAAAAGCCACGAAATTAATGTCAATTTCCCATTTCGTTAAAGAACTTGTCTTCTACTTAAATGTAGATGCAAGAAGTCTCGAGCCGGTTAATCCCTGTTCGTAGTTGTACCGGACTTTATATGTTTCCCTTTTTTATTGTATCGGAGAATTAATAGCCTGTTTCTGGATGTCTAGGCATCGTAAGCGAAGAAACTCTAATTTTAGTTTTGCTAACGCATGAACTATGACTCGAAAGACAAGTCTAAAGAAAACCGAACGAAAGCACTAACGTTTTCTTATAAAATTCGATTTAAACAATGTCAAATTCAAAAACACATTTTGACAAACGCAAGTGCAGACGAATGCGTTCGAGATAGTGAAACCTAAATTTATTCGAATTCGAGTGATTATCTTTCGTTCGCTCATGTTTTCGTTCGACATCGAGAAACAGGCTTTAAAATAAGTGCCGTTTTAGAACGGCTAATTCTTTTTCAAATAAGCTTTTATATGGCATTCGAAATAAATCGCATTCTCGATAAGTTGACGATATTTGCGTCACTGCAAAAGGAAATGTCAAATTAAAACACACTATTTGACAAACGCAAGTACAGACGAACGAAAGCGTTCGAGATAGTGAGACCCAAATTTATTCGAATTCGAGTGACTATCATTCGTTCGCTCATGTTTTTATTCGACAAACATGAGCCATTTAGAGCGGCTAATTCTTTTTGAAATATTATAATATGCTTTTATATGGTTTGATCGCTTACTCGCCAAGTTTACGCCTTTTACAAGATGTAAACGGAGCTTTAAGGTCAAACTTTTTGTGCATAAAGATAACAATACTTTTCATAACTGATCTTTGAGAGGCAGTAGGAGACATTTTTTTCAAATCAGTCAAATGGGTCCTATAGCAGTGTGTTTTATACGCACTGGTCGGAACTTATATTAAAAAGACGGCTCCGAACGGCTTGTATAATTTTGTTATATCGATTATAAACTAAAAATATCAGATGTACATTTTCGGGATTTGAAGCTGGTTGTCACTACGGCCAGCTAGTTTAGCCGTGGTTGCCTTGCAATATGAAAGATTGCATGTGATAAAAATTGTTTTTCTGAGTATTATTTAGCTTAGAAGACACAAATTCATATAACTTAAAAATAGTTTCTGAATTTTCTAGCATTGACTGTGACCACCTTCTTGTAGCAACAAAGCACCGCACCATATACTTATATGTGCCCCAAGCACTATTGGTTTTGAATTCGTTTATTGAACTGATACAAAAAATTTTAGCGTGAATATACAGTTGAACCTGGATAAGTAGAACCACAAGGAACCGTCTGTTTATTCCCACAGCGCACCAGGGTTGTCATTTTTTTGCCTCTGTCCCTAAGATGTTGGTCAAAATTACCCAAAAAGAAAATCGGCAAACTATAACTGCAGTGATAATTTCGCCAGTATTAATGCCCCTCTATTCTATGATGAAAGGTACAAAAATACATATAAGTACATAGAACGGAGCCATTAAATCTGATAGACAAAATATCGAAACTAAAAATAGAGACTTTCAGCGTTTTATTGTAAGCTACTTTTTTCTTTAAACCTTTATAAGTTGAATAAGGGCGTTTTTATAAAATCCGCTAGGATAATCGTCAAATGACCAAAAGTCTTTGAACTCTCTAAACCTGTCAACCCTGTGTCGCACTTCGGAAAAACTCCTTTAGTAAAAAGTAAAACAAGAGAGAAAAGAGAAAAAGACAAAAATCGTACTTTTGGAGGTACAGCACGAAAAGGGAAATCACACTCATAGCGGTAAACGAGTAAAACTTCCAACTTATAGAGTAACATTTTAAAAAATCAAGTCTCACTTAAATAAGTTCGAACTCCTGCTTAAAGAGGTTTCTTTTATTTTTTTCGTATGAAGTGTGCAGGGAACGCGAAAACTGTCCCACTTATAGAGGATTCCTACTTATGCAGGTCCTACTTATCCAAGTTCGACTGTACAACAAAAAGGTACTAGATCAAATTAAGAAATCTATAACAAATCTGTCGCATTTTGAATTAGTTAAAGAGCAAAGCTATAACACAGCGAACTGATTGAGTTCTTTTGAGTCGAATAAATAAACAATCGACGAAGTTTTAGACTACTAGAATACTGGAAATTACCCACAACAATCTTATCGCAACAAGTGAGTGAATTCAACAATGAATTTTGGAAACCATACTCCCAGCATATAAAAGATTACAGTGTACTTTTGTAACTTTTCAATTAATTAACTCGAGATCCCATAATTTTAATCTTTTGCCTGTGCTTCTTCCCTTCTTGTGAGAAACTTACCTCCTTCATCATCGCACAAATGCAAATCGATGCGTTGACTAAAGAAATGATACGATGTCTCTCGCACATCAAATGCATTAAACATTTTGAGCTGGGCATTCGTATGCGACGATTCACTTTGGCGATTTTGTTGTTGAGCCAGCTGGGCCTGGTACTCTGGAAGAGTCTTAAAGACAGTAAACGAAATTTAAAATAGTTACGGTCAACTTTAAAGATCACGTGTAAATAAATCACCTCTAATTTACGAGCTGCCTTAGATTTTTGTGTCGCATGCGTGGCCGCCTTTATGAGACCCGATAGGGAATCAACAAAATGTAAGGCGGCCTTTAGTTGAGAGTCCGTCAGAACCCACAGCAAATCATCGAGTATAAGAACTAAGCGTGAGGCGAGCAAGGTGCAGTCCGACAAACGTTTTCGAATGGTGATGCGACATCTGGCATGATTTGTTAGCAGGCGCAGAGGTGTCAATGATTTATCCTGAGTAGAACTGGCCTCTATGCGCACCGTTTGCCATGACAGCTCTTTGAAGATTAAAATAATGCCTTTGTGGGAGTCTTTAAGGCGGGTGAAACGTAAATCGCCACTCGCCCATTTGGGGGTTTTCGATTCGACACGAATGCGGGACATCTGGGGAAAAAGAAAAGGTTACAAGTTAAAGTTTGCTACTTTTAAGTTTGTTCAACTATTCTTTGCTTACCTGCACCGAAGCCGTAAATGCCGTACTTAAAAATTTCACATTTACTGTATTCACAACGATGGTTATGCCATCGACAACTTTGTGTATAAAACTGTATTTGCCCTGAGGTACTTGCGGCAATGAACCACTGCCAGCACTCCCTCCTCCACCGCCACCCACACCGTTGGGTGATTTATTTTCTGATTGCCTGGCATTGGTATCACATGTTTCTACAGTTATGTTGACTTCATCCAGAGTCTGTGAAATTGAAAAAGGAAAATTCAAAAAGTGATTTAATTTACTGGGAACTCTTTGGCGGACAACTACATACCAATGTGATGGGAACACTTTTCAGTTTTGTCCAGCTAATGCGAAATGACACATGATTGCACCAGGCAGATGTTAAACGCAGCCACGAGGGTAATTCCAGTAGTTCGGTGAGTACAGCTTCATCCAATTGCAGATTTGACAATTCACCTTCGCCACGAAATGTGCTCAAATTGATTTTATCCGATGAAAGATTTTTGGTGTATCTGCAAATGATATCAGATCGAAAAAGGAATTAATTAGAATACATTTGTATAGGCATTTGTGAGCTGTAGTAGTTACAGAGATGGAATGTTTGAAACTACAAATTTAAAGGGATAAATAAAAAGATATAATTTAAATTGTTTGGAAACAATTGATTTCAAAGTTTGATTGCAGGATGACAGATTGTAAATTGGATTACTTGCCTCAGAACACCGTCAGGGTCAGTTTGAGCAAGTCTGTCGTGTCATTTTGCCTTGTCTCTACTGTCATTACGTCTACTGTCTAAATAACGTTTTGAAATGAAAATTATGAATTAACATACAAGCGGGAACTTCTCTGATCGGGACCTTCAGTTTAACGCTGGGCTCCAAACCACTAATGCATTTTTATAGAGAAGTTTTTACATGGCTTGGAGATAAATCTCTTACTCGTAAAGTCGACGGAATTAACGAGGTGGAAACCGCCGCTAAAAAATTGTAAGATGTTCTTACCCGGGGTTGAACCTGGGTTAACTGGCATGATAGTCGTCCTAACATGGTTATTTCCCCTTGTTCCGTCATGGGATGTAGTGGGACTTAAGTAAAGAATCGATTTCTTATCTACCCGATATTAAATATGTTCCAGTTATGACTTGAACAGTTTTTATTCTGGTTCTAGACCTTTAGTTTAGTAGACACAAGTTCTTAATGGCACTAAAGGTTTCTCAGAGAAGGCCATTTTTTGTTGAGACTTTCCTTTCTAGACCTTTAGTTTAGTAGACACAAGTTCTTAATGGCACTAAAGGTTTCTCAGAGAAGGTCATTTTTTGTTGAGACTTTCCTCAACGTCATAATTATCTGTAGACGAAACATGCCTGAAACAAGGAAATGAAAGTTAAGACAAACTTTATAACTCGAAATTGTTGCTCTTGTAGCCCGAAAATCGAACTAGCCGTTTACTAAAAGACAAGACTTATATTCATTCAAAGTTTACTAATTTTCATTACAATTTAGCATTTATCTTCAAATCCTGCCTTAAATTTAGGATCGGACATGCGGAAGATTTGGCTATGATTAGGATTGGATTTATGGACTGAATTCACTACGATTCATATTTTTGTTTAACCATTTTTTGTGTTTTTATAAAGCAGGGTGTGTCATAAAAGATTTTTTGTTGCAAAAATAAGTGTTTCATTAGCGAGTTGAGGCCAACTTGCTTTCAAACCGAGTAACTCACATACAAAAATGCTAGTTTAGTAACCTGATAGGAACACAGCTAAGGACTTGCATCAGCGCTTTCACACCGGTATATTTTTTAGTGCTCACCTTGCTGTCTTAAATGGTCCAGAAGAAATAGTCCATTAGATTTGCATCTGGCAAATGAAAGCGATTGTGTGGACGAAATAAAGTGTGGAACATGTTTTTTTAACCATTCTTGGTTCAAACGAGCTTTATGAGACGGTGCCTCATTACGAAATTAAATTTGCATATTTTAAACTAAGCCTCGAAAAAAATGTTATAAATTTGATTGTAGAAGTGTAAAATTTAAATAATCTCGGAAATTGCATAAAATATATGTTGAGTATCTTAAGACATTCCAAAGGCTATAGCAAACCTCATTTGACATCACATGTAAAAAACCGCAATACCATTTTAAGTCTCATGTGAGACTATTTATAAAATAATGAGTTTAATCGATAAGGTTCTATAAAAGTCTCATGGTGCTTTAATTTAAATTTCGTATAAAAATCTCTATAAAAGTCTCATTGTGTTTATAAGCCTTATACGGTTTTTTTTGCAGTAATCGAACCGAATGTCTGATATCATCGTCTGTCTACCCCCAAGTGCATGTTTATTTACTGAAAACTGATATCTGATGATTTCATGACGTTGTTGCGGTGTAGAGATCTTTCAAAACAATGTACTCTTATGCCGCTTCGTAAGAACACAATAAATATTAAGTCATACGCTGTTTGGCGGTATAAATTGGCGAAGTTTGGCCCTGCCGGAGCATATATCATAGATTACAGTCCATAGTATTTAAGTCAGTACATTGCCTAATCAACCTAGTCCATGCATATCTTCTGAACAAGAATTATATACTTATACACCTTAAATTTTATAACGATCGGTTCTACACACAGAGAACAAACTCGAAAACAAACAAATTTAAAGTATGACATTTGATTCGGCTGTAAAAAAAGTACTAATATTTTTTTTTTCAAATTTCTGGTTTTATTAGAAAATTTTAACTTTGTCATCCATATATGTATATAAAAATTAAATGTGGTTTGTTACACGGCCTAAAACTTGAAAACGACTGGGGCAAACTGGATACTTCATTCTGCGGGTTTGTTCATAATTGCGACGCGAAGGTCTAGGAAAATAGAAAAGTCGAAATTTTGGACTGTGGGCGTGCCAAAACTTTTTGGCACGCCCACAGTGCAAAAAATTGGTGCAAAATTTTAAGGTACCTTGGGGTGGAGTTATGATGGTTTATGTGTAATCTGCTTGAAATCGGCCCAGTGGGTGTGTTAACTCCCATATAACCCATAAACTAAAAATGCATAATTCTGCTCCTGTTAACGGTATTTAAACAATAATTGGTATGTCGGTCGGTTCAGTGCACCTGTCATTTTTCATCGAAATATCACTCCACCACGACTTTGCAACGGAACCAGACTTTCAGTGAAAATAAAATTTGAAAGCCGAGGGCGGTTCGGAAACTTCTTAGCCTAGCACAAAAAGCGCGGTATAAACAGAAAAAAGTTAAATGTTTTGGAAACTTCCATCTCTGCTATGAACACATGTTAAATTTTGTTTCGATCTGGCAACTCCATATAGAAACAGGTGTTCACAAAAGACGCATCCGCTATTTTTTTACAGTGGAAAAATTAGAAATGCGTGGTGTCATTAAATATTTACATAAAAAAGGTTTATCGGGACAAGAAATTCATAATGATATGGTGAATGTCTTAGGTGAAAGTGCTCCTTCATATGCAACAGCAAAAAATTGGGTTGCTGAATTTAAACGTGGTCGTACAAGTATTGAAGATGAACCACGTAGTGGACGTCCAAAAACAGCAACAACAACAGAAATTGTAGCCAAAGTGCATGATATGGTATTAAATGATCGACGAATAAAAGTGCGTGAAATAGCTAATATCATGGGCATCTCAAATGATCGAGTCCATTTAATATTGCATGAAGAACTACAGATGAAAAAGCTTTTTGCAAGATGGGTGCTGCACTTGTTAACAGTCGACCAAAAACGCATAAGAATGAACATTTCTCAAGCTTGTTTGGATCGTTTTCAGCGAAATAAAATGGATTTTAAGCGTCGTTTCATAACTGTTGATGAGGCATGGATCCACCACTATACTCCAGAGACAAAAGAACAATCCAAACAATGGACTAAAGCTGGAGGAAGTGCCCCAAAGAAGGCAAAAGCAATTCAATCGGCTGGTAAGGTTATGGCAACGGTTTTTTGGGACTTCAAAGGTATTTTATTGATTGACTTTCTGCAAAAGGGTAAAACAATAAATTCAGAGTACTATTGCAACCTTTTAGATCAATTAAATGTACAAATTCGAGAAAAACGTCCTGGCTTACAACACAAAAAAATTATTTTTCATCAAGACAACGCACCAGCGCACAAGAGTGTTTTAACAATGGCTAAAATCAACGAATTATTCTCCAGATTTAGCTCCCAGTGACTTTTACCTGTTCCCAAATCTAAAAAAATTCCTTGCTGGCAAGCGTTTTACCTCAAATGAAGATGCAATTACAGTTGTAAACCACTATTTTGAAGACCTTGAGGAAAACTATTTTAATCAAGGGATAGAATTGCTAGATAAGTGTTGGACTAAGTGTATTGGAGTTTCAGGAGATTATATTGAAAAATAAAAATATTTTTGAAAAACTAACTATTCTCTTTCATTGATAGGCTAAGAACTTTCCGAACCGCCCTCGTAATGGAACACCATCTGATACCGAAAAATCGTGTTTTCAGCTGAAGCTTGTTTTCATCTTGGTGGTTACGTCAATAAGAAAAATTGCCGCATATAGAGTTCAAAAATCCCACACGTGACAACTGAGAAGCCAATGCATCCACAACGAGTCACTGTTTTTTTGGGCTGGCGACATTATTGGGCCATATTTCTTCGAAAGTGAGCAAGGAGACCCCGTTACCATCAACCGTAAGCGTTACAGCGCCAAGCTCAACGAATTATTGTTGCCAAAGATTCAAGAAAATGACATGGACGACATTTGGTTTCAACAAGACGGGTCCACATGTTACACAGCCAACGCAACATTCAAAATTATTTAAGCTCTGTTTTTGAAAATCGTATAATCAGCCGAAGTTGTAATGGCAATTGGCCGCCTCGGAGCTGTGATTTGAGCGCGTTGGATTATTTTCTTCAGGGAGCCATTAAGGATAAATGTTAGGCAAAGAGTCTATATACAATTGAAGCGTTAAAACATAAAATCGAAGTTGCAATTGAAGAGATTTGACCCGAAACAATCCAAAATTTACTGAAAAATTGGGTTGATCGGATGAGGTACTGCCTCATTGACTTCTATTTAAACCAGGTATATAAAAAAAATGATCAGTACTTTTTTGTACAGCCGAATTAATTAAGAAATGTTAAATCGCCCACCCTGTAGAATGACATTGAGTGACATCACATCCTCAGTTAAAATTGAAAGTGACCTCTCCGAACCATTCAATACGACAAGAGGCTTTAGACAGGGTGATAACTTATTACAAGTATTGTCGGCAGAACAAAGCAAGTTTAAAATGGAGCTTTGTCAGAGATTGAATAAGTGTTAACTAAAATGGGTCTGATGGAAAATGAGGGGAAGACCAAAATAATGCTTGAGATGCGCCGCGACGAAAGAAAGGCGAGTTTGTTTCGGCCGGCAGTTGCAACGTAAAGGAATTTGTATTCTTCGGACCCGCCACACACCAAAAGAATAATGTCAGCATTAAAATAAAACGAACGTAGAAAAAAAGGATGGCTGGGATAACAATATTCGAAGAGCATCGTACTATTATTTCTGCGTATATGGTTGTGGTACAACAATAGTATGATCCTCACAACAATAGCATGATTCACATACAACCATACTATGTTACCCACAACCATATTATGATCCTCACAACAATAGTATGATTCACACACAACCATACTATGATCCCAACAACCATATTATGATGCTCACAACCATAGTGTATTTCACATACAACCATAGTATGATCCTCATAACCATAGTATGATCCTCATAACCATAGTTTGATTCACACGCAACCATTTTTTGATCCCTACAACAATAGTATGATCACACACAATTATTATATTATAAATTAGAATTAGGTTCAGATGTCAACAATAGATTTGAATTATGAAAATTATTTAAAAATACATTAAATCCAAAATAATAGGAGTGATTTATTTAACAGAAGAAAAACCAGTTTAAAAAAACTAAAGCGTTTTTATTAAAAATATTTCAGTTAAACAAAGCCAAAGCAGTTTGAAAATTGCAATTTCCATATAAAAAGTACTATTACTGCATTAGATCCGTAATAATAACATTGTTTCAAAAAGCATATTCAAATGAAGAAAAATTACAATCATATAGTATGATTGCCGTAATCTTATTATTGTTCACATAAAACCCCAAAAAAACAATACTTTTGTCGCACCAACCATATTTAATATTGTTGCTACAGCCATATTTTTAAATTTGGAAATAATACTATTGCTACATTTCAACAATATTAATATTGCGGCAATCATACTATTGTCAAAATATTATTCAGTAAACAATACTGTGGTTGCGAAGAACATACTTTTATTGCGGAGAACATACTATTATTGCCGTGACTATATAGTAATCATATTTTTTCTCTGCGTGCGAAGGGTCGTGTTGGCAGATATGTAATTTTGGGCTCGGTTCATATTCAGATATAGCTCCCACTTATATGTGACGCGCAAAATAGAAAGGGGCCTATGGGTAAAAACCAGTTTTGTTCAGGAGAGCCATTTTAAAGATTTAAGTACGTGTATCTTTGGTGTACCATCACTTACATAAAACGCGCATATCTCTGGGAGGGAACACTTTTGGGGCATGGGATCGGTCTCATTCGATGCTCAGATGTTGTCCACATCAAAAAAAAGGGAAAACTGATTTTTTACCCTTAGGTCCGTTTCTCTATGCGCTGTCACATATGTTCAACCGATTTTACAAAAAAAAACCATGAACATTTCTGACAAATTGAAATATAATATTTGTTTTAAACGAATGTTTAAAGGAAAGTTGTCTTTAATTTAATCCTTTGCTTTTAAAACAATTTTTAAAAATGTTCTTCTGTTCCCATTCAAAACATGAAATTAAAGCAACATCGTTAACATGCTTTGGTTCGCCTAATGAAACATGACACAACATTCTTGTCGCATCATCTTGGTCCTCTCAATTGCGGACAACATATTTTGTGTCCATAGCCTTTACTAGCAGTTGCTGCTTATTACGTTTAATTTTCAAAAAAAAACATCCTAGTCATGAACTCAAAGTTCAACGAAACTTGAGGTCATCTACCTGTTTCGGTGACTTCAACAACATCCGTTCATTTGAGGCTAAGAAACTTTTTATGTATTCTCTGAAAGAAAGACATTGTCCTTAATAAGCCCAATGACCATGTGTTCTAACACTAAAAGACAGCAGCAGCAACAACAAACAACATCATTAACCGCCTAATGTCTGCGCAATGAAATGTGACAATTTCGTGTTACAATCTTCCCATCCCTGTGTTGTGGTGGTCAACATCACTGTCAATGGCTCATTTGTCTTCCTCCTGTGTTTCCCAGCTGCTGCCTTCGCTGCTGTTGCCAGCCAAATGATTTTTTGGTCATATTGATTGACCCCCCCAGGTCGCGCTCTAAATGTCATTGAAATGTTAGCATTATTTAACTTTTAATGGGAATGTCGGTTGGTTGGTCAGTCGTACGTCATCAGTCGATGATGATGTCGTTGGTGATACTCGTGTTGTTGTTGCTGTTGTCGTATGCGATGACAGCTTCTAAACGTAGTACTTAGGCGATACATATACATATGTACGTACATGTGTAGGTACGTGAGAACACATGAATGCACACAGTCGTCTCGCTTATATCGTTCAATCGTTGGTGCATTGATTGAGTTTTTAATTGAGCATAAAAACCGAACACGATTTCGCTCTTGTTGTTTTTTTTTGTTGTTTTATTAATTACATTATGCTGATTTCGCTCATTTCGTCATTTCGCTTCTTATCGCTCAGAGTTCAGTTCGTTGTGCCGCTGATGTGCAAAAATCACTGACCCTCAATTCTGTGATTGACTTTGACGAGTGAAAAGATTATGATTTTCTTTTTGTTTTTTATGAAAATATCCCATGAATTTTTAAATTGTTAACAATTTTTTACAAAGTTTTGTAAATTGTTTATAACATATATTTAGAATCGGAATAGTCAATTAATTTAGTGGACGTAAAAGTTTTCGGAGTTAAACGATACTTTTTATGCACTACTTAGTATGGACATAAATACTGATACACACGTTGTATGCTGTAAAATAAAAAGTACTGGATGTTTTTGGACCAAATATTTTTTAATATATTTATTGATGTATTTTGTTTAAAAAAAGAATCTACTAATTCGAAATGTTCGCCTTTTGCCTTTACACACGCCTTAACTCGCACTGGCCAATCCTTAATAGCTGCACGAACCTCGTCCATTGGAAAATTGGCCACAGCTCGAACCAAAGCAGTCTTAAGAGATCCAATGTTGGAATATCTTTTGTGACAAACCTTGACCTCTGAAACCGCCCACAATTTGTAATCCAATGGGTTCAAATCTGGATTGCCTGAGGGCCATTCTTCAGAGGAAATGAACTCTGGCAAATTGTTTCGAAGCCAGGCCTGGGACGTTTTAGCCTTATTGGCCGGCGCAGAATCCTGCTGGAAAGTCCATGGCTGGTTTTGGAACAGATAATTGTTAAGAGGCTTCACAACAGCTTCCAAAACGGTTTCTTGGTAAACTTTGGCCGATGTTTTGACTCCTTGTTCGCAGAAATGCAGGTAAGCGACCCCATCGTAAGAGACACCCCACCAAACCATGACTGAAGCTGGGTCATGACCCTTTTCCACCCTTGGGATCAGTTTAGATGCTTCCTTAGATGACCGCGCATACACTCTATCATTTAGCTTGTTATATTTTTCCTGAACGGTATAAATTTTTTCATCGGTGAACAAAATTTTTCTATGCAAGTTATCAGCGTGCTTCACCAAAAGACGTTTGCATTTTTCAATCCTATTTTTTTTTAAAGCTGCAGTCAATAAATGTCTGGTAAGTCGTTTGAAAGCCCCAAGTCTTTTTTAATGATTCAACTCATGGACTTTTGCGTGAAATTCATCTCACGGACAATGATTTTCTGTTTTCGGAGCGGATTTCTGGGATTCTTGATTTAACGGCTTTGATGACATGCGGTGTTCGAACAGAGCGTGGGCGGCCCGACCGGTAGCGGTCTTTTACATCTTCAGTCTCCTCAAACAATTTTATGCGTCGGTAGACGAACATGCGGCTAATCCCTAGTGGCCGGGGCGTTTTGAAAATATCGCTTTTTTCATTTCACACTTGACAACTCCTCATCTCTGACAACTCCGTGATGAAAGTTGAAACAATTTTAAAATCCCGTTACAGACTAACGTTACTGAGGTTAGCTTTCAAAACCCATATTACATTAACGGGGTATGTTCAGTTCTACTATTGAAATGGGCGAGTTCAATGTTGTAACAGTATTTATGTCCCTTCTAAGGACATCCACTGTGGTAGAAGGTTCTGATTAAGCCCATTTCTATCTCAACGGCAACGTCAATAAACAAAATTGCCGCATTCGGGCTGAAGAACAACCAGAAGAGGTATGCCTTTATACCCAGAGAAAACCACGGTTTGGAGCGGTTTATGGGCTGGTGGATCCTCAATATACCTCCATTTTTTTTTTCAAAAATATGATGGACGGAACGTAAGCGCGAATGGTGTTCGCTATCGCGCCATGACATCTTTTTACTACCTGCAATCTTGACGACATTTGGTTTCAACAGGACGGTGCCACTGGCCACACGCAGAGAAAAAGTAAGGTTACTATTTGGTCACGGCAATAATAATATGTTCTTCGCAATAAAAGTATGTTCGTCGCAACCGTAGTATTGTTTTTTGATTTTAATTTTAATTTTGACAATAGTATGATTGCCGCAATATTAATATTGTTCAAATCTAACAATAGTATTACTGCCAATTTAAAAAAATGAAAATATGCTTGTAACAACCATACAAATATGGTTGGTGCGACAAAATTATTGTTTTCTTGGGTGTTATAACAACAATAATATGATTTCGGCAATCATACTTTATGATTGTAATTTTTCTTCATTTGAATGTGCTTTTTTTGATTAAGTTTTGTTTAACTGAAATATGTTTAATAAAAACGCTGACGTTTTTTTAAACTGATTTTTTCTACTGTTAATTCAATCACCCCTATTATTTTGAATTTGATGTATTTTTAAATAATTTTCATAATTGAAATCTATTGTTGACAACTTAACCCAATTCTAATAAATAATTTTGGGGATCATGGTATAATTGTGTGTGATCATACTACGGTTGTAGGGATCATAGCATGTTAGCGTGTGAATGTGGAGGTCATACTATGGTTGAGCGTGAATCATACTATGGTTGTGAGGGTCAAAGTATGGTTATGTGTGAATCATAATATTGTTGTGAGGATTATAATATTGTTGTACCACAGATATACAAGGGCTGCTATAAATATTTCTGACCTAATAATGAAAATGCGAATATTTATCACCAAAAATGTTTTATTGTTTTTCAAAGTATTCTCCGGCATGATTTATACACTTTTGCATGCGCTGAAACCAATTGTCGAAGTACTTTTTCCACGCCGATTGAGAACGCTTAAACAGCTGCTTTGGGCGATGAAAAACGTATACCACGCATTTTGTTCCTGATGCTAGGGAATAAGAAGAATTCATTGGGTGCCAAATCAGGGCTGTACGGTGGATGACCCACAAATTCGACGTTTTGTTCGGTCAAAAAGGCGCTGGTTTGAGCCGATGTGTAAGAGATCGCATTGTCATGGTGCACAATCATTTGTCTTTTCTTGTTAATTTTTCGAATTTCTCCGAAGATTTCAAACTAATTGTGGTGTACCACTCAGAATTGACCTTCTACGTTGCTCAAGCGGAACAGTCACCACATGACCAATTTTGCCGAAGAAACAGGCGACCATTTGTTTCGAAAGGCTTCTTCCACGAAGAACTTTCGTTGGATTTGGCTCGTCTTCGAAGACCCACACGGTCGATTGCTTGCGCCATACAAAGATTTAAGTTCATCGATGCACTCTTGCCGTGATAATCCACGTCGAAAGTTGTGAAAAATGATCGCACGAAAATGTTCATGAGTTAATTCTATTTTTTTGCCAAATTCATTTTTTCAAGTCACTGGAAACAACACAAATGATGGTCCAAAAATGGTTCCAATGGAAATGTCAGATGACACTAAGTGTTGCCTAGGTCAGAAATATATATAGCGACCCTCGTATAAGTCTCCATTTACATGAGGCAACTTTACTTGCCGCAACTCTCAGTTTGGAGGAGAGAGATAAGGGGAATGGAAAGGGGAAAACTTGCCGGTACTGACATTTTATTTTGTGTTTTTCGTAGTGCGAAGTAGGCTGCAGATTATTTTAGTGTTTTTTCACACAAAAATCAGAACGAATAAATAAAAGAATGTCAGAAAAGTCAATAATGAAAACAAAAATTACAGCAACCGAATAGCCTTGTGTAAACATAAGAGGCAAGTTGCAAAGAGAATCATAAAAACTGAAGCAAGTAAAGTAAAGTAAATAGGGACTAAGGTAACATTTAAATTTTTTCGTTAAACAAGTGAGGCACACGCAGAAAAAAAGTATGGTTGTGGTGATAGTATTCGAAGAGGATAATACTATTGTTGGGTATATGGTTGTGGTACAACAATATTATGATCCTCACAACAATAGTATGATTCACACATAACCATACTATAATCTCCACAACCATAGTATGATTCACACATAACCATACTATGATCCCCACAACCATAGTATGATTCACACACAACCATACTGTAATCTCCACAACCATAGTATGATCACACACAATTATACTATGATATAATTTATTAGATTTGTTTAAGTTGTCGACAATAGATTTGATCCCCAATATTATTTATTAGAATTGGTTTAAGTTGTCAACAATAGATTTTAATTATGAAAATTATTCAAAAATACATTAAATTCAAAATAATAGGAGTGATTAATTTCAAAGTAGAAAAAATAAGTTTATATAAACGTAAGCGTTTTTGTTAAAAATATTTCAGTTAAACAAAGCCTAAGCAGCTTGTTTAAAAAAATTAATTTCGATAAAAAAAATACTAATATTGCATTAGATCCGTACCAATAACATTTGTTCTAAAAAGCATATTTAAATGAAAAAAATTACTATCATACAGTATGATTTCCGTAATCATATCATTGTTAACATAAAACGCAAAATACAAAACTTTTGTCGCACCAACTATATTTATATTGTTGCTATAGCCATATTTTCATTTTTAAATTTGGCAATAATACTATTGTTACATTTCCACAATATTAATATTGCAGCAATTATACTATTGTCAAAACTAAGTTCAGTTGACAATGCTATGGTTGCGACGAACATACTTTTATTGCGGAGAACATATTATTATTACCGTGACCATGTAGTAACCATGCTTTTTCTCTGCGTGCACGTGGACTTTAAGATCCTAAAATTAAATTCTAGAGGTTCTGATTCTTCCTATTTTCTACTGGGACTTTAGTTACAATTACTGAACGTAACAGAGCGCAAACTAACATTCGGATGTAATGATGACATGTTCGAGATGCATGCAACCGCAATCATTCTCTGTGTGTACACCGCACTAAACACTTAGTCTTTGTGGACGTGTTAAGGAGTGTATTAGCTCCAACAAAGCAATTTTGCTTGTTGACATGGCCGCTGTGTCAAAATTATACGCGGAAATGATTTCTTGGCCAATATCCATAATTTCTTTTTTACAATTATCGTACTCATTGCGTTGTCTAGGGCCTTCGGGCTTTAATTCCTGCATGAGCACAATCCTTTACACATCTAGACACAAACTATGCCGCAAAATATGGGTCTATATCATTAAAACTGTACAGCCCATGTGCGAAGAATTGCCGATGCACAGAAGCCATAATGACGACAGACCTTATAACAAAATTCACATTGCGTATTTACAACTAAGCCGGATTTTCAATACTATTTTTAAAGACCAATGATACATACTAGTACATACCTAAAGACCCTATTTTAAAATAGTTTCTAAATTATTTTGTTTCATTGTGAAGCAATGCGTAATGAAATGACTAACCTTACTAAATATTTTGACAGCTAAGTAACCTTGAGAGCTATTGAATTAAAGCAATTGGAAAAACTATCATTACTATCGGGTCAATCTTATTTTTACTCACTGATAGGGACCAACTATCTATTGGGATACATAATGGAATGTTCCCCCCTTTTGGGACTCATTTATGTGTCCTGTGAAACCCACTGTGCCAAGTGCCCCACAGGACATATAAAGTAAGTGTTTGTTTGTTGTACCTTGTACAACAACAAAGTCATGCAATTATTTTCATTTGTTTGTGTGTGTGTGTTTGTTTTGTGTAGACTTAATTTTTGTTTCGCTGACGTTTAAGCGCCTGGAGGCCTTAATGCCGCTGTGACTGACTGTTGCGGCTGACTGCTGTGCCATGAGCTGTGCTTGTGAAAACCATAAGACCCTTCTGGGCTTTTGTATTTAAACGCAATATTTTCTGTAATGCTGGCTGGGTGCTCTGTCGCTAGTATCCACCCGTCAGAAAGACGAATGGACAGACGGACGGTCCGTCGAATGGATACTACAGATCGAGGTAGGAAATTTTAAGGGGTTAGTGTGGTGGCAGTAGTGATGGTAGTGTTCACGGCGGCAAGAGTTGATAAAGAAAGTAAACATACGCTGGCACAACACAGTGTACGAGCACTTAGTTGCGCTTAAGCAAATACATAACAACGCTTACTTATAAAAACATACATAAGTGTGGCCCTTAGTTTTAGGGGAGCTAAAGATACGAAATCTTTGGTTCCAAACCATTAGATTTGTTCACTTTACAGTTTCAGTATATGTCAGACAAAGCCAAAATGAAGATATTCCACGTTTCACATGATTAGAAAAATTCACATAAAACTTTAGACTAATTTCTATGGGTGGCGTGGTATTCAAAACACTACCCCATCTAGTTAGTTGTATAACAGAGTACTTATTTAAATAGAATTGTTCTTATGAGCTAAAATATCGTGGTATGGAGATCGTGGTATGGAGACGTATTATTGTGGCTATAGAATTGGGGATCAGATAACAAAAAGAAAAAAATTAAAGAGTTTTTCACCTTCTGGGACCCCAATCAAAAAAACATAGCATATAAGATTGAACACGGGTTAACTGGATCAAGACCTCTCGCATCTAAGCTTTCTGGTGAAGTAAAGAAAAGAAGTCTTGAGCCGGTTAATTCATGTTTTTTCTATGGGTGGCGTGGTATTCAAAACACTACCCCATCTAGTTAGTTGTATAACAGAGTACTTATTTAAATAGAATTGTTCTTATGAGCTGAAATATCGTGGTATGGAGATCGTGGTATGGAGACGTATTATTGTGGCTATAGAATTGGGGATCAGATAACAAAAAGAAAAAAATTAAAGAGTTTTTCACCTTCTGGGACCCCAATCAAAAAAACATAGCATATAAGATTGAACACGGGTTAACTGGATCAAGACCTCTCGCATCTAAGCTTTCTGGTGAAGTAAAGAAAAGAAGTCTTGAGCCGGTTAATTCATGTTCAATGTGTTCAAGCAAAAAACCAAAATAAACAAACGAGCTAAACATAGGAAATAACAAAAAAAAATTAGAAAGATAAAAATTGAAGAATTGGAGGACCCCTAGATAATCGTGTGCGTATTTAAACTTTTGGAAAATAAACGAGGTTTAAGTACACACAGCAAAAATATTTTGGTTCGTCCTTAAGTAAACTCCTCTCTGCGTGTACGGAATTCGATCGGGGTTAACGTTTTTTTTTTGCTTTGAACGGGTCTCATCTAATGACTCGAGACTTTTGGCATTTTTAAGATAAATCACAAACGAAAACGGAAGTTCTAAACTTTAATTGGATTTTTTTACATGATTTGAAATCGAAACTCTCCAAAATGTGAATTTTTAAATTTTGAAAAAAAAAAATTCTAATTAACTTTTCTCAATTTGAAATTGCAACTTTCAATTACAAATACATTTTTTTTATATTAAATGGGAAATATTAATGACAATTTATGTTTTAATTTTTATGAAATTTTACTATTTCATTTGGGATATTACCAATTTGAAGTGGTAATTCTTGATTTCTGAATTTCAAAAGAAAATTGTTCATTTCACATGGAAATTTTCAATTTTACATGAAAATTTTTAATTTTACGTTGAAAATTTAAATTTCACTTTGCAATTTTAAGTTTCACATTGAAATTTTAATTTTAACATTGAAATTTTTAATTTGACATACAAATTTTTAATTTGATATGAATATTTCCAAATTCACATTGAAATTTTCAATTTCACATTAAAATTCACATTAAGTTTGTAAATCTAACATTGAAAATTTTAATTTCACATTTTTAATTTTAATGAAATTTTACTATTTCATTTAGGATATTAGCAATTTGAAGTGGAAATTTGTGATTTCTTTATTTCACATGAAAATTTTCAATTTCACACGAAAATTATCAATTTCACATGAAAATTTACCATTTTACATGAATATTTTTAATTTCACATTGAACTTTTAAATCACATTGAATTTTTAAATTACACATTGAATTTTTAAATTTCACAATTTTAATTTTAATGAAATTGTACTTTTTCATTTGGGATATTACCAATTTAAAGTTGGAATTCTTGATTTCTGAACTTCTCATGGAAATTTTCAATTTCACATTGAAATTTTAATTTTAACATTGAAATTTTTAATTTAACGTACAAATTTTCAACTTCACATGAATTTTACCAATTTCATATTGAAATTTTCAATTTCACATTAAAATTCACATTGAATTTTTAATTAAACATTGAAATTTTCAATTTCACATTTTTAATTTAAACGAAATTTTACTATTGCATATGGGATATTACCAATTTAATGTGGGAATTTTTGATTTCTTAATTTCACATGAAAATTTTCAATTTAACAAGAATATTTTTAAATTTCACATTGAATTTTTAAATTTCACATTTTTAATATAATGAAATTTTACTATTTCATTTGGGATATTACCAAATTCAAGTGTGAATTCTTGATTTCTGAATTTCACATGAAAATTTTAAATTTCACATGAAAATTTTCAATTTCACATGAAAATTTTCAATTTCAGATGGAAATTTCAATTTCACATGGAAATTTTCAATTTCACATGGAAATTTTCTATCTTATATGATAATTTTTTGATTTGAAATGGTGATTTTCTAGTTTGCATAGAAATTTCGAATTTCACATAGAAATTTTAAATTTCACATGAAAATATTTAATTTCACATTGACATTTTCAATTTCACATGGCAATTGACTATTTTATTTTAAATTTGGACTTTCAAGTTGAAAAAAGAAATATTAAATTTGAATTAAAATTAAAATTTTCTCAATTTAAAATAGAATTTTAAAACATTATTTTGGACAAATTAAAATTCCAATTTCAAATGAAAAAAATTTAAAAATACTATTAATTGCAACCAGGGACGACTGACGTTTCGGTGAACCCTACTTTAACATCTTCAGAACCCTCGAACTCCATTTGAGTTTTCTCGGCTTTAAATGTAAATTTTTCACTTTAAATAAAAGGTCTCTATTTTAAATGGAAAGTTCTCAATTTAGAATGGAAATTATTGATTTTGAGTTTATAAATTTTCAAATCGACGAGAAAATTCTTAATTTAAAATGAAATATTCTTAAATTAAAATGGAAGAAGTGAAATATTAACGATTTGATATAGAAATAATATGTTCTCATTTTGAAATAATATCGAAACTTAAAAAGTATTTTCTCAACTTCGATTGACATTTTCTCAATAAGAAACGACGTATATTAATTTCACGGAGAAGAAATGGAGAATTTGGAATCTTCTCAGTCTTACATGCAAATTCTAAATTTCAATTGATGATTCCCGAATTAAAACTGAAAATTGTCATCTTAAAAAGGAAATTCTCAATTTCAATTAGATTTCTCTCAGATCGATTATCAAATTGTCAATATAAAATGGAAATTTTAATTTCAATTCAGTTTAAAATAGAAATTCTTGTTTTTAAATATTATATTTTTCAATATAAAATGGAAATTCTGAATTTCGAGTGGAAATTCATTTTTAAATGAAATTATCTCCATTTGAAATGGGAATTCTTTTTTTTTAATGTAATATTTTTCAAAATAAAATAAAAATTCTGAATTTCGAGTGGAAATTCCTAAATTTAAATTCAACGATTAAGTTTTTCAATGTTAAATATTTAATCTCAATTTCATTAATTATCTTCTAAATTTGAAATGGTTATTTTGAATTTCAAATAGAAATTATCAATCAATTTTATTATAAAAAATGTTCAGTTTAAAATGGAAATTTTCCAATTCATGTAAAGTATCTCTATTAAAATTAGAATTTTCCACTTCACATATAAATTCTAAATTTCAAGTGGAATAATTTCAATATTAAAAAGAAATTCTTTAACTTTTAAGGGAAGTCTCGGTCTTTAAAACGTAAATTCTCAATTTAAATTGACAATTTTTCGTTTTTCAATAACATTGGTGAAGTGATGTTAGTAAAGGTTTGCTGCTTAGACTCGATAATTAAAACTGGATAGCAAAACCGCAATAGTCAAGTCATTTGATCAGAAAAAGTGTTGATTTTGTTCATTTCTGTTATACATAGCCTGCAATACCAGACTCTTCAAAAAAGTTTAGGAGAATAGTTCGTTGTAGCCTTTTTAGTACTAAGCTTGGATAACAATTCAGTATTATCCTCATTTCAGGCTAAGTAAACTAAAATGTCAACAATATTTTTTTTTCTTTATTCATTTTAAAGATTTAAGTACGACAGGACTGTTCCTATAGAAATTAAAACAATTAACACTTTATTTTATTAACAAATGACTAAACTGCTGTGGTTTTTCTATTCACTCTTAGTTATCAAGGCTCAGCAAAAAACACTACCTTTATTTCAAAAGTGCGATAAATGCCAAAATGTTCGGGTTTTTTAATTGGAAATTAATTATTTTCCCTGGGTTTTATTTTGCACAGCCACTTAATGGTATATCTAGCCATCTATATCTTGAAAAATGATCTCTTAGCTGTAGTGAGGCTCTTACTATATGTAAGACATGTGTCATTCAAGTAATCGTAAATTTTAATGACACCTAAAAGTAGGGACATCCTAATATACAAACTCGCACACACACTCATAGGGGCACTTGACAGGAACTGCAGGGGGAAAAATTGTTGCTGCCAAAGCAAACCGCAGTAAAACAAAAAGTAAAGCCTGAAATTCCAAAGAGCAACCGGTGTTAAACCAACAGCCAGAGCCCACCGAGTCCTGTGCAAACACAAGTACAACATATTATTCTGTCTATTAATATTTATATGTATTTATTGTCCTCACGCATACACTCTCGCGCGTATATATACACTGGTATGTAAATATGGGCAGTAGGAGAGGAGTGAAAAGTTGCTTGGTTATGCCTACAAAAGTGTTGAGTCCCAGATAGAAAAAGTTCTTGACGTTAACAAATTGAAAGACAACATTGAACTGAATCCACTGGAAAGCGTTTATAATGAAGAGAATGCCAAGCACAGTGGTGGCAAATGAGCAAAAGGCAAATAAATAAAAATAAGTAAAAAATGTAAATTCATTTGGGAAACCAATTTACAAATACGCTCATAGCAAAAGACGGTGAAGGCGTACTGGAAGGGGTGTGGCTAAAGCATTTTCATTTATACTAATTCTAAAATTTGGTAGATATGTGTCAATTTCGACCTTGTTTTGAGTGGAAGCGAGACTTTCATCTATACCAATTTCAATTTTAAAAATGGATATCAATACATTGCGTGTTTTATAAACCTTAACCAACCATGTAAATGTAAAGGGTGATCAATCTAGAGGATTTTTTTCAATAGGGTTTTTTTTCATAGATTATCCGTGAGTTGCGTGTGTTAAACTTTATTTTCTTCCGTATTGTTTGCCATTTTATCATGAAAAGACTTACACAGCGGAAACCACGGTTTCGAGCATTTCGCTCGAACGAGTCATCCTAAATTGGACCCTCAGAATGGACAACCTACGGCGTAGTTGCGGCCAAAATTTGAAGGAAATTATATTGAAAAAATTAATGGCATAAAATGTTCTTTCGAAGGAACAAAAAAGATTCCACTCTTCTTTTGAATTTTTGTATATGAAAACAACGGTTTCGAGTATTTCGCTCGAACGAGTCATCCAAAATTGGACCCTCAGAATGGACAACCTGAAGTAAATTATATTGAAAAAAATTAATGGCATAAAATGTCCTTTCGAATGAACAATAAAGATTCCACACTTCATTTGAATTTTCGTATTTTTTGTTCATATATTTTAAAAAAAAAATACCTCTAGATTGATCGCCCTATAGAAAAACAGAAATTCATTGACCAATTATTAATGGTGTTTGCATGTACTAGACTAAACTTTTCGACAGTGAGTCCAAAAATTATTTCCCTGCGCACAGAGAACAGATATGTTGCCACAACCGAATTCTTTGCAAACAGAATGTTGGTCCTTCGCTACAACCGAATGTTGATTGGATACATGGTAATTTTCATTAGAGGGAACTGACAGTATTGGTTGAAGAGTCATAGTATTGGCAAACCTAACTAAATAGGATAATTATTGGAACTAAATTTGTGCATGTATTTGTTGTTGTTTTAGATTATGGCTTTACTTTACTTTTTAAAGTACTTTTTGAATTCGGTTGTCATAACCACAAACATTTGTAAACTGAACCAACTGATAGTTAAATCTTATGTTGTCCGTTACTGACCGAAATAAAACAGATTTTTATAAAAATTTTATAATTAAGGGTGGCGCAAAACTACCATTGTGGTTTAAATGTTTAATAACTTTTTAAATTTATTTATATTTTTTATTTTTATCAGCAATTGTTGACTTTTATTTTAAAAATCAAGTCAATTGTTTCGCTTTTTTAATATGCGTACTGGGCCTTTAGAACCAACAATAATCCGCTTGGTTAGACATTTTCGGCAACGTGGTACAGTAAGACACCTTCCATATACCGGAAGAGCACGTGCGGTCCACACGGACGAATATATCCAACGTGTTGTGGATAGTGTGCAGGACAGTCCAATAACATCAACAAGAAGTCGTTAGGCACAACTGGGGCTATCGCGGAAAGAGCACGAATGTGCGCAGCCGAAAATGGCCACCACTTGCGGGATATAATTTTTCCTACTTGAGCCAAAAATATTCCTCATTAATATACTACATATAAGTATATAACAAAAAATAATACTAATAATTAACCAATAAATAAAAAAGTTTTTAAACATTCAAACCACAGCGGTAGTTTAGCCATTATGTATTTATTCTGTTATTTGAATTTGAGCAGGTTTTTACTTTCGAATCTAATAAAGTTTGTATGCGCAAGTGTTACGATTTTCTGCATCAAATTCCTAAATTGGGTTAAATATAATCAATTTCGGTTTTAAAGTGTGATATACAAGGTGGGCCTAGTGTACCATGGGGTTTAAAACTTTAATTACTTTTTCGTTTATCATATTTTTTTTTAATTTTTAAATGAATTTCGTTTTTAGGTTTGCAATGATGAGAGCATTTTTAATAACATCTTTCAAAATTTGTAGCGTTCGAATTTCTGCAACAATGTTGGTCTTGCGTTTAAGGGTTATCTCGGGCTTGTTCACATATGTGATAGCGCATAGAGAAAGGGACCTAAGGGTACAAAAAAATCAATTTTCACTTTTTTTTTATGTGGACAACATCTGGTCATCGAATGAGACCGATCCCATGCCCCAAAAGTGTTCCCTCCCAGAGATATGCGCGTTTTATGAAAGTGATGGTACACCAAAGATACACGTATTTAAATCTTTAAAATGGCTCTCCTGAACAAAACTGGTTTTTACCCTTAGGGATCTTTCTATTTTGCGCGTCACATATACTCGCTCCTTCAAATAACCCCAAAGAAAATTGTGGGGTGGTCGGACAAATCTGGCGATCGCGCTGGGCAAATAATTTCTAAATTTCTGGAAATTATTCGCTCTCCAAAATCTTGACTTAAAAGTGCCATTGTGCCTCGGGCAGTGTGTGCAGGCGCTCCGTCCAGCTAAAACCACATCTCTGTTTTTAAAAGCAGGACGTCTCCATTTACGGTTACAGCACTTCCATCTTCATTCTCGAAGAAGTAAGGCCCAGTGATATTTGCAGATGTGATCCCACACCATACTGTACACCTAATGGGGTGCAATTGGCGTTGATGAATGGCTCTTGGATTTTCAGAACCCCAGAACCTACAGTTCTGCTTATTAACTAAGCCATTCAAATGAATTTGAGCTTTATCAATCTATTTAATAATATTTAAATAATAAAATTCTATTAAACTGTTCTTTTTGTTCAGTTGTGAATCTCTCCATTATTTATTCTCCAAGTGTAAATTATATAATCTGAAAAAAAATATATCAACGAAGAAGTTATTAATTTTTTAAGCCCCATGGTAACTTTTGGCCCACCCTGTATTATTGTAGCTACCATCTTATGGTAAGTCGAACCACAAAAAACCATACTATGATCCCCACAATCATATTATTATCCTCACAACCATAGAATGTTTCACATACAACCATAGTATGATCCTCACAACCATAGTTTGACTTACTTACTTACTTAAACTTAAATTCAGAAAAATTAATTAAACCGACAACAATAAATTGTGTCGGTAGGATTGCCTTAATCATATTATTGTTAACATAAAACTCAAAAAAAAACAAAAGTTTTGTCGCACCAATCATATTTATATTGTTGCTACAACCATATTTTCATTTTAAAATTTGGCAATAATACTATTGTTACATTTCAACAATATTTATATTGCCGCAATCATACCATTGTCAAAATGTAATTCAAAAACAATACTATGGTTGCGACGACCATATTTGTATTGCAGAGAACATACTATTATTGCCGTGACCATATAGTAACCATATCTTTTCTCTGCGAGCATGTTACCATCAATAAAATTGAAAGTTGGTAGTTGCAACAGAATGTATGTTTATACAACTGAATATTTGTAGTTCGGACCGAATTCCAACTGATTATTTTTTCTGCGTGTGCTTACTTTGGCATAAACATGCTATTTTTAGACGCTAGTAAATCTTTAGCATCACCGACTTTTTCTTCCGCCAAATGTGCAGATTTATTAGTTGTGGGCACAATACTTTGATCATATGTAACATCTAGTGGTATGTCGAACCGAATATTCAAACAAATTTTTTCTCTGTGTATGCTTATTTTAGCATAAAAATCCTATTTCTAGACGCTAGTAAATCTTTAGCATCATTGACTTTTGCTTCCGCAATATGTGAAGATTTATTAGTTGTGAGCACAGTACATTGATTATATTTATCATCTAATGGTATGTCGAACCGAATATTTATTTTTGTTGAAAAATTTTTCTTTTGCAAAGGAAATTTTTGTACCAACTCCAACTGAATATTTCTCTGTGTGTATAAAATGAACAAACGCTGAAAAGTATGCCAAAGTTCTTATTGAGATTTTAAATGTGAGGTAGCTAAACCTCACATTATCATCCACTAACGCCTACACGCGATACAATCTATTCAAACGCACTGTACTCAAACAAAAGTACTCGTAGAACGTAAGAAATAGAACATCCAATGGAGGGGAAAGAAAATAATACAACGGCTGCTGCTACGACTACGACTACAGCTACTGTTGGTGTTAATTGAACTCGTCGTGTATGGCCCGTGGCATATTTACACGGTTTGCTGTACTTATACTTACTGTACAATATTTGCTTTAAGGGCATATATCTGAAGGAAACCATATTTTTCCAAGTGTTATTTAAGAGCCGTCTTTTTATTTTAACAGGTTGCTTTTTGTTACAGAGGCTGCAGATGAGTTGCGGTGGTGTTCGGCAGCAACCATTAACTGAAGTATCACCGACGACAGCATCATCTTTAGTAGCAGCATATCATGGTACCACCATTATCATTACCGCCACCACCAGCATTCGTTGAGCATACCGGATGGATTGCACATGCGATGAAAGCTCTGTCTCACTCCTATTTGGCGTATTTGTACGTACAACATCCGTTTTAAACTCCACATCCTGTTGCTTTGCTTGTGCCGTTTTTTTTGCTTTGGTGTGTGTTTATTTTTCTAAAGAATCAAAAACATATCGTTTATTTTTCATAAAATTAATTTATATTCACTTAAATGTGAACATATTCCGCGAATATGACTGTCTCCCTGCCTGCCTGCCTGCCCCCATCCTTAAGTGGCATTCACGTGAAGAGTGTGTCCGTCTGTCCGTTCCTGCGTCTGTCTACCTTTAGTCACACATAAATAATGATTTTTAATAAGTATTCATGTCGTTGCTGTTGTAACGTCATTACTGACTGTGTTTTTGTGCTTGTTCCTTTCCTGTAACTAGGGACCTTAAGGATTCACCAGGTTATGAGTCGCTGCTTAGTTTAAGTAAAATAAAATTCCGAGTGTGTGGGGCGGCGGATGCTGTGGCGCCAGCCAGCTCAGCAGATACTCAAAATTACTTGGCATCATTATAATTTCCAATTACTTAATTTTATTCATTTGCCTTCAAATAAATTCAAGAATATTTCTATTAAAAAGGTATCTGAGAGTATGTGTGAGTGTGTATTAATGTTGTTTTGAAAACATATGCCCAGATATTCTGGGGGAAACATTTACCCAAGAAGAAGAACATCATAAATTACATTGGAATTAGATCAGAATTTAAGCGCAAATAATGAGGGTCGGCGGAAATGGAGAGTTCCAAGTTGGAATAGTACAAACATAACCTACACTGAGAAGAAAAATAACCTTGTATAAGGTTAACTTAACCATAAATAAACATGATTTGGAATCTACGTTACATAAGGTTAATTTGAACATTTTGTTGTTGACTGATATTTAACAATAATTATAGTTAATTTAACTATTCTATGGTTGAATTTTTTAACCATAAAAATTGTTAATTTAAAAATTTTAAAGTTAATTTATTGAAACAATACATGTTCAATTTAACAATGAAATTGTTAATATTATTTACTATGAAGATCGTTATAGAAATCATTTTTATTGTTAAGTTAACTAATTATTGGTTACGGTTTTAACCAGAAATATAGTTACTGTTACAATTTGTTAATATTAAGCTAACCTACTTATTATGTTTTGGTTTTGCTTACATTTATTCGGTCTAATAATGAATTATTATGACTTGAACAGTTTTTATTTTGGTTCTAGCTAGACCTTTTTGTTGTTTCTTTTTCAGAATCAACTAAAAAATTGGTGAAATGTATTGGCTACGGTTGCCAGGCAGACTTTACAGCTGTTTCTTAGCCCGTCAAGGTTTTTCTTCAGCAGTCTTTGGCAACGATTACTTCGGCTACAAATAAAGTGACTTATACGGGAGTCCCATTATGATTAAAAAGAAATCTTCTTCGAAAAGCAATCTTCATAGCGCAATATCATTTGGGGTGATAAGACAGTCGTTGCAACTTCGTGTAACTTAATTCTGAACTTCGTTTAATACAAAGCAGATCAAAAACTTCGATTCAACACAGCCAAATGATCTTTAAATTTTTGTTTACGTTTTACAATTTTCTCTCTCTTGAAAAAACCAACCTTATATAATGTTCACTCAACTATTTTGTATGAACATTTGACCTTATATAGGGTGATCCATCTAGAGGTATTTTTTCAGAACAAAACAAAATATAAAAATTTAAATCAAGTGTGGAATCTTTGTAGAAAATTTGAAAGGACATTTTATGGCATTTATTTTTTGAATATAATTTGCGGCGTGATTTCGTTTACGATTCGCTGTTCCCCCTTGCGGACTTGATCCTAGACGGCAACCAAATTGGGTAACTTTATTGAGAACAGCAGGGAATGTTTTATGTGTACGAAGGGGGCCTGAGAGAAGGGTTACAACACCACAAAATATCGAGAAAGTTAGAGCAGCAGCACTGCAATCTCCGAAACGCTCTGCTCGGAAGCAATTACTTGCTCTTCGCATTTCCTGAATTTTTTTCAGCCCGCTCTTGAGGCAATGCAATAAGAGGATACATGGTTCCATCTGGATGGTGCCACGGCCCACACAGCGAGGGTTACCATGAATTGTTTGAGGCAAATGTTTCCTGGACGGCTTATCTTTTTGAGGGGTGACGTGAACTGGCCGGCACGCTCACCAGACTTAGCAACATGCGAATTTGTGGTTACCTGAAGGTGTATATCAACCGTCCCAACACCTTGAAAGACCTAATTAACAATATTGAGGCTGAAATTGGCAGAATTCCAGTCGACTTGCTTGTTAGAGTTCAGGAAAACTTCAGAAAACGTATGCAGCAGTATGTGGATAGCGAAGGTCGACATTTGCCGGATACATGTAATTTAAAAATTTCCTTACTGTTCAATATAATTAAATTATAAAATAAATTTTCCTAAGGTTCATAATTTTTTATTTTATTCCCAAATAAGCAAATTACAGCGCTCCACTCGTGCTTCAAAACCGTCTAGCTTTATGCGGAAATTTAGTTGAATTTCAAAAAAATGTCCAGTTCTAATGTTGGTCTACGAGGGCGGTTCGGAAAGTTCTTAGCCTATCAATGAAAGAGAATAGATTTTTATTTTTCAAAAATATTTTTATTTTTCAATATAATCTCCTGAAACTTCAATACACTTAGTCCAACGCTTATCTAGCAATTCTATCCCTTGATTATAATAGTTTTCCTCAAGGTCTTCAAAAAAGTGGTTTACAACTGTAATTGCATCTTCATTTGAGGTAAAACGCTTGCCAGCAAGGAATTTTTTAGATTTGGGAACAGGTAAAAGTCACTGGGAGCTAAATCAGGAGAATAAGGTGGGTGGTCAAGCAACTCGTATTTTAATTCGTTGATCTTAGCCATTGTTAAAACACTCTTGTGCGCTGGTGCGTTGTCTTGATGAAAAATTTTTTTTTTGTGTTGTAAGCCAGGACGTTTTTCTCGAATTTGTACATTTAATTGATACAAAAGGTTGCAATAGTACTCTGAATTTATTGTTTTACCCTTTTGCAGATAGTCAATCAATAAAATTCCTTTGAAGTCCCAAAAAACCGTTGCCATAACCTTACCAGCCGATTGAATTGTTTTTGCCTTCTTTGAGGGCACTTCCTCCAGCTTCAGTCCATTGTTTATATTGTTCATTTGTCTCTAAAGTATAGTGGTGGATCCATGTCTCATCAACAGTTATGAAACGACGCTTTCGCTGAAAACGATCCAAACAAGCTTGAGAAATGTTCATTCTTATGCGTTTTTGGACGACTGTTAACAAGTCCGGCACCCATCTTGCAGAAAGCTTTTTCATCTGTAGTTCTTCATGCAAAATTAAATGGACTCGATCATTTGAGATGCCCATGATATTAGCTATTTCACGCACTTTTATTCGTCGATCATTTAATACCATATCATGCACTTTGGCTACAATTTCTGTTGTTGTTGCTGTTTTTGGACGTCCACTACGTGGTTCATCTTCAATGCTTGTACGACCACGTTTAAATTCAGCAACCCAATTTTTTACTGTTGCATATGAAGGAGCACTTTCACCTAACACATTCACCATATCATTATGAATTTCTTGTCCCGATAAACCTTTTTTATGTAAATATTTAATGACACCACGCATTTCTAATTTTTCCATTGTAAAATATCGCGGATGCGTCTTTTTCCAACACCTGTTTCTATATGAAGGAGTTGCCAGATCGAAACAAAATTTAACATGTCTTCATAGCAGAGATGGAAGTTTTCAAAACACTTAACTTTTTTCTGTTTATACCGCGCTTTTTGTGCTAGGCTAAGAAGTTTCCGAACCGCCCTCGTATATGTACTTATATAAAACCATGGAAGGTGTTTTTTCCTCTAGTAAATATCGTATAATCATTTGTTGAAACATTTGAAAACATTTTTTATGTTTAGCCCACTCGCGTAAAGACATGTGGCACAGAACATCCGGTAGCACAAAACGCAACTCGTGCCGTATGAACAACATTTTTCATGAAACACACATACGCCACCATGTACCGCCACCAACCACCAGTTGAAGAATTATCCGCCAGCCCGCTTCTCCTCCACCCAAACAACAATCAAGCAGTAATTATCTGTGAGTAGTTTTTTCAATCGTGTTTTTTAAATGAAATCAGTTCTTTTTTCTCTCACTCCCACTTTAGGAACCACGCACAGATATTTTCCTTACTCTGTAAAAGAGTACAATTAAAAAAAGGACCTTCATTCTAACTAAAATGATTCACCTTTGTTGATCCATACCTAAGCGGGACCGCACGATAGGCAGCCAGGCTTGGAGGCGAAGTAAAACGAAGTTTAAAATATGAACCATTCGCCTTTTTGGCATTTCGATGCACGCTAACCTTTTGTTATTAAGGAAATGGGTTTTTGATTAAATTTCGCTGGAGGAAGAGGCAGCAACACAACGACAAGAGAGCAGCAACAGGGCAACAGCAGAAAATAAAGGTTGTTGCTTCCACATCACACACGCTCAAACACACACACACTCATCCAGCCAACGACCCAGCATATTCATGTTTATGAAACTTGCAGCTTATGAAAAACAGAGGAGCAGGGGGAGGAGAGAAAACGAAAAACATTTTTATCCAATTTGTGCACACACAAATACAGACAACAGCATATATCTGAAGGCAGGCAAGCGCCTATAGGAAATAAGTTGGTACTTTGGATTTGAGCTGTAGTTTGTCATGCAGGTGGGTAAAATGTTGATGGATTTATAGCGAAAAGGTGTAAGATATTTTTAGGGTTCAAAGATAAGTTGGAATAAAACTGGGAAACAAATAGGGAGAATATGTCTACTTATTAACCTCAAACCACATAAACTGTATACATTCCAAGCATAGGAATCCAAATCAGGTTTTATGAAAACTTCAATTAGCTCAAGCTATCCTATTTAAATACTGAAGCAATAATACAGAAGTTTAAAGACAGCAACGGCACTATACATGGCCGACAACTAGCTTGGACATCTGGTCAATACACTCGCACCAGTCTACATCAGGACTACATATTTTAACATCAGTTTAATGTGTAAACTCGCTAAAACCGAAGAGCAGAACGATGATACCAACGATAGCATTTAAGAGCGTGCGGAGCAGATACGCGTAAATCCGTTTTTTTAAGGATTTAAATGACATTGAAATCGTCGCTGGATTTATTGTTGGAAATTTTAGCCTTGACTTCGTCGCAGCCCGTATTAGGTGAGAAATAGCTCCAAATTTTAGCTTGAGGTTCACAAGGCTACTTAGATATTCCCAGATCATGGAACAAAACTGGAAGTGCTAGAACAAAATCTAGTTAAAAACGTACACACTAAATGGGGTAATACGAACTTTTCTCATATATTTTTCTTTTAGATTGCAGGGTTTCATGCGGCTAGAGCCGCTGAAAAAATATATGGTGATCCATTTAGAGGAACAAAAAATAAAAATAAAATTTCAAATCAAGTGTGGAATCTTTATTGGTAATTTGAAAGGACATTTTATGGCATTTTTTGAATAAAATTTCCTTCAAATGTTGGCCGCAACTACCCCTCAGGTTTCCATTCTGAGGGTCCAATATTGGGTGACTCGTACGAGCATTTCGATCGGTATGGCTTTAATGACACGCGTAATGTTGGCTTCCAAAACCTGAATCGTAGCTGGTTTGTCAGCACAGACTTTGGATTTTAAGTAACCCCAAAGAAAAATGTCTAAAGGTGTGATATCACTCGATCTAGGCACCCACTCAGCTGTCCAATACGTGAAATAAGCTGATTTTCGAAATGACCTCTCAATAGATCCTTTATTTGAGCAGCTGTATGGTAAGTGGCACCATCCTGTTGAAACCAAGTGTCGTCAAGATTACGGGCTTCAATTTCAAAGCTGGATAGCGAGCACCATTCACGGTTACGTTCCGGCCATCATCATTTTTGAAAAAATATGCACCGATGATTCCACCAGCTTATAAAGCGAACCGTGGTTTTCTCTGGATATAATGGCAACTCTTGAACCTCTTCTTGTTGTTCTTTAGCCCAAATGCGCCAATTTTGTTTATTGATTTTTCCGTTGAGCCACAAATGGGCCTCATCAATGAACAAAATTTTGGTCGAAAACAGCGGATCTTCCCATTTTTCACCGAACGCTCATTTCCATAATACAGTTGCCAACATTTAAAGGTAATTTTTTCAAAAAATAAATGCCATAAAATGTCCTTTCAAATTACCAATAAAGATTTTTCATATTTTTTTGTGTTCTGAAAAAATACCTCTAAATGGATCACACTTTACTTGTTCAGATTTCATTGAGTTCTTATATGTACTTAATAAAATATGGGTAGAATCAGTTACTTAAATACCTAAAAACTTGCTCAAGCGTAAATTGGTGTACCAATAAGCATTGAAAAAAGCTCCGATATTTCAAATCATGAATCAAACAACACTGATGACGCTGCTTACGACATTTCTATTGCCCATTTTCATATCGGTGGCTATGTAAATAAGCAAAATTGCCGCAAATTGGGTTCAGAGAACCCACACGTGACTACTGAGAAGCCAATGCATCAACAACGAGTGACTGAATGGTGTAGATTTTGGACTGGCGGCATTATTGGGCCATTTTTCTTTGAAAATGAGCAAGGAGTGGCCGTTACCGTCAACGGTGAGCGCCATGATCAAAGAATTTTTGAGTCCAAAAATTTAAGAGAATGACATGGCCAAATTTTGATTTCAACAAGACAGGGCCACATGTCACCATCCAACGCAACCATCGATATTTTACGCACTGTTTTTGAAAATCGAATAATCAGCAGAAATTTTTATGTCAATCGGCCGCCTCGGAGATATGATTTGAGCCCTTTGGATTATTTTTTGTGGTGAGCCATTAATGATAAACATTACGCAAAGCATACAGTTTGAAAAAAAATTGAAGCGTTGAAACATGAAATCGAAGTGGACATTCAAGAGATTCGACCCGAACAATCGAAAATGTATTAAAAATTGGGTTGATCGGATGAGGTACTACCGAGCCATTCATATGTGGCAGTCATATGAATTGATATTGTTTCCAATAAAACCAGAAATTTGAAAAAAATTCAATACTTTTTTTAAAGCTGATTTAAATTTCAAATGTTAAATTTCCCACCCTGTTTATACGGAACAAACTTTCTGGTACTGTGATGTAGATAATCTTTAAAACAGCAGCAAAATATGCCAAAAATACTTGAAGAGAAATGTAGTCGTCTAACTAGGGATTGGTGTCAAATGAGTATGAGCCAAGACCTTGGCGAAACACTTAAATTCCTTGGCGGCGACATCGTGGGCAAAGCCGATATGATTTTATCTTCGGGTGCTGAAGTTGAAATCGTCAATGGCGGCTTAGTCTTGGCACAATTTGAAGAATCAACTTTAATAATTTCCCAAGGTCAAACCGGCGGCGACTGCGTGCAGAAATTAGCCGCCGCCCTGTACGCGCCGACGACTGAGTTCCCCGTTTGTTCCTTAATAGGATGTTGAGGGAATTAGGAATGATAATTAGGGAATCATAATATGTCTTTCTGTGCTCATAACAAGGTAATATGTGATCGATCATATAATAAATGCGGGAATCACAAGTATTTTAGAAAGCCCACACGAATTTGAAATTATGATAACCCACTGCCATATGTGTGTGAATTGGATATGGTTGGTTGTCTTAGAAACGCTTGTGCGGTTGTAGGAATCAAAATATCAGTAAGCTGACCATAATAACCCAGTGCAATGTGTTAAGGCAAAAGACCGACATAAAAAAACGAGCTTAATATAAAGTAATGAACGACACAGCAAACAGGCAACGCCAACACTTTTCACAGCACATGTTGTTAAAGAAAATCAATAGATGGCTCTGATTGTGGAGTCTCTGTAGAGGTGGTAATAGTGAATTTTTTTTTCGTGGGCAATTGTTTGAAGAAAACTTGATAAGTGAGATTAACAACAGAAGTTCTCATACGTTTGATGAGAACCAGGTCTTAAAGAGTTCAGTTTTCCTCTCAACATTTGCAGCGAAGCTTTCTTAGGAAGGAAGTCTTGGACCCGAAATCCCGATAAAAAAACAGTATGCAACCACGAAATCAATTTCACTTTGCCATTTTGAAAAAAAAAACTTGTCTTCGAATAAAATGTGGATGCTAGGGGTCTCAACCCGGTCAATACCTGTTTAACGAGTTATGTGAGAACATATTACAATAATGTGAAATCATAGCGTCGGAACTTAAAATATTGTTTGGAAATAAAATATAATTACGTGAGATCATAATATGATTGCTACAATCAAAAGCAAAAGTAGAATGATCCTCCAATATAATCATCACTGCCATATTTGTATTCAGCGTCTGTCGGAAGAAGAACCATTTGTAGTTCAATTCAATAATTTACGTTGCCCTTCGATTGCAGTGTTGTAGCCAATTCTCAGCAAATGCGGCAGTCATCATGCGGAGAATTCCTAAATGCCCAACAGTTCATGCAAAATGTAAACCACTTTGTTTTACAATACATCAGAGGTGTCTATTATTATCACGAGTCAATGGAACGAAACTATAGGGTGATCCATCTAGAGGTATTTTTTCAGAACAAAAAAATATAAAAATTCAAATCAAATGTGGAATCTTTATTGGTAATTTGAAAGGACATTTTATGGCATTTATTTTTTGAAAATAATTACCTTCAAATGTTGGCAACTGTATTATGGAAATGAACGTTCGGTGAGAAACGGGGAGATCCGCTGTTTTCGTCCCAAATTTTGTTCAGTGATGAGGACCATTTCTGGCTCAACGGCAAAGTCAATAAAAAAAATTGCCGCATTTGGGCTGAAGGGCAACAAGAAGAGTTTCAAGAGGTGCCATTATACCCAGAGAAAACCACGGTTTGGTGCGGTTTATAAGCTGGTGGAATCATCGGTGCATATTTTTCAAAAACGATGATGGCCGGAACGTAACCGTGATTGGTGCTCGCTATCGCGCCATGATATCGATCTTTATGCTACCTGAGATTGAAGCCCGTAATCTTGACGACACTTGGTTTCAACAGGACGGTGCCACTTGCCATACAGTTGCTCAAACAATCGATCTATTGAGAGGTCATTTCGAAAAGCCGCTAATTTCACGTTTTGGACAGGTGAGTTTGCCGCTTAGATCGAGTGATATCACACCTTTAGACATTTTTCTTTGGGGTTACGTAAAGTCCAAAGTCAATGCTGACATTTAAGCCATACCGGTCGAAATGCTCGTACGAGTCATCCAAAATTGGACCCTCAGAATGGAAACCCTGAGGCTTAGTTGCGGCCAACATTTGAAGGAAATTATATTAAAAAAAAATAAATGCCATAAAATATCCTTTCAAATTACCAATAAAGATTTCACGCTTGATTTGAATTTTTATATTATTTTTTTTTTGTTCTGAAAAAATACCTCTGGGTGATCCAACCCTATATATTTAGAATTATTTGACATTTATGGATATATAAATCACAATTTAAACGTTCGACATTTGTGTATTTTTGCGACTACGCAAACCTCAGTAAACACACAATTTTACCATTGAATTTGATGGCGCCGAGTTCCCACAGTATTTTTTCAAAATTTTCTACGGTTATGGTTTCTTTAGCATGGCCTCATTTTTAATTTCCGCAAAAATGCGCGAGGATTTACGCTTCTTTTTTAATTGCCAAACCGTCAACCACTGACGGAACTTGCTCAAACTTTGACAGTAATCTATTAACAGATTCTTAATGACAGCAGTATTGTAGATTTTTAATTAACTACGAGGGAGGTTTAAAAAGTATTGGACATAAGTTGGATTTGTATGCGGCGATTATTCAACTGCAGAAATTTTAAATCAGATCTTAATATTAAGTACTATGAATATATTTGTACAACGAGTATGAAAGACAGTCGAATTTCTATTGAAGCATGGCAAAATAACACAGGTAGGAGCCTCAGCTACAACAAGAACAAAAATACAAAAACAAGAGGTTATTTGCGAATAAATGGGAAGTTGTAAAAGTTGCTTTTTAAAAAAAATCAGAGGAATTTTAAACTCAAATGTCATTTTAAGTTTTTGAAAGGAAACTTGACAGTATTGCTCACACACTCAACGAAAAAAGTGCAACAGCTGATTGTCAACACTACCTGTATTATTGTGCCATTTATTGAAGTTTAAGACTTCTAAAAATTTGATAATTTCAAAAAAAAGTTAAATTTATCTTGGTACTTTCGTACTGTACCACCACTGTCGTTTCGTTCATCCTTTTCATTTTTGTTATTGTTGTTGATGATTGTCAGATGTTTAATAACCACCAACCGATGAATGTGGCTGAAAGCAGAACATGAGAAATATGTTTTCCTCTTATGACTGAATGAATCGCCGTCGTCGTCGAGTTTCTGCCATCATAAAATGTTAACTTTTGTTTTTATTACTACGGCAAACAAATTTAAGTCATCAAAACGGTGGAGAGTGTTAAGGGGAGTACAAACATTTAGTCTTTCAAAGATATTTCATAAACGGCAACACGTGCCTTGAAAGTTACGGTTTCATTTTCTTTTTGCGAAATGTTTACCCCCATGTGCTGCGCAACTTAAAACAGACAAAGCCAAATATCGGACAAAGAGATGAAAGCAAGGGTTTGTAAGGAATGTGTTATGAAACTGGTAGATAATTCGTATGGCAGCCCCCCCGAATGAGTCAAAAATATCAAACGATTTTTTTCTTTTTTTTCTCCACTATTTAATAGTGAACACGACCTAATGGTTTTTATGTTTCAGTGTACTTGAAGTAAATTAGAAAATAGTATTTTTGACTTATAAATTACAAGTGTGGTATAAGGATATTTAGATTCTGATAAAATTGTTTAGGTTCCGATAATTTGTTACTTCTACCTTTAACTTATGTTCCATTAACTGATAATCTCAGTGCACCAACCAACATTCGGTTGTTCTAATGAAAACTTTAATGTAAATGCAACCTCAATCATTCTGCTGTGGCAAACAATTAGGTTGTGACAACGAAACTGTTCTCTGTGTGTAGACATCGATGGGTTGAAAGTTCAAAATCTGTTTCAGTGCCAGTTGAGGAGTAGGGCGCCTATAGTGCCACGCCTATTAGTCTCTGCACTTTGGCCAGATGAGAGTGATGTGACAACTTTTGTACATACGGAGAAACTATTCGATGCCACAACCGAATTTTTACCAACCGTTTTATTAAGGTTACCTGTACTATTTAGTTTTCCTTTAACCAGCCGAATGTGAGTTAATGCACTGAATTGTTTAGTAAATCGTATTGAATATATCGGTGAAAGTAACAAAGAATAAACCTAACGGGAGGTAGAGATATTTTTTCACAGATTACGCATGAGTTGTGTTAAACGTTATTTTTTTTTCTTTTCAGTATTGATGCCATTTCACTATGGAAAGACTTACACTGCGAAAACCAAGGTCGTAATGCTCAAACGAGTCTTTCAAAATTGGAGGCGTAGTTGCGGCATTTGAAGGAAATTATATTCAAACAAGTAAAAAATGTTAAGTTTGGCTGTGCCGAACTTTGGATACCCTACACCAGATTCCCAAATTAAAAACTATTTTTTTAATTTTTGTAATTTATTTTACCTAGTCTCAACCAAATTTGGTGCGGAGGTGTGTTCTATATAAAAATCTTTATGTGCAAAATTTCATTTCGATAGGTCAAGTTTGTAGTGAGTTATTGTCTTATTATTTTTCAAGGCCCATGAGACCATTTGTGTGTGAGGTACCAGTAGGGCGTTTCCGATCTTAGCCAAATTTAGGGCAAAAGTCTGTTCTATATATTAATCTTTATGCCGAAAATTTCGTCTCGATAGGTCAAGTGTGTGATGAGTTATTGTCATATAATTTTTCAAGGCCCATGAGACCGTTAGTGTGGGAGGTACCAGTAGGACTTTTCCGATCTCAACCGAATTTAGCGTAGAAGTGTGTTGTATGTAGAAATCTTGATGTGTAAAATTTCATTTCGATAGGTCAAGTTTGTGGTGAGTTATAGTCATATTATTTCTCAAGGCCCATAAGGCCGTTTGTATGGGAGGTACAAGAAATGGTGGCCCAATCTAAACCATTTTTACATAGATGTTTGCTCCTATATTGAGATTATTATTTGCAAAATTTCAGTGATTTTGCTCAAGAAACTGGACGAATATTTCCAAATAGAAAACTAATTTTTATGAGGAAGTGTCGGTGGAGGGTCTCCAACACCAACATCCTGTAGAGTTATATAGCCCATTTTCAATACCAAACATGCTAGGTTAACTACACATGTTTGTGCCAAATTTCAGCTCCCTAGCTGTTTTCATGCATGGTCTATCTTGTTTTCAACAGACGGACAGCATGGCTAGATCGTCCTCGAGAAGATCCTCTGGTGGAATCACCAGTATCGTCTGAAAAGATCATTGGTCCATATTTCTTTGAGAATGCACATGGCGCCCATTTAAGGTTAATGGTGCTGAATATCGAACGATGCTGAACAAGTTTTTGAGGCCAGCTGTAGAAACCCATCCACAGTTGTGGTTCCAACAAGATGGAGCCACAGCACACACTGCAAGGGATAAAAAAGTTATCAAAATTCAAACCACAACAGTACTTATATACACAGAGAACAGATTTGTTGCCACAACCACGTACTATTCATGTATTCCATCGTTACAAGCGAATGTTGATTGGGCACACAGAAACTTTCAGTAGTGGGAACTAAAACATTTGTTGGGTCTCCGATGATTATTTCAAGGTGTTACAGACAGAATGACAAAACTAATATACCCTCCATTGTATGGTGGAGGGTACAAAAATAAATGGCATAAAATTTCCTGGAATGAACAATAAGGATTTCACACTTGATTTGAGTTTTTCTATTATTTTTTATTTTGAAAAAAAACTGTAGATTGATATTGGAATTTCAGTTTTTACATAAATATTGATAACAGGATTTTAAGCTTAAATTAGACTTGAAAATCACTTGGATGAAGATATATAGGGTCATCTATCTAGAGGTATTTTTTTTTCAAAAAAAAGTACTAAAATTCAAATCAAGTGTGGATTCTCTTTTATTCATTCGAAGGAAATTTTATGCAACTTATTTTTTGAATATAGTTTCCCTCAAATGTTGGCCGGAACTACGCCTCAGGGTGTCGATTCTGTGGGTGCATTTTTGGATGACTCATTCGAGCATTTCGACCGGTATGGCGTGAATGACACGCGTAATCTTGGCTTCCAAGACCTGAATCATAGCTGGTTTGTCAGCATAGACTTTGGACTTTACGTAGCTCCAAAGAAAAAAGTCTAAAGGTGTGATATCACACGATCTAGGCGGCCAATTCACCGGTGCAAAATGTGAAATTAGCCGCTCTTCGTCAAGAATACGGGCTTCAATTTCAGGTAGTAAAAAGTCCGATATAATAGAGCAATAGCGTGAAATGTAACGTTGCGACCATCATTATTTTTGAAAATATATGGACCGATAATTCCTCCAGCCCAAAAACCGCACCAAACCGTCGTTTTTTCCGGATATAATGGCACCTCTTGAACCTCTTCTAATTCCTCTTCAGCCCAAACACGGCAATTTTGTTAGCTGACGTTTGCCGTTGCTCCAGAAGGGCCTCATCACTGAGCACAATTTTAATCGAAAACAGCGCCAGAAATGGGCCTCATCAATGAACACAAAATTTAAATCGAAAACAGCGGATCTTCATGTTTTTCGCCGAACTCTCATTTCTATATTACAGTTGCCCACATTTAAAGGAAATTATATTCAAAAAATAAATGGTATAAAATGTCCTTTCGTATGAACAATAAAGATTCCACACTTGATTTGAATTTTAGTATTTTTTATTTTGAAAAAAATACCTCAAGATGGATCACCCTATATTTAAATTTTCTTTCAGACTATATGATTTTCAAAGAAACCTTAAAATATCGCCATAAACACTTAATTTATTAATTTGAATTTTTTCTAGTTTTACAATTAATTCGTTCTAAGATGTACGTGTTTTTGGCTATCAGGACGCAGAGAAAATATATGGTTACTATATGGTCCGGGCAACAATAGTATGTTCTCTGTAATAAAAGTATGGTCGTCGCAACCATAGTATTGTTTTTTGAATTTCATTTTGACAATATTATGATTGCGGCAATATTAAGATTGTTGAAATGTAGCAATAGTATTGTGTGAATCATACTATTGTTGTTGAGGATCATAATATTGTTATGGGGATCATAGTATGGTTATGTGTGAACCATACTATTGTTATGGGGATCATAGTATGGTTGTTGTGTGATCCATACTATTGTTGTGAAGATCATAATATGTTGTGCCACAACATATAACCAACAATAGTATGATGCTCTTCGAATATTGTTATCCCAACCATACTTTTTTTCTGCGTGCAGAGCGAAATAATTTCTCGTCATTACCAACTATTGGTTGCTTCGAACTGTACTATACAAAGCTATAAGTAGTCACAACAGGCAATACTGGAAATCAATAGTTTGAGCTTTATTCGGTTAATGTGGGCGTATAGTAAGTTGTCTGCACCATAATTTTGGCATAGCAATCATCTTATGGTACGTTTAAGCGAATTTCCATCATGACTAATAACATTTGGTAATTGGAACTTATGTATGTATGTACTGCTTCCCACCTTACCACTGATCGGTAGGGGAGCATCGGTCCGGTCCCTTAATGTCGAGGACAAATTTGAACGAGTTGAACTTTTTCTCATTTGTCTCAAGCCACTATTACCAACAACTCCGATATTCGTCATCGAGCACAAACAATCGCACATTAAGAAATGAAAATAATGTCCACAATTGGTTCCCTTCAATCTCTCAATTATTTTATTTGTTTTTATGAATTCCCAACTCAAATTCAGCCAATCAATTTCAGGCTACTTCACAGAAAAAAAAAACATTTTGTCATTGCAGAAATAAAAAGAGCCGCCTTCGCGAGACTGTAAGTGATGGATGTTTGGTTCTACTACAATTATTTAGAATGTAAAGACCCACAACACTTCGGAGATATGCATAGTATAATGTAATATACGATGATGATGATGATGACGATGGTGACAAAGATGATGGCAAGAATGCTGGCTGGTGACTGAGATGAGGTCTCAGCATTGCTGAGCTACTGATGTGCTGCCATGATGTTATTCGTGGTACTGATGATGGTGGTAACACATTATTTTTCTGTATTTGTGCCTTTTAAAGGGTTTTTTTATTTTTGCTTATTCCATGTTTGTCTTTCGTTTTGTCGTTGTGTTTCTTAAACGAATGCCGGAATTTTGCTTTAATAATTGCCTTGCTTTTATTTTTTAAAGACCATCCAAAAAGTGTTATTAGTGAAATTAAAAAAGCATCGGCAAAACAATTTCGTTTAGGCCATTTTAGAGAAAACAACTAATTCTCTGGGGGAAATTGGAAAATAAGGAGATTATAGTCCCTTGGCAACCCAAGTAGCAGCAGCAGAGCAATAAATGCCATCAAAGTTTGAATATGTTGTTGCGCATTCAACGGAGGACAATTTATTTAATGTCCTGTACAACACGGAGTAAAGGATTTATAAGAAGGCAATCACTTTCGTACAAAACCACGTAAAAACGTTGGTAAGTTCGGCCAGTCTGAATCTTACATACCCTCCACCGTTGAGCAAGTACTTAAAAAGGGAACTTTTTCGAGGTATTTTTAAATGGAACATTTTTCCCCTGTACCGATTTGATGAAGAAATTCCGGTGTCCTAGCTAAATTTGTTTAATTTTTAACGTGTTTGGAACCCTAGGACCAACTGGTCATTCACTAAGTCTACCCAGATCTTAAAGGTCATTCTATATTAAGATTTGTAAATAAAATTCAAAATTACACCCAAACTACGGTGTAGAAACCAGCTTTTTTAAGCTAATAGATTCCATTGGTTGGACTCTAAATTTACCGCGATTTTAAAACAAATTCACATATGTACTGGGTGGCGCAAACTACGGTTGTGGTTTGACGGTTTAATAACTTTTTAAATTTATTTATATTTTTATTTTAGAATTGTGTGAAGCAAACTTGGGGAATTTGAAATAGAACACAATTGTTGAATTTTATTTTAGAAATCAAGAGTCAATTGTTTTGAAGCAGCGTTCTTATCGTCGCTTTTTTATTGTATAGGGTGATCCATCTAGAGGTATTTTTTCATAGGGGGTTTTTTCAGAGTTTACGCGTGAGTTGCGTTAAACTTTATTTTCAATGCTTTTCAGTATTGTTTGCCATTTTATCATAGAAAGTCTAACACCGCAACAACGTCCTCAAAATGTGCAACTGAATTACGGAAATGAGAAACGAGAAGATCTGCTGGTGGAATCACCAGTATCGTCTGAAAAGATCATTGGTCCATATTCCTTTGAGAATGCACATGGCGCCCATTTAAGGTTAATGGTGCTGAATATCGAACGATGCTGAACAAGTTTTTGAGGCCAGCTGTAGAAACCCATCCACAGTTGCGGTTCCAACAAGATGGAGCCACAGCACCACTACAAGGGATAAAAAAGTTATTAAACATTCAAACCACAACGGTTCCATGTATTCCATCGTTACAAGCGAATGTTGATTGGGCACACAGCAACTTTCAGTAGGGGGAACTGACACATTCGGTTGTAGAAAACAAGTATCGGTAATCCCAACAGATTAAGATGATTATTGGAAATGAATTCGTGCATGTATTGGTAGTTGTTGTTATAGATCGTTGGCTATAAGAACTTTTTGAAAAAATTTAATAGTTTACCGCCTTTCAACTGATCAGTAAAATAAATGATCAGTAAAATAATGTTTTGATAAGCATTGCAATGATGTCCCACTGTTAAAAGAATTAATTATGGTATATAAAAATATTTATTGTTAAGCTTTGGGTAACCGTAACTCGTAACCAAACAAAAGTGGTTGTTGTTTCGAATATTACGGAGATCTATCTCTGGCGGAAATTTTGATCAAGTCTGTGTAATGTCGCTAAATTACAGTAAGTCCTATTGATTTAATCTGGAAAATATTTTTGTTTTAGTTCTTTCATTTATATGGTAGTATCGTATGGAAGCATTACCCATCTAATCCAAGAAACAGTCTGACCATTTATTTTTTTAATAAATTTTTGGGTATTTCGATAAATGCTTTCGTCGTAAACAAGGATTTTGTTGTGACTAGAATCAATAAAATATTATAGGGTTTATATGTGACAGCGCATAGAGAAAGGGACCCTCGCAGAGAAATGCGCGTTTTATGAAAGTGAAATCGACGATTCTAAGTGCAAATAGAAAGGGACCTAATCTTTAAAATGGCTCTCCTGAACAAAACTTTTGCATCAACTTTTCACTTTTTTCTGATGTGGACAACATCTGAGCATCGAATGAGACCGATCCCATGCCCCAAAAGTGTTCCGTCCCAGAGATATGCGCGTTTTATGAAAGTGAAATCGACGATTCTAAGCGCAAATAGAAAGGGACCTAATCATTAAAATCGCTCTCCTGAACATAACTGGTTTTTAACCTTAAGTCCCTTTCTATTTTGCGCGTCACATATGTTGGTATTGAAATAACCAATATTATGTTACAACAGCCAACTAAACAGTATTAGGTCACTACAAAGAACTAATCTGTTGTCACCACCAATTATTGGTACCAAGGAAACATGTACGTCATAATTGGTTGGTTGCTATAACGTCCGTTGTTCCAACCAATAGTTAAACTGAATTCGGTTGGTATAACTGCGTTATTGGCTGTGAATACTGTGATATGGTTGTAGCAACCATCATATGATATATCGAACCATGATAACATAAATACAATGGAAAGTTGGTTATTGCAACAAAAATTCGGTTTATCCAGCGGAATTTTTGTAGTTCGGACCGATTTCCAACTAATTTTTTCTCTGTGAAGGAAGTCTTGGACCCGAAATCGAGATAAAAGCATAAAAGCAGCCACGAAAACAATGTTACTTTACCGAGCTAAACATATGTTAATGCACGGCATGGCAATACAGTTGACTACGCCAACTAAACTCTTTTCTCAACACACGTTGTGATAGAAAATCTGTAGATGGCTCTGAATATGGAGTTTCTGTAAAGGTGGAAAAGGTGAATTGAATTTTCGTGGGATACTGATTAAATAAAACTTGAAAAGTGAGATTTACAACAGTAGTTCTCATACGTTTGGTGAGAAGCTGATCTTAAAGAGTTCAGTTTTGCTTTCGACAATTGCTGCAAAGCCTTCTTAGGAAGGACGCCACAAACCCGAAATCGTGATAAAAGCATAAAAGTAGTCACAGAAAACAATATCATTTTGCCATTTTGTACAATACTTGTCTTCTATTAAAATGTAGATGCAAGAGATCTCAAGCCAGTTAATTCCTGTTCAATTTATTTTTTTTTATTAGAATCAAAAAACTGGTTGATTAAGCCTTTAAAGTACTATTAAACATTGACTGATGGCCGCAATGTAAATTCAATCTGGATTAAATGAAGCATAGATCGTTATGCGCAGCCAATTATTATCCCTAAAGAAGTAGGGCTAGCATTCAATATAACTCCACTAAATATTTTCTCCTGTAAGTCACATAATGGGTGATTTAACTACAGGTATTTTTTCAAAATGAAAAAAAAAAAATATAAAAAATCAAATCAAGTATGGAATGTTTATTCTTCATTCGAAAGGACATTTTATGGCATTTTTTTTAATATAATTTCCTTCAAATGTTGACCGCAACTACGCCTCAGGGTTTCCATTCTGAGGGTTCAATTTTGGATGACTCGTTCGAGCATTTCGCCCGGTATGGCGTTAATGACTCGCGTAATGTTGGCTTCTAAAACTTCAATCGTAGCTGGTATGTCAGCATAGACTTTGGACTTTACGTAGCCTCCACACAAAAAGTTTAAACGATCTAGGCGGCCAACCCTTCGGTCTAAAACATGAAATTATTTGCTCTTCGAAATTACCTCTCAATAGATACATTGTTTGAGCAGCTGTATGGCAAGTGCCACTGTCATGTTGAAATCAAATTTCGTCAAGATTGCGGGCTTCAATTTCAGGTCATGGCGCGATAGCGAGCACCATTCAAGGTTACGTTCCGGCCATCATCATTTTTGAAAAAATAAACACCGATAATTCCACCAGCTTATAAACCGCACCAAACCGTAATTTTCTCCGGGTATAATGGCACCTCTTGAAACTCTTCTTGTTGCTCTTCAGCCCAAATGCGGCAATTTTGTTTATTGACTTTGCCGTTGAGCCAGAAATGGGCCTCATCACTGAACAAAATTTTGGTCAAAAACAGCGGATCTCCCCGTTTCTCACCGAACGCTCATTTCCATAATACAGTTGCCAACATTTGAAGGTAATTATTTTCAAAAAATAAATGCCATAAAATGTCCTTTCAAATTACCTATTAGATTCCACACTTGATTTGAATTTTTATATTTTTTTTTTGTTCTGAAAAAGTAGCTCTAGATGGTTCACCCTTTACAGGGTTTTCCATTAAGGACATAACAAATTTATACATTAATATAACACAGAATATTTAAGCTATGTGACGCGCAAAATAGAAAGGGACCTAAGGTTAAAAACCAGTTTTGTTCAGGAGAGCCATTTTAAAGATTAGGTCCCTTTCTATTTGCGCTTAGAATCGTCGACTTCACTTTCATAAAACGCGCATATCTCTGGGAGAGAACACTTTCGGGGCATGGGATCGGTCTCATTCGATGCTCAGATGTTGCCCACATCAAAAAAAGAAAAAAAAATGAAAACTGATTTTTTTTCACCCTTAGGTCCCTTTCCCTATGCGCTGTCACATATAGAGTTAAAATTCCAGGTGTTCCAGGTGAATTCGATTTCGGTCATATGACCACCACGAGCTTGTTTAGAGAGATCTATTCTTTGGGCCCAATTTCCCACCACTCGGCCGGAACGTTGGCAATTTCGCATTGGATGTTGTCTCTGAGCTCGTCTAAAGTTGTTGGCAAAGACCATTGACTTGATGTGGACCCAAAAAGAAATCCAAGGGCGTTAAAAGGCATAAACGAAGTGGCATTTCGACCAGACCGGATTTCTCGAGATAACACGTTCAACGAATTTGCCTATCAGTAAATCGATTGTAACGCGTGTTGTTTGGCTAGTGGCACCGTCTTGTTGAAACCACATATCGGTGATGTCAATCCAATTCTGGCCAAAAATAATTTTATAACATGGCACGATTGCGCTCTCCATTGACGGTAAGATGACGATTGTTTTCATCGACGAAAAATCACACCTCCGGCATGAAAACCACACCCCACAGAAATGTATGCGGATGCAATTGTGTATCTTAAAGCATATGTGGGTTTGTTGCTGTCCAACAACGCATATTTTGTTTATTGACAAAACCACTCAGCCAGAAATGGGTTCATTGCTCACCCTGTCGGGTGGGGCGATGATAAAGGCCGAAAATTTGAGTAAGCGCTCTTAAAGTTGCGACCACCGACTCAGAAATTCGGTGTAATTTTTAATAATTTCTAAACGTTGCTCGTAAGTGAACTTTACCATGATAAAAATGTTGACTAACGTTTTGACACTGAAAGATAATAAAAAAATGTTTAAGGGCTCGTTGACATAAAGATACGAAATTTTCCCTATAAGTCCCTATAGGAAAACCCGTTACTATGCCTATACCTGCTTAAAGTAAATGGATTTTAAGACAACTTACCGCCACTGGTTTTTAAAATAACGTTTAGGAACTTACCTAAAATAAAGAAAATAAAAACAATCATTACATTTCGTCATAAAAAATTATAGAAAGCTACAAAAATATAAATCGGGTACCATACGAGTAATAGTAAATGACCACGGAACCCATAAAACCAATCAGTAAATGTGCAAAGCGGCTGTAATTTGTTAGATACTCGAGAGAGTATAAAAAATATTGCTCACGTGAGCATTCATTTGTACCACTTTAACAGTCAATTTTCAAGTTATAAGTTTCATGCAAACAAAAATTGTTGGAAAAATTAGCGGAAATGATCACCGCCTCGAATTGTGCATACCCTACTCCCCTTAAGAGTAATAAAAGCTGCGTATACACCGGCAAATTCAACTGTTTGGTTGGGTGTTTGTTGGAAAAACTTATCTTGGAGAAAGAAAACAAATGCCAGCTATCCAAACCTATTCTTAAGTGTAATTATCAATTTGTAAATTCGTTGAGAATTATTGCATTCTAAACCCAAAAGCACTATTAGAATTTGCGATTTAAAGTGAGTTCATTACACTGTGCTTGAATTGAAAACCTTTTTTTAAGCGACAGGCGGGGCACCCGGTGGGTTAAACTAAAACGACTACGCTCAATTCAGTTGCCATCCCCGAATATTTTCACTCGTAATGAATATTCGGTTCAACATATCGCATACTTCATTATAAGCAAAAACAACTGGTAGTATTTAATAGTTTTGCAAACATTTTGTTGTTGTAAACTATTATTAGTGATGATTACTAAAACTTCATCATAACCAAAAACGGGTTATTTAATAAAATAGTTTACCATTCGACTTTTAGTCAAATGGTAAATTGGTTTGTTTTTCAGTAAAAATCACCCAGCATCTTTTCCACTTTTTCCTCGTCATGACCCTCCTAATAGAACTTTAAGTAATAAATTGTGTAAAATGTGCGAACATTTTTTGTCTATGACTAAAGTCTTTTTTTTTTGTTGAACAAGTGTGGTACGAGAGTTGCTACTTATATTTCTGGCCTATGCAACACTTAGTGTTTGTTGGCGCCATCTGACATTTCCATTGGAAAATTTGACATTATTTAGCATAAAGGTACTCAGAACGTTTTGACGTACGACCATCATTTGTGTTGTTACAGTGACTTGAAAAAATCAATTTTGCAAAAAAGTGGAATTAACTCGTGAAAATTTTCGTGCGATCATTTTTCACAACTTTCGACGTGGATTATCACGACAAGAGTGCATTTGTATGGCGATGAAGCACCATCCTATAGCACTGTGAAAAACTGGTTTAATGACAATTTTCATTATTCAATCGTGGCCTACGATCGATCAAAGACGAAGGTCGTCCAAAAACGGCCGTTGTGCCAGAGAACATTGATGCCGTACGTGAACTGATAATGCAAGATCGTCATGTGACATACCGTGAGATAAGGCATTCTTGGGCAATTTTTCCACCAGCATACATTCGATATTGCACGAACACCTGGCCGAAAAAAAGATTTGCTCTCGTTGGATCCCGCACAATCTAACAATCGCTCAAAAAAAAAGCTCGTGTCGATTGGTGCAAAGAAATTTTGAAAAAATACGATCGCGGTGCTTCAAAAGTCGTTTATAAGATCGTCACAGGTGAAGAATCATGGATCAATGCGTATGAGCCCGAAACAAGACAGCAATGGAAGAAGCACTTCAAAGCAAATGGTCGCCTGTTTTGTCGGCAAAACTGGTCATGTGGCGACTGTTCCGCTTGAGCAACGTAGGACGGTCAATTCTGAGTGGTACACCACAATTTGTTTGCCTGAAGTCTTCGGAGATAGACGAAAAACGAACAAGAGAAGACGAATCATTGTGCACCATGACAATGAGAGCTCTCACACATCGGCTCAAACCAGCTAAACCGGCTAAAACGTCGAATTGATGGGTCATCTGACGTACAGCCCTGACTTGGCACCCAATAACTTCGTGGTCAACGATTTTCGTCGCCAAAAGATGCTATTGAAGCGTTCAAAAACCATGTTTTGGAGGTGTCTCAATCGGAGTGGAAAAAGTGCTTCGACAATTGGTTTGAGCGCATGCAAAAGTGTATAAATCATGCTGGAGAATTTTTTAAAAAACAATAAAAACCATTTTTTATGATAAATATTCGCATTGAATAGCAGCCCTCGTAAAATCGAATTTTCTATACAAAAAAAAAAAAAATGAAGTACATTGATAAAAAAAAGTTTTTTGAATTTCTTATTGTAACTTACTTATAGCACCCTGTTACACAGAATGGTGTAGGGTATAAATAGTAAAGAAATATAAAAATTTACCAAATTTACTCAATTTGAGTTCAAGTTTTACTTAAATTTAGTACACTTTCGTATTAAATGTTCTTTAAAGCTTAGTTTGCAAACTTTTTGCCCTGTTCATTGCTGACATTGTCCTTAGTTTATTAACTTCCACCTAGATGTTGGTGTAGGGTATACCACAAAATAATGCGGTTAACACGCAAAATGCATTTAAAAATACGAAAGTAGAACAACGGCGCAGCGAGCGGGGAAACCATTATTAATTGTAATTATTCACTTTGCACATATATTCCGTATTTCACAACATTCACATCCGGTTGCGGTAACATCCGGTGTTTGAAATCAGATAAAAGCAGGTGAGGAGAGGAGGAAACATGCGTGTCGGAAAAGAATTCAGTTTTAAAGACACTCTCACACACGCGAAATTAAATATTTTGTAACTGACACTAAAGACAGGTGGAAAATATGGAAAAACCTTAAAAGCATGTTAAAGTTTCAAAGGACTTGTTAATTCCCCACCAGTTCAAAAGTGAGGAGCTCTGGCAGAGATCATTGATTATATTAAGCGTATTGCAAAGGCTATTAAAGCCAATAACTGTGTGCAAATTATTAAATCTTGCCATACTTTAACGTCTGCAGCAGTCGTTTTAAGCAAAATCATCTCAGCCATTGTTTTTTTTTTTAGAAATAAAATTGTCTAAAATAACATTTAATGGTGTCGTTTCATGCCCTGTATTTTCCCTCTAATGGCAAAAGATTGAACAAAAGGAAAAGGACTATAACGCAAACAGAATAAATGCACATTAGCGTAACCATAGAGGCGCAAGTCGGACGACGAGTCTCTTGGCGCAAATTAGTCGCAAAATGTAGCTTAGCTTCATTTCAGCGGCGAACGGAGGAACAGTGCCAACTTCCGGCAGCCGCAAATAGTCAAGTGCGGTACGTTTTGTATGCGGAGTGGAGCTCGTGGTTCGCTGTGGTTTTCAACGAAATGTTTGCAAAGAAAAATTACGTCGAACGAGGATGAGGGAGAGAGGACAACTGAAATCCTTTTCGTTGTAGAATTTTTAATGCGTATTTACATTTATGAGCGTGATCTCAGGCAACCCCCCCCCCCCCAAAAAAAAAAAGACTGAATAAACCACCAACTCCGCCATCAACGCCAGCATTATCTTCTTCTTCACAAGGCTCCTTACAGTTTCAACGCACACTGAGAAAATTATAGTTTTTAATATCAGGCTTTTAAATAAAACTAATTTGGAATTGTACGAAAATTCATAAAAAAAATATTCAAAAAAGAAAATAGGTTTTAAATTTAAAGAAACATGGTGTAACCCAAAACAAAAAAGTAAGCTCGACATTAAATTCGCCCGACAAATCGAATATTGAAATGGGCAACATCACTATAAACCCTATGAGTATATTTGAGGACAGAAAAACACAATTTAAAAATGTTAACTAAAAAAATTGTTAGCAAAAGCCAATATCATTGAAAAATATTTTTGCTGAGTTTTCAGAATATTAACGAATTTAAAAAATCAAAAATATCTACAGGGTGGAGCGAGGTAATTTGCTTTTTTGCACTGCAGGCAGTGGCGGCACTGTTGGTCGAAGAGAGTGGAGAGTGTGCGTGGCTTATAGTGGCTAACGGGAGATTTGTATTCGTCTGCATTTCATCGTGCATTGGACAAGTGAGGAGAGGTTATTTTGTGTTGAAGTGTATTTTTCAAATGCGCACTCGATCATTGCAGTGCAGCGTGCAATGATCGATTCGCTGTTCCCCCACGCGGACATGTTCCTGGACGGCAATCAATTGTAAATTGGGTAACTTCTTTGGAAACATCAGAGAATGTGTCATGTCTACGAAGGGGATCTAAGAGAAGGATTACAACACCACAAAACATCGAGAGAGTTAGAGCAGCAGTACTGCAACCGCCGAAAAGCTCTGCTCGGAAGCAATCACTTGCTTTTGGCAATTCCTGGATTTTTTTAGCCAACTCTTGCAATTAGAGGATACATGGTTGCAACAGGATGGTGCCTCTACACACTAAGCGAGGGTTACCATGAATTGTTTGAGGCAAAGGTTTCCTGGACGGCTTAACTTTTTGAGGGGTGATGTGAGCTGGCCGGCCCTTTCAGCAAACTTAACCACATGCGATTTTTTCCTTTGGGGTTACCTGAAGTCGAAGGTGTATATCAACCGTCCCAACACCTTGGAAGACCTAATTAACAATATTGAGGCTGAAATTGGCAGAATACCAGTCGACATGCTTGTTTGAGTTCATGAAACCTTCAGAAAACGTATGCAGCAGTGTGTGGATAGCGAAGGTCGACATTGACCAGATACAATACGGGCGGTTCGGAAAGTTCTTAGCCTATCAATGAAAGAGAATAGTTAGTTTTTCAAAAATATCTTTATTTTTCAATATAATCTCCTCAAACTTCTATACACTTAGTCCAACGCTTATCTAGCAATTCTATCCCTTGATTAAAATAGTTTTCCTCAAGGTCTTCAAAATAGTGGTTTACAACTGCAATTGCATCGCTTGCCAGCAAGGACTTTTTTTAGATTTGGGAACAGGTAAAAGTCACTGGGAGCTAAATCAGGATTTTAGCCATTGTTAAACACTCTTGTGCGCTGGTGCGTTGTCTTGATGAAAAATTATTTTTTTGTGTTGTAAGCCAGGACGTTTTTCTCCAATTTGTACATTTAATTGAACTAAAAGGTTGCAATCGTACTTTGAATTTATTGTTTTACCCTTTTGCAGATAGTCAATCAATAAAATACCTTTGAAGTCCCAAAAAACCGTTGCCATAACCTTACCAGCCGATTGAATTGTTTTTGCCTTCTTTGGGGCACTTCCTCCAGCTTCAGTCCATTGTTTGGATTGTTCTTTTGTCTCTGGAGTATAGTGGTGGATCTATGTCTCAGCAACAGTTATGAAACGACGCTTAAAATCCATTTTATTTCGCTGAAAACGATCCAAACAAGCTTGAGAAATGCTCATTCTTATGCGTTTTTGGTCGACTGTTAAAAAGTGCGGCATCCAGCTTGCAGAAAACTTTTTCATCTGTAGTTCTTCATGCAGAATTAAATAGACTCGATTATTTGAGATGCCCATGATATTAGCTATTTCACGCACTTTTATTCGTCGATCATTTAATACCATATCATGCACTTTGGCTACAATTTCTGTTGTTGTTGCTGGACGTCCACTACGTGGTTCATCTTCAATGCTTGTACGACCACGTTTAAATTCAGCAACCCAATTTTTTACTGTTGCATATGAAGGAGCACTTTCACCTAACACATTCACCATATCATTAGGAATTTCTTGTCCCGATAAACCTTTTTTATGTAAATATTTAATGACACCACGCATTTTTAATTTTTCCATTGTAAAAAAATCGCGGATGCGTCTTTTGTGAACACCTGTTTCTATATGAAGGAGTTGCCAGATCGAAACAAAATTTAACATGTGTTCATAGCAGAGATGGAAGTTTCCAAAACACTTAACTTTTTTTTGTTTATACCGCGCTTTTTGTGCTAGGCTAAAAAGTTTCCGACCCGCCCGTACTTAAAAAAAAATACTGTGTACCATGTACTTACTGTTCAAAATAATTAAAATATAAAACAAATTTTTCTAAGGTTCATTATTTTTTATTTCATTCCCAAATGAGCAAATTACCGCTCTCAACTCTTCGAATTTATCACAATGGGGTTTAATATTTTATTAAAAAATTTAAGTTGGATGTTTTTATACTCTTACCTTACCAGGCAAGAGGGCTTAACTCATTAGGTACGCACAAAAAACGTAACGCATCGAAAAAAGCATTTTAAATCCTTCATACTCGTATGTTTTGACCAGATCCGTTTCAAGACTTTTTAAGTCATTTGAGCCATGTCCGTCTCGAAAGGAGCTACGAATCGCTTTTAAATTTAGCATGTCCTTATAATTTCCAAAACTGAATATTCGAATCAAAATTAGCCACATTGCCCTATCCATTCTAGTACCTCCCACAACAATGTACCATTCCTAGCAGGTTTTGTATTCTTACTAAAAATCAATACTTAAGAATGAAGGTATCAGGTAAACAGAGAGCCACGCCTCTTTTGGTATCTCCCATACAAATGACCCTGTTCCACTGAGGAATAGAACCCACATAACTAGTCCACCTAGTCACGAAATTTGCTTATAGTGTGAACACCGTAGGACCTTAATAACGGCTTTGTACTCGCAGGTTAGCAAAATGGTGACACGTCCCTATTTTGGTAACTCCCAAGCAATGAACCATTCCGCCCACTTTCGTGAAATATCTTGAATGCGATCTAACTCAAAATGAATACTTAAGAAAATAGTTATAAGGTTAACTTTGTAAGAAATAATTAGATTCCTAGCCACGCCCTTTTGATACCTCCCACACTTATGACCCTTTTTCAGTGTAGATTAGAACCCACACAACTTGTCTCCTAGTGGATGAAATTCGCTTAAGTTGTGAACTTCATAATATTTGTACGGCTTTATACACTTGTACGAAAGAGTAGATGGCGCGCCCCGTTGTGGCCCCTCCAGTACAATTGACCTTTACGCCCACTTTTTGTATTTTCATACTAATCGTAAAACTACGAGGGCTGCTGGTCTAATTATGAAAATGCGAATATTTATCTTCAAAAATGGTTTTGTTGTTTTTCAAAGTAATCTCCAGCATGATTTATACACTTTTGCATGCGCTCAAACCAATTGTCGAAGCACTTTTTCCACTCGGATTGAGACACCTCCAAAACATGGTTTTTGATCGCTTCAACAGCATCTTTTGGCGACGATAATCGTTGACCTCATTTCTTGATGTGCGGGAATAAAAAGAAGTCATTGGGTGAAAGTCAGGGCTGTACGGCGGATAACCCATCAATTCGACGTTATGGCCGGTCAAAAAGGTGCTGGTTTGAGCCGATGTGTGAGAGCTCGCATTGTCATGGTGCACAATGATTCGTCTTCTCTTGTTCATTTTTCAAATTTCTCCGGAGACTTTAGGCAAACAAGTTGTGGTGTGACTCTCAGAATTGACCTCCTACGTTGCTCAAGTGGAACAGTCGCTACATGACCAGTTTCGCCGAAGAAACAGGGGACCATTTGCTTCGAAGTGCTTCTTTCACTAACAACTTTCGTTGGATTTGGCTCGTCTTCGAAGACCCACACGGTCGATTGCCGTTTTGTTTCAGGCTCATACGCATAGATCCATGATTCGTCATCTGTGACGTCTTTTGAAGCACTGCGATTGTATTTTTTAAAAATTTCTTTTCACCAATCGATACGAGCATTTTTTTGAGCGAGTGTCAAATTGTGCGGGATCCAATGAGAACAAACCTTTTTTACGGCCCGATGTTCATGCAATATTAAATGTATGCTGGAGGAAGAAATGCGCAAGGATGCCTCTATCTCAAGGTATGTCACATGACGATCTTGCATTATCAGTTCACGCACGGCATCAATGTTTTCTGGCACAACGGCCGTCTTTGGGCGACCTTCACGACCTTCGTTTTTGAGCGAGCGTCGGCCACGCTTGAATTCATTAAACCAGTTTTTACAGACCTATAGGATGGTGCTTCATTGTCATACAAAGATTTAAGTTGGTCGATGCACTCTTGCCGTGATAATCCACGTTGACAGTTGTGAAAAATGATCGCACGAAAATGTTCACGAGTTAATTCCATTTTTTTGCAAAATTGATTTTTTCAAGTCACTGTAAACAACACAAATGGAGGTCGTAGGTCAAAAAATTCTGAGTACGTTTATGCTCAAACTTTCCAATGGAAATGTCAGATGGCACCAGACAACACACATGTTACTTTCATACCAATACTTGATCGTGACAACAAATATATTCTGTGTAGTAACCAAACCCCATTGGAGTGTACTCTTTCGTCCTTTTTGCGTAAAAGTGAATGTTGTCCAATTAATTCAAAGAGTTATTATAGCTAATAATCGATGAGAACAATCCAATAATCATCCTAATTAGTCGCCGATACTTTGTCTTTTTGACCGAGATACTGTCAGTTACCACTTCTGAAAAATGTTGTGTACCCAATCAGCATTCCGCTGTAGCGATGAAATACATGAATAGTTCTTGCAACCTCCAACATTCGGTTGGCAAAAAAATTCGGTTATGGCAACAAATCTGTTCTTAATGTATAGGAGTTATCTATCCTCTTGCAAAATGGTCGGCCAGCTGAATATGTCAAATGTCACAACCGAAATTGCAATATATATTAGTTGCTTTACATAATATTATGAAGTTGTTACAAAGTATTTATATCCACTGATAAGTTATTACGCCTTCAACTAAATATGTGTACTTTCACAACTGAATTTACTTTAAATATCAGTTGCTGTAACTGAAATACGAATGTTATAAGCTTTCCCATTAGGAGGAACCACATTCAGTTACTGCAACCAAACTGTTTCTGCAAGTAGGTCAAGTTTGTGTGGTTTGGTATTATAAGTTTCTATGGGATCAACTGAATTTTTGTTGTTACAACTGAATTTACATTTAATATCAGTTGCTGTAACTAAAATCCAAAAGTAATAAGCGTTTTCATTAGGATAACCCACATTGAGTTACAACAACCAAACAGTGTCTGCAAGTAGGTCAAGTGGTTTGGTATTATCGTCCAGATATTCAGAATTTACTTCACTTCACTTGGTTTTCACTACATGTGTTTGCTTAACGTGGAAATCTCCCTGTGTATATGTGTGTGTGAATGAGCACACCTCTCCGTGTGTGAGTGTGCATTCATCTGTGTTTTTATACCGAGTAACTCGCTCTGCTGCTGTAACACCTTTTTAGCCTCAAGTCATACGCGTGTTCAAAAGTGCAGCTGTAATATTACATTTCCTTTTTGAACTTTTTTATTTCATCAAGTCTGAATTTTTTTCTTCTTTTTTGTTTTTTCTTTCTTCTTCATCTATGCTTTCGCTTCACGGAAAAAGTTCATCTGCGGGTGAGAATATAAAATAATACACGCGCAAAAATAAAACAAAATTGCCCACACGCCAGTAATGCAATGAAGGGCGGAAAAAAACTTCATGGTCTACCATCATTGCTGGCGAATTATGCAACATCAGGGATACGGGTAGGCAGGAGGAAGATGGACGGTAGGGATGGACAGTTGAAAATACTTCGTTTAGCGGTGAAAAATTAATATATTAAAGCATGTTGGTAAAACTTGGAGAGTAAATATAATTACCACTTGCATTACCATGTAATGAGTTCTCATTACCACATGCATTATTTTTATTATAGAATAATGAATGAAAGGACTTGGCATTTATCATTTCAAGACGAAGAGAACCAAGCATTCAGATTCGACTAGACCGAATTTACTTGTTTACTTCTTTTCTTTTTTCCCCTACTATTCTCATCCCGGCCACGATGACACCTGTAAAGTATTGATATTGCACCTGGTCTGTTGTGTTCAGTTCACCTTAAGGTTCCATACATTTCATGTCAAATAATGAAATGAAATATTTGCATCTCTGTCGTTCGACCTGCCTGTCAATGTCTGTAGTTAATGGACAAATTTGCATAAATTCTCCTTATTTCGTTACGCCAGTTTCCTTCGTTATGGCGTATCACCCCGCCCCCTTAATGTGTGGGTGCGATTTCTGTCTATCTCATCTTTCTGTCAGATTGAATCGATACTACTTTTCATTTGTGTTTTTTCTGTTTATAATTAAAATGATAATATTCAATATTAAAAAAAGAAGATAAAACAATGCAATATTTTGTATTCTCCACTTTTCCTTTATTTCATGTTCTCATCTTCAATTGTCTGACAATGCATTGTATACTTTATGTATTCAATAAATACATTTGTATTCGTGTGTACTTATATATTACGTGCCCCATCGCACAGTGGTAACGAACGTCTAAATAATCAATAAATTTGGATCTAAATAGTAAACATCCTCTAAATAAATCGTGTGTAGCTAAGGTGCGTCTGATATATAAGGTGATCCTTCTAGAGGTTTTTTTTAGAACAAAAAATTATAATAATTCAAATTAAGTGTGGAATCTTTATTGGTAATCTGAAAGGACATTTTATGGCATTTATTTTTTTTAAAATAATCACCATCAAATTGGCAACTGTATTCTGGAAATGAGCGTTCGGTGAGAAACAGGAAGATCCGCTGTTTTCGACCAAAATTTTGTTCAGTGATGAGGCCCATTTCTGCACGCAGAAAAAAAGTATGGTTGGGATAACAATATTCGAAGAGCATCATACTATTGTTGGTTATATGGTTGTGGCACAACAATATTATGATCATCACAACAATAGTATGCTTCACACACAACCATACTATGATCCCCATAACAATATCATGGTCCTCACAACACACAACGATACTATGATCCCCACAACCATATTTTTATTCACATTCAACCATACTATGATCCCGAAAACCATATTATGATCCTCATAACCATAGTATGTAGAACGTACAACCATAGTATGATCCGCACAACCAGTGTATGACTTACACACATTCTATGATTCCCAAAATTTTTTGTAAAGATTGAGTTAATTTGTCATTTAACAATAGAGAATTTTATTAAGTAAGTTATGTAATAATAGGAGTGATTTATTAAACAATAAAAAAATTTATTTATTAAAAATATTTCAGTTATACTAATTCGTAGTTTGTTTCGAAAAAAATTAATTATTTTTACTATTACTGCCTAAGATTCGTAAAAATAACATAGTCAAATTAAAAAAAATTCAATTTTGTCGGTATGATTGCCGTAATCATATTATTGTTAGCATAAAACCCATGAAAACAATACTTTTGTTCCACCAACCATATTTATATTGTTGCTACAACCATATTTTTATTTTTAAAATTGGCAACGATACTATTGTTACATTTCAACAGTGTTAATATTGCCGCAATCATACTATTGTCAAAATGAAATTAAAAAAAACAATACTATGGTTGCGACGACCATACTTTTATTGCAGAGAACATACTATTGTTGCCGTGACCATATAGTAACTATATCTTTTCCCAGCGTGTGGCTCAACGGCAAAGTCAATAAACAAAATTGCCGCATTTGGGCTGAAGAGCAACAAGAAGAGGTTTAAGAGGTGCCATTATACCCAGAGGAAACCACGGTTTGGTGCGGTTTATAAGCTGGTGGAATCATCGGTGCATAGTTTTTCAAAAATGATGATGGCCGGAGCGTAACCGTGAATGGTGCTCGCTATCGCGCCATCATACAATCTTTATGCTACCTAAAATTAAAGCCTGTAATCTGGACGACACTTGGTTTCAACAGGATGGTTCCACTTGCCATACACCTGCTCAAACAATAGATCTACTGAGAGGTCATTTCGAAAAGCAGCTAATTTCACGTTTTGGACCGGTGAGTTGGCCGCCTAGATCGAGTGATATCACACTTTTAAACATTTTTCTTTGGGGTTACGTAAAATCCAAGTCTATGCTGACAAACCAGCTACGATTCAGGTTTTGGGAGCCAACATTACGCGTTGAGCCATACCGGTCGAAATGCTCGAACTAGTCATCCAAAATTGGACCCTCAGAATGAAAACCCTGAGGCGTAGTTGCGGCCAACATTTAAAGGAAATTATATTTAAAAATAAATGCCATAAAATGTCCTTTCAAGTTAACAACAAAGATTCCACCCTTGATTTGAATTTTTATATTTTTTTGTTCTGAAAAAATATCTCTAGATGGATCACCCTATATAACTATCGCAAAAACTAACATTCCTATCTGGTCATCCTATACTATTATTCGCGATTTAATATGGAATACAACCTAAATAGAAAGTTATTTTCTTTTAATTAAACTAGTAAAAAAGCTAAAGTATAGTCGGGCCTGGCCTACTATAATATATCCTGCACTCCTGGCTGTTCAGAAAAGCCAAATAAAAATATGTTTACCCAATTTACCCAGATTTTAAAACTAATTTTATATTTAAATTTTTAAGAGAATGTCAATGTTTTTGGTTAACTCGGTTCAACATGCATATATGTGGGGGCTATATCTTAATCTGATCCAAGTCGATCCAATTTCAACAGCGCCTGTCCTTGGCTCAATAAAGTTCCTTATGTCAAACTTTATCAAGGTTAGTTGTAACATTGACTTCAGGAGCTAAAAACTGTATCCAAATCTCAACCGATTTCTTCAATATGAATAGCGTTTTCCCCGCCCAAAAAACTTACTTGTCCTTAAATTTCATCAAGATTTAATGTAAGATGTGACTTCAAAAGCTAAAAACAGAAAAAAATGGAGGAACATATTTGAACCAAACCGATTTGCTTCAATTTTATTGACGTCCTTCCTTGGTCGAACCAACAAACGTGTGACAAACAACATTAAGAATGGCTGTAACATGAAGCTAAAGACATGAACTCGAATGAACATATATGTATAGGAGCTATATAACAAATCTGAACCGATTTTCTTCATTTTCCATAGGGATGCTTATTGGCCCAAAAAACTTAATCGTGCTAAGCTTTATCAAGATTAGATGTAAGATGTGGCTGCTAGTGCTAGAAACATACAAATCGGATGAACATATAGGAGCTATATCTATATCTATCTGAAACGAATATTTTTCAATTTCATAGCGTCTTTGATTGTCCTCACTAAGTCCGTCCTTGGTCCAATAAACTTACTTGTGCCAAATTTCATAAAAATCTGACAATAATTCGACCTGTAGTTTGATTGCAAGCTTAAGATGGACAGTCATCCTTAAATGAATTCAGCAGGTGATTATACTTTGATTGTCCTCACTAAGTCTATTTTCCCTCATGCATGGAATATTACTATAATCGTTCCTCTTCCAAAGCAAAACAATGAATATCGTCCTATTGCTATACTTTCTTCGCTTTCCAAGGCTCTGGAATACATCATAACTGAACAAATTATTACGTTCCTGGATCAATACAAATTACTGTCTGAGAAACAATTTGGTTTTAGGTAGAAAATAAGCTGCATTACTGCTCTCATTGACGTTGTTGAAGATCTACGGCAAAATGTGGATGGTAACATGGTTTCTTTTCTGGTGCTGTTAGATCACAGTAAAGTCCTGGATACTGTGGACGACAACATACTTATCTTTAAACTGAAAAATCTTTTATTTTTTTCCAACTCTGCTTGTAATTTTTTGTCCTCGTACTTATCTTATCGATCTCAAACTGTTATTGTTGGTAATATACGTTTAAATGCTCTAAGTGTCTCTAGGGGCGTCGCCCAAGGATCCACTCTCGGCCCACTTTTCTTTTTATCTAAATTAACGACCTCCCAAATGTCCCAAAAACAAGTAACATTCAAATGTATGCAGACAATGTGCAGCTCTACACACGCAGAGAAAAAACATGGTTACTACATGGTCACGGCAATAATAATATGTTCTCCACAATAATAGTATGTTCGTCGCAACCATAGCATTGTTAACTGAATTTAGTTTTGACAATAGTATAATTGCTGCAATATTTATATTGTTGAAATGTAACAAATTTAGAAATAAAAATATGGTTATAGCAACAATATAAATATGGCTGGTGTGACAAAAGTATTGTGTTTTGAGTTTTATGTTAACAATTTAATGATAACGGCAATCGTACTGTATGATTGTAATTTTTCTTTATTTAAATATGTTTTTAAGAACAAATGTTATTGGTACGGACCAAATGCAATAATAGTACTTTTTTATTGGGGATCATAGTATAATTGTGTGTGATCATACAATGGTTGTAGGGATCATAACATGGTTGTATATGAAACATACTATCATACTATGGTTGTATATGAAACATACTATGGTTGTGAGGATCATATGATGGTTGTGAGGATCATACTATGGTTGTGGAGATCAAAGTATGGTTGTGTGTGAATCATACTATGGTTGTGGGGATCATAATATGGTTATGTGTAAATCATACTATTGTTGTGAGGAACATAGTATGGTTGTATTTGAATCATACTATTGTTGTGAGGACCATTATATTGTTGTACCACAACCATACACCCAACAATAGTATTATCCTCTTAGAATATTGTCACCACAACCATACTTTTTTTCTGCGTGCACTTGCCACTTGCGCTAAATCAACAGAAGTTCAGTCATGCATTTCGCTCATAAACTAAGATTTAGATTTAATTTACAAATGGGCCAATAATAACGGATTATGCCTTAATCCTTCTAAAACAAAATGAATTACTAAACTGAACAACTGATCATATACATTAAAATGCTTGACAATACTATGATAGACTGTGTTCAGATATCATCAAATCTGGGAAACCACATTAATTAAACTGCGGGTAATGTACGAGGAATGCTGAGAAATTTATGGGCAGTTCGAACATCTACTCCGTTTCACATTAGAAAGCTGTTAGCAAAATCATATCTAGTCCCAACACTTCTTCTCTACACGCAGAGAAAAGATATGGTTACACTATGGTCACCGCAACAATAATATGTTCTCTCCAATAAAAGCATGATCGTCGCAACCATAGTATTGTTTTTTGAATTTCATTTTGACAATAGTATGATTGCGACAATATTGCTATTGTTGAAATGTAACAATAGTATTATTGCCAAATTTAGAAATGAAAATATGGTTGTAGTAACCATATAAACATGGTTAGTGCAACAAAAGTATTGTTGTTTAAAATTTACGTTAACAAAAATATGATTACGGCAATCATACAGTATGGTTGTGACTATGAACATAACAAAACAGGTTTTGTAGAGAATACATGTATGTGTGTGCGTATGTTTTTTTGATATACAAAAAAAAACACATACACACGATACAGTGAATGGTTGCTGTCCATTAAAAAAAATAACAATCGGTAGAAAGTTCGAGGGATTTTTATTGTGTTTACTTTGTTCGGTGAAATACTCTAATACCGACTGCTTCTCGTTTATTTAAAATCTGCCTGCACTTAAGTATATAGCCATTGATCATAATTTAATCACATTCGTTACCTGGTGTCTACGGATGGTGAAGTAGCATTCACCTCTGCTTGCAACTAAAAGTATTTTTGACCGTTGGAATATATATTTTGGTTTCTTGAATGAAATGTTCAATAAAAACGTGGCCTCAAAATTGGCTATGATCTAATAGTAATGCAATTTATAATAACTTGCTTGATAAAAATCTCTATTTTTGAATAACAACATTACCCAATCCTAATAAATAATTTTGGGGATCATAGTATGGTTGAGTGTGAATCATACTATGGTTGTGGGGATCATAGTATGGTTGCGTGCGAATCATACTATGGTTGTGAGGGTCATACTATGGTTGTATGAGAAACATACTATGGTTGTGAGGATCATAATATGGTTGTGAAGATAATAGTATGGTTGAGTGTGAATCATACTATTGTTGGTATGATCATAGAATGGTTGTGGAGAGTGTAGTATGGTTGAGTGTGAATCATACTATGGTTGTGGGGATCATAGTATGGTTATGTGTGAATAATACTATTGTTGTGAGGATCATAATATTGTTGTGGCACAACCATATAACCAACAATAGTATGATCCTCTTCGAATATTGTCACCACAACCATACTTTTTTTCTGCGTGTATGGATCCGAAATGTTTGGTAACTAAATATGGCCTACAGTGATATTGCAAGATATTATTTTAACAGAAAACGAAACGACCTAATTTCTGAGCTTTCATATCAAATATTTAAATATGTTTTGATAATTTACTCAAAATCAAATGTCTTTTACTACTCCACAAAATCATTAATAGCAAAGAGACCGAGTATCCTTTAGCCGCCTAAAATTCGCTCGATTCATCCGTGAATGAAACTTCTTAGCCCCAGAATTAAAGTCTAACATTAGAACGACAATTTTTTGTGTACAGTACAAGTCTCTGGAACAAAATCCCGTCAAGTCTTCAAGTCATAAGCAATGTAACAACTTTTAAAAAGGAGCTATTTAATTTCTATATATAAATAATAAATTTGTAAATCATTAGTTTTAGTACAATCTAATTTAAACTAATTGTTATTCGATTTAATGTTATTAAAATTGCCCAAAATGTCAATCTTACAATCGTCAAATAACACCCCCCCCCCCCCCCCCCCCCACCCGAAAATATAGGTGTTACATCTTGTAGTGCGCGGTTAAACAAAAATAATAAAATAAATAAATAAATAAATAACCCTAAAGGTGGTTATCTATCTATTTTTGGTTTGCCATGACTACCCTGTTCCAGTAGTGCTGCTATTGACTTAATCCATAATTGCGAATATTTTACCGGCTTTACCGATACATCCCACTGTGCGGCGGTACTCTTTAATAGTGGTGTGGCATCTCTCGTTTTAAATGCAAACCTATTGTTTTCGTTTTACGTCACCCCCGGAGTATTGCAAGCACTGCAGTTTTGCTAAAATGTCACGACATCGTGCCGGTTGATAAAGTTACTGCAAACGGAGGAGACTGAACGAGAGGGAGAAAGAGTGCAAGTAGTGGAGAGGGCAACACAATCGCAGTACAAGTCAATACAAATAATTGATAGAATTATTAATTTACATCTAATAGTACGAGTACGAATACAGGCACACAAAGACAAAGATAGAAATAATAAAAACTGCAACAAAAACAAATTGTCTTACAACAAATTATTGCGAAAATATAAATTGAAAACGAATTCGATTAAATATAATTGGTTCATTAACTCATGTAATGAATTCAATATAGGTTGGTTTTCTCTATCAAATTCTTTTAAAAGAATAATCTTTTTCTACGTGCTCTCTCTCTTTTAACTGGGAAGAAAATCATAAGCAAAATGTGGAACGATCATCTGTGTTCACAGTTTGGCGGTTTTCCCGTCAAATCTTGTATTTTTAATGCTAACCGCGGGGAAAATGGTTTTGGCGGTTAGCGGATATTTCAGCGGGATTCTCCAAACATTTGGGTTTGTTTGTTTAATGCAGAATATTGTGACAGATTATTTTGAAATAAATGGTGTTATGAAAATTGTTCTTTGTATGCGAAATGTAGGACATAACCTACCATAAAGTCAAACTTTTCAATATCCTAGGGCGTCAAATATAACTACACCGGAGACCTTTTCACTGTTTACAATAAAAGGTCTGCAAATGCTCGTAAAAAAATCTACCTAATTCAAGTAAAAGTGAAATAAAATTAAGATGATTCGGCTGCTATATGAGAGCCCATTATCTCTTTATAATATAAGGAATTTACTTTGTCGATTAAAATATTGTCATTAGGGTCATATGGGTAGTTGCCCCTTTTTATTAGCACGCTGTTGTACGAGGGCATATCAATTTTTCCATGACTTTTACAACTTCCCTCGTAGTTATATGAAATGCAACACTGTATCCATCAAGTACCATCTGTTAACAGACTTCTGTCAAATTTTGAGAGAGTTTCGTCATTTAGTTTGTGTTTAACTGCTTTTCAAAACATACAACCTCGAGGATTTTGTTAAAAATGGAAAAAAGTGAATTCTGAGTGCTCATTAAACATTATTTTTTTGCGGAAGAAACCATCAATCAAACCAAGGAAAAGCTCGATAAATACTAGAAGAACTCTGCACAATTGATTTGTTAAAAAAGTGGTTTACAGACTTTCGTTGCGATCGCTCAAGTACAAATGACGCTGAACATTCTGGACGGCCAATTGAGTGAGTTCAATACACCCGAAAATGTTGAAAAATCCACGATATGGTTTTGGCCAATCGAAGAGTAAAACTTCGTGAGATTGTTGATGCCACACTGAGCCGAAAATACAATGATTCTGGTTGAATTGTGTCTGGTTAAATTTTTCATGGTAAATGTTTGATAACGAAGACAAAATAACGTTATATAAGGTCAAATGTACATACAAAATAGTTGATTTAACATTTTATAAGGTTGGATTTTTCAAGAGAGATTCAGAAAAATGTGCGACATAAACAAAAATTTAAAGATCATTCGGCTCTGTTGTAGCGAAGTTTTTGATCTGCTTTGTGTTATACAAAGTTCAGAATTAAGTTACACGAAAATGCTACGATTGCGACTGTCTTATCCCCCACTCGTTTTCCTTTCTTCCTCTGCTCTGAACGTTTGTAATTGTGAGAAAGATTATAGGACAATTTATCCCGCTCTTTTAAAAAACCACCAAATAATGCTAGCTGTACAATGATATTGCGCTATGAAAATTGCTTTTCGAATAATAAATTCAACCATAGAATAGTTTTATTAACTATTATTATTTTTAAATACCAGTCAACAACAAAATGTTCAAATTAACCTTATATAACGTAGACTCCAAATCATGTTTATTTATGGTTAAGTTGACCTTATATAAGTTTTTTTTCTTCTCAGTGCATATGCATTTCATATGGCAGTGTAGATTCGATTTTACATGACCAGTTGGGTTTAAGAAAGATGTCTGCAAGATGCATGCCGCGTTTGCTATCAATTGACCACAAACGTAATCGTGTGACAACTTCAAAGGATTATTTGGAGATGTTTATCCGCTATTCGAATGAGTTTATGCGGCGTTTAGTAACTGTGGATGGAACATAGATCCATTTAAACACTCCAGAGATCAAGTAGAAGTCTAAACAATGGGTTTCTCCGGATGAACTCCGTCTCTGAAGAAGGCCAAGGTGGCTTTGTCGGTCAATAAGGTGATGGCAACAGTTTTTTGGGATGCACGCGGTATAATTAATCCAGATCGATTACTTTCAAAAGGGGAAAACAACAAACGGCAAATATTATGCCAACATATTGGACCGATTTAACGAAGATTTAGAAAAAACGACGCCAAAAAAAGTTCTCTTTGAAAACTATTTTTTTTTGGCAAAAAAAATGTTTTTTGTTCCAAAAATAACGGAATTATTGATCTAACCTCAAATGTTATTAAAACGTTACAAAAACTTTTAAGTTTTAAAAATTAAAAATGAGTAAAATCGGATATTAGTTTGAAACCGAGAGCGATGGTGTTCCTAAGACTAGTATGAACGTACTAATATGAATTATTTAAATGTATTATTGTTAGGATTTATACGAGGGCTGCTATATATATTTCTGGCCTAGTAATGAAATGCGAATATTTATCATCAAAAATGATTTAATTCTTTTTCAAAGTATTCTCCAGCATGATTTATACACTTTTGCATGCGCTCAAACCAATTGTCGAAGCACTTTTTCCATTCCGATAGCGAAGAAAATCGTTCACCACGCATTTTTTCTTGGTGTGCGGGAATAAAAAGAAGTCATTGGGTGCCAAGTCAGGGCTGTACGGCGAATGACCCATCAATTCGACGCTTTGGCCGGTCAAATGGCGCTGGTTTGAGCCGATACGTGAGAGCTCGCATAGTCATGGTGCACAATGATTCGTCTTCTCTTGTACGTCTTTCGAATTTCTCTGAAGACTTCAGGCAAACAAATTGTGGTGTACCACTCAGAGTTTAGCGGAACAGTCGCCACATGACCAGTTTTGCCGAAGAAACAGGCAACCATTTGCTTCGAAGTGTTTCTTCCACGAACAACTTTCGTTGGATTTGGCTCGTGTTCGAAGACCCGCACGGTAGATTACTGTTTTGTTTCGGGCTCATACGCATAGATCCACGATTCGTCACCTGTGACGATCTTATAAACGTCTTTTGAAGCACCGCGATCGTATTTTTTTCAAAATGTCTTTGCATCAATCGACACCAGCCTTTTTTTGAGCGATTGTCAAATTGTGTGGGATCCAACGAGAACAAACCTTTTTTACGGCCAACTGTTCTTGCAATATCGAATGTATGTTGGTGAAAGAAATGCCCAAGGATGCCTCTATCTCACGATATGCCACATGACGATCTTGCATCATCAGTTCACGCACGGCATCAATGTTCTCTGGCACAAAGGCCGTTTTTGGACGACCTTCACGACCTTCGTCTTTGAGCGAGCGTCGGCAACGATTGAGTTCATTAAACCTGTTTTTCACAGTGCTATAGGATGCTGCTTATGCCGCCATACAAAGATTTTAATACATAGATGCACTCTTGTCGTGATAATCCACGTCGAATGTTGTAAAAAATGATCGCACGAAAATGTTCACGACTTAATTCCATTTTTTTGGCAAATTGATTTTTTCAAGTCACTGTAAACAACACAAATGTTGGTCGTACGTCAAAACGTTCTGAGTACGTTTATGCTAAAAATGTCAAACTTTCCAATGGAAATGTCAAATGGCGCTAGGCAACACTCAGTGCCTAGGCCAGAAATATATATAGCAACACTCGTATAAGGATTTCTCTAAAAATGTATAAAAGTTTATGATTGTGTTAAAAGGCGTCGAAACATTAATTATTTAATATTAATTTGTTTACTAAAAAATCGCTGTGTTAAATTTGTCGAGTCTTAAATACACAAAAATAAAAAAAAAAAAATATTCAAGTTTCATTTGAAAAAATTCGCTTGCAAACCGGTCAATTTTGCTTTCTGGTCCTTATTAAGGTCAGCTCTTAAATATATGTTCATATTAAGACTGAGGGAAAACTTAAATAATTGTAGATACGATTTTATGTCGCCCTTCAAAAGTAAACAATTTGGCCCAAATAACTACTGTATAAAAATGTTTGTCATAAAACCATTGCCAGGGCTCTAACGGGTTAACGTTCTAAATATATTTTCAACCAAACTCTCCAGTAAGTGTGTTTTTGATTGTGATATAGGTTATCACAAAATCAACCGAATCAGACATAAACAATTCCCCACTTTATTTTGAACGCAAAACTTTTCATCCGTCCCAAAATGTGTTTTTTTTAATTAAAAAAAAAATCAGAAACAAATAAATTTGAATAAATCCTTTAAGACGTAGCTTGACTCGTGCAGATGACAAAAGTGTTTTATTGCCTTGACTGCATAAAATGTGAAATCCAAAACTCATCAGAGCCCTTTTGTTGCTTTGCCAGTATCCTGTCAATTTAGTTTTGTCATTACAAGCAGACATTTTCCCCCAAAGCCATAAATCACTCAATTGTTGAGATTTTATTAGATATATTTTAGTAAATGGCTTACATAAAAAAACATGTAACAAACATAAGCATGTTGTAAATAAAACATATGTATGTGCGTGTATGTATATGCGTTCATATGTTATACAACATGTTAACGTACTACGAGTATGTGTTAAAACCGATTCATCATGAATCATGATTTATCATTTATCGTATATATATATATATGTCTACGGTTATATGTTTGTTTGTATGTGTGGGGAAGATTTGCTACTGTTTTTTGTATCTTGTTAACAATTATGGCTACAAGTATCCAGTATTCGTTAAATCTCCCTACCATCACCATGTCTGCCTGCATTTCTTCACACTTAACGCCCGCATCGCATAACAATCACAAACACACTGACACCTTCTCACTAAAACACTCCGTTTCCTTACGTACATACGAGTACATGTATGTATGTCTTTATGTGCGTGCTTTGTTATTGTGATTATCGTATATTTCATTGTCACAATAAATCACTTTAAACAATTTTAAGCCCACTCTCTATGTTATGCGGAATGTCTGCTAAACATCCTTCAAAAAAAATCCTTTGCAACAGCAACAAAACTAACCTCTGATGTTGTTACGAGTCTCTGGTGGTGTATGTGTGTGCTTGTGTGGGGGGTCTTTGTGAGCGAATGTGTCCATGCACGAACAAGTGAAAGTGTAAATATTTAGACAGTTACACAAACCCATCAACCCCACCAACACGAGTACCTCCACACACAACCCACACTAGCAAACAACTGCATGCAATCACTTTTCGGGTTATTGGTATTGCATGCAGTATTTGCTCAATCATTCGCTTACTTAAACTCTCTTCGGGAAACACGAGCGCGTACACACGAACAAAATGAGTTTTGTTTCAGCCATGAGACAATTTTAATATCTTTTCATCGTTTTGTTGTTATTTGGCGATGTTACTCACATCCCACCAGATGATTTTCAAGAGCGATCAGGATAAAATAAGCTAATGGCTTTAAGCAAAAGATCCCGCTGAAGATGTCTCCACATTTTAATGTCTCAACCTACTAGGTAAGAGGGTATAAATTACTTGTGACGGACATATTTATGTTTTAACCAATTACACTGGCAATTAAAACCGAGTGCATGTTTGACATATTTTTACTAACGCTGTCACAAAATTTTGTATAGTAGACGGATTAGTTTGAAAATTTCATGGAATGTTATTTATAATCTTAACAATAAAATATGGTAAGCAGAAAAAAATAACTTAACAAGAATTAACAAATTCACTGAAAAAAATAAGGCAATAGTATTCACTCAGTTTTGAACTTATTGTTAATATGACAGTATATATATGTAGGTTATTAGTACGGAATCCATAATCCCTTGTTTTGAATAACTTTTTTCTTACGTCTAGGCATGCTCTCAACTAAATTTTCTATAATTTCACTCGGAATATTTGGCCATTCTAATTGTACCCGGCTCCAAAGCTCTTCCATGTTACTTCGCGCTCGATTTTACTGTGTTAATCGCCTCCTGACCACAGCCCATAAATGTTCGATAGGGTTGAGGTCTGGGCTTTGTGCTGACCACTCCATTACCTCAAAATTGTGTTCCAGGAGCCAGCGTTTCACAATTTTCGAAGTATGCTATTCTGATCACTGCATTGTTTCAGCATCCTTTTTGTATTCCGCCCTTCGTGTCACTTCGATACCAGCCCCAAAGCGAACAGTTTTTATCTACGAAAAGGCACGTTGGGCTGAGCTCAACCACTTTTTTCAGCATTTTAATTGGAAACTGTGCTTTCTCGACAACGACGTAAATGCTGCTGCTGAAATGATCCAAAATATAATTTTATTTGGAATGAAGACATTTATTCCAAATAAAGTTATGTCGGCTAAACCAGCCAAAAACGGTTGGTTTAACCAGGCATGCAGGAATGCTGTCAGATCTAAAGAGGAGGCGTTCAGAAATTGGCGCCTGAACAAAAACGCCAATACTGAACTGCTGCGGAAACAGGCAAGAACTTCGTGTGCCAGAGTGCTTAGGCGTGAAAAATTTCTACACGAACAACGTCTACGCACAAAGGTTCTTGCTTCCCCCAGGGGAAGTAAGAGCTTTTGGTCGTTTGTAAGAAGAGTAAAGGATAGTTCATCATCTATCCCAACTCTTGTTAAAGACGATCAGACATTCACTGACCCGGTTGATAAAGCTATCCTCTTGGCTGAAATGTTTGCAGTAAATTCGTCCTTGCCGGAAAGCAATCAACCACTCCCCGTGATCGAAAACGTATCTAGTTCCATGCCTCAGACATTTTTCCGAACACGTGGGGTTAAAAGGGTTCTTGCGAATCTCGGCGTAAATAAGTCCCCGGGCCCGGATGGTATTTCGGCACTTGTCCTGTGTAAGTGCTCCACGACGCTAGCCCGTCCATTACGCAACCTCTTCAACCTTGCTTATCGTGCGGGAGTCTTCCCAGCGTGTTGGAAGGTTGCGAACGTCCAACCAATCCCTAAAAAGGGTGAAGCCAATAATCCTGCAAATTATCGGCCAATCGCGATTTGCTCCGCGCTCTCTAAGGTAATGGAGAGCATGGTTAACCACCATCTTGTGAGGTATCTAGAGTCCAACGGCTTGCTTAGTGATCGACAGTATGGCTTCCGTAGAAATCGCTCTACGGGAGACCTGATGGCTTTCTTGACGGAGCGCTGGAGTCGGTCTATCCACCAGTTTGGTGAGAGTAAGGTTGTGGCTCTGGATATCTCCAAGGCCTTTGATAGAGTCTGGCACGGTGCACTCTTGTCAAAGCTGATGGCTTTTGGCGTCGCTGATACTTTCGCTCGTTTTATATCGAGCTTTCTTAGAGATCGCACTATAAGAGTTGTTGTAGATGGGTTCTCTTCCAACAAACATAGGCTTACTGCAGGAGTACCACAGGGCTCTGTCCTTTCTCCCTCTTTATTTTTAATTCTCATTGATGATCTGTTGGGTCAGACCGTGAATCCAATCTACTCCTTTGCGGATGACAGTAACCTATGTCTTTCATATTCATTCGACCGTAGGCCGAGTCTTCAAGATATTGAAGACAAAAGGCGAATTATGGATGAGACACTTGTCCGGGATTTACTGGCCATTTCCGAATGGGGTCGAGTGAATAGAGTAGATTTTAATGCGCGTAAGACACACCGCTGCTTGTTGTCTCACAAGCGATTCGCTGACCCAACAATATCGTCAATTTCTATCGATGGTACGGATATTGAACAATCAGAAGCTCTCGATGTTCTGGGCATGAAAATACAATGTGACGCTCGTTGGGCAAGACATGTATTCGAAGTGTCGAAAGAAGCACTCAAGTGCATTGGCTTTTTAAAGCGGTGCAAGAAATATTTCACTCCTTCTGATCTTTTCAATATCTATACAACTTACATCAGGCCAAAGATGGAATACAACTCCCATATATGGGCAGGTGCTTCAAAATCATCCTTAGAGCTACTTGACCGTGTCCAAAGGAGAGCGATTGTGCTGATAGGTGACAGTAGGGTATCCAACTCTATTGTTTCCCTTGAGCTTCGTCGGAATGTGGGTTGCGTGACGCTGTTCTATCGTTACTTTCATGGTGTGTGTTCATCAGACATCCGTCGCCTTATTCCTGACGTGAGGATGTTCGGCAGGGATACGCGACTTTCTAGGAATTCACACCCGTTTGTTATCGATTGCCCAGTTGACCGCACTATACACTACAGATCAAATTCGTTTTTCGCTCGTACAGTCTGTATGTGGAATCGACTTCCGGCAAATGTGTTTCCCACTAATTGCGACATCCAGAAGTTCAAGACAAGTGTCAATAAACATTATTCCCTCTTTCCCCCCTCCGATCCGTTACTTTCCACTCGCCAACGCAATGCACCGCATGTATAGGGGGCATCCCCTGAGTGTTGGTTATTTAAAAAAAAAAGGTAGGCGCTTCTATCCACAAAGTGTAGTAAATTCGATTGCAGAATATGAAGATAGCTTTCCTTGGTTATTATGCCTTCGATTCTAACCAGTGGGCCTAAATGCCACCACGTGAAACACCCCCAAAACATAAGGCCGCCACCACCGTGTTTGACGGTTTGTTTTACATGGTGTTTTTGAAAGCGTTCATGAGGTTTATGCCATAAATATTCTTTCCCATCACTCTTGAAACGATTAATTTTTGTTTCGTCGGACCAAATTACCCGTTTCCAATCTTCTACCGTCCAATTTTTGTGACTTTTACAGAACTTGAGTCTTGCTTTTATGCTTTTATCGGATAGAGCTGGTTTTTTCTTCTTAACCGCTGACACGTATCCAAGTCTGTAAAGCGCTCTACAAGCAGTTGGTGCAATTACAGTCTTGTTAATTGCTAAAGCAGCCTGTTAAGGTGTTTTGGAGCTTTTGTTTCGCATTTGACGTATCATCAACGGGCATCTAAGTCATTTAATAGCCTAGGACGACCACCAGAATTCGGCACAGGAGCAACATTTCGGCGTTTTTGGACAGCTATTACAGTGCGTTGACTCACGTTCAGACTTTGAGCAACAACACGTGACGAATTTCCACCATTAGTCATGGCGACTCTACTATTTTCAACATCTATTGATTTGTGATTTTTCTCATTTTTTAAATTACCGAAATTACCGCACACAACTAAACCAAAATTCGGTGAAGTATACTGCAAGCAAAGAAAATGCTACTACATTTATCTAAGGGTGCATTTCCATTTCTTTGGAAACGCGTAGCTTACTAAACACTCTCTTATACAAAGCGTTCAAAACTGAGTGCATAGGGTTTCCACATATTTTTGCTGCAATTCTGCTTGTGGTGCAGTTTTTATTTTTTTCTGCTCACTTAAATATGTTGTTTATATAATGATGTCTAATCGCTTAAAATTTTAGAGGAATCTGACAATTGTTAAAAAAGTTATGCCACTTTAAGTAAAAATAGTTAAAACATGCACTTGGTTTTGATCGCCAGTGTACGCTTTATGACTTTTTAAGTCTTTAAGCCATGTCCATGATGATCAAGCACTTGGATGAACGTATTTGCTACTGGCGATAGCAAGTAGATCGGCCTGTACAATTGCTTGCGACTTTGACTGGCTTCAGTAGCGGTACCACTCTGCCCATTTACCTGGCATCGGGAACTAAGTGAGTTTGCTAGCATTAGATTAAGCACTTTGGTAATGTACCCTACTCCCGGGGTGTGCAAGTGTTTCAACATCAGCATTGAGATTCCGTCCGGACCCAGAGCTAACTTTGCGCTGTGGATGAGAAGGGCAACTTTGCTAACGGTAAATTGTTTTGGTGCCTCTTCGACTCGGAGAGTGCGGATACGACGCAATACTCTACTTTTCGTCTTATCGCTCTCTGGGTGTTCAATAAAAAGCTGGTTTGAATAACTCACGCACTGCTTCTAATCCGTCACCGTTCTATCACCGAACGTGACGGCTGTCCGATCATCCATTTTTATAGGGTTAGAGAGCGATTTGACCGTTGTCCACAATATTCCAATTCCAAAACTTAAGTTGCACTACTTTAAGTGATCTAGCTAGTTGTTCTGCTAATATTCGTTAATTAACCGACTCATCTCAGAGTTGAAATCTCTACTTCTAGGGTCAGCAGGGATGGAGCGACGAATGTCATCACACTCATCAGCGAGTCCTGCTCTCTCTTCTAGGAAACTTGGTCGTATCTCGGGTGTTCGACCAGCAGAAATATGGCGAGCGGCTGCTGCGTTGAAGGTGTCCCGGAACTTCTTCTCTACTTCCCGGAATCCGAGAGAATAGGTACGAGGGCTGCTATATATATTTCTGGCCTAATAATGAAAACGCGAATATTTATCATCAAAAATGGTTTTATTGTTTTTCAAAGTATTCTCCAGCATGATTTATACACTTTTGCATGCGCTCAAACCAATTGTCGAAGCACATTTCCACTCCGATTGAGACACCTCCAAAACATGGTTTTTGAACGCTTCAACAGCATCTTCTGGCGACGAAAATCGTTGACCATGCATTTCTTTCTTGATGTGCGGGAATAAAAAGACTTCATTGGGTACCAAGTTAGGGCTGTACGGCGAATGACCCATCAATTCGACGTTTTGGCCGGTTAAAAAGGCGCTGGTTTGGGCCGATGTTTGAGAGCTCGCATTGTCATGGTGCATAACGATTCGTCTTCTCTTGTTCGTTTTTTGAATTTCTCTGAAGACTTCAGGCAAACAAATTGTGGTGTACCACTCAGAATTGACCGTCCTACGTTGCTCAAGTGAACCAGTCGCCACATGACCTGTTTTGCCGAAGAAACAGGCAACCATTTGCCTCGAAGTGCTTCTTCCACGAACAACTTTCGTTGGATTGGGCTCGTCTTCGAAGACCCACACGGTCTATTGCTGTTTTGTTTCGGGCTCATAAGCATAGATCTATGATTCGTCACCTGTGAGATCTTATAAACGTGTTTTGAAGCACCGTGATCGTATTTTTTTTCAAAATTTCTTTGCACTAATCAACGCGAGCCTTTTTTGAGCGATTGTCAAATTGTGCGGGATCCAACGAGAACAAACCTTTTTTACGGCCAGGTGTTCATGCAATATCGAATGTATGCTGGTGGAAAAAATGCCCAAGGATGTCTCTATCTCACGGTACGTCACATGATGATCTTGCATTATCAGCACGGCATCAATGTTCTCTGGCACAACGGCCGTTTTTGGACGACCTTCACGACCTTGGTCTTTGAGCGAGCGTCGGCCACGATTCAATAAACCAGTTTTTTACAGTGCTATAGGACGGTGCTTCATTGCCATACAAAAATTTAAGTTCATCGATGCACTCTTGTCGTGATAATCCACGCCGAAAGTTGTAAAAAATTATCGCACGAAAATGTTCACAAATTAATTCCATTTTTTTGCCAAATTGATTTTTTCAAGTCACTGTAAACAACAAATGATGGTCGTACGTCAAAACGTTCTAAGTACGTTTATGCTTAAAAATGTCAAACTTTCCAATGGAAATTTCAGATGGCGCCAGGCAACACTTAGTGTTGCCTAGGTCAGATGTATATATATAGCAACCCTTGTAGATTACTAAAGATGCGGTTGAAGGCTTCTCCCAATTAGCCTTTTTTGATTGAGATACGCACGTCGTTCAAAGATTATAAAGTCGGATGATCTGTTGATGGAGAGAATTAGGGGAAGGTGATCCAATCCTAACGAGATGACGGGTTGCTAGGTGTCGTCGTTGATCAGGCCAGGCGCTGCTATAACTATGTATGTCTGGCGAGCTATGGCAATCGCCCATAATCCGCATGGGGCGTCCTCTTTCACTGTGCAGAAATTTGCTCTGCCAAAGCTATGTCCCTCTTGTCGTTGTCTCGGAGAATATGCAACAGTCTTCTAGGACCAAGTGATATTTCGCCGCCAATACACACGAACCTTTTAAGACTCTCTCCAAATTCATCGAAAATACAGTCTTGTTTAGAAATAAATGTACAAACACTTTAAATGAATTTCGGCTCATATAAGTACACATAAATCTTTCTCTAAAAACTCTCCCAGTATCTCTCAAATCTTTCTCTTCTGTGTGATCAACAACATTGGGTATCAAAAAGTAATCTTTGAAACAACAACACTTTCAACATAACCTAACAATTGGTTAAATATTTTGTGGCTGCTGTATCGAGGCAAAAGTTTCAAAATCCATGGCGTTTGGTTAATGAGAGAAATGTTTACAAGGCTCTTGTCACCGGAATTATGAGATGAACCGTCACCGAGAAATGTCTGCTGTTCATAGCTGTGATTTAAACCTGGAATTGTGTGTGATACTTACGTACACTGCTTTCTTTCTAGATGCTCCTCATGCCACCCCTACCGTCGCCACCCTTAGCGCTGTCATAACAATTTACAAAAAGTCCTACACGTTGTCGTGCTTATATTAGAAATTGTTTCTTTGTTCTCATCATTCTCTCACTTGACAAATGGAGAAACAATGATTGGAAAGTGTAGAAGCTTGTGTGTGGGTACCGGTCTCGTTGTCGTTGTGATAGCCAGTGTAGGCGAGTAAACGTACATACAATCTCAACCTTAGGTCAATTGTAATAGCTCTCTTTGTAGTATGTGGCATATTATGGTTCATAGCCTTTCATCTCTGCACTGTCAGAGCTTAGTAGAACATAATACACACATAATACACACGCACAAACGCATAGACTAAGCGGCCGAAGGGCGAATTATAATAGAGATGTCTTCGTGTCGCCTGAATGTGTTTAGCCGGTTTACTGTTGACATTTCTCAAGCCTCAACTTCAGCCCAAAAGGATTAATTTAATTAATCTAATGACGTCAATTAAACACCACAAACTGGTTAAGCATGCCAATGCTGGCGCCAAAGGTTGCATAACTTGGCTGGCTGCCTGAGAATGTTGTTGGAATGCCGCCGTACATAGAAAATGGACACATGAAGACTTAAAATGAGGGGTGAGATAGGGGTAACAATGGAGATTACCTCTTCGTTATTTAAAAGCAAATAAAAGGTTTAAAATTCTTCAATTTAAAGGTGAAATTGAAGAATATTTGGATAAATGAAAAGTTGTGGCTAAGAGAGGGCAAACACTAGGTATTGGCTAGAGTGTCCAAAAAACCCGAGGTTTTCAGAAAACCGGCATTTCGGGTTTCTTTCAAGAACCAGTAATGAAATGACTGACAGTCAGGTTTTTTTAAAAATTAAAAAACCTGCATTAACAAACATTCCGGTTTAAGCCTTTTGCCTATGAATGGATATTATTTTCCTAATCAGAAGTAAAGAATTAATGCCCTAGAACAGATTATATTTGAACTCATATGTTTAAATAGCTCAGATTTTTAGACATTGGGACCCCAACAAAACTTAAGCCAACTGCAAAATAGCTTTATTTTTAAATACAACTTTATGTAGTTATTATGACTGGAAAAGTTTTTATTCTGGTTCCGGAAATGATATTGCGCAATGAAGATTTCTCTACAAGCAGTTCGAAGACTGTACGCAAAGGGTAATTCTCAGTTATTCAAATGAGACTCCCGTATAATTCATTTCATTTGTAGCCGAAGTAATTGTAGCCAAAGACTGCTGAAGAAAAAACTTGTCGGGTTTAGAAACAGCTGTACAGTCTGCCTGGCAACTGTAGCCAATACATTTCACCAATTTTTTAGTTGTTTCTGAAAAAGAAACAACAAAAAGATCTTGAGCCAGAATAAAAACTGTTCAAGTCATAAAAATAATAAAAGACCGAATAAATGTAAACAAAACAAAAAAATGTTTTCGTAACTTAATTATTCTTCATGGACTCAAAACAGAAATTGCAGAAAACGATATAAAGGGTGTTCCAAGCATAATGCACGATGTTAATTGGGAGTCACAAATTAACGTTAAGTTTTTGTCTAACTTAATTTGACATTTATTTATTTCAGTGTTGAAAAAATTCAACCACGAAAATGGGCGTACAAATCAAAATGCATTTTGTAAACTTCGTGATTTTGGGCAAATGAGAATTCACGAGTGATTCTTGCAAAGCCGATGGATGCATTCACAAAGAGTGACTGTTTGATGCGGTTTATGGGCTGGCGGCGTCATCCGGCCGTACTTTTTCGAAAATGAGGTCGGCCAAGCAGTTACCGTGAATGGTGTTCGCTATCGTGAGATGATAACGGACTTCTTGTGGCCAGATATTGAGGATATTGACCTGTACGATACGTGGTTCCAACAAGATGGTACCACTTATTACACAACCAACGAACAATGGTTCTATTGCGCGAGACGTCTAATGGCCTTCTTATCTCACTCCGTTAGATTTCTTTCTTAGGAAATATTTCAAAGAAAAAGTGTGCGTCAATAATAAGTGAGCATTTCACACATAACTGTTATAGATCCTTCTATCAAAAAAAAAAAGTTTAAAATAATTCTATAAAAACTTTGTTTTATTTACAATTTACATAGTGCGTTTTAGTTGGACCACCCTGGGTGAAGTACAGGGGGGAGCGCGAATATTTGTGGCGGCACTGTTGGTCGAAGAGAGTGGAGAGTATGCGTGGCTTATAGTGGCTAACGGGAGATTTATATTCGTCTGCATTTCAGTTACCATCATACATTGGACACGTGAGGAGAGGTCATTTTGTGTTGAAGCGTATTTTTCAAATGCGCACTCGATCATTGCAGTGCAGCGTGCTTTTCGTTTGCAATTCGCTGTTTCCCCACGAAGACGTGATCCTGGACGGCAATCAATTGCAAATTGGGTAACTTCATTGAGAACAGCAGGGAATGTGTCAAGTGTACGAAGGGGACCTGAGAGAAGAATTACAACACCACAAAACATCGAGAGTATTAGAGCAGCAGTACTGCGATCTCCGAAACGCCTGCTCGTAAGCAATCACTTGCTCTTCGCATTTCCTGGTTTTTTTTCAGCCGGCTCTTAAGACAACGCACACACAGCGAGAGTTACCATGAATTGTTTGAGGCAAATGTTTCCCGGACAGCTTCTCTCTTTGAGGGGTGATGTGAACTTCCGGCACGCTCACCAGACTTAGTCCCATTCAATTTTTTCCTTTGGGTTAACCTGAATTCGAAGGTGTATATCAACCGTCCCAACACCTTGAAAGACCTTATTAACAGTATTGAGGTTGAAATTGGCAGAATACCCGTCGACATGCTTGTTAGAGTTCATGAAAACTTAAAAAACGTATGCAGCAGTGTGTGGATAGCGAAGATCGACATTTAACAGATACACTATTTAAAACCATGTAATTTTAAAATTCCTCTACAGATCAATATAATTAAAATACAAAATAAACTTTTCTAAGGTTCATAACTTTTTTATGTCATTCCCAAATAAGCAATTTACCGCGCTCCACCCTGTATATGGTAATATACTACATAGTGTATACCCTATGGTGGAGATTATACAAATATCGATAAACTAATTATACTCTTATTAATTTCGATTTTCTCTTTACACGCCGTTATTTACTTCACCTTCAGTACTCAAGCATTTTAGATGTTCTTACACCGATTCGAACCTGGGTGTCATTTGTAATTGTCCCTCACCGTACCTATCAGACGACAAGTACTCTCTAAGCAATAAATACAACCTTGAAGTTGTCGAGAATAAACTGAAGCTAATGAGTAACCAAAGCAAATACTCAATACACTCTCAGCTGCGATTAGTTACCGGCACAAACCCCGCTCTCACCTCACTTAGTGACTTGAATAAGTGACACCGTCTCGATAACTTCCACACCATTCGCCCCGCCCCACTCCTTCCGACATATCAACGCCTCCGGAACAAATTGATGGTTAGGGGCAGGGCAGGGGGAGGTGGTGGTGATTTGAGAATATGAGCAAGTTTTTACACATAAACTCAGCTTTTAAGTTTTTGACACTTTTTCTTGGCTACAATAGCAACAAAATACCGCACAACAAATATAAACAAAATAAGAGCAAAACAAAAAAAGAACAAAAATGAAGAAAAAGTGTGGAAATAAAAAAGTTTTGTTAACAAGTTTTCTTTCTTTCTTCGTATTCTTAGCGTTATTGTTTTCGCTGGTTGCTGCTGTATTGACGTGTTGCCTAAAGTTGAAATTGTTTCAAACTCGCACTGTGTTGTTGTTGGTGGTTTTCCGGTCGTACTGGGCCACTGCTTGTACTCTTTGTCTGTCTGTCTGCCTGCCTATTTTTTCGCCGGTTATACTTGTCGTCGTTGTACGATGTACTTTTAGCCTTTCTACGAGACGGCGTATTTATGCTTTTGTTGAATGGAGCTGCGTGTGTTTGCGGTTATTGTTATATATTTTTTAATGTCAAATTGTTTGAACAGCACCGCCGAACAATGAAGTGTCTGAAGTAAATACACACACAGTAAACGATTTTAACTGAGAATGTCAGCATGCTTATGTTAACATAAGGACTGTCCTAGACACAAAAATATTATTATTTTCTTAAAAAAGTAGAGTGGCTTTTGTAAGGAAGGAAGAGTTAGAGTCGCTATTTAATCGGCGTAGTTAAGTTTTTCTTGTCGAAATCCGTCCCACCAACAACCTTGACTCCTGTTATTAATAGAAATGGAAATATACACAGAGAAAGGAAAAATAAAAAATCAATTTAGATTACAAAATATATAAAATCTTAAATTTTTTCAGTGACTGCTCACAGAAAAGAGATTCGTTGCCACTACCGAATTGGTTTGCCAGCTGAATTTACTAACAAGTTTCCATAAATACAATGGAATGTCGGTTCGTGTACTGAAATTTTTAGCAAAATCAAACTAACCAAAATGTTAAAGCCGGCCGTGGCCGACTACATTATACACTGCACTTCTGGAAGAGCAAAAAAGTCAATTAAAAGCAGGACTCTTAATTTACCCAGATTTTAAAAATAAGGCAATTGAATTTGCGTTAAAAATTCATCGGGTTAGCTAAATTTGAAAAATAATTGTAATTTAGGCTTCGTGATTGTTATTATATATTCCTAAGGCCATTTGTATCAAAACGTGTGTATACGAGTGTATACGAGGGTTGCTATATATATATTTCTGGCCTAGGCAACACTAAGTGTTGCCTGGCGCCATCGGACATTTCCATTGGAAAGTTTGACATATTTTAGCATAAACGTACTTAGAATGTTTTGACGTACGACCATAATTTGGGTTTTTTACAATGACTTGAAAAAATCAATTTGGCAAAAAAAATGGAATTAACTCGTGAACATTTTTCTGCGATCATTTTTCACAACTTTCGACGTGGATTATCACGACGAGAGTGCATCGATGAACTTAAATCTTTGTATGGCGATGATGCACCATCCTATAGCATTGTGAAAAACTGGTTTAATGAATTCACTTGTGGCCGACGCTCGCTCAGAGACGAAGGTCGTGAAGGTCGCCCAAAAACGACCGTTGTGCCAGAGAACATTCATGCCGTGCGTGAACTGATAATGCAAGATCGTCATGTGACATACCGTGAGATAAAGGCATCCTTGGGCGTTGGTTCCAGCATACATTCGATATTGCATGAACACCTGGCCGCAAAAAAGGTTTGTTCTCGGTCGATACCGCACAATTTGACAATCGCTCAAAAAAAGGCTCGTGTCGATTGGTGAAAAGAAATTTTAAAAAATACGATCGCGGTGCTTTAAAATACGTTTATAAGATTGTCACGAATCATGTATCTATGACGAATCATGTATCTATGCGAATGAGCCCGAAACAAAACAGCAATCGACCGTGTGGGTCTTTGAAGGCAAGCTAAATCCAACGAAAGCTATTCGTAGAAGAAGCACTTCGAAGCAAATGGTCGCATGTTTCTTCGGCAAAACTGGTCATTTGACGACTGTTCCGCTTGAGAAAAGTAGGACGGTCAATTCTGAGTGTTACACCACAATTTGTTTGCCTCAAGTCTTCGGGGAAATTCGAAAAACGAACAAGAGAAGACGAATCATTGTGCACCATACCATGACAATGCGAGCTCTCACACATCGGCTCAAACCAGCGCCATTTTGACCGGCCAAAACGTCGAATTGATGGGTAATCCGCCGTACAGCCCTGACTTGGCACCCAATGACTTCTTTATCAAGAGAAGAATGTGTGGTCAACGATTTTCGTCGCCTGAAGATGCTGTTGAAGCGTTCAAAAACCATGTTTTGGAGGTGTCTCAATCGGAGTGGAAAAAGTGCTTTCACAATTGGTTTGAGCGCATGCAAAAGTGTATAAATCATGCTGCAGAATTCTTTGAAAAACAATAAAACCATTTTTGATGATAAATATTCGCATTTTCATTATTAGGCCAGACATATATATATAAAGCAGACTTCGTATAAATTATATAGTATACGATTATACGTACACTCCATTCTTTGGTGGAGGGTGTAAAAACACGTAGCAATTGTGTTTTTATTCCTAATATATTGGCTACATCTGTCACATTATTTTCCATTTTAATTTTGGTACCTTCCTAGGAAAAAAACGATCTCTCTCCACTTTTTAATTTGAGTTTTATTTTCTTTACGCTTTAGTCTTAGTGTAGTAAAAATAAGTTTTAGGAATATTGATGGATTATAGAAAAACTCGAGGACTGAAAATTGAATATGTATATACTGCCCTTTGTGTACGTCTCCGGAACTAAACCGTTTATTGGTGAGGGTATATTCCTTCCTTTGTTAAGTTGTAATTTTCTGCAGATATAAGTTTATTATTATTTGGAATAAGGTGGCGTCCTAACGATAACATTATAAACTTGTATGTAGGCGCAATAGATTTGTATTGGCTTAAAATCACACATAAAAATTAAAAAAATCTTCCACATACTACTCAATTTATACCTTTAATGTCGTTTAAAAATGGTTTCATAAGTCCATCGGAGACAACATTAATTAAACGCGACGAAATTTCGTAACTCCTGTGGAAGCCACTACCATACGAGTATTTTCATTAACATGGCTTTCGAGTAAAACTTTGCGTATAACAACATTAAACAAAACATTAAACAAGGCGAAATAATTAATAGCGAATTTATAAGCGAGGGCCTTTGAGACTAATCGGCAATCAAAAGTTCTTGTTTTAAAATACAAGGAACAAAGAGATAGTTAGGGCATTACAGAATGTCTGTAGTTGATGTAAGGTACATACAAAAAATCTTTTTTCCTAATCGTTTGCTTTAAATTATACAGATTCAATCTGTCGCCGCGTCGCCATTATTATAAATTCCTTTTTATTTGTTAATTTTCTATTCAACATTTTATCACTGTAGAGAAGAAAACATCAGACACGGTGGCGCATGATGAATATTAATATTCCATATAATCCATACGCTCCAAGGATACTCACACACAAACCATGATCTGACGACGGCGTCGATAGCAGCGACGGCGACAACATCTTTAATTCGCACACAAAACGATTGAAAAGAAAATGACTCGGACCAGAGAACTAGAGACAAACAATCCAAAGACCGTAAACTTCTTAGAGGAGAACGGAGGTGAGTGATTGAAAATACAAAACAAATAGAAAAGCAAGACAAAAAAAGAAAAAGTAAATGTCAATATGCAGCACATGAATCATCCATTCAGCCAACGCATGATTAAAAGAAATGACGCAAAATAAGCTCTCTAGACTTATTTACACAAAACAAATTCACTTCTAACCGACATAGAGCAGAGCGTGCAGAGGAGAGAGATACGAAAACTTCAACTAAATCAAGCCACACCGTAGATATTTACAGTTAGGCACTTGTTAGCAATGTGATGAGTGGCAACGAATGAGGGAGAGAGCAGTGTGTGAGAGCAGATGTGGGTGAGGGTCTGAAGAAGCATATTTTGCATGAAGGTTGAGATAAAGCAAGAATAATAAGTATGAATTAAACCCCCACCCACCACCTACCACACACAAACATAAGAAAAAGTTAAATAAATTCTAAGGCAAGAAGCAACAATTCATCAGAGGGAACGACAACAACAGTTAGAAGAGAAATACAAGGAAACAACAACAAAATAACAAAACATGCATGGAGAACACTGTGTGTGGAGCGATATGGGTGGTGTATTTACGTACACTAGTTTACAAACAAAACGTCGTTATATTTTGAAAACTTATTGGACTTTATGAATTAATTCTGCAATACAATAAGATAAAAACCGATTTATTGAGTAGTGGGCCCAAATAAAAGCACAAGTGGGTGGATGTTTTACTAAATTTGTCTTTTTTTATGGACTACCAAAGATTTGTGAATCGGTGTCATTATTGCATAAAAGGGATCATTTTCTCAGGCTCATATCTTGGAAACTGTTTGGAATTTTGATTTACTCTTTGAGGCAAAGTTGTAGCTCTTGTCATAAAATTGAGAACCAACTCCAGCAATGTTAAAGTAAAGAAAAAATAAATGAAATTAAAAAGTTTTCGGGAAACTTTTTCACTTTTGCGGCTACCTAAGCGCTATCTAAACGGTGTTAAAAATCATTCCTAGGAATTATGAATTATAGAAAGTTGTTTACTGAGATCATAGGTACATTTTTGTTATGGAGTGTTTCCTTGAATTTTGAACGGTTTGGTACCTACGGACCTGAACAGGGGAAAAAAAGGTAAAAAAAAATCGAATCTCAATTTTTTTCTACAACTTTGCCTTAGAGAGTAAATCAAAATTACGAACGGTTTGCAAGAGATGAGCCTGAGAAAATGATAACTATTTTTCAAAAATGACACCGAGACCCCAAATCTATAAAGGCCCATTAAAAAAAAGTACATGACTTTGGGCAAAACTGGGAGACACTGGTCTTCTTTTGTCTTTTATCGCGTAGTGGTGCCCGAATATGGTTATATTTTTTCGTGTTACACTGTGGTGTATATTACTGGTCGTCGTAAAACATATTAGCTAAGTCCGTCCATCTGGGTGTCCTTAGCATCATGAAATTTTGCATGATGATGACTTATGGCCATACGCTTTTTGTGATTGTAAATGGGCGAAATTGGCCAAGGGGGAAATTTTCCTTTAAGCAGAGATAGCTAGAGAACAGGTACACTTTTTGGAGTATTCGCATTTGAAATCATAATTTTCTGTGGACAAACATTAATTAAAAGGGGTACTGTTAATAAGGACACACCTAATTCCTCATAAAAGTCATAGCTGTTGATTTTTGGCTTATATGGCTCACAACGCGGTGCAAAAGGTCGATCAATATGGACATATGGGTACTGAAATTAAATTTTCTTCGAATCCAAACATGGATTATTTAAAAGTTTTCTCTGAAGAGGGACGCATTGGCCGAAGGGCCTGAAAAAGGGGTCAACTTTATTTCGCATTATTGACGCACTAGTAGTGACCGAGGAGAGAACATAACTTAACTAAAGAAGGTTTTTACTTGTTAATAACAACGGAGTATTGTAGGCAAAATACTCAGTTGCCACTAGAATCGATTGTGACAGCCAATAAGTCTTATTATAATCGTTTAGTAAAATTGAATTATTGCTTGTCTGTACCAGAACAAATTCATAACTATAATTCTATGATATGTCGAACCTGATTTTCCTCAATATTATAAACGGTAAGTGATTGCAAGGAAGCATTTTCGTCCAAGGGATTTTTTTTAAATCAGACCGGCTCTCTATAGGCAATATTTGATAAAACAACATTTGTTGTAGTATGTAATCCCAACATGGTTGTGGGAATAATTATATTGTAGTGCGAATTAACAATAAGGTTGTGGAAATCAAACTATTTTTGGGTGTGAGAAAAAGATGGCTGTGAAAATCATACTACGGCTGAGTGGGATAATCATATGGTTATGGTACACCTAATGGTTGACAAATAAAATATGGTGGTGCGTAGTCATATAATTGTGAAAATCATGATATTGTTGCGGGAATTATACTATGGATGTGGCAATTAAAATATGGTTGGGGAAATTATAAAATGGTTGTGGCAATCACAATATTGTTGACTACGATCAAAACATGGTTGGGGAAATAATAGCATTGTTTTCTGAGATCATTATACGAATGTAAGAATAACAACATTGTTGTGAGTCTTATACCCTGATTGTGGAAATTATGCAAAGGTTATATGTGATCACGATATGATAGTGGGAATTATATTTCGGACAAGTGTGGATATCATATGATAACGTGGACCATAATATGGCTGTGTGGTTTATATAGTGGTGATGAGGAGGTCGTTATGGCCCATACTTTTTATAAAACTGAGAAGTTTCAAAAATATTTTTTCTGCGTGCAAAATAAAATCAGTGAGCTGACCATGAACAAGATTTTAAAACCAGTTCCGAACGGAGACGTATTCACTGGGATTTATATTCGAAATGTCGCCCGCATAACGAGCTGAACAGCCGATTATAAATTACATCTTTTTGACCAGAAGATAATACCTTCCGAAGAGCATCCTACTATTGCTGGTTATATGGTTGTGGCACAACAGTATTATGGTCGCACAACAATAGTATGGTTCACACACAACCATTCTGTGATCCCCTCTACAATATTATGGTCCTCACAACAATGGAATTATTCACATACACCTATACTATGAACCCCACAACCATTTTATGATTCTCATAACCATAGTATGTTTAACATACAACTATAGTATAATCCTCACAAGCATAGTATGACTCACACACAACCATACTATGATCCCCAAAATTTTTTTGTAAGAAATGGTTTAAGTTGATATTGAACAATAGAGATTTTTATTAAGTAAATTTTGTAAAAATACATTAAACTCTTAATAAAAGGAGTATTTAATAAATACTATTTATTTACCAATAGAAAAAAAATTATTTATTAAAAATATTTCATATTTCATAATATACTAATCCAAAGTACTTGGTAGCTTGTTTCGAACAGATTTAATTTACATATAAAAAGCACTACTTGTATTATTGCGTAAGATTCGTAACAATAAAATTGCCAGACTAAAAAAATTACAAATTAAAAAATTAAAATTGATTGCCGTAATCATATTATTGTTAACATAAAAACAATACTTTTGCCCCACCAACAATACTTTTGCCGCACCAACCACAATACTTTTGCCGCACCAACCATATTTATATTGTTGCTACAACCATATTTCTATTTTTAAATTTGGCAACAATACTATTGTAACATTTCAACAATATGTATATTGATTGCAACAATCATACTACAGTCAAAATGAAATCCAAAAAACAATACAATGGTTGCGACGATCATACTTTTATTGCAGAGACTATTGTTGCCGTGGCCATACAGAAACCATATCTTTTCTCTGCAGGGTGTTATAGAGCTTTGCTTAACAGTATCTAGCTAACATCTTATAGTATTCCGAATCGATTGTCATTCAAGATCAAAGTACGCGTGCCAGAATACGCAACGAGAAATAATTTTTTTTCAGGTCGGTCAGCTTCCCTAGCAATCACGAAGTTTAGGCGATTAGTCGGGTAATTTCAAAAATATTTTGCAGGTTCACAATTTTGGAATTTTAATACAGACCAAAAGTTACCATGCGGTTTAAAAATTTAATAACGTTTTCGTTTATATGTATATTTTTTTCAGATTATATGAATACCACATGGTTAATAAATAATGGAGAGATTCACAACTGAACAAAGAAACAGAATAATAGAATTTTATTATTTAAATCAACAATCAATTATTTTAACGCAAACGCATGAGTGATGAAGCTCATTTACATTTGAATGGCTTTGTTAATAAGCAGAACTGAAGGTTTTGGGTTCTGGAATCCAAGAGCCATTAGGTGTCAGTATGGTGTGGGATCACATCTGCAAATATCACTGGGCCTTACATCTTCGAGAAAGTAGATGTAAGTGCTATAACCGTAAATGGAGAGGTATCGGTTTATGATAAAACATTTTTTAAGTATTGCTCTTGAAAACAGACCTGCGATGTGGTTTCAGCAGGACGGAGCACTTTTAAGTCATATTTTTGGAGAGAAAATAATTTCCAGAAATTCGCGATCGCCAGATTTGTCAGCACATTACTAATATCTTTGTGGTTATTCGAGTATATGTGAACAGACAATCCTTCAACTCAAGGACAACATTGTTGCAGAAATTCGAACGCTACAGCCACACATTTTGAAAGATGTTATGGAAAATGCTCGATAACGAACCCATCATTGCGAAGCTGAAACAGGGGTCATTTAAGAGACATTATATACTAAGTGTAAAAAGTGTATTAAGTGTAAAAAAATTTCGATTTTGTATATTATTTAATCTAGAAAAAAAATGCTAAACAAAAAAGTTATTAAAGTTTTTAACCCCATGGTAACTTTTGGGCCACCTTGTACTAATATATCTACAAATTTAAATCTTAACATCATTTTACTATTTTTGATAGCAATTATTCGGTTGGCAGTTATTCGGATGTGCAACGAATTCAGCCGCTGTATTGAGTTTATGCTTTTTTCGCTGGAAAGTACTAAGGAAGGCTAAGGAAGATTTTCTAATATTCTATTGCTCACAACATTTCAAATAGAAATTGAGAAAAAACAAATTGAAATTGGCAAATTAAAATTTATAAATTTTGGAAAAACAAATTTATGAACGAAAATTAAAATTTAGAGTATACGAGTACGAGGGCAACCGCAAAACTAACTGGCCTGGCACTTTTTCTGTTTTACTAGCAACTTTTATAAGCCATCTTTTATAAGCCATCTGTCAAAATTTCCGAAATATTTAATGATTATTTTCTTTGTTACAGGTGTTTAAAGTAAACAAGTTTTATAATTTTTGAAAAATGGAAAATAAAGAGTTTCGAGCGGTAATTAAACACTTTTATATGACAGGTTATAAGCCACAATTAATCAAAGATGAGTTGGATTCTGTTCATGGTCATAATGCACCATCAATTTAAAATGGGTCGTTCAAGTACGGAAGATGAACAACGCTCTGGAAGACCGAAAACTGCTACTACTATTGAAAACATTAGAAAAATACTTAATAAAGTGACTAAAGATAGACGAATAAAGTTCAGAGAACTTGCTGATATTGTTAAAATACACGAAAAACAAGTTTGGAGTATTTTACATGATGAACTCCACATGAAAAAGCTATTCGCAAGATGGGTGCCGCGTTTGTTGACATTGCCCCAAAAAATCGTCCGTTGGACCAATTCCGAGGAGCTTTTAGCGATTTATCAGCGTAATCCAATAGAGTTCTTGCGCCGATTCATAACTGTTGATGAAATCTGGATCCATCACTACATCCCAGAATGCAAAGGACAGTCAAAACAATGGATAGAAGCTGGTAAAAGTGGTCCCAAGAAGGCGAAAACTGTTAAGTCATCAGGAAAAGTAATGGCCACAGTATTTTGGGATGCAAGGGGTATAATATTTATTGATTATCTTGAGAAAGAAAAACTATAAATAGTGAATATTATTGTGCATTATTGGATCGGTTGAGTGAAGAAATCAAGATAAAACGACCACAAGATAATGCTCCTTCACACACTGCATTTTTAACTCAACAAAAACTGGCCGAATTACGATTTGAAATTGCTCCGCATCCACCATATAGTCCAGATTTAGCTCCTTCCGATTATTTCTTGTTTCCAAATTTAAAAAAAATTCTCGGTGGCAAAAAATTTTCGGCCAATAGCGAGGTTATAGCTGAAACTGAGGCATATTTTGAAGGTCTTGAAAAATCTTATTTTTCGGATGGAATTAAAAACTTGAAAAACGCTTGATGAAGTGTATTGAGTTGGAAGGAGATTATGTTGAAATATAAATAATAATAATTCCAAAAAAACGGTTCTTTTAATGTTAGGCAAGTTACTTATGCGGTCTCCCTCGTACAAATTGAAATAAAGAAACGCAATTTGAAATGGAGAAAAGATAATTAAAATTTAAAAAACACAAATTGAAATTAAGAAAAGACAAATTAATGTTGATAAAATGTAAATTGGTATTGAGAAGTTATTATTAAAGAAACAAATTTGGTCAGCTCACAAATTAACCCATTGTATCTAATGGTGTAGTAAATTACACAAAATTTCCAAATATTATCGCACTCTATATTAGCTGTAAGTCAGTGTAATTTTCAGTAAATATACTCTACTATCCTAATACTCTGCCTGCCTAATCTGTATCCAAAGCCAATCCGCCCCTTCTTTGGAAACGTCCGCTTGCGTTTGTGTGTTTGGGACGCGAGGTTGAGGTCGCTGAGCTTAGGTAGAGGATACCAAAATTGTGTAAAAGAAAACAGGCAGAAAAAAGAAATGGTAAACAACAGCCAGCAACAACAAAGTAACGAGGGCAAAAACACGGTATTTTAATTTAAAATTACTTTCATTTTTCATAGATGGATGGGCTGGCGGACAGTCTGACCAACGGACCGACGCTGGATTTTCGTTAAGTAAATGTATGATAAATGTTGTTTAAGCTTTAATTTATGTGTGTGTGTGTTGCTATACATCGGATCCAATCGGATCCAGTAGGGAGTTTTAAATTCCAAAAAATACATGGGAAGCATACATATACACTCACATATATGTATATATAAGTATATGCGTAAAATATCGGCAACAACCCAAAGTAACATGGACAACAACTGCGGCAACTGTTGTAGCGGCAACAACATCAAGAATATTTTAAAGGCATATGAACGTACAACAACAATGTAGTTACAAAGTTTATGGCATCGAAAGAAAGGCACAGACGTGGCGGAGCCATGGAATAGTGGGTATAGATTGGATGGGTGAGCAGGCATATTCCTACGTACAAAAGTTTGTTAAAAAGGCTATAAAGCCAGGGCACATGGGACAATAAAATAATATCTTGTCCAATATTGATAAAAATGTTTACCTGTAAAATCTGAATCATTTGTTATTACCAAGAAACAAATCATCAGATTCATACACAATTGGGAGCTACCTGATCAGGTAACATTGATCTATATTACTTGTGATTTGGTGATTAGGGACCGACGCCTTTGTACTGGTATTTAAGGCGAAAATATTCTTGATGTGGAATAATGGGCGGACGAGGCAATGGCAACTTCAAGACTTCGCCATGCACAGCAGCTGATTATTTTCAACACCATGATAACAAACTTTGTATGCATTGAATAAGATCATATGGACTTGGACAATACGGGATGTTTTTACAAGGGCTGCTATATATATTTCTAACCTAATAATGAAAATGCGAATATTTATCATCAAAAATGGTTTTATTGTTTTTCAAAGTATTCTCCAGCAGGATTTATACACTTTTGCATGCGCTCAAACCAATTGTCGAAGCACTTTTTCCACTCCGATTGAGACACCTTCCAAACATGGTTTTTGAACGCTTCAAAAGCATCTTCTGGCGACGAAAATCGTTGACCACGCATTTTTTCTTGATGTGATGGAAATAAAAAGAAGTCATTGGGTGCCAAGTCAGGGCTGTACGGCGGATGACCCATCAATTTGACGTTTTGGATGGTCAAAAAGGAGCTGGTTTCAGCCGATGTGTGAGAGCTCGCATTGTCGTGGTGCACAGTCTTCTCTTGTTCGTTTTTCGAACTTCTCCGAAGACTTCAGGCAAACAAGTTTTGTTGTACCACTCCGAATTGACCGTCCTACTTTGCTCATGCGGAACAGTCGCCACATGAACAGTTTTGCCGAAGAAACATGCGACCATTTTTTTCCAAGTGCTTCTTCCACGAACAACTTTCGTTGGATTTGGCTCGTCTTCGAAGACCCACACAGTCGATTGATGTTTTGCTTCGGGCTCATACACATAGATCCATGATTCGTCACCTGTGACGATCTTATAAACGTCTTTTGAAGCACCTCGATCGATTTTTTTTCAAAATTTCTTTGCACCAATCGACACGAGCCTTTTTTTGGCGATTGTCAAATTGTGCGGAATCCAACGAGAACAAACCGTACGGCCAGGTGTTCATGCAATATCGAATGTATGCTGGTGAAAGAAATGCCCAAGGATGGCTTTATTTCATGGTATGTCATATGACGATCTTGCATTATTAGTTCACGAACGGCATCAATGTTCTCTGGCACAATGGCCGTTTTTCACAGTGATATAGGATTATGCTTTATCGCCATACAAAGATTTAAGTTCATAATCCACGTCAAAAGTTGTGAAAACTGATCGCAGAAAATTTTTACGAGTTCAATTCCATTTTTTGCCAAATTGTTTTTTTCTAGTCACTGTAAACAACACAAATGATGGTCGTACGTCAAAACATTCTGAGTGCGTTTATGCTAAAAAATGTCAAACTTTCGAATGGAAATATCAGATGCCGACAGGCAACACTTAGTGTTGAAAAAAGTAGTAAGCGGTATAAGAAACAGAAAAAATCAGGTTTTCCTCAGAATAGCGCCGCTTCAATCACCCACGTGTCATATGTCGGAGATTCGTCATGGTCACCGTCAGTCTAACTTTATCAGCGACACTGCATCTGATATTTCAATTGTTGGAAAGAAAGAAGAGCCGGATCAAAATGGGAAATCCTGGCTGACAACATAAACAGAAATACCAGTGCATCCAAAAATAAAATCAAGCCTATTTTCATGTTCAGGCGATGTTAAAAAATCCATTTTATCTGTAAATATTGATTTTCTTTGTGCTTTTGGTGCATATTGGTGTGGTAATGTTGGCTTATGCAACAAACCAATATGTGACAGCGCATAGAGAAAGGGACCTAAGGGTAAAAAAACCAATTTTCACTTTTTTTGATGTGGACAACATCTGAGCATCGAATGAGACCGATCCCATGCCCCAAAAGTGTTCCCTCCCAGAGATATGCGCGTTTTATGAAAGTGATGGTACACCAAATATAAACGTATTTAAATCTTAGGTCCCTTTCTATTTTGCGCGTCACATATGCTCGTGATGATAAATTTAAAAATTGAACTAGCAGAGCATTTTTGAAATTAAAATTTAACCTCAAACTCTGAAGTATTTTGGACTCACATTTGTGGGGCTAACAGAGGCGGACATTCCATACATACCCGTAAATGCCGACATTTAATAAAACATTTATCAATACAAGATCCATTCTCTTTCATTTAATCAAAAATTAAACAAAGTAGTAAGTATACTTCCTTTAAACAAAGTATTATACCTTCCCGACGGACCCCTGTATAATGCATTTTTTGTGATTTACTTAGTTCTTGTTGTTGTTGTAGCGGCAACTGTGTGCCGGGGTGACAGCCCTAGACCGAAGAATTTCTCTTCGGGTCAATCCGGTCCATAGAACCGGCTGTCATGGGATTGATTTACTTAGTTATCCTGTCATCCCCAAAATTTAATCATCGAAATACTAACAAGTATTTGAGCTAGACCTAACTTTAAGTGTACCGATCTAATTAGAATCACCAGTTGATGTGGTTTAACGATATAAGTCTGTCCGTCTGAGTCGATCAAATTTAATATAGTATACGATGGACAAATAAACAAACTAAAACCGATTTAGATCAAATATGCTAATTTTGTTATACTTATATATTCCGTATAAATTGTCAGACTCCGAAAATGGTTTCCAATATACATAGACATATTATGGCTTTAAAGTAACCAAAAAAAAATTCTCACCAAGCCAAAAATAGAATTAAATTAGCAGTTCGACTAAATTTGGGTGATGGGCCCTAAGTCCGAAAATCGAACCCATTTAAACATGGACAATGTTGTACCAAAGGGGTACAAAAACAATGAAATTTTCTGAAAATTTCAAATATCACCTTATTTTTAAAGTATTGGTAAATTAAATACAAACCATGACATTCTTAAGCTACTTTACTAGTTTATTATTTTTTAATTAAAAAAACGCCTTATGCAAGTTATTTTTTCCATTTTAGTATCTAGAAAAAGTGCCAATTACTTCCTTCTAATTTGAAAAATAGTTTCCATTCCTTTGCAAAGGGCTAAATTTAGATTGTCTTTTAATGACGTTTATTTACAAAAAAAAACACTGAAATGACGGTTTTCCGAAAACTCCGTTTTTTACCATTTAATTTTATTGGCCTTTTATGCTAATTTTTTAACTGTTTATACAACACCACCTGTTTTGTGCTGTAAACTATGTTTTGACTTTTTGACGTTGACCTTTACTTCATTACTATTGAGAGAAACGTTTGAAATTGTTTTATAGCTTTGACAGTTGTCCATCTCTAATCGCAGCAAGTTATTTCGTTCCATTCTAGAGTCTAGAAATAGAGACAATTACTTCACTTTTTAAAACCGGAATGTCAATAAATGTCAGTTTTTAATTTTAAAAAATACCACAGTCGGTTCTTAAGCCCGGTTTTTTGGACGCTCTAATTCTGAATGAATTTGATAGCTTTCGAACTATTATGGCAATAGTAGATCTGTTCAAATTTAGCATAAATTAATTTGATATTGGCACAAAAAATAGTAACAATTAAATATTGATATAAAAGTAATAATGCCGAAAATAGTTCAAAAATTGCATTTTAGTAGCATAACGGTAAAACCGGTAGCCGGTCATCTGGTGTGATTCAACAGATCGTATCTTGTGACAAAGAAAATATACATATGTACTTTTCAGAGCCCCTTCATTCAATGGAAATGACCAAACGAAACATAACTTTCGCCTGACTTTTAAATCTGCATAAAGGAGATTTCCACAAATTAATCACAAAAGCGCCCGTATCAAAAAAAACTGACAAAGGCCCACGCCCTTATAGGCAGCGTGCATGTTATGTTGGTGTTTGATCTTTGTGTGTGATTGAACATGCATAAGAACTCGGACAGAAACCAACCACCCACATCCCGCCCCACCATTCGAACTATGCAAACAAATAAAACGCTGTTAACGTTCTATTGTTGTTATTTTAATTTCTTCACAGTTCGTATGGCACAAATACTCGTACAAGTAGGCATGAGTGTGTGAAAAATCAATTTTGTTGACGTTAAAAATCAACAACAAAGTTGACAAAAAAATAAATATGGTTCAGATTGCAACCAGCAAAACACAATTTGGTATTAAACAAACTATACTCACATCGATAAATGTTTCAGTAGCTGATTTTTGATAAGGGAAACCATTTTTGATTAACTTGCTGTATTAATTTTTAAGACGTGTATTGTTTGGAGTATCGTCGTGTATTTACTGTTTAAGTTGGAGCATTGAGTGGGTTGAGGGGGGAGAACTTCAACATATGCACTCTTTCTTTCTCACACTCTCTCTCTTATCTTTTCCTTCTTTCAAATAGTTTCAATTGTTACAGGTATTTTGATTGTAAACAATAAACACTGGCAAAAATGGCGAAATAAATATTACTTTTTCATTATTTTGCTGATTTGTATATTTTTTCATGTATCTTTCTTTTTGTTATTTTTGTTTCCTTTGATTTTGTTGCCCAGCAAATTGACAAAGCGAGAAAAAAGCAATACAAAGCAGAAATACACTCACATATCACATATACCATATACACACACTTATTCCAATGTTGATTTTTTTTCTTTCTTTTTTGCACTCAAGACATTTTTCCTTTTACAATTTTTAATGGGTGTTTTATTTTTTGCTTGAAAAGCGTTACAACTTAATGCTTATATCATTGCTTTCAGCATCTTTATAAATGTTTTTTTTTTAAACTTTGTTATATTTTTCAATCTTGTTTGGTAGTAACAAATATGATTTCTGCTTACAGAATGAAAAGGAAAAAAAACAACACACAATTTTTGTTACTTGTTCACTACAATCCGATGCAACGACACCGACAACCGTTCTCCGCAAGTCACTGAACACAATTAAAATGTTCTCTTCTTTGGTTCATAATAATCAAACGAGAATGTGTGGTGGTATCTCCAAGTGTTGACAGCTGACATTGAGAGCCAAGAACACTGAGGAAAGGGGAGCAATTACTTATTACTTTGGGGCAGACCCTCCAATACTATCTTCAGAACTGATTTGTTTGTAAGTTATTGTAAAATATGTGTGAAGATTCCAAATTGCCTTTACTTTTTATATTTTAATTTTTGTAATTAGCGTTTTAATTTTTTAACTGTTTAGAACACTACGCCACCACCTGTTTTCTACGGTCAAAATTTTTTTTTATTTTTCACTGGCTGACGTTGACGTTTACTTCATTTCTATCGAGAGAAAAGTTTGAAGTTGTTTTATAGCATTGACAGTTGTCCATTTTATTTTGCTTTAAACTTTATTGTTATGTTGCTTTGCGCATTTTTAAAATGTAAAGGGTTGGCAGCTCACAAAATGGTACACCGAAAAAAAGCTAAAATAATTTAATGTTATAGCCCGAGCTCATGTCACTTTTTAAAAAACTCTTTAAGTTTGAAAAATATAACACACATTGTTTTTTTTTGTGAGACCCCTCACACAACGCTTTTATGAATCCTGTTTGGCTGTGCAGTGGTTAAAATAAAAAAGCGTTCTTTTGTTTTTCATTTTCACATCGACATTTAATTTCAGTTTGTAAATATTGAAACAAATATTTGGAAATTTATTGAAGTTGTTTAGTAGTGATGTTTTGAGTTAAGCCTCGGAAACTAATGGTGTTGTTTTTTATGATAGAGTGATTTACTCCCAAGCTAATTAAATCACGTTTGTTGTTGTTTGTCATAAGCCTGCTGTCGACAAGCTCTCTACTCATTCAACTAGCTATATAAAACAAACATTGCTAGATTTTGTATATGCGACGTATTAGGTCGAAAGAGGAAGACACAGACGACTCACTGAAAGAATTAGTACCATCGATGCAAGTTTCGTCGTTGGTGTGGGACGGCTCATAGTGTTGTCTGTACAAAAAAATTTGGATTTTTCCGCATGTTGCACTGAACTCTCATTGTTATGTATGTTTGTTATAAAACTGCAACCCTACGAACATATGTCGAATTCGTCAAAGTGTTTTATACAATGCATGCAAAAATGTCGCCTTTTTCGCACTTACACCATATAACAGCTGTAGCCTACAGAGATGTATTTTCAACAGACACATACCAAATTTAACGCGTACTTTCAAAATAGGTGCAACTACATCGCAGTTGATTAGGTTGGAACTTTGTTTGCCAATAGTAATTATTTTCTTTTATAAGTGCTGCACTTAAGTATGTTCGATTGTTGGCATTTACATTTTGACAGGGTGTAGGCAACATCTTTAAAATGTTGCACTAGTATAAGATAACATTATTTTTATAAAAAACGAAATCACCATGAGTTCCGATAGCAAAACCGCAATAATCAAGTGATTATCAGGCCTGTGACAGAAATCGATCGGAATGATTTTAATTCCGTACTTACCATTCCGGTCGGTTTTGTTTTACCTTCTTCAGATTCCGATCGATTTAGATAATTCCGAAAAATTTAAAAACCCTGGTTATCCTAATTTGCTATGGCAACTCTATGCATATGAGAAAACAAAAACCATATGTATTAAGTAAACAAAATAAGCAAACGGAGTCAAGAAAAATAGTTCTACATAAATTCTTTAACAATAGTTCCTTTACTTTATAATGGGCTTCCAAAATATTGCACAGCCTATCTAATTTTTCATTTTGTTTTCGCATATCATCGCGCTGTTCTTCCATAAGGTGGACAATATTTTTCACTTTGTTGTCGACTTTCGATCGGAATTGTGTTCTGTGACATGCCTGTATATCTTAATTTAAACGAATGCCATTTATAGAACGTTAGTGTGATTAAAATGTGTTGTTGTGCGCCCACAGGCGTATTTCCTCGCGTATATTTTGTCACTGCTTCACAGAAAAAACGCGCACTTTATATGCAGAATAGAAAATCTCAGCATAAATATTAAAATGCATGTATTAAAACATGGCAAAAAGTTGCCAAATTTTCAACTTTTTGAGAATATTTTCGGCTTTGACATTTCAAAAGTAAATAATTAAATTTACGAGTATTTTTCGTAAATAAATAAAATGTTTCAACAAGCAAATGAAAAGAAACACGATTAAAGGAAAAAAATTGTAATAACTGGGTACATATAAAGTGAAATTTGTATATAATTATGGTATTTACAGGCTCGAAGAATGCTTCATATGTGGGTTGCCGAGTTCTATGCCAAGAAAATGCTTTTTATCTGCTTTGTTATATCGATAGATCCAAATTTCAAATTAACATCTCGAGCTTTTAAAGTCCACATTTCTTAAGAATATGCACAATATGTTTTAATAAATCTTATCTCAATATTTATATCATTACTGGTTTCAATTTCATCAACTATATTATTCTGAATAAAATTGTTGGAAATGTTATGAATTATAAATTTATCAAAACTGAAATATGAGCTATAGATGATTTTAACGACCCTTTGTAGTTTTTACATATCCAGCCTTTACTTCAGTGCAACGAATTTCCTGACTGCAACATTTCCCCTTCAAAAGTGGTTCTTACATGAATAGACAAAATTTATTTTGTGGTCAACATAGTTTTTTTTTTGTAGCCTCGGTGGAACGACGCACGCTCGCAATGTTCTTCTTACGCAGCGCGTTTAAGTAGGTAACACAAAAAGACATAAAGTGAGAAACAAATATCGAAATCGATAATCACTACGAGCATCTGTCATCTGTCAAGCAATAGAATAACGGATAAAGAATAAACGGAAAGTAAAGCAAAGATTTTTGTTGGAGTGAAAATTTTTGGAAAAAAGTAAAATTATCAACAATTCACGGAATTTTCGGAATAGAAACGCAAGACTGGGCAAGTTAACATGTCCCAAACACCAAATGAATTGGTAAAAAGTGTATGTGAAGTAACAGGAAGTGATGAGGCTGAAGCTAAACATTTACTTGCGGCTTGTAATGATGATGTCGAGGCTGCCGTCGCATTATTCTTCGAAAATGGTGGTGGCGTCGGCGGTGCGTCCACAGGAAACGAAGATGCAGAGGCCAATTTGCCACTTATTGACGATGATGACGACGTGCGGGCACCCATAGCGCCCATACGCGAACAGTTGATAGGCCCGGAAGATGACAACTTTTATGCAGCACCACCGCCTGTCGCGGGACGATTGGCACGTAGCAGTAGCACACGAAGAGTAAAAGTGTGTCCCTTGCGAGATTTTGCCCGTGAAGGGGCTTTAATGGAAGAGCAGCTTCAACAGGCGGACAGTTTTGTGGCATTGGATAATCTGTACGAGGCTGCTTCCCATAGTCGCAGCAGCTCGCGACGCAATCGGGCAGCAGACATGGTAACTGCTGCTCAAGCGGCCGAACCCAAAAAGAGTCGCCTAGAAGATTTGTTTCGGCCACCAACGGACATTGCAGTTTCTGGCACCATGCAGGCGGCCCGAAATCGGGCAGAGGCTCTGAGACAGTGGCTGCTGGTGAACGTACAAAGTGATAATTTCGATTCGCAGCTGCTGAATCGAGACGTCTGGGCAGACAAGGCGCTGAGAAAATTAATGAAAAGACAATTTCTGTTGTGGCAGGTTAGTGAAAAAAACAGTAAAAATCACCTCTAAAATTATTCTCGTATCCTTTTGCAAAATCGGGAAATGCATGGGAGTTTGTGAGAACCTTGGAATCATTGCACATAACATTTAAATTATCCGGTCGATTGAATAACACCTTGGTCCGTTCCGTTCAATTTTTAAGAAGCAAGGCGTGTCTGACCACATTTGTTATTATTTTTGGTCTACGAGATAAGTTTACTGTAATTAGCTTTATCGGCCGAAAGGCTTCTTAATTACGGAAAATGTAAATAAATTAAATTAAATTAATTAAATCGATGTCAAACCGAAACCATTTAATTCCTTTAGAGAAAATTCTATGTACCCCCTTACTATAATATGGAGTGTGTACTAAATTTGTACTTGTGTCAAAATTATCCTGAACTAATATTGTATTTCAATATGAATATTATATTTTCATGTGAAAAAATAATGTAGCTAGTTTATAGTGACCACGAATCCTTCTGGGAAACGCGGCCAAGTAACAAGAATCCCTGGCTTAACTGGAAAAGGAAGATACAAACTGTGCCAGTAAATCGTTGATTAAAGCAGTTTTTATCCAATTTCAACTGTGAATGAATTTTAGCAATAAGAACGTAGATTCTTATGTTGTTGTAACAACAATATATTTTATTTTGAAGTCCTGTTCGTCTAGGGGATCTACTTCGATATCCAGGTGGAGAAAACGTGCCATTTGAACTGGATGCGTACCCAGAGACCTTGAATTCAGCTGAGTGGGCTGCCTGATGGCAGGTGGGACAAATGTCCAGAACGTTAGCATCAATTCCTGCCCAATAAGAATTGAGGCGGCTGAACCATCCAGATCTTAGCTGAGTAAGAACCACGCTCGTCACTCTCTGTTAAAATCTTTGGGGGATGTGACTTTATCAGCGTGAATGTCGTTCAGTACTGCCTCATAGAATCGATGATCTCTTTTGTACGGCTAGGCCTCTCTAAATCATGAAGATCGTAATTGATTTTCCTGGGAGGAGGCAGATACTGCTTAGACAATAAGAAATTGTGTCTGCGCACGGTAAGGACGATCGTCTCCTCATGCAGATGGTCCTCTGAAGACATATGAAGCTGGTGTTTTGAGGCGGCATTCTGCCAAGTCTGAATTGTCTTCCACTGCATCGTACTAACGTTCGCAGACCACACCGGTTCTGCGTAGTTCGCTACAGACAGACCTATCGCTTTGTAGAAGGTTAACAAGGTTTCCTTCTTGGCCTCCTACTGCCGCCAAGTGACTTAAAGGCCTTGTTCCTACTTTTGAGCTTATTGCAGATAGCTGCAGCATGTGCAGAGGATCGAAAAAGGCTATCCAATGTGACCCCAAGGATTTTGGGGTGTTGACTGCCAGGGATGTTGACGTCATCGGCTTTCACATTGAGTGACAACCGCATTTCTGCTGTCCATGCAGTAAACAGTGTGGATGATGATTTGGAGGCGGATATTTTCATATATCTCGCAGTAAGTCAGTTAGGTAATAGTTTATTTTCTCACATATGTCATTCACTTTAGGTCCTGACGCCAGAATTGTGCAATTAGGAGGACTGTTATATATATCTGGCCTTATAATGAAAATGCATATTCTCCAGCATGTTTTATACACTTTTGCATGCGCTCAAAACCAATTGTTGAAGCACTTTTTCCACTCCGATTGAGGCACCTCCAAAACATGGTTTTTGAACGTTTCAACAGCATCTTCTGGCGACGAAAATTGTTGACCACGCATTTTTTCTTGATGTGCGGAAATTAAAAGAAGAAGTTGGGTGCCAAGACAGGGCTGTACGGCGGATGACCCAACAATTTGACGTTATGTCCGGTCAAAAAGGAGCTGGTTTCAGCCGATGTGTGAGAGCTCGCATTGTCGTGGTGCACAATGATTCGCCTTCTCTTGTTCGCTTTTCGAATTTCTCCGAAGACTTCAGGCAAACAAATTGTGGTGTACCACTCAGAATTGACCGTCCTACGTTGCTCAAGCGGAACAGTCGCCACAGTGACAACCGCATTTCAAACAAATTGTGGTGTACCACTCAGAATTGACCGTCCTACGTTGCTCAAGCGGAACAGTCGCCACATGACCAGTTTTGCCGAAGAAACAGGCGACCGTTTGCTTCGAAGTGTTTCTTCCAAGAACAAATTACGTTGGATTTGGCTCGTCTTCGACGACCCACACGGTCGATTGCTGTTTTGTTTCGGGCTCATATGCATAAATTCCTGGTTTGTCACCTGTGACGAACTTATAGCCGTCTTCTGAAGCACGGCGATCGAATTTTTTAAATTTCTTTGCACCAATCCACGCAAGCTTTTTTTGAGTGATTGTCAAATTGTGCGGGATCCAACGAGAACAAACCATTTTTACGGCCAGGTGTTCATGCAATATCGAATGTATGCTAGAGGAAAAAATGCCCAAGGATGCCTCTATCTTACGGTATGTCACATGACGATCTTGCATTATGCAAGCACGTCATCAATGTTCTCTTCACGACCTTCGTCTTTGAGCGAGCGTTGGCCACGATTGAATTCATCAAATTGTTCACTGTTCACAGTGCTATAGGATGGTGCTTCCTCACCATACAAAGATTTAAGTTCATCGATGCACTCTTGTTGTGATAAACCATGTCGAAAGATGTAAAAAATGATCGCACGAAAATGGTCACGAGTTAATTCCATTTTGTTTGCCAAATTGATTTTTTCAAGTCACTGTAAACAACACAAATGATGGTCGTACGCCAAAACGCTCTGAGTACGTTTATGCTAAAAAATGTCAAACTTTCCAATGGAAATGTCAGATGGCGCCAGGCAACACTTAGTGTTGCCTAGGACAGAAATATATATAGCAACCCTCGTATCAGCGTACGACACTCTAAACCTGTCTCTAAATTTTACATATGACTGGCGCCCACACATATAATTTACTAGCCAACGCTTTAAACTGGACGGAAGGGACGTTTCTGCAGTGTCCTCGAACAGAGTGACATAAAAGACCGTGTCGAAGGTTTTTGTAAGGTCAAAAGCGACGAGGAGGCCGCGACTTTTACGTGTGGTGATGGCGTGTAAAGCAGTTATGCTGTGCTGCTTACGAAACCCATGCTGATGATCAGCACAAGAAAGGTGTTCGATCGGGCTTGGGAAGAGCAGTGCCTCAAGCGTCTTTGCTACTGGAGAAAGCAAGGAGATCGGCCTGTACGAATCCCCTTTGCTTGCGTCTTTGCCTGGCTTCAGTAGCGGTACACTCTGCCCATTTTCAAGGCATCGGAAACTAAGTGAGTGGCTAGCGACAGATTAAGCACTTTGGTCATGTCCTCTACTCACGGCGTATTCCATTTACGAAAGCCATAAAGCCATTTTTCGTTCACAAAAATTAATAATTTGTTAATCAAAAAAGTGTACTTATTTCTAAAGTAGCTTTATTTCCTTAAAGTGATAGTTCGACCGCTAATGCACAAACACAAGCGTCTGTTGGATCAATGAGCCTACCCCAATCTCAGCTAAAAAATTGAAAGAATTTTATTTTGATTCATAGTATAATTGTTTTTATTAAAGTCCGTATTTATTGGGACGGTACCTTTATTTAAGGCCCATAAGTCCCTACTCAATCTCTCTCATATCTTTAAAATAAATCCATTTTTGTTGGACAACTGGAGCCAAAACATTCATCAACTTTGTTCTTTTTGAGGTATTAAGTGCGTCTTAAACAACAGTCAATAATGAATAATTTTCATTCAATAATGAATAATTTTTTAGGCAAGTAATGAAAATAGTGTACTTTTTTATGAGGTACCTTTAGTCCTTACCTTTAGTGGCTAGCGACAGATTAAGCACTTTGGTCATGTCCTCTACTCACGGCGTATTCCATTTACGAAAGCCATAAAGCCATTTTTCGTTCACAAAAATTAATAATTTGTTAATCAAAAAAGTGTACTTATTTCTAAAGTAGCTTTATTTCCTTAAAGTGATAGTTCGACCGCTAATGCACAAACACAAGCGTCTGTTGGATCAATGAGCCTACCCCAATCTCAGCTAAAAAATTGAAAGAATTTTATTTTGATTCATAGTATAATTGTTTTTATTAAAGTCCGTATTTATTGGGACGGTACCTTTATTTAAGGCCCATAAGTCCCTACTCAATCTCTCTCATATCTTTAAAATAAATCCATTTTTGTTGGACAACTGGAGCCAAAACATTCATCAACTTTGTTCTTTTTGAGGTATTAAGTGCGTCTTAAACAACAGTCAATAATGAATAATTTTCATTCAATAATGAATAATTTTTTAGGCAAGTAATGAAAATAGTGTACTTTTTTATGAGGTACCTTTAGTCCCTTTAAGAGATTTTTTTCGCTCTACGTCCATTTCAACCGTTAACACTCCAAAACATCTTATGATCATAGACATGCAAGATATCAGGACCTTACCCTAAATTGTTCGATTGCTATTGCGCGGACATAAGCGAACAGAGGTACACGTTTTTGTGACAATTGGCAAGCGTTGCGACAACTTTAATATACACTCCATCTTAGTAGAGGGTATAAAACGATGTAATATCTCTTAAGCCTTTTTTTTAAATATATTGGCGACAGCAACTTAATTTATTCCAGCTTTAATTTGCCCCAAATTTGATTTCTTATTAAAGAGAGGAATACTTAGTTCTGCTATTTGAAAAGCTTTTCCACTGACTTCCGTGATTGTTCGTCGGCCTCTGTATTACGTGCTTTATAATCTAGGACCCATACTTGTGTCAGTCTTGCCCTTACAACGATCTTGTCAAGTATAATGCTACATCCTCTTAGCAGCATCGAACTCTTTTCAACTGAAAACATGGCCAAGTCGTTTAGCTGTTTGAGAAACATTCTATACCTCCAGCAGTGTGATTCCTCAGCTCTTAACAAACCTTGAAAATTGCAATATCCCTTGTTTGAAAAATATTCCTATATGTGCCGCGCAAAATAGAAAGGGACCTAAGGTTAGAAACCAGTTTTGTTCAGGAGAGCCATTTTAAAGATTAGGTCCCTTTCTTTTTGCGCTTAGAATCGTTGACTTCACTTTCATAAAACGCGCATATCTCTGGGAGGGAACACTTTTGGGGCATGGGATCGGTCTCATTCGATGCTCAGATGTTGTCCACATCAAAAAAAGTGTAAAGTTTTGTTCAGGAGAGCTATTTTAAAGATTAAAGTGTCGACTTCACTTTCATAAAACGCGCATATCTCTGGGAGGGAACACTTTTGGGGCATGGTCTCATTCGATGCTCAGATGTTGTCCACATCAAAAAAAGAAAAAATATGAAAATTGATTTTTTTTTACCCTTAGGTCCCTTTCTCTATGTGCTGTCACATATTCAGAAGTACCAAGAAAAGCGTTAAACCAAGAGATTATGAGACAAAGCTTGAATTAACTGAACACTATAAGTATCATCGTTTCATCTGTTAAAACTGTTCTACGGATTGCGGTACACCATTATCTACTTTTCGGTGTTATTGTCCCTAAATTCTTGTGTAAATTTAGCCCTGTTCTGCTTAGCAATTTTTTTGAATATCTACCCTACTGAAACAGTAAGTCTATGTCCGTAGCTTAGCGATTTCCAGCAGTAAAGTTTCTTAAGTCTTGAGGCGTTCTTAGCTGCTATTAAATAAAATTACATTTCGATTGTCAGTAGGACACGTTCTTTAAACTCTTGTAAAGCCAATGCCTTTTAGTCAAAGAATTCAGAGCCGGCCAACATATTGACGCTTGGCGAACTCTGATTGCCACAGGTATCAATATCAAGATGTTATATGGCAAACCGTCGTCTTGTGAGGACCGGTCCACCACCCAATAATCGTCTCCATCAACAGTCCATACAACTTCAAAATCTCTGAACGCCGTACGTGTCTTAATCGAAAGAAGGATGATTGGAATGCCTTTTGAGAAGCCACCAATTGTAGCATAAGTGGTCTACCCATTCCCTTAGATGTTGGGGTAGCTGAGAAATAATTTAGCTTTATTGACCCCTAATGGACTTTGAGACAGAGACAGCGGCACTCACTGCTACTGACCCTAGAATTAGGGAACTCAACTCTGGGGTCAGTATGTTGATCAACAAATACAGGCGGATCTAATGGCTTAATCTCTTAAAACAGTGCAACTTCATTGCCGAAACTGGTAAATTGTGGACAACGGTCAAATTAGCCTCACGTTCGGTGGAAAAACAGTTACAAATTTCAAACGTTGCGCGATTTATTATACCGGCTGTGTAGTGAGCACCAAATAAGCGACAAGCCAAAAGAAGAGTATTGCGTCACATGCGTGCATTCCGAGTCGAAGAGACACCACCACCATGTACCGTTGGGCGCTGGGTCCCGACGGAACCTCCATGCTGTTGTTGAAGTACTTACATAACCAGGAAACCAAAGAGCTCAATTTGTCGTTAACCACTTATGTACTCTCCGATGCCTTGGCCACAGTGTCAGCGCTACTTAAGCCAGACAATGAAGCGCACATACGAGGGCGACCGCAAAAGTAACTGGCCTAACATAAAAAGAACCGTTATTTTTGGAATTATTATTATTTATTTTTTAACATAATCTCCTTCCAACTCAATACACTTCATCAAACGTTTTTCAAGTTTTTTAATTCCATCCGAAAAATAAGATTTTTCAAGACCTTCAAAATATGCCTCAGTTTCAGCAATAACCTCGCTATTGGACGAAAATGTTTTGCCACCGAGAATTTTTTTTTAAATTTGGAAACAAGAAATAGTCAGAAGGTGCTAAATCTGGACTATATGGTGGATGCGGAGCAATTTCAAATCGTAATTCGGCCAGTTTTTGTTGAGTTAAAAATGCAGTGTGTGAAAGAGCATTATCTTGATGAAAAATAACTTTTTTTTTCTAAATGCGGTCGTTTTATCTTGATTTCTTCACTCAACCGATCCAATAATGCACAATAATATTCACTATTTATGGCTTTTCCTTTCTCAAGATAATCAATAAATATTATACCCCTTGCATCCCAAAATACTGTGGCCATTACTTTTCCTGCAGACTTAACAGTTTTCGCCTTCTTGGGACCACTTTTACCAGCTTCTATCCATTGTTTTGACTGTTCTTTGCATTCTGGGATGTAGTGATGGATCCATGTTTCATCAACAGTTATGAATCGGCGCAAGAACTCTATTGGATTACGCTGATAAATCGCTAAAAGCTCCTCGGAATTGGTCCAACGGACAACTTTTTGGGGCAAAGTCAACAAACGCGGCACCCTTCTTGCGGATAGCTTTTTCATGTGGAGTTCATCATGTAAAATACTCCAAACTTGTTTTTCGTGTATTTTAACAATATCAGCAAGTTCTCTGAGCTTTATTCGTCTATCTTTAGTCACTTCATTAAATATTTTTCTAATGCTTTCGATAGTAGTAGCAGTTTTCAGTCTTCCAGAGCGTTGTTCATCTTCCGTTCTTGAACGACCCATTTTAAATTGTTGAACCCAGGATTTCACGGTGGAGTATGATGGTGCATTATCACAATGAACAGAATCCAATTCATCTTTGATTAATTGTGGCGTATAACCTTTCATATAAAAGTGTTTAATTGCCGCACGAAACTCTTTATTTTCCATTTTTCAAAAATTATAAAACTTGTTTACTTCAATCACCAGTAACAAAGAAAATAATCATTAAATATTTCGGAAATTTTGACAGATGGATTTTAAAAGATTGATTTTAAAAAACAAAAAAAAGTTGCTAGTAAAATGGAAAATGTGCCAGGCCAGTTAGTTTTGCGGTCGCCCTCGTAGTTGAATCTTTTAGGTCAACCTCCTTGCTTTTACCACTAGCAAAGACGCTAGAAGCACTGCTTCTCCCCAGCCTGAATGAATACCCTCCATGTGCTGATCACCTACAAGGGTTCCGCAAGCATCTCAGTATGTACAACGATTGCTTTACACGGATTTTACTCATATATTAATGGCGGTCTTTACCAGAACAAGCCCCACGACAGGATGGTCCTCGTGGTTCTCTAGCTTTCTAATGCCTTTGACACGGTCAATCAAGCCACTACGGTTTAGGTTAGAAGGACTTGTGGCAGTGTCCAAACTTGAAAAGTTGGCTCGTGCTACATCCACTCTGTGGCCTATAATAATTGTCCTATGCTTAATCCATCACAACCCCTTTAGGAAAGCCAGCAGATCTAGCAATTGCCAGCGAATAATTCTTCCGGATCATCAAAAAAGTCCATCCCCAAATACAAGCTACGCCATTTTCTGGAGGGACGATTTTCTACACAAAAGGTGCTACACTGTCTCAATCTCTTGCTCATCCTAACACTGGCGGTATTCGACCACTCCCACCTGGTATTTTCTAGTCATCTCTCGTACATTACAATAACCCGTCAGGTTATTTTCCAGCAGGCTTTTGGTTCTGTACGTGTTAAGTTTGGGAAACAGAGCCCAAGTGTAATATTTGTTGGCCATAGTCTATGCTAGGTTAATCTTGGTGTTCATTCACAAATAGAGGCTTTGTTAGAGTTGTCAACATCTACAGCATTCTTGGACGAGCCAAGACGTGCCAGTTTGTCATTTTGTCTCCTTCAACTTTACAGTGTGCGGGAACCCAACGGAGTTAAACAGACCGGTTCGTAATAGAGTTTTGTTTCTAGAACTGTCAGCCAGCTTGGATTTTACTACGGGAGACTGTAAATCCTTTAAAGCCTCCTGAATATCGTCATAGAATAAAATATCTTTGTAACGCGACAGGTTAATATTTCGGTCTGAAAAATACTACAACTATTATTTAATTCGAAAATCCTTTAAATAAAAACTATATCCTGTCGCTTCTTTCATCCACCAGTGTTACTCTGTTAGGGAAAACTAGTGAGTATTATTGTAAAGCTGGGGTGTTAGGTTATCCGACCTTTCAGGCGGAGAGACCGCGTAGCAAGATTTAATCGCATTAAGTGACCTAGAGCGTCCATTTAGTGACTGTGAACAAAGAACTGCCCCATGAATTCTAATGTCTCTCGTGCCGTCAACCCTTGTACGAAATCCGCAAACTTGGCCATTGTACAGCTAAATTTCAGCACTCCCGGACTTGGTTGCTACGCAAATTTATTGTAATGGGTGGTCCAACTTAAACGCACGATACAAATTCGACTACTATTATATTGTAAAAGTTGGTCCAACTAAAGACACGATGCTTATTGTAAAAAGAAACCAAAAATTGTCAGATTATCTTAATATTTTTTGTTATTATAGAAGGATCTATGACAATTATGTGTGAAACAAAATATCGGCCAAATGATCGCCCATATATTCAATGACTAAGACACAATGACATAATTCAATGACGTTATAGTGCCAAACTTTATCATCCTTTAGCTCTTGAATTGTTTGGCTTACTGATGTACACTTTTTCTTTCTAATATCCACAAAGAAAAAAGTCCAACGGTATCAAATCACATGATCGTGGCCATTATTTCGTTGGCTGCGAGGCAAGTGGCACCATCCTGTTGAAACCACATATCGTCCAGGTTCATATCCCAAATTATGGCCACAAGAAGTCCATTAAAATCTCGCGATAGCGAACATTATTCACGTCACCTGTTTGGGCGGCCTAATTTTCGAAGAAGTACGGCCCGATGACAGAACGAACTGGGTATGTATAGGTGTACAGGTGCTGGGAGTATGTACAGATGTTTTCACATTTCACCGGTTTGCTAAAATTTGCGCACAATTCATCCAATTGTGGACACATTTGGTCGATTATGCCAAACAAAAAAAAAACACGAAGTGCGCGAAATGCATTTTGATTTGAACGCCATTTTCGTTAAAGGCTTTACCAATCTTAATGCTCTGTTTAAGAGTGGACCTCACCATTTGTAAATTTGTCAAACCCTAAACCAAAGAAATGTCAAATAAAGTTGGGCAAAAAACTTGACGTTAAGGCGTGACTGACAATTAACATCACGCAATATGGTTGGACCGCCCATTCTGTACTGCACTGAATGGTGTACAAGGAATCTTAGTACACACCACCACTTTGCTTAAGTAGCATATTCAGCTTGGTCTCCTGGATTGCAGCGACTGCGATTCCCCACCTGTTCATGAAGTTAACTCATTATCAGGACCTGGGATGACCATAAAAGGCTGTTTCTGAGATTGTTGCTGGGCTGGCTGCCAGGGCTTTGCACTGTGGGCAAAACAGACAGCAACTTTATCAGTTTTTCAGTACTCACTGATGGGGTCAAGGCCAGAGCAGTTCCAGATATCGATTATATATTTTTTTTATTCTATATATAGGGTGATCCATCTAGAGATACTTTTTTCAAAATAAAAAAATACTAAAATTCAAATCAAGTGTGGAATATTAGTGGTTCTTTCGAAAGGACATTGTATGTCATTTATTTCTTGAATATAATTTCCTTTAAATGTTGGCCGCAACTACGCTTTAGGGTGTCCATTCTGGAGTTCCAATTTTGGATGACTTGTTTGAGCATTTCGACCGGTATGGCTTTAATGATACGCGTAATGTTGGCTTCCAAAACCTGAATCGTAGCTGGTTTGTCAGCATTGACTTTGGACTTTACGTAACCCTAAAGAAAAATGTCTAAAGGTGTGATATAACTCGATCTAGGCGGCCAACCCACCTGTCCAAAACGTGAAATTAGCTGCTTTTCGAAATTACCTCTCAATAGATCCATTGTTTGAGCAGCTGCAAAGCAAAAAGTCCGATATCAAGGCGCGATAGCGAGCACCCTTCAAGATAAGGTTCCGGCCGTCATCATTTTTGAAAAAATATGTACCGATGATTCCACCAGCCCATAAACCGCACCAAACCGTGTTTTTCTCTGGGTATAATGGCACCTCTTGAACCTCTTCTTGTTGCTCTTCAGTCCAAATGCGGCAATTTTGTTTATTGACTTTGCCGTTGTGCCAGAAAAGGGCCTCATCACTAAACAAAATTTTGGTCGAAAACAGCGGATCTTCCCGTTTCTCACCGAACGCTCATTTCCATAATTCCATTGCCAACATTTGAAGGAAATTATTTTCAAAAAATAAATGCCATAAAATGTCCTTTCAAATTACCAATAAAGATTCCACACTTGATTTGAATTTTTATATTTTTTTTTGTTTAGAAAAAATACCTCTAGATGCATCACCCTATATATAGTTATTGATGCATGACATTTTAATACTTACTGAACAAATTGATCACGACGACGTTGATCGGTTATGGATGCAGTTCCCACAAACGGTATTTTGCGCAGTCCGACATGGACCAACTGGATACGAAGCAGACACTACAGTATGTGTCTCTCCCCTGACCGAACCCCAGACGGACTTACTCACAGACAAGCCGAAGAGTTGCTGCTTTGGATAGATCCGGTGCATAGGACCGACTGTCTGTCGCTGAACTGTTATTTGTTTGGTGGTCGAGCGTTTAATTCAGTTCCGGTTGTCCTTACGAATTTGTCCCACATGGGCAGTAGTTTCTTTAAAGAAAAAATATTTTTTTTCAGATCGTCGTGAGGATCTGCTTTTCCAGCCTTCTTGTACGCCAAGATTTTTCTTGTTTGAAGAAAAATGACAGCCTGGTAATGGCTTTGTAGTTACCGGAATAATCGTCCACTCTAATGTCTGATGTTGTTGTAACGGCACATAGTACTCCTTCAGGACGATCCGGTGCAAAAAACCGGCTGTTGGGGGATCGAATGTCTGATGTGGAGAATGTTGATGCCTTATAATGTGTGCTAAGAAATTCGTTTATAAATGAGGTTCATAATCAATATTTTTCGTTAGACTTGTCCTTTGCCGCCACTATTCACCTAAATATTCCTTAAATACTCGTATTGTTAGTGAACGCCCATGGTGATATATTCTGACATTCACTTAAACTTTTGTCAATTTATACTTATTTCAGAGCTTTATAATAATCGTATCCCAATATAATTTTTTCCAGGTGGATGCTGATTCATCCGAAGGACGGCGTTTTGTTGCCTTCTATCATTGTGCCAAGTTGCCGTATTTGTGTGTCATCGATCCTCGCACCGGTGAAGAAATGTGGAAATGTCCTACTCCCAAGCAATCCACGGTCCTTAGCGATTTAAAGCAATTTCTACTAGAACACAAAGATTTTAGCCAGGGGCTAGACGACGATTGCGGCCCATCGACTTCCAATAAACGTTCAGCCACTGCCATTTGCCTGGATGATAGTGATGACGAAGGAGGCGCCTCCTCCAGCAAATTTAAGGTTGATGAGGATGAGGGCAATTCGAATGCCAGCAGCAGCTCACATTCGCAAAAGTCATCCACTAATCCTGAGAAACGCAATAAGATAATGGAACTGTCCGAAGAGGAGCAAATCGCTCTGGCCATACGTAATTCAATGCACGAGAATGGCGGCGCTTTGCGAAATCGTAAATCGAATGGTGTTGGCGGCACCACCGAGGATGACGAAGACGACGGCGGTGCCAGCGAGGTCGCCAGTGTTGAGGAGTTCCAAGAAGACGATACAAAAGGTGCCTGCGAACGCACTTCCTATGAGGAAAAATTGGGCTCGAATAAGGATGAACTGACCATGCTTAAATTAAGACTTATCAACGGCGAGGGCGCCGATGAGATGGTCCAACTGCGTTGGCCTTCCGACACGAAGTTGGACACTTTGCGCTCGTACATTGTCCAATGTCATTCGCATATTCCAAAAAGTGGCTACAAGCTCATCTGTGCTTATCCACGCAAAACTCTAGAATCTGAACATGATGCATGTACATTAAAGGAGATCGGCTTACATCCCTCTGCCAATTTACACATCACTTTAGACGATTAAGTCCATATCGTGATTGTTACTCACACTCACACCATTGTTTTAAGATTTGGTCTTTCAATCGATCGATCGATTGCTAGGACTTTGTTTTATTATTTAAAATTTTGTGTCTATTTTAAATTATTTAAACTTGTCTGTCATCTTGCTTTCTTTCTTTCTTTTTATCTCTTCAATTACTTTTATCTTGTATGTTTTTTGTTTATATTTTTCACTTCTGTTTTTATTTTGATATTAAAACAAAAGATAAATGAGAAACAACAAATAAATATTTAATTAAGCCCATGTTAAGGAATAATTTAAAACTATATTAAAAAGGCAGTTTTCTTGTTCCACCTTAAAGGTTTTTGTAACCAACTGTAGAAAAAATAAATTAGGAAGTTGTTGAAAACTTCGAGAGTTGTTGGAAACCCTGCGATAGGTTTTTGGTTTTCTGATAATAAGCTACTGAATAAAATATCCCTTGACCACCTTATACTCGTATAAGACGTCCCAAATATACATTTTGACTTGAAAAACAACATTTTCGAAAAAAAATATTTCATCGGTTATTTACGAGAAGTATATAATAGCCGGTGGTTTCGGGTATCATCATTTCCATAACTTCATTAATTTTTTTTGTTAGAAATTCTGCAAAAAACTCGTTTCAAAATCCTACTGAGATGCGTTACTAAATCCTGAATTGTTCGATTGATCTATTGGGTGATCAATCTATAAGTATTTATTCAAAATTATAAAAATTGAAAATTTTAAACAGGTGTGAAATATTAATTGTTCATTCGAAAGAATATTTTATGCCATTTATATTTTCAATAATTTCCTTCAAATGTTGGTCGCATCTACGCCTCAGGGTGTCCATTCTGAGGGTCCAATTTTAGATGACTCGTTCGATCACTTCGACCGGTATGACATTAAGGACACGCATAATGTTGGCTTCCAAAACCCGAATCGCAGCTGGTTTGTCAACATAGACTTTGGACTTTACGTAGCCCCAAATGATATCTCGAACTCACCGATACAAAACGTGAAATTAGCTGCTCTTCGAAATGACCTCTCAATGGAACCATTATTTGAGCAATTGTATGGCAAGTGGCACCGCCTCTTAAAGACAAATGTCGTCAAGATTACAGGCTTCAATATCAGGTAGCAAAAAATGCGATATCATGGAGCGAAAGCGATCACGGTTACGTTCCGGCCATCATAATTTTTTGAAAGAGTATGGACCGATGCTTCCACCTGCCCATAAACCGCACCAAACCGTGGTTTTCGCAAGTCTTTTCATGATGAAATGACAAAAAAAAATAAAGTTAAAAAAACTTACGCGTAATCTGTGAAAACATACCTCTAGATTGAAAAAATATGGACCGATGATTCCACCAGCCCGAATAAGTATTTCCATGAAGAAATGGCAAACAATACTTAAAAGAAAAAAAATAAACTCACGCGTAATCTGTAAAAAAAATATCGTTACAATCAATATTATTCAAGAAGAAATAAAAGCTTAGAATTTAGCTTTATTATAATGATAGGGGTTTGCCATTATGTTTTAAAAATGCCAAGCCGCCGTGGCTGGCTCGAATAAATTCCAGCAGAGAGGCCCAATTTTGACCACTTTTGCAGCATTTGGGGACGTATGTCAGCAAAAACGCGCCGAATATTCTCTTCCAAGGCGTCAATTGAGTCGGGCTTATCTGCGTAGACAAGCGACTTTACATAACCCCGTAAAAAATAATCCAGCGGTGTTAAATCACACGATCTTAAAGGCCACGACGCGAGATAATGCGCTCACCAAAAGTTTCCTTCAATAAATGGATTGTTTTATTGGCTGTATGGCATGTATCGCTGTCTTGTTGGAACCGAAGGTCGTACCCATCAACATCCTCCAATTCAGGCACAAAAAAGTAATTAATCATGGCTCTTTAGCGTACCCTATTGACTCTAACATTATGGCCGGCTTAGTTTTTGAAGAAATATGAACCAATGATTCCCTCTGCCCATAGAGTACACCAAACAGTGACTTTTTGAGGATGAAACGACGTCTCAACAATAGCTGGTGGATTTTCATTACCCTAAGTGCGACAACTTTGATTATTAACGTATCCATTTAACCAAAAGTGAGCCTCGATCGAATATTTGATGCAGCGCACAAAGCGTCGCTCTAACCGAACCCTTATGTTGGTAATAAATTTTCATGATTTGCAAACGTTGCTCCGGTAAGTCTATTTATTATGAAATGGCAAGCCAAACTGAGCACAAGTCAGAGTTGTCAGAAAGGCCAACTCCGAAAAAAGTGTGGCCAGATTGAAAATCACACGTCCTTCTCCAGTTTGTAGCTTTGGAAAAGGAAAATGTGGTGTTTTTTATTTGTTCTTCGATGTCCTTCACTGAGGTCCTTATTATAGGTTCTTTCGATTCCCAGGCAAGCTGAAACATTATTGGTTGGCAATAATGCACTGATGAAGGCCGTGGGAAACCTCAGATTTTACCCGCAAAGGAACAACAGATGCCATGAACATATTTCCATCCTGTGTCTGTAACAGCATATTCTAAGTATACTTTGGCAGAGGCTCTCAGGTAAGCAACCGGCTTAACATTTAATTTTTAAACTATTAGATCAAACTAATTGCCAATATGTAAAAAAATAAAGATTTTTTATCGTCAAAGTTAAAAAAATTGTGCAAAAACTTAAAATTGAAACGGTTATACAGGGTTTTCCATCAAGGATATAACCATTTTATGTTTCAATAAAACACAGAATATTTAAGATATAGAATTCAAATTTATTCCAGGTGTAGTGCAAATGTTAAATATTAAGAATAAAATACGATTTCAATTATATGACCACCACGAGCCCGTGTTATGTGATCTATTCTTTGCACCCAATTTTCCACCACTCTTGCACACATTTCGACCGGAACGTTCGCAATTTCGCGTTGAATGTTGTCTCTGAGCTCGTGTAAAGTTGTTGGCATAGATCGAACAATGACTTGATGTGGCCCCATAAAAAGAAATCCAATGGCGTTAAATCTCAAGAACGAGGTGGCCATCCGACCGCACCATTTCTCGAGATAACGCGTTCACCGAATTTGCCTTTCAGTAAATCGATTGTAACGCGTGCTGTGTGGCCAGTGGCACCGTCTTGTTGAAACCACATATCGGCGATGTCGAAGCTCATCCAATTCTGGCCAAAAATATTTTTCAAACATGGCACTATAGTGCTCTTCATTGACGGTTGGCCCAATCACGCCTCCGGCATGAAAACCACACCTCACAGTAATTTTTTGCGGATGCAATTGTGTCTCTTGAAGCATATGTGGGTTTGTAGCTGTTCAATAACGCAAATTTTGTTTATTGACAAAACTCAGCCAGAAATGATCTTCATTGCTGAAGATGATTTTTCGTTGAAATTTTGGACTTTTGTGAAACTTTGCCAGAGCCCAAAGAAGTTTCGGCTTTTCAATTGATCAAGTGGCTTTAGTTCTTGAGTCAGTTTGATCTTATAAGGATGAAGGCCAAGATCTTTTCACAAAATGGTTTGAGAGATGCCCAAGTGATGAAAACGACGTGGATGGACTGATTTGGCTTCATTTTGAACGGATACATTTACGGCTGCGATATTTTCGTAGCTTCGAATGGTACGGCGTCTCTTTTACGCGGAACATCCAAAAGTGAAAATTTGTATCCAAATTTATCCACTATAGCACGCACAGCCTGTCGGTGAGACGATTATTATGGCCATAAATTGGACTAAGCGCTCTTAAAGATGCGATCACCGACTTAGAATTTCGGTAGTAATTTTTAATGATTTCCATACATACGTTGCTCGTTAGTGAACTTTACCATGATGAAAATGTTGACTTCGAATAATATTTTGATCCCGAAAGATCATTCAGAATGTTTAAGGGTGTGTTGGCCTAAAGATGCGAAATTGTTATGTCCCTTTTGGAAAACCCGTTACCTTCTAAACAAAAAATCTGATAATAATGGGTGATCCAAGTAGAGATACTTTTTTAATAGTTTTTTTTTTTGACAGATCACGTGTGAGTCGTGTCATGCTCTCATGTTATTTTTGTTTAGTATTGTTTGGCATTTCATCATGGAAAGACTTACGCCTGAACAACGTTTACAAATTGTTCAACTTTATTACGAAAATTCACGTTCTGTGAGGAATGTGTTTCGTGCACTTCGTTCAACATAATCGGCCTACTGAGCGTACTACTCGCAACGCCATCACCCATCTTGAGAACCAGCATTCATTATTGAATAATATTCGACCGAATAGACCACGTCCTGCACGCAGTAAAGAAAATGTAGCGGCCGTAGCTGAGAGTTCACACCAAGACCGTGGAGAGTTGATTTGGCGCCGTCCGCAGCAACTCGGACTGACGTATGGAACGACTTGGCACAGTTTACTTCGAAATCATTAATTGAAAGCGTACAAAATACAGCTTGTGCAAGAACTGAAGCCGCCCGACGTTTCCAAGCGACATCGCTTCGCTCTATGGGCTCTTGAAAAGTTCCAGGAAGATTTGACGTTTTCGAGCCAAATTTTGTTGAGCGATGAGGCCCATGTCTGGCTCAATGGGTATTTAAAAAAGCAAAATTGTCGTATTTGGGACGAAAAGCAACTAGAAGAGGTTCATATAAAAAAACAACGGTTTGGTGTGGTTTGTGGGCCGGTGGAATCATCGGTCCATATTTCTTCACAAATGATGCCGGTGAGAACGTACCGTCAATGGCGACCGTTATCGTGCCATGATAACCGACAATTTGATGTCTGAAATTAAAGCCCGTGATCTCGGCGACATTTGGTTTCAACAAGACGGCGCCACTTCCCACAAATCTCTTGAGCAGGATGCCTTCGCCCAGGCAGATCAGGTAGGGTCTTCATGATCTAGAGAGAGAGAGAGGTCCAGCGGTATAAGAGAGAACCTTTGGATCATCGAAGCTATCAGGCAGGTCTGAACAACATTCACGCCGATGAAGTCGCAGCAGCAGTATCCAGCTTTCGTGTGAATGTAGTGCTAGGGGAACATCCCCCGGAGATTTCACCTGAAGAGAAGGTACTACCTCGGCAGACGCGCGTGGTTCTGGCGCAGCTGAGATCTGGATGGTGCAGCCGCCTCAATACTTACTGGGCACGAATTGATGCTAACGTTCCGGACATCTGTCCCGCCTGGCATCAGGGACTACATGACGTGCTGCACCTCTTCAGTTGTTCGGCCAAGCCCACTCAGCTGACCTCCAGGTCTCTGTGGACGCATCCAGTTCAAATGGCTCGTTTCCTCCACCTGGACATCGAAGCAGATCCCCCATAGACGAACAAGACTTGAAAATAAATATATTGTTCTTACAACAACACATCGCATCAACCAATGGATTTTTTGAGAGAACACGTCGGTGAACAGGTAATTTCACGTTTTGGGCCGGTCGATTGGCCACCAAGATCGTGTGATATCACATCGTTAGACTTTTTCCTGTGCGGATATGTAAAGTCTAAATTTTATGCGGACAAACACGCTTCGATTCAGTTTTTGGAGCAAAACATCACGCGTGTCATTCGCTAGTTACCAGTCGAAATGTCAAACGAGTCATCGAAAATTGGACTCAACGGATGGACCATCTGAGACGTAGCCGCGGCCAACTTTTAATAGAGATAATCTTCAAAAAATAAATGCCAAAGAATGTTCTTTCAAATTATAATAAACATTCCCCATTCAATTTGAATTTTGTGTTTTTTTCTTTAAAAAAAAGTAGGGAACCTTAAAATGGATCACGTTTTATAAAGGGTAGCATGTTTTAAATCGATGAAACATTTCCTATAAGGTGAGTTTATTCAAAATATTGTAGGCGTATATGAAAATTTCGATTTTTGTAACCACGTTTGCTCTACAGTCGCCACTGTGCAAGTGTTGTCCTCTTGCATGACAGCCTCACAAAGTTTTCACTATTTGGAACCAAACACGCCATTTGATTTGAAACGGGTTAATTTTAAAATTCAACTACGAGGGCGGTTCGGAAAGTTCTTAGCCTATCAATGAAAGACCATAGTTAGTTTTTCAAAAATATTCTTATTTTTCAATATAATCTCCTGAATCTTAAATACACTTAGTCCAACGCTTATCTAGCAATTCTATCCCTTGATTAAAATAGTTTTCCTCAAGGTCTTCAAAATAGTGGTTTACAACTGTAATTGCATCTTCATTTGAGGTAAAACGCTTGCCAGCAAGGATTTTTTTTAGATTTGGGAACAGGTAAATGTCACTGGGAGCTAAATCAGGAGAATAAGGTGGGTGGTCAAGCAACTCGTACTTTAATTCGTTGATTTTAGCCATTGTTAAAACACTCTTGTGCGCTGGTGCGTTGTCTTGATGAAAAATTATTTTTTTGTGTTGTAAGCCTGGACGTTTTTCTCGAATTTGTACATTTAATTGATCTAAAAGGTTGCAATAGTATTCTGAATTTATTGTTTTACCCTTTTGCAGATAGTCAATCAATAAAATACCTTTGAAATCCCAAAAAACCGTTGCCATAACCTTACCAGCCGATTGAATTGTTTTTGCCTTCTTTGGGGCACTTCCTCCAGATTCAGTCCATTGTTTGGATTGTTCTTTTGTCTCTGGAGTATAGTGGTGGATCCATGTCTCATCAACAGTTATGAAACGACGCTTAAAATTCATTTTATTTAGCTGAAAACGATCCAAACAAGCTTGAGAAATGTTCATTCTTATACGTTTTTGGTCGACTGTTAACAAGTCCTGCACCCATCTTGCAGAAAGCTTTTTCATCTGTAGTTCTTCATGCAAAATTAAACGGACTTGATCATTTGAGATGCCCATGATATTAGCTATTTCACGCACTATTATTCGTCGATCATTTAATACCATATCATGCACTTTGGCTACAATTTCTGTTGTTGTTGCTGTTTTTGGACGTCCACTACGTGGTTCATCTTCAATGCTTGTACGACCACGTTTAAATTCAGCAACCCAATTTGTTACTGTTGCATATGAAGGAGCACTTTCATCTAACACATTCACCATATCATTATGAATTTCTTGTCCCGATAAACCTTTTTTATGTAAATATTTAACGACACCACGCTTTTCTAATTTTTCCATTGTAAAAAAATCGCGGATGCGTCTTTTGTGAACACCTGTTTCTATATAAAGGAGTTGCCAGATCATGTGTTCATAGCAGAGATGGAAGTTTCCAAAACACTTAACTTTTTTCTGTTTATACCGCGCTTTTTGTGCTAGGCTAGGCTTTTGTGCTTCCGAACCGCCCTCGTACAACTACAGTACTTTCTAGAGTCAAAGCGGAAGATAAAATTAAATTTTATTGATTCAGTTAAAAAATTATTTTAGATTTTCTGGTCTGGTGAACGAATATGGAGGGAACATTCTCGAAACTTAAACTGAATCATCCTGTTCAGGTTAGAATGTTTCATGTTTCATTATGTTGATGTTTCAATACCTGCTTCCCGTTTTTTTTCCAAAACGATAACCACTCAAAGTTGTATTTAAAATATATATATATTTATAGTTTCAATATATTAAACTTTCATTTAAAAGTTCTTATTAGTTTCCACAAAAATAAAATCGAAAATTTTTTAAATGTAACATTGGTTCTCATGAATACCACACTAATTCAGTTCTGATTTTTTTTATATAGAGATATTCTATATATTAATATATATACATAGGTTTGTGAGTGTGTGTATGCATAAACTTTACAATACCTCAGACTACATAGTTAAAGTACATAAAAAGATTATTTAAGTTTCACTTAAGGACTAATAAAAAAAATAAATGTTTCTACACTTTACTTTTTAATAAAATGTTCGCTTTAGGAAGTTTCTGGTACATATCAATGGAGGGTGTATGTTATTAGCGGGCGGGGGAGTATGTTGTCTTAAATTTCAGATTGAGCACAAGGACAGTTAACGTTACGGCTTGCCGTGCCATAAACGGAAGACTTGTATATGTTATTGAGAGAGAGAGAGCGTTGTCGCCTAATCAATCTATTGAGCAGGTATTGCTTTTTTACGCTCGCGAGGCATTCAGAAAGAAGTTCAATGTAACCAACGTAATGCAGCCCAATGACCAGAGCAGTACAAAGGCCAGCCACATTACGGAACGGAAGGGGCTTTGGAAATCATTGACCACCCCACTGCCCAACAATTCACGACATGTACTGCGCGCCGAATACACCAGAGCAATAGGGATTATATATTGAATACAGGCTCCGGCATAACTGCCCGTAAAAGCCACCAGGCTCGTCAGACTTTCGGTGAAATAAGTGATGAAAAATGGTGGCACCACTGCCAGCAGTGGAAATACAATGCGGCGCACAAAGAAATTGTACGACTCAAAGCGGCTCATGTCCAAAAACAATGTCTGCAGATTGTTGCGCAATGTTATGGCAATGATGGGAAAGCTGGCCGACAACGTGAATACGGGAAACAGAGCCAAAAAGTAGTCGATGGCTAGTAGTAGATCCGCCCGGAAGCTATGATCTTCCGTTTGGTCAGGTATGAAATTCAATGTGTACAAATCCTCCAAACGTTCAAAAGCAAAAATACCCGTCATGGCCAATAGAATGTAGAAGACACAGATCACCACATAATCAGCGCACAATATGCGGCGCACCGACAGTTTGTCACGTATGGGCGCCAATAGACTCGGCAGCGAGTGATGGCACATAAACGAATAGACACAAGCACCAAATAGTGCTGGTATACCGTAGATATTCATCGTTACGGGATGACCTTTGGCACCATTCGTTATGAGCAGCTTCAGAGCAATTGAGATCATGAATATGAAAGCTGTAACGAAGCGTTGAAAAGGAAGAGAGAAAAAGAAAGTAATAATTTGGAGTTTGTTCGTTTGCTTTAGCGATTTCTGCACTTACCACACCATCTAAAAATGGCCGTTATGACTTGTATATATTTGGTCTTTTGTACACTAAATGCGGCAAATGGTCCAAACACCACTGTGAACCCCACCAAAAACAAACGGTAGACATTAAGACGTGACAGCGTATGATTCTGCCAGCACAGTTTGATGGCATCTTCGTCAGTTTCATTGTTGGCCACCGACAAGTTCCACGATGCATCAACATCGAACTCCAGTGTTGTGGGGTTAAAGTTGGATGTGACGGTAACATTGGGATGTTCACTAAAAAAAGTAAAAAAGATGAGTTTGTAAAGCCTGGACATTTATTATGAGAAAAGTATACAGCTCAGAAATGGCACAAAATATAGGGTGGGCCAAAAGTTAACATGGGGTTAAAAACTTTAATAACTTTTTCGTTTATTTATTTATTTTTCTCAGATTATATAATATACAAAATGGAATTTTTTTACACTAAGTGTGAAAAATAATATCACTTAAAAATTAACGCAATGATGGGCTCGTTTTAGAGCATTTACCATAACATCTTTCAAAATGTGTGGCTGTAGCTTTCGAACTTCTGCAACAATGTTGGCCTTGAGTTGAAGAATTGTCTGGGGATTGTTTACATATGTGACGCGCAAAATAGAAAGGGACCTAAGGTTAAAAACCAGTTTTGTTCAGGAGAGCCATTTCAAAGATTAGGTTCCTTTCTATTTGCGCTTAGAATCGTCGACTTCACTTTAATAACACGCGCATAGCTCTGGGAGGGAACACTTTTGGGGCATGGGATCGGTCTCATTCGATGCTCAGATGTTGTCCACATCAAAAAAAAAGGTGAAAAATTGATGAAAAGTTTTGTTCAGGAGAGCCATTTTAAAGATTAGGTTCCTTTCTATTTGCGCTTAGAATCGTCGACTTCACTTTCATAAAACGCGCGTATCTCTGGGAGGGAACACTTTTGGAGCATGGGATCGGTCTCATTCGATGCTCAGATGTTGTCCACATCAAAAAAAGAAAATAAAATGAAAATTGATTTTTTTTTACCCTTAGGTCTTTCTCTATGCGCTGTCACATATACTCGATGCTCCTTCAAATAACCCCAAAGAAAATAGTCCGTTGCGGAAAAATCTAGAGATCGCGCTGACGAAAAAAAATCCGAATTTCAGGAAATTATTTGCTCTCCAAAAATTTGACTTAAAAGTGTCATTGTGTCTCGGGCATTGTGGGCAGTGGCTCCGTCCTGTTGAAACCACATCTCAAGTCCGTTTTTAAAAGCAGGACGTAAAACATGTTCTATCACAAGCCGATACTGCTCTCCATTTAAGGTTACAGCGTTTCCATCTTCATTCTCGAAGAAGTAAGGCCCCATGATATTTGCAGAGGTGATCCCTCACCATACTGTGCACCTATTAAGGGTCCAACTGGCGTTAATGAAAGGCTCTTGGATTTTCAGAACCCCAGAACCTACAGTTCTGCGTATTAACATAGCCATGTAAATGAAAATCAGCTTCATCACTCATGCGTTTGCCTTAAAATGCGAATATTTATCATCAAAAATGGTTTTATTGTTTTTTCAAAGTAGTCTCCAGCATGATTTATACACTTTTGCATGCGCTCAAACCAATTGTCAAAGCACTTTTTCAACTCTGATTGAGACACCTCCAAAACATGGTTTTTGACCGCTTCAACAGCCTCTTCTGGCGACGAAAATCGTTGACCACGCATTTTTTTCTTGATGTGCGGGAATAAGAAGAAGTCCTTGGGTGCCAAGTCATCAGGACTGTACGGCGGATGGCCCATCAATTCGACATCTTGACAAATAGCTCATCGTTTCAGCTGATGCGTAAGACCTCGCGTTGTCTTGGTGCACAATGATTCGACTTCTCTTTTTCGTTTTTCGTTTCAGACAAACAAATTGTGGTGTACCACTCAGAATTGACCTCCTTCGGAACAGTCACCACATGACCAGTTTTGCCGAAGAAACAGGCGACCATTTGCTTCGAAGTGCTTCTTCCACGAACAACTTTCGTTGGATTTAGCTCGTCTTCGAAGACCATCTTTTAAACGTCTTTTGAAGCACCGCGATTGTATTTTTTCAAAATTTCTTTGCACCAATCGACACGAGCCTTTTTTGAGCCATTGTCAAATTGTGCGGGATCCAACGAGAGCAAACGTTTTTTTAAACCGGGTGTTCATGCAATATCGAATGTATGCTGGTGGAAGAAATCAGTTCACGCACGACATCAATGTTCTCTGGAACAACGGCCGTTTTTGGACGACCTCTACGACCTTCGTATTTGAGAGGGCGTCGGCCACGATTGGAAATGTCAGATGGCGCCAGACAAAACTTAGTGTTGCCTAGGACAGAAATATATATAGCAACCTTCGTAGCCTGCTTATTTTTTTAAATTGTGGAAACCGTACTGTCCGAAACACCATATTTCTCAGGCACGACTTTTTTTGATCCACTTTCCACCTCATTTATTAATTTTAATTTTTCTTGAATTGACCAAACACAAGTGAAACATAAATCGATGGAGATGGGACTTCCCCGAGCTATAATAATAAAATCAATTTAAAACTCATAAACGACCAACTTAAATGACGCTCAAACGTAAAGCACAACTTTTCCCATTACTCTACTTCTGAGAGTTATTTTGATGGGTAAAACAACTTCTTTTTTTAAATTCTGTATTTCCCCGAAAAGTTCGACTTATGGAAGTTGGTGCCATTCTTCTTCGAGTTATAGAGAAATTCGAGTTATGGCAGTAGAGTTATAGAAAAAGAATGTAAGCTAATTTGCATCCTTAATGCTATTCTCATTACACGTGCTTCGACTTAATGCTATTGTCATTACATGTGCTTCGACTTAAAGAAAAGTGGAGGTTCTACTGTAATTGTAAAGGTTGGTCCACCAATAATGCAAGATGTTACGAAAATGAAGGTGATTTTTTTGGTCAGCATAATCGACCAAAAGTAGGAAATTTGAAAATACCCTTTGCATGCTCGCCCAGTTCGTTTTTGCCATTGGGCCTAACTTCTTTAAAAATGAGGTGGGCCAAGCAGTTACCGTTAATGTGGTCGCTAAATGAACATTTCTCAAGCTTGTTTGGATCGTTTTCAGCGAAATAAAATGGATTTTAAGCGTCGTTTCATAACTGTTGATGAGACATGGATCCACCACTATACTCCAGAGTCAATAGAACAATCCAAACAATGGACTGAAGCTGGAGGAAGTGCCCCAAAGAAGGCATGGGGCAACGGGTTTTTGGGACTTCAAAGGTATTTTATTGATTGACTATCTGCAAAAGGGTAAAACAATAAATTCAGAGTACTATTGCAACCTTTTAGATCAATTGTACAAATGTAAAAATTCGAGAAAAACGTCCTGGCTTACAACACAAAAAAATAATTTATCATCAAGACAACGCACCAGCGCACAAGAGTGTTTTAACAACGGCTAAAATCAACGAATTAAAGTACGAGTTGCTTGACCACCGGCCTTATTCTCCTGATTTAGCTCCCAGTGACTTTAACCTGTTCCCAAATCTAAAAAAAAATCCTTGCTGGCAAGCGTTTTACCTCAAATGAAGATGCAATTACAGTTGTAAACCACTATTTTGAAGACCTTGAGGAAAACTATTTTAATCAAGGGATAGAATTGCTAGATAAGCGTTGGACTAAGTGTATTGAAGTTTCAGGAGATTATATTGAAAAATAAAAATATTTTTGAAAAACTAACTATTCTCTTTCATTGATAGGCTAAGAACTTTCCGAACCGCCCTCGTACTGTCTGATTGTGCTTGCATTATTCTAATCAAAGTAAAAGTTGATAATATGTGTGACCCAAGTTCAACCACAAAGTATGCATTGTTTCTCGTGGTCTACAAAAAATCACCAACACACGCGTTTCCAATTGCCTATTGTTTATGTGATACGAGGGTTGCTATTTATATTTCGGGTCCGGCAATAAAAACAACAAATTATCATTGGAAATGGTTTTATTGTTTTTTAAAGTATTCTCCTTTAAGATCAATACACTTTTGCATGCGCACAAACCAATTTTCGAAGCTCTCTTTCCACCCCGATTGAGACACCTCCAAAACATGATTTTTGAACGCTTCAATAGCTATACTCGGGCGATGAAACATTGACCACGCATTTTTTTCTTGATGCTAGGGAATAAGTAGAAGTCATTGGTTGCCAAATCAGGGCTGTTCGGTGGATGGCCCATTCATTAGACATCTTGAGTGGTCAAATAGCTAATCGTTTCAGCTTATGTGTGAGAGCTCGCATTGTTGTGATGCAAACTGATCCGTCTTCTTCTATTATCTTTCCTCATTTCTTCGAATACTGTTGGCAAATAGATTTTTGTATACCACTCAGAATGGATCGTCCTATGTTCCACTTAAGGCGCTGTGGCATCATGGCCGGTTATACCGAAAAAACTCAAACATTTGCTTCGATGTACTTCTTGCACAAACAAATTTTCTTGCATTTGGCTCCTTTTGAAAGACCCATACAGTCGATTGCTGTTTTGTTTCGGGTTCATATGCATAGATCCATGATTCGTCACCTGTGACAATGTTATACACTGCCTTTGAGCTACCGCAGTTATACTTTCTCAACATCTTCTTGCACCAATCCATACGAGCCTTTTTTGAGCATTCGTCAAATTATGTGGGATCCAACGAGAACAAATTTTTTTCACGGCCAAATTAACATGCAATACGTATGTTGATGCTTGTCATACTAATGTCCAAGGATGCCTCAATCTCACGGTAATGTCACATGTCGGTCTTGCTTAATCAGTTCACACACAGCATCGATGGTTTCTGGCAAAGTGGCCGAAGTTGGACGTCCTTCACGAAATTCATTCTGGAGCGAACGGCGTCCGAGACTGAACTCTTGGTACCAGCGGTTAACAGTGGTTTTTGATGGTGCTTCATCGCCAAAAATCGAAACAAGTTGATTTAAACACTCTTGTCTCGATAACTTACGCCGAAAATCGTTAAAAATTATCGCACGAAAATGTTCATGTGATAATTCCACAATTCGCCCCCAAATAACAAAACGTTCTGAGTGAAGTTTTGAAAAAAAATGTCAAAGTTTCCAATGGAAGTTCCAGTTTGTATCTGGGAACACTAGTATTTTCAGGACCCTAAATATAAATTGCAACCCTCGTAAGAAGAACATATTGTGTATTGCTCATTAAGATTTAGTGAATGCTCTCACTAATTCTGTATAAATTATGTAAATGTATAGGTTAAACAGGGGAGATTAAATAAATGTCTACTAAGGCTAGACCGGCTGACATTTGTGACCAAATAAAGGAGGTTAACATCCAACGTTAACAAGGAATCTGCCTGCATACAAAAATTAATAGTAGCAGCCGCCAATATGGCTATACCACAATACAAAAACCATAGAAATAAAAAATGTACACACTGGTGGAATAGCGAAATAAAAGTTCTGCGTGATTCTAAACAGAAACTATTTAACTACTTCCGAAAACATTCAACAACTGAAAATAGACTAGCGTACAAAAAAGCTGACGCCTTATTTAAATTAAACAGCAAAAAAGCTAAGAGAGACACCTTTTTTGCTTTCACTGGTGAAATTAACTCCAGAACTCCTATTTCAAAAATTTGGAATAACATTCGTAAACTCAAGGGTATAAGCACATTCAACAACATCCGATACATTAAACATAATAATCAATCCCTAAGCTGTTCACGCGACATCGCCAACTTTTTCGCGGATACATGGTCAACACAATCTAATCATGATAACTTCAACGATATCTTCATACAGAACAAAAATGTAGTAAGCACAACAATTAACTATAATCTAAGCAATTCTACAAAAGTACTAGAGGAAGAAATTACCATGTTTGAAATGCAATCGGCGCTCCGTTCATTAAAGGGAAAAACTCCCGGATACGATAAAATATCTTATCCTATGTTGAAAAACCTACCTCTAAACATAAAACAATATTTACTTCAAGTATATAATTATACTTTTACTACAGGGGTAATACCTCAACAATGGAAGACGAGCTCGATTATTCCAATACAAAATCCGAATAAAGACAAAACATCAGTGGAAGGATACCGCCCAATATCGTTAATTGCATGTGCTTCCAAACTACTTGAAAAAATCTTAGCTAACAGAATCACTTGGTTTATCATCAAAAATAAAGTTTTAAGTGCCCACCAAGTTGCATTTAAACCCAACAAAGGAACTACAGATGCGCTTACATACATTGACCCCTTTACAGCGTCCGCTCTATCTCACAGAAGTCATATATCTATTTTATCCATAGACTTTGAAAAAGCATTTGATCGCGTTGGAATACATACAATTATTTTACAATTAAAATAGTGGAAAATTGGTAGAAAAAAATCATTAGCTTTATTCACGCATTTCTTTCAAAAAGGAAAATCAGGGTCAAAGTTAACCACACGTACTCTTTTAAACCTTTAAACAATGGAATTCCTCAAGGTTCCCCACTTTCCGTTATACTTTTTCAGATTGCTTTAAATTTTTTAAACATGTTATCTACGCAGACGACTTGTACATATTAGCTAAACATGGCCCAAATAATAATATTCAACAAGAAACCGATGAACTCTTCGAAGCCATTAATGATTGGTGCACTACCACTGGTAGTAAGATTTCATTCCCCAAAACCAAATGCCTACATACGAGTATATGCAAAAAACATTCTTGCGACGGTTCAAATTTTATCATACAAGGCAACCACATAGAAACGGTGGAATCCCTAAGAATATTAGGTGTTTTATTCAACAAGAAATTTTCCTGGTCTTCTCACCTCGAATACTTAAAAACTTCTTTACACTTATTTCAAAAATTATTTTTCCCTCGGAAAATCACCTTATAAAGCGCATTGCAAATACACCATCACTTTTACCACTAAGATTTCCCTCTACTATATGTCTAGCACTTAAACGTGCTAGAGAGATGAATATTGACACAAAACCACAAAAAGCTTATTTCCCCTCAGAGCCTCCATGGAAGCTTAATACCGACATATTTATAGATGATTTGATGTGTCTCCCAAAAAATTCTACACCCAATGCATCTTTATATCACTATTTAGCGAAGTATCTGCGATACACAAATCTAAAAATTGGAACATACTGTACGAGTACACCGACGGATCAAAAACGGACACATCCACTTCAATGGCTATTATCAACGAACATATAAAAACCGACTTTCTTGCTATCCTTGATCAAAATACTTCTATTTTTTATAGCAGAATCGTCAGCTCTTTACTACGCTCTCAAAAAATACAAAAAAAAGTCGAGGAAAATTCATAATATGCTCAGACTCAAAATCCACTGTAACAGCTATACAAAACATAAAAAACAATAACATTATTATCTTAAAGATAAGAGACATATTAATAAAATACCATACGAATTTTAAGCTTATGTGGATTCCTAGCCCCATCGGTACATTCGGAAACACCCTAGCCGATAAAGCAGCAAAGTACGCTGCAAACGCACCTCTAACCCATTACATGTCACCAAACATCAGCGATATAAACAAAACCATATCAACCCGCATAAAACAAATCGAAATCGACGAGTGGTCTAACTACCAACACTACTACAAATCCATCAATCCAAACAAAATCCCACCAATATATCCTCAAGCTGCTTCAAGACAACACCTACATAAATTCATCAGACTAAGATTAGGACATACCATGTTAACTCACCGGCACCTCTTTAATCGCTTAGATGCAACAGATTGTCCACTGTGCAACGCAGATAACATAAATATACATCATATAATCTTCGACTGCAGATCCGTGATTGATGCCCAAAATTCACTCTTTTTGGTAAACGATGTCTACCAGAACTGCTATGCAACATTAACATTGGAAACATAAGTGCAGTACTAAATATTTTTAAACATTGTAATATATACCATCTAATATAAACTCAATCTATATTTAAAAATAGTTTAGGTCGAAAACCTCGGTTGTTAGTACCTCATAAAACTATATTTATTCTCATAATTCATTATGATTATAAATCTTGTAAATAAATAAATAAAGGAGGTTAAATATATGTCTACTATAGCCCGACTGACTGATATTTGTGACCAAATAACGGTGGGAAGCACTTAAAACTATCCGTTGCTATCACAAAATGTGCTGTTGAGAATGCACTTTATCTTGGAAAAATGGGAGAGTGGTTTTTGCGATAAATGCAATGGTCAAGATTCTTTTGTTTACGCCAACAACTAGTTTCACTTTTTATACAGTCGAACAGTTCGCTGCACATTATCCATATCACCTCCGTATGTCTGTCTTTGTCAATTATTTATACCCATTCCATTAATGCTTGGTGACTCATTGTGTTGACCGGGATAATTTTATCTGTGTTTATTTTTTGTGATCATGAGCTCATGATATTTTATTGTAAAACATTGGGAATATTTCAGGTCCATTTGTCTGTAATCATGCTTGAGAGCTTACTGAGCATTACTTTTAATTAAGCTTTTAAGTCAGTTTTGCCACACTCTGGACGATTTCTAAAACAAATGGAATAATAGTTTAAATATTTTGCACAATTTTTGGAAATTTTCCAACTACATTTTACAGTACATCAAATATATGGGGGTAGTCAAGTCTGAGACTGCCGAAATAGAGCTGTATATACAATCCGCCGGTTGGTAGCTGGACTCCGCGTTATTCGCCTGACTTATGCAATCTGCTACAAGGCAATAACCGCTTGGTTCTAGGAGACTTTAATGCCCACCACACACTGTGGCATATGCTCCTAGGCAACGACCAGAGGGCCATAGCCCTGGCTAAGTTCTGTACAGTGAATGAGGACGCCCCCACGCGGATTATGGGTAATTGCCATAGCACGCCAGACATAACTAAAGCATCGCCTGTCCTGATCAACGACGACACCTGGCGATCCTCCATTTCGTTATGATACGAATCATCATTCCCATTATCCTCTCCATTAACAGAACATCCGACTTTATAATCTTTCAACGCCGTACGTATCTTAATCAAAAAAACGCTGATTGGGATGCCTTTAGAGAAGCCACCAACCGCAGCCTTAGTAATTTAGCAAAGATGATCGGACAGCTTTCACACGTTCGGCGATAGAACATGACAGACCTAAAGCGGTGCGCAAGTCATTTTACCCAACTTATTTTTTTGAGCACCCAGAGATAAGGCAATAAAGCGAATATGAGAGTCTTGCATCGCATCCGCGCTCTCAGGGTCAAAGAGGCACCACCACAGTTTACCGTTGGCAAAGGTACCCATAACATCCAGAGCGCAGTCAACAAAGGTGCTTGGTCCGGACGAAAATATCAATGCTGCTGTTAAAGCACTTGGATACCCCGGGAGTAGAGTACAGGGTACATTCCAATCACAACGATAGTTTTGCACCACCCTGTACAAGGCCAAAGTGCTCAATCTGTCGTTAGCCATTCACCTAGTTCCCGATGCCTGGAATATGGGAAGAGTGGAACCGCAAGAGAATATGGGAAGAGTGGAACCGCATGGGAAGAGCAAAGCATAATCTTACAGGCCGTCCGTCATCAGGCCGATATTCTTGCTTTTGCCAGTAGCAAGGACGCTTGGAGCACTGCTACTCCCCAGCATGATTGAACACCGTCCATGTACTGACCATCAGCATGGGTTACGCAAGCAGCACAGCACACCAACAGCTTTATAAGCTTTCACCGCACGTATGAGTCGCGTCCTCAACCAGAACAAGCCCAACGACATTACGGACCTCGTTACTCTTGACCTTGCCAAGGCCTTCGAGGCGCGATAAAACAAGCCACTCTGTTCTAGGACATTGCAACATGCCATCTAGTTTGAAACGTTGAATCGTAACCACCGCTGAAAAATGATGACAATGATAATATTGACGACGACGTGCACTGCGGACTAGATGTACATAACAGGCGGCAACGTAGTCCTTCCCGTTATGCAACAGCTTACACTCCGTTATGTGCTTACATAAAAACGGGCAGACATACAGATGGACAGGTAGCACATAGTCCAGAGGTGACATTCCATGGAAGATGTGTTGCTGCTCCGAATAAATCCAGGTCATAGAACTGGTTCTCATTGTTGTTGTTTTATCGGTACATAGTACCGGGTTGACAGCCCTCGGCTGAAGAGTTGCTACTTCTAGTCGTTTCGACGAATAGAACCGACTAATGTGGGATCGTATTTTCTAAATTGACTACTTTGTTTGGATTTGTGTATTTAAATTAATTTGTGAGAATGGCCAAAGCTACTGGCTAAAGACAAAGTAGCACAATTTCTTCGACAGATAATAACTCCAATGTGAATACCCCCCTGGTACAAGAAAAACTGGTAACGAGTTGCAAAAAGTCACAAAGAACCATAACAAACCGGACTGTTCGAGTCCGTTGTGTTCCTGGACCAGGTAATGGGGAAGGAAACGAGGTGGCTAATGAAGTAGTTAAGAGTTGCAAAAAGTCACCAAGAACCTTTACAAACCGGACTGTTAGATTCTGTTGGTTCCTGGACATAGTAATGTTGAAGGAAACAAGGTGGCAGATAAACTGACGTGTGTAAGGATACTGCAGATGCTAACAACTCTGCAAAAACCCTTATCTGTTCCCTTAGCGGGCTGTTAGAAACATGGATTCATACAAAGGTTAATCCAGCTTGGACTAGGACCGAAAATGCAATTTGTTATGATAGGAAAATGACTAGAAAATGACAGGTGGAAGTGGTCGAATACTGCCGCCTATGTGAGGGAGAGAAGGAAATCGGAACGGTTAACCTAGCATAGACTAGGACCGACAAAAATAAACTTGCTAGGGCTCTTTGGCCTAAACTAGACAAGAAGGAACCAAAAGTTTTCTTGAAAATAACAAAAGAGATGTCGTAGTGCTCGCAGATTCCTGACGGCAATTTGTAATGTTAGAAAAATGACTTGAAAATGAAAGGTGGGAATGGTCGAAAACTGCCCCTTATGAGAGGGACGGTTAACCTAGCGCAGACAAAAGTAAGTTTGTTAGGGCTCTGTGACCTAAACTAGACAAGAACAGAACAAAGCGTTTGCTTGAAAATGACAAATGTGATGTCACAGTGCTCGTGGATGTCCTGGCGTGAATTTGTTATGTTAGAATAATGACGGGTGGAAATGGTGGTCGAATACTGCCGCCTATGTAAGGAAGAGAGGGAGATCGGAACATTGGAAAACCTTTTAAGCAGATGATCGTTCCTCCAAAAAAAGACGTAGTTACCTGGCGAAGTACAGGATGGAGCGCGGTAATTTGCTTTTTTGCACTGCAGGCTGTGGCGGCACTGTTGGTCGAAAAGAGTGGAGAGTGTGCGTGACTTATAGTGGCTGACGGGAGATTTGTATTCCTCTGCCTTTCATTTGCCATCATGAATTGCACACGTGAGGAGATGTCATTTTGTGTTGAAGCGTATTTTTCAAATGCGTACTCGATCATTTCAGTGCAGCGTGCATTTCGTTTACGATTCACTGTTCCCCCACGTGGGTGTATAAACAAACAAAATATGCAGTATTGGGGTGAAACAAACCCCAGAAAACTTCACCAGAGACCTCTGCATTCGGACCATGTCACTGTGCGGTACTGGAGTGAAACAAATCCTAGAGAACTTCACCAGAGACCTCTACATTCGGACCGCGTCACTGTGTGGTGTGTCATATCACGAGTAGGCATCGTTTACTTTTTCCAGTATTACCATCTTGCCGTAACTGTGAACTCCGAACGGTACTTGACTATGATACAGGATTTTTTTCAGCCGGCTCTAAAGGCAATGCAATTAGAGGATCCATGGTTCCATCAGGATGGTGCCACTGCACACACAGCGAGTGTTACCATGAATTGTTTGAGGCAAATGTTTCCTGGACGGCTTATCTCTTTGAGGGGAGATGTGAACTGGCCGGCACACTCACCAGACTTAGTTCCATGCGATTTTTTCCTTTGGGGTTACCTAAGGTCGAAGGTTTATATCAACCGTCTCAACACCTTGGAAGACCTAATTAACAATATTGAGGCTGAACTTGGCAGAATACCAGTCAACATGCTTGTTAGAGTTCATGAAAACTTCAGAAAACGTATGCAGCAGTGCGTGAATAGCGAAGGCCGACATTTGCCAGATGCACTATTTTAAACCATGTCATTTAAAAATTCCCTTACGCTTCAATAAAACTAAAATATAAAATGAATTTTTCTAAGGTTGATATTTTTTTTATTTCATTCCCAAATAAGCAATTACCGCGCTCCACCCTGTACAAAGGTTAACCGAGCTTGGAGTAGGGCCCAAAAATACAAGTTTGCTAGGGCTCTGTGGTCTAAACTAGTCAAGAACCGAACCAAATCTTTGCTTGAAAATAACAAATGTGATGTCACAGTACTCGTGGATGTCCTGAAGTGAATTTGTTATGTTCGGACAATGACAGGAAATGACAGGTGGAAGTGGTGGTCGCCTATGTATGGAAGAGAGACAAATCGGAACATTGGAAAACCTTTTGAGCAGATGATCGTTTTTCCAAAAAAAAGGCGACGTAGTTACCAGGCGAAGTACTTTCTTGAAGATACGGAGGATCTATCCCCATGTACGAATAGATGGTACATACTTAAGAAAGCCAAGATGGATTACCAAAAAAAACCATTAATCATGAAGGTAAAGTTCTGAAATAAGTATTTCACATTCCACCTTGAACAGTTTTTATGACTTGAAAAGTTTTTATTTTGGTTCGAGACCTTTTTGTTGTTCCTTTTCAGAATCAACATCAAAATTTGATGAAATATATTGGCTTGGTTGCCTGGCAGACTGTACAGCTGTTTCTAAACCCGCGAAGGTTTTTCTTCAGCAGTCTTTGGCAACGATTACATCGGCAACAAATCAACTTACACGAGAGACTCATTTGTATTACTGAGAATTACCCTATGCGTATAGTCTCCGAACTGTGCGTAAAGCAATCTTTACCATTTCCACATTTAATTGGAAATTACAATAATTTGTTGTAATTGCTCTAGTTTGCAAAAGCAAGCTAATGCCATTAGTTCTTGTTAAAAGGAGAAAGATAATGGAATCGTTGTTTAGTAAAGTAAATGGAAATATTAGTAAAATTATGAATTCCTTTTGTATCCAAGGCCTTTTTACAATGCCTATGAAACATTGGAAAGCAAAACATTACAAAAGGTATATTACATTTGTTACAGGCACAGATGAGGACGTTTCTATTTGAAATGTTTCCTCCAGGTTATATTTTTATATCACTTTTTTAGATATCGTTAGATTCTCCTTGGGCGGGGTTTGGCAACAATGGTTTCAGATCTAATAGATCTCTCTGAAGATGTACAATTTAATTTGCATTGCCGTTTTGTTTTAAGTTGATCTACCTCTTGTCCCCCAAGTGTTTTCATAAAACTGTAGAAATGTTGTACGGAGTTTGTTGCAATAATTGTTCTGTGTGCATGTTTCCTCCGTACTTTAGGCTTTATCAGTGTAAATATAAAACACAATTACTAAATGTGATGTGTAAATAAAACTCAGCGAAATACAATATTGCTCAGATGTCAATACACACAATAAATAACAGAAAATTTCTTAGATCTGTAGCTACACATTTAAAGGTGCAAACAATTAAATAAATAAAACGGAGCGATAAACTAAAAGCTATAAAATGATTAATTCACAAAAGTAAAATATTTCACACTTACCAAATCAAATCGCGCAAACTCTTGGCAACAGCAGCTGAATAAATACTCAAATCACCATACAGGTAAATCGAGATGCAGAGGTAAAACAAGACGCGACCTATATCGTTGAAGAACAGTGAGGCCATTTCGCCCAATTCAAATTTCTCATCCAGCTTATAGTAGAGCAGTGTAGAATGTTGAGCATACAAAGGCATACGTTCCAGCCGTGCCATTGCATCAACCTGTTGATGCGAGAGTAAAGCGGCGGTTGGATCATCTGTCTCGAGATCAGCATCTTCCGCCGTAATGGATCGCAAATCTTCACGGGAATCAAACTATGGAAGAGAAACAAATTCATAAGTTTCCGTTTATAAGAGTACGTCGATTCCTTATATTTTAAGGAGCGGGGAAAAGGGATGCCTACATCGTAACTACGTTTAAGAACCTGTAAATTCTGCCACGTTTTCACAGCGTTAGCGGATGCCATGGATTCAATGACAAATGTCACCGTCATGTACGAGATTATGCCCAATAGTACAATCACTATCAATGACAGTAACCAGCCCGCCTTTGCAAATACCCCCGGTAGGGTAAGGGCACCAGTCCCCACTATCAAGTTAAAGATGAAAATAAAGCCAATCTAAATGTGGGGCGATACAAAGGGTTTCAAAATAAATTACGCTGTAAACTCATTTCCATTGAACTTACCCATGTCGGATAAGAGGCTGCCCGACTGTTTACTCCCGCAGCAAGGCCACTATCACTAGGTCTTCCCAGTTGTGGCATATTAAAGAATTACTTCGTGGCGGTTGGCGTGGTGTTTGGTGTCCGTTTAGGTTTATACTACTGCTTAGTTCGTCGCCAATTTTGAGTTTACTTTTCTTTTTTTTTTTTAACAGTTGAAAGTAGATAAACGTTTGTACAAGTGTGCGTTAGGCTCAACTCTTCTTCATGTTTGCGCCCCTATAATTCTAGTGTTTTACTGAGCTCGACTTATCTTCTTTTCTGTTGCTTACTTTGTTGTTTTTGTAGTTAAACTGAATGTCTTTTGATAGTTTTGTTGTTGCCCCTGACTAATGTTAACGTTTGTTGTGCTGATTTCTTTGTCTGTTATTTCGGACGCCGTATTTGTTTTTGCATGTTTTGCGTTCAACTTTATTTACATATGTTTTGCTTTCTCGATGGTCACTTTCTTTTGCTAATGCATTTAGAGATGGCACTAATATCGATAATTATAAAGGCAGAAGTCTATGCCGCAATAAACTGCGACGAAGAATGTTTTGTTAACCGGCGGCTAGAATATCTTAATTTGGGGACATTTTATAAAAACTATTAGATTTTGGTTAAATTGCGCTTAAACTATAAGTGATTTTTATCGTATCTAGTTTATTTGGTTATTAATGTTGGTTGGATATTGGGCAGTTACAATATGGGAAGGTTTAACCTCAGTTAAAGATGTCACAATAAAAAACAGACAAATTTACTTTTTCTTCCAAAATGAGACAATATTACAATAGCGTCTGGTATCTCAGTGTAAGGAGGTCTACATATTCAATTTTTTCGATACGAATTTTAGGCCTGTAAGATTTATTGTCTGAAGGAAATCAGGTATTCCGGCCTGTCACAGAAATCGATCGGAATGATTTTAATTCCTAACTAACCATTCTGGTCGGTTTTGTTTTACCTTCTTCAGATTCCGATCGATTTAGGTAATTCCGAAAATTTTAAAAAGCCTGGTTATTTTAATTTGCTATGGCAACTCTAAACAACTCTTAAGTAAACAAAATAAACAAACGGAGTTAAGAAAAAATAGTTTTACAAAAATTGTTTAACAATAGTCCCTTTACTTTATAATGGGCTTCCAAAATATTGCACAGCCTATCTAATTTTTCATTTTGTTTTCGCATTTAATCGCGCTGTTCTTCCATAAGGTGGACAATATTTTCCACTTTGTTGTCGACACGTTGCGCTTCCAGCAACATAGCAATTTTCCCCAAGTCTTTATTTTCTTCTACTACAAGACTGCTCAATTTCGGGTGGGATACATGTGGAGTACGTGATCTGTGGCCTTAGGAGTAGGAGATGGTGTGCGGGAAAGACGCATCTTTGAAGCTGATGTTGTTCCACTTCGCTTTCTTGCCAAATCATTATCTTTTTCCCTAGCACTGGCAGATGTTGAGGGAGTAAAACCAAGATCTTTGTCGTTTTCTTTGTCAGATTCGCAAATGTACGCGATCAGATCCGCTTCTCCAAAAATATCCAGCAACGCCTTGTACACTTCTCTGCATTCCGGAGACTCTAACAACATTTTCGTCAGCCAGAATATTACACGCCACAACAAAAGACGATCACAAACAATACAAATTAATTTTCCAACGTTTTTTTTTTTTGGTTTAGTTTATTTCGTTCAAGGCAATTATTTGGCTTGTATTGTTGTCTTAGTACTATTGAAAATATAAAAGATTTATTAAAATAAATGTTAACTAAGAAAAAATTTAACGTAATTAAATTTTACAATAAATTTATTCAGAAAATGTACTTTATCATAGTTTTTTGTGTTTATGGAACTAAAAATATCAATTCCGATCACATAATCAAAAGTGGTTTTATTCCGATCAAAACTTTCGGAACAAGTTTAAGCCTAATGACAGTTTGTTCCATATATAATGGCAATGTCGTTATTGTTGCAGCTGCAACTGTGTGCCGGGGTGACAGCGCTTGGCGAAGAATTGTTTTTAGGGGCAATCCGGTCCGTAGAACCGGCTGTCATGGCATTAATATAATGGGAATATTTACTCCTTCCGTGGTATACTCTGTATAGAGTATTGTTCGGGCCGAGGCGACGCGATAAAAAGAAACTAAATATCAAATTTTATATATAAGTACACACGTCCTTATAGAAGCATTCATATACCAAAGCGACACGTCAAACAATCTACATCGTAGCTGGCAGCGTTCTTCCCATTTGTCGCACCTTTTTGTATTTTCAAATAAATTCACACAAATTAAAGATTTCAAAGTTTTTGTTTCCATTTCTTTTTTCGTAATTGTGAAAAGGTTATTTATTTATAAAAATGTATGAAATTATTTTCAAATAAAAGTGACAACGACAAAACATAATTGGAATGTACGGGCGGTTGTCGCGTGAAGGTTACGACTGTCGCAGCTAAGCGAATTGTTGTGTCGGTCTGAGCTCTACTTAAAGGTTTTGGTTGCGTATTTTAAAGGCTTTTAGACTGCCAAAATTTGGAAAATACGTAAGAACCTTAAAAATAAGATTAGTTGATTTTTAAGCCTGCCACAGAATAAAATTCCGACCGAAAGTGGTTTCGATTTCATATTTTGCTTATACAGAATAAGATCTCCGAAAGATTTGTTCGAATGAAAAAACTTTTGATTTTGTTGTGCGAATTGATAGTATTATTTTCAAAAGCATTGGCATTAGTAGTTTTTGTAAATAATAATCATTTTTTTATATTGGTAAAGTTTACATTGATTTTAACATTTTTTTATTTTCAATAGTGCTAAGTCATCTATACACAAAAAACGATTGCTTCACAAGACATAAACTAAAGCGAAAAAGGGAAAATAAACATGAATTGTTTGTGATCCTTGTTGTTTTGTGGCTAAGCGCATCGATTGCAACTACTATAGATATTTTAGGCTAGTATACACCTTAAACAAAATTTCCGCTTAGAAGTTTTGTTTTTTTATCTACAAGGACATATTGTAGTGTAGAGCACTGTAGATGACGCAGCCTTTATACATTTTCATATTCATTTAAAAACCCTTAAAAAATAACTATACCACATTTGTTTTTTTTTTTGTAAATTTAAAAAATTCCTTGACCAAACAATTATAAGAACATTAATTTTCGTTTGGAAATGTTGAAAAACATCCCTGTAATAGTCAAATTCCGCCACGCTTTCGTTTCAGGTGACTACGGCCAAACGAAAATAGCTCAACGGAATTTACCAATGCTTTGCTACATGTATATCTTATGGGAGCGAAAATTTCGTTTTAGGTAAGTACAATATTCTCAACAAAAGATTGGTTTTTCGTTTTTATTTTAAACTTTTCCAAATTATTATTTCTGAGCGAAATCTAAAGTAGATACAACGAAACCTATCGGAATGTCAAGTTCGGAATAAAACCACTTCGGATGGAATTCTATGGCCGACCTGTTCGTTGTGATTTTCGGCGGCTGCTCCCTCAAATTTTGTTTTATCGTTTTTCGACGTTAATATGTGTTTAACTGCCGCCGTCAATTTTGTGTCGGCTCTGTTCCTCTAGCCATATGTTTTATTTCATTACAGTCTTCCTTCACTCACAATGTCGAAACCCATAACATTTGTCACCGGCAATGCCAAAAAACTAGAAGAATTGATTGCAATTCTTGGGCCGAATTTTCCACGCCAAGTGATATCAAAGAAAATAGACTTGCCGGAACTACAAGGCGAAATAAATGAGATTGCCATTAAGAAATGTAAAGAAGCCGCCAGACAAGTGGATGGACCAGTGTTAGTGGAAGACACTTGTTTATGTTTTACCGCCTTAAAGGATTTGCCAGGTTTGTAAGGTGGGGGATGACCCCGTTATAAATTAAAATGCCTTATTAAGATTTGCCCCAAAAGCAGCGAATGTAAAAAAGCCTTTACTTGCTTACATGTCAAGTTGGTTCTGGGCAATTCTAAAGACGATTGATGTACTAATTGAACTCTGTTTTAGGTCCCTACATTAAATGGTTTTTGGAAAAGCTGCAGCCTGAAGGCCTTCATAAACTTCTCACCGGCTGGGAAGATAAATCGGCTAAAGCTGTGTGCACTTTGGCTTTTTCTGAAGGTCAAAATAGTGAACCTATGCTATTTCAGGGCATAACCGAAGGCATTATTGTAGAACCACGAGGTCCCAGAGATTTTGGTTGGGATCCGGTATTCCAACCAAATGGTTACGACTTAACATACGCTGAATTGCCAAAAGAGGAGAAAAATAAAATATCCCATCGGTTTCGAGCACTGGACGCATTGCAACAACATTTTGGTGTAAAGAAATGAATGGCTATGGAGGCAGTTTTAAATTTGCAGTTTAGAGGAGTAGTTTTATTATTAGGAATGAAATTGTTATATTGCATTAAACAAACAGTTATCGTCTAAAAATCTTGAATAGTCTCGTCACATGTTTTGCTAATGAGACGTATGTATTTTGGACAAAAGAGAAAAAGGCTTCCCTAGGGGGAAAAAATAAAATACTTCTCCTTTAGAATGAAAAGCCATCATGAACGGTGGCATTGCAGAGATGACCCATCCACAATATGCGACTTAAATCACTGGAAGTAACCTCAAGATGCATAAATTAAACGGCCATATTTTGAATTGCATAGGAAATCGAATTAAAATTTCAATAACTTTGGAGTAGTATTAATCAATGCTCTATACATCCTTCACCAGACTCTTTTTTTCGTGTGGACTTTGGCCGACAAGGAGAACAATTAAAAAAAACCGTATGTAATGGAAATCGATCGAAATCGCTTTGCTTTCGATTTGAGATTTCAAACTATTTTTGCTAATATGGCGCAAAAAACTCAAAATTTTTTAATGCATCCATATTAATTTAATGCATAAGAACAAAAATCAATCGATTAAAATCAAATACATCACGGTTTATTGTAAATGCAAATACCAATTCTTGTGGTTTCCATCGCAAACCGGTTAGTACGGACAGGCCCAAGCTTTTGTAGCGTCCACCGTGTCTACCCACTAAAGGTCCATTTAGTCTTGACGGTAGGCAATCAGCTATTTCAGTTAATGGTTGCATTTTGCATGTGTTAGAGGGAGATAACTACAGTTTGACGGTAGACTTCTGCAGGTTGCAGAGTCAACCGTCGAGACTAATTGGACCTTAAAGTGAAAAAAGGCTCTGTTAATGTGTCCCAATCTCAGTCAAAACATTAAAATTGCTCTATACGATACGATTATTATGCAAAACTCTGCATTTTAAGACATCAGATGGGGCTTTTAAAAGACTTGTCAGTTTAGGTGGAATACCTGTGGTTCTTAGAAACAGATTTAAATGGTCCCCAAAAACAGAAGCATGAAAACTAAAATAATTGTTTTTTTTACAATCAGCCTATGAAATCTTTACACTTATTCCCATATCCTTCTAATTTAAAAGATTTGACTAAAGACATCACATTGGGCTTTTATAAGACTTGTCAGTTTAGGTGGGATACCTGTGGTTCTTAGAAACAGATTTAAATGGTCCCCAAAAACAGAAACATGAAAAACTAAAATAATTGTTTTTTTACAATCAGCTTATGAAATCTATATACTAATTTCAATATCCTTCTAATTTAAAAGATTTGACTAAAGACATCACATTGGGCTTTTAAAAGGCTTGTCATTTTGGGTGGTATACCTGTGGTTCTTAGAAACAGATTTAAATGGTCCCCAAAAACAGAAACATGAAAAACTAAAATAATTGTTTTTTTTTACAATCAGCCTATGAAATCTAGACTAATTCCAATATCCTTCTAATTTAAAAAATTTGACTAGACATCATATTGGGCTTTTAAAAGATTTGTCAGTTTAGGTGGGATACCTGTGGTTCTTAGAAACACATTTAAATGGTTCCCAAAAACAGAAACATGAAAAACTAAAATAATTGTTTTTTTTTTTATTTTTTTTACAAGCAGCCTATAAAATCTACACTAATTCCAATATCCTTCTAATTTAAAAGAATTGACTAGACATCTTATTGGGCTTTTAAAAAACTTGTCAGTTTAGGCGGGATACCTGTGTTTCTTAGAAACAGATTTAAATGGTCCCCAAAAACAGAAACATGAAAAACTAAAATAGTTTGTTTTTATATTTTACAATCAGCCTATGAAATCTACAGTAATTCCAATATCCTTCTAATTTAAAAGATTTGGCTAATTTTTGGATCCGAGCCCATAGGCTAGGGATCGAAAAACCATTCCTCTCGATTGGTTTTATAATCAGGCTACAAATTTTCCTTAGAAATTTAAATATCCCATTAATGCAAGGATTTGTCTTAATTTTTAGCCGTAGACCGTAAGGCTTTTAAAACCATTCCTCCCAACCAAAGATATGTAGCCTTCAGTCCAACCAAAGATCTTCGCAAATATCTTGGCACCCTAGAAAAAATTCAAGTAATGTACAGGGTGGTTCAAATACAAGATTTTTTTAAATTAAAAAAACCAAAAGTTATACGAAATAAACAACTACCCTTTGGCATATTTCTGTAGACACGATAAATGACAAGTTATGATCAGATGTTGGTAGCTTAGGTATTCTCTGAATGCAATGGCTCGAAGAGAACCAGAAAGAATTTCAGCTATAGAACGAAATATCTTGTCGGTTTTTGGTATAATTTTACGTCTCACTAATGGAACAAAAGAAAAAAGCTCAGAAATAAAATACAAAAAAAATTGGTAGACAATCGTTTAAGCACAGACGACTTTTTGTCTATTTTGGTGATATAAAATATTTTTTAATATTTGTTATTAAAGCTAAAAAAGGACGAAAAGCTAAAAAAGGACGAAAAATTCGTTTGCGCGCAATCGCGCAAGCCAACTTTTATATGTAATTAATATTTAGTATGTCCTCCATTATTCTGTATGACGGAAAAAATTAGATTTCCCATCGATTCTATTAAATTTTGAATGGCTGTGACACAAATGACGGGCCAACACTCCTTAATCGTCTATTTTAGATCGTTGATTGTTGAAAACTGTCTTCCACCCTCGTAGACCTTTGCTGCGAGAAAGTTTCATAGGTTTTCTATTGGATTGCAATCAGGACTTCAAGTCGGCCATGTAAATACATGGATGTATTTTTCCAAAAACCACGCAATTGTTTGCTAGGATGCATGATTCGAGACATTATCTTGATGATAAACTACTTCTTCGTCTACATTTTCATCAAGATGTGATATCAACACTTCCACCAACAATTCAATATAATTTTAATTTTTGTTGATATGAAACAAATTGGTAACTTATTTTCATAGGAAAATGCAACCCCACCATAAGGCTTCCGCCACCAAAATTACGCTTGGATCGAACTACTTTGTTTTTACTTAAATCTAGCCAGTAGCAGCTATAACAGTCTATGCCATCTAAATTGAACTTTTTTTAGTCGGATACGATGACATGTTTCCATTCATTTGCCAAAGCCATAAGTCCAGTTTTTTTTATTTTGCAGCAGGTTAGCCTTTTTTTGTGGCTTCCTCACGAATTCGCCCTTTATCCCTCAATGTTAGTTTTGAATTCTTTTGGTTGGAGTTTTGATACCATGTTTTTTGACTTTTCGCAAATAATTTCTTATTACACCTTCGGAACGGTTTAATTATTTCTCAATTTTTCTGTTGGCCTGCCCATCTTTTTTAAGGGAATCGATGAAATCCTGTTCATAGTCATTTGAACGCATACCCGAGCCCATTTTTGCAAAAACGTAGCATCAGAACATTTTTTTTTAAATTTTGTGATTAATTAATTACATAGTATTTTCTTATCAAAAAATACACTCCCGCTCATCTGAATAGGTTCAGTAATCGTTTTGTGTTCAAATGATATTATTTCAAGAAGTAGTGAAATGAAATATTTTTAAAATTATGCCGTTTATAGACTAACCTATTGGAAATCATTTTATAAAGAAAAAAATTTATATTCAATTTTATGATTACTCGAAAAAAACACAGATTTGGTTACTCGCTGAAAAATGGTGTATTTTTTGGAGTCATCAGAATAGGTTCAGGAGCAAAAAATTAATAAAAACATAAAAATAAAATTTTTATTCATATGTTCACTTACAAACATAATAATTAGGAATATTTTAAACTTAATTAATAATGGGTACTCCCGCCCTTGAAATTGAATCATATAATTTTTGGATATATTGAAGAGAAATTTTAGCCCAAGCTGTTTTTATTCCACGTATTAAGCACTCCTTATTCGCAAATTGTCTACCGGACTCGTATATATTTCGTGACAGCATTCCCCACATGTTTTCAGGTCTGGAGAATATGGCGTCCACTCCAATAATGGCACATTTTGGCTCCTAATCCACTGTTTTACGACATTCGCAGTGTGAATGGGAGCATTATCATGCTGATAAGTCCACATTATGGGTCTAAAAATGTTAGAGAAGTACGGAAAAGCCTCCTCAATTACGGCTTTCTAGCTATTCGCATTCATTCTAGATGTCAGAAACTGCAGCTCACAAGTTCCATAAAAGGAAATGACTTCCCACACCATCTCACCACCTTCACAACTATGATGACGAGCCAAATAACGTTCTTCTTTCGCAAATCATGGAAGAAGTAGATCCATTCGGGCCATCTAAATTAATTTTTTTTTCATCAGAAAAGACTACACGTTGCCATTCTTTATTCCAGGTCATATCGAGCCATAAGCGCTAACCTATCGTAAGTGAAAAAATGCAAATTTTACAGGAGACGGTTTTTATTATTTATTTCAAACAACTTTATTAAAAATGCAAATGTTTTAATGCAAAAATTTAAGATTTCTACCTACTCATATAACTGTATCAAAAAACAAAAAAAAAATCTGAACACATTTGCGATTGCTGCAGCAATTTGATGTGTGACTTACGATAAAATTGCTACACAATAAAATTTAAACAATCATTTACGATAAAATGCAAAAGCTTTTTTTTTTTGATGTTTTACTAACAATTTTGTCATTTTAAAAATACAAAACGATGAGGCTTGTCCTAACTATTATTTTTCAGCAATAAAATTTTTTTTCCAAAAATTTGACTTACGATAGGTTAGCGCTTATGGCTTGATATGCTGACGACAAAAGTGAAGTCGTGCTTCCTTGCGAGTTCTGTTAAGAGTTGGCTTTTTCATTAGTTTTAGTCGTTTTAAGTGACTGGCACTGCGAATAACACGTTTTACTGTAGCCAGACTAGCACTTACACCAGTTTCTCCTTTATTTTTGAAGCAGATTCGTGCGAGTTAGAAGCAGATCTGATGATGGCTCTTTTATCAGCACTCGTAGTGGCTCTGTATGTACCTCCTTTTATATTTTTTCCATATTCTGATTCATTCCGTAAATAATTGCTGACAACATTTTGGTTTCGTCCAATTTTTGTTGCAAAATACCGATGATTTAGGCCACATTCACTAAAGGCTTTAATTTTGCCCTTTTCTTCGTCCGTCAATGATTTACCACGACCCATTTTTAAATTAAATTATGCCAAATACTTCAAAAAATAATAATTCAACTAAATTATTATGCTTTGACTACCGCTCACTAAGAAAAAATAATGGTTTTTATTTCGAACCTATTGTGAGAAGCCAAAAAAATTGCAATGATTCTACCGAAGAATAAGCTAAAAACAATGCAAGAAAACAACGTTTGATTTTTACCGTTAGATTTTTCTCCCAGTTTGATTGTATAAGTACATAAAAAAGAAAAAAATTTGGTGTGCATATAACACAAATTGAGAAATCCAACATATAATGTTTCAAAAACTCTAAACCTATTCAGATGAGAGGCAGTGTATGTATGTTCATTTGCATTTTTTCAGTTGATAATATCTTTTTCTGCTGATGCGTTCAAACGAATGTCGCACACAATATGTGTCAGTTTTTGAAACCATGTGATTATTGCGTAAACAAAAAATGTTCGCCATGTAACGGTAACTACATTCCATTGCTTACTTAGTGTTGTGATATCACTGTGATTATCACTTCAGGTTGGTTTATGATAGTCACAGAAAAATAAAAAATTGTCAAAAATATTTAAGGTGCGCTCAACGAATGTCGACCACTGTATGTACGAGTATTACAAAATATAAAAACATCTGCTGAACACCTAAAGATGTTCCTATTTCCGTCTTAAAGTTGAGGTTTTCTGAATAGTCGTGCATACCAAAAACCATAATATTGCTTAATACAAGAAAAGAAAAATATTTCGTACATGTACATCGATTAAAAATATAAATTTATTTCTTGTATGTTGGTTGAATAGTCACAATTTTCTTATATATATACAATGTAAAGTTGTCAACTTATCGGTAAGTAGTGGTTTGAGATTATTGTGTTTTTTTTAGTTTGCTTTAAAATCAATCCTCAAATTATAAATACTGTAAATTCTCCTTTAGAAATCGAATCAATAAAACATCTCGAAAAGTACTAACTACTCTTTCCAGTTAAATATTCTATAGACGTACAAATTCATTTCCCACCCGGTGCACACACACTCAACTTAAGGCAATAGTTTCTCTTCATCTGGGTGCTGAGGTCCTCCCGCATGGGTTGTCATAACTTTTATAGGACCAGCAGAATTGACTGCCGATTTCTTAGGATCATAACCGTACAAAAATATTGAAACAATAACTAAGGCAGCGCCCAAAGCAAATTTAAACGTCAGATTAAAGTTGAAGATGTAAATTGAGGCCACACACGATATTATGATGGCCAGCGAGGTGGCAAAGCCTTTGAGAATGTTATCAGCATATTTCACTACCACGGCCACAATGAGGCCGCCACCAGCTTGCAGCAGCACCAAATAACAAATGAAGAGATCATAGCCAAAGAAGAAGCCATGATCGAATATATGCGAAGCATCACTTACGAAGCAGGTAATGGCGCCAAAGGGTATGCTCAGCAAGGACAACTGGACATTACGCATCCAAACGGAAATATCGGCTCCTTTAAGGATCTTCTCAAAGTAGATGCCAGCAAAGCCGGAAAGGAAGCAGGCGCCCAAAGCGGCCATTAAGCCCAAGAAACGATTTTGCTCAATGCCGTTGGTAGTCTGGGCGGTGGCAGCGGCCGCAGTCTCCTCCGTTACCGTTTGGGCTAACTGCACCATTACTACGCCCATCAAGAGCAGCACCAGTGCTCCCCATTGTGTGCTCAACAGCTTCTTGCGCAGAATGACCACGGCAAACATGGCTGTAGTAAGGATTTTCAATTGATATGTCACCTGATAGGTGGCCGCATCCAGGTGCGAGGCCGACACATACAGCAGATTATTTTGTACTATATAGACGAGCGATGGCACGCACACTTTCAAAGTATCCGTAGGATTGGCAATGATGGTTCTGTGCAGAGTTTTAACAAATTTCTGGACATCTTTGCCCTCTTCATTGAAGACCAGCACGAGGCAGGTTATAAGTTTTACTACCTCGGACATGAGAACAGCTGTGAGGTAAAGAAAAAAATTTAAAGAAATTATTAAAATGTGTCTTAAAATAATATTAAAAACAATTTTAGGAATAGATGTCTTTTTATATAAATCTAGGCCCAATAGTTAACAATGTGTTAAATTTCAGAAATAATTCAAAATATAATAAATAATAAAAATAATTTTAATTAACACATTTTTTAGATTAGAATTTTTTGTAAAAAGGTGTGCTATATATTCCGAGAGAATCCTCACATATCAAAATGTGCGTAAATGTGTGATTTCCATGAAGCAATATTTTGTTTTTAAGATAAAAAAATGTGCCTCGCCATTTCCAAGCACAGACGAGAATCAGAGATTATTATTTACATTTTAAAATTTTAACCTTGTTGGGTTTCTTTAATGTATACTCGTATGTGCTAATAAAGACAAAAACAATATTTTTAATTCGATTCAAAAGGGTACATGTGGTCGGTTTTATATCCCAATATATTTTTTGGATATTCGGAATAGCGCACACCAATTATGGGAAAATGTTTCACATTCGAGCAAAATCGAAATGCTGAACATGGCCGAATATGTATCATCCAAACTGTCAAAGTATTCGATCTTCTAGTTATAACTTAAAGTTATACCAGCTAAAGATGTTTATTGAATATTTAAATTACAATCAAATTGATTGGGATGCTTTTTTCGAGTGGATCCTAAAACACATTTACTTAGTAGGGACATAAATACTGTTACAACATTGAACACTCCCATTTCAATAGTAGAACTGAACACACACCGTTAATGTCATACGGGTTTTTGAAAGCTAACCTCAATAGCGTAAGTCTGTAACGGGATTTCAAAATTGTTTCAACTTTCATCATGGAGTGGTCAGATAATGAGAACCGTATCGCTGTAATAGAGCTTTTCAAGTGTTAAATGAAAAAAGCGATATTTTCGAAACGCTTCGGCCACTAGGGATTAGCCGCATGTTCGTCTACCGATGCATAAAACAGTTTGAGGAGACTGGAGATGTAAAAGACCGCCACCGGTCGGGCCGCTTACGCTCTGTTCGAACACCGCATGTCATCAAAGCCGTTACATCAAGAATTCACAGAAATCCGCTTCGAAAACAGAAAATCATGGCCCGTGAGATGAATATCACGCAAAAGTCCATGCGTCGAATCATTAAAAAAGACCTCGGACTTGGGGCTTTCAAACGACGTACCGGACATTTATTGACTGCTGCTTTAAAAAAAATAGGATTGAAAAATGCAAACGCCTTTTGGTGAAGCACGCTGATAACTTGCACAGAAAAATTTTGTTTACCGATGAAAATTTTTTTACCGTTCAGGAATAATTTAAAGCTAAATGATAGAGTGTATGCGCGGTCATCTAAGGAAGCATCTGAACTGATCCCAAGGGTGGAAAAGGGTCATCCCCCAGGTTTGGTGGGGTGTCTCTTACGATGGGGTCACTGACCTGCGAACAAGGAGTCAAAACATCGGCCAAAGTTTACCAAGAAACCGTTTTGGAAGCTGTTGTGAAGCCTCTTAACAATTCCCTGTTCCAAAACCAGCCTTGGACTTTCCAGCAGGATTCTGTGCCGGCCCATAAGGCTAAAACGTCCCAGGCCTGGCTTCGAAACAATTTGCCAGCGTTCATTTCCTTTGAAGAATTGCCCTCAGGCAGTCCAGATTTGAACCCATTGGATTACAAATTGTGGACGGATTTAGAGGACAAGATTTGTCACCAAAGATACCCCAACATTGGATCTTTTAAGACTGCTTTGGTTCGAGCTGTGGCCAATTTTCCAATAAACGAGGTTCGTGCAGCTATTGACGATTGGCCAGTGCGCCTTAAGGCGTGTGTAAAGGCAACAGGCGGACATTTCGAATAAGTAGATTCTTTTTGGATACAATATACATCAATAAATATATCAAAAAATATTTGGTCCAAAAACATTCAGTACTTGTTATTTTACAGCATAAAACGTGTGCAACAGTATTGCCTATGTGCCTACTAATTACACTCTGCGACAAATGGTAAGGGTCAGTGATCGGTTTGGAATGAAACCACCGGGAAAAGTTATATTGGTAAAAAAAAAAGTCATACGTGTTCCAGCGTTTCGCTGGGTCTCATCTAGGAATCGAGATATATCGATTTGAAGTTAGTAAGTATCGTATAGGGGAATTTGTCACGTTTTAGGCTCTTTTGTTTGACATAACTCGAGAACCACTCGTCCGATTTAGCTGAAACAAATTTAGAAAAATTAAGAATTACAATTCATCTAATCTGTTCTTAAACCGCTTTCCTACTTAAGCAACAGTTTCGCAATTATAAATAAATGTATGAAAAAAAAAATTATTTTTGCCTAAAAATTAAATTTTTTTTTTAATTCATAAAAAATCCAAAACGGTAAAAAGTGTCAAGTCCTATTACTTTATTACTATAAATTTATTTCAGCTAAATCGGACGAGTGGTTCTCAAGTTATGTCAAACAAAAGACCCAAAAACGTGACAAATTCCCCTATACGATACTTACTAACTTCAAATCGATATATCTCGATTCCTAGATGAGACCCAACGAAACGCTGGGACACGTATGACCTTTTTTGACCGATATAACTTTCCCCGGTGGTTTCATCCCAAACCGATTGTGGCTGTCGCACAGTGTTATGAACAGAATTTCATCGATTCCTTTAAAAAAGATGGTCAGTCCAATAGAAAAAATTGGGAAATTATTAAACCGCTCCGAATGTGTAATAAGAAATTAATTGCGAAAAGGCAACAAATATGCTATCAAAACTGCAACCAATGGCAATTCAAAACTAACATTGAAGGATAAAGGACGAATTCGCGAGAAAGCTACAAAAACGGCTAACCTGCATTTGTTTGTTGAGGACTTAACTGTCCTCAACAAACAAATGCACGATATTTCAAGTCTACACACCATCCATAAGATGGACAAAATAAACATATGTAGCTTATCAGATGTCCATAAACTAAAAAGGCTAGAGTTTGCCAAATGGAAACATGCCATCTTTTCCGACGAGAAAATGTTCAATGTAGATGGCTCAGACTGTTATAGCTGCTACTGGCTAGATTTAAGTAAAAACAAAGTAGTTCGACCCAAGCGTAATTTTGGTGGCGAAGGCCTTATGGTGTGGGTAGCCTTTTCCTATGAAAATAAGTTACCGTGTTGTTTCATATCAACAAAAATGAATTTAGAAAATTATATTGAATTATATTGAAGGACGTGTTGATATCACATCTTGATGAAAATTTGGACGAAGGAAGTAGTTTTCCAGCAAGATAATGCCACGATTCATAAATTCAAGCAAACAACAAAAGCGTGGTTTTTGGACAAAAACATCAATTTATTGGCATGGCCGGCTTGCAGAAACTCAAAGGTTTTCATTCTCGCAGCTACTAGGGTGGAAGACAGTTTTCAACAATCAATCGATCTGAAATGTACGATTATGGAGTGTTGGCCCGACATTAGTTTCACAACCCTTCCAAATTTGATAGAATCGAATTTTTTTCGGTCATACAGAATAATGGAGGACATACTAAGTATTAAATAAATTTAAAAGTTGGCTTGAATTTTGTATTAACTTTCTTTTTTGACATTTAAGTAGAGTGTGTGCAAACGAATTTCTCGCATTTTTCAGCTTTAATTAAATTTTTCACAGTGTAATGAAATATTTTTTTGTTTTTACTTACTTTTTTAAATGTTAAATAAACTAACTGTTACGTAAAAAATCGTATTAAAAAATATTTTATGTCGCCAAAATACGAGGGCGGTTCGGAAAGTTCTTAGCATATCAATGAAAGAGAATAGTTAGTTTTTCAAAAATATTTTTATTTTTCAATATAATCCCCTGAAACTTCAATACACTTAGTCCAACGCTTATCTAGCAATTATATCCCTTGATTAAAATAGTTTTCATCAAGGTCTTCAAAATAGTGGTTTACAACTGTAACCTGCATCTTCATTTGAGGTAAAACTATTGCCAGCAAGGAATTTTTTTAGATTTGGGAACAGGTAAAAGTCACTGGGAGCTAAATCAGGATTTTAGCCATTGTTAAACACTCTTGTGCGCTGGTGCGTTGTCTTGATGAAAAATTATTTTTTTGTGTTGTAGGCCAGGACGTTTTTCTCGAATTTGTACATTTAATTGATCTAAAAGGTTGCAATAGTACTATGAATTTATTGTTTTACCCTTTTGCAGATAGTCAATCAATAAAATACCTTTGAAGTCCGAAAAACCCGTTGCCATAACCTTATTAGCCGATTGAATTGTTTTTGCCTTCTTTGGGGCACTTCCTCCAGCTTCAGTCCATTGTTTGGATTGTTCTTTTGTCTCTGGAGTACAGTTATGAAACGACGCTTAAAATCCATTTTATTTCGTTGAAAACGATCCAAACTAGCTTGAGAAATGTTCATTCCTATGCGATTTGGTCGACTGTTAACAAGTCCGGCACCCATGTTGCAGAAAGCTTTTTCATCTGTAGTTTTTCATGCAAAATTAAATGGACTCGATCATTTGAGATGCCCATGATATTAGCTATTTCACGCACTTTTATTCGTCGATCATTTAATACCATATCATGCACTTTGGCTACAGTTTCTGTTGTTGTTGCTGTTTTTGGACGTCCACTACGTGGTTCATCTTCAATGCTTGTACGACCACGTTTAAATTCAGCAACCCAATTTTTTACTGTTGCATATGAAGGAGCACTTTCACCTAACACATTCACCATATCATTATGAATTTCTTGTCCCGATAAACCTTTTTTATGTAAATATTTAATGACACCACGCATTTCTAATTTTTCCATTGTAAAAAAATCGCGGATGCGTCTTTTGTGAACACCTGTTTCTATGTGAAGGAGTTGCCAGATCGAAACATGTGTTCATAACATGTGTTCATAACATGTGTTCATAGCAGAGATGGAAGTTTCCAAAACACTTAACTTTTTTCTGTTTATACCGCGCTTTTTGTGCTAGGGTAAGAAGTTTCCGAACCGCCCTCGTAGACAAAAAGTCTTCTGCGCTCAAACGATTGTCTACCACTGTATTTTTTATCCTATTTCTGAGCTTTTTTCTTTTGTTCCACTAGTGAGGCGTAAAATTATACCAAAAACCGACAGTATATTTCGTTCTAAAGCTGCAATTCTTTCTGGTTCTCTTCGAGACATTGCATTCAACGAATACCTGAGCTACCAACATTTGATCATAACTTGGCCATTTATCGTGTCTACAGAAATAGGGCAAAGGCAGTACTCCGAAGGGAATAGAGGAAAACTTGGCGAACTCACTGCTTAGAGAATGCTTTTGAATTGCCAGATGTTAATGGTAATGCTGTCAATGACCACTGTCCATGTCAAATTTCAGAATACAGTGTGGATCTAGAGGACATTTCTGCTTCTGTTTTTTTTTTTGATAGTGAATTTTCCTTTCATTGTAAAGGGTGGTCCAACCATAATGCACGATGTTAATTCTGAGTCGCACCTTAATCTCAACATCTTTGTCCAACTTAATTTGACATGTTTTTTTGTTTCAGTGTTCGACAAATTCAACCATGGATAGGTACACAATTGAGCAGCGCGTTTAGATTGTTGATTGTTCAAATCCAAATGCATTTCGAGCACTTCGTGATTTTTTTTGGTCAGCATAGTCGACCAAATATGTCCACAATTGTGCGCAAACTTCATGCTCAACCTCGACTCGTCGTCGTGCCCAAGAAATATACATGTCACGACCATCAAAGAGAGACAGTTTGGTGAGCTGGAACCTCCATTATGTCTCAGAGTCATTGACAATGTGGGCTATCGGATAGAGGTATGCCCCAAAGCGGTTGGGCGAGCATTTGGCCGATATTTTGTTTCACACAGATACTTCTATCATAATAAAAAATATTAAAATATTATTATTCTCTGAAAACTTTTTGTTTTATTTACAACTACCATCGTGCGTTTTAGTTGGACCGCCCTTTACATTGAGATATCCACTGAAACGTTTTCAATAAAACAGAAGCGCACTTGTTCTCGTCCAATATTTTTGGGACGATTCCAAATAATTGTGCGATTTTGGCGAAAAAATCTTATCAAAGATTGGTTGTCAAAAATTGTCGTATCGGGTGGTCCTTGGACTATGAGACTGAAAGAAAAAAATGCTTAACGCCTGCCTAAACGAACCTAAAAAACAATTTATTTCCAAAATCAATTTTGTGTAGTCCAAACAGTACGTTTATGAAGAAGAAGGTTTAGTCAAAATGAGGCACAACACACCTATCAAGATCGTTGTTTGATGCGCACTGAAGAGAATGTGGCTGACATAGCCGAGAATGCCCAACTCAGCCCTGTAACTTGCGAACGATCCCAACATTTCCCCCACCAACCTGATGTGAAATTGGCATAGAGACCTTTTATTAACAAAGTCCAGTTTACTCAGCAATTGAGAGACCACGGTCAAACGCTTCAGACCTTTCTTTGGTTTCAAAGGCCCGAGTCAAAGGATTGGCCCCTGAGAAAAAATGTCTGAAACACAGGCAACATTCCATCCGCGTGGAAAACAAGCAAAATTGGCACACCCTAAAAAATATACCTCAGTGATTGTTAAAATTGGAGAGGTATAACGCTCCTTAGTACCACACAGAAGATCATAGATCTTGTGACACTTGGCCGAATTTCACCAGAAATAGATTCAAACATACACAAGGAGCAAACGGTTTTAAACAGAACCGATCACGTGTGGATCACATAAACTCTTTAACAATAATTGTCGAACAGTCTATAGAATGAAAGGAGCAAGCGGGGTTTAAACAGAACCGATCACGTGTGGATCACATAAACTCTTTAACAATAATTGTCAAACAGTCTATAGAATGAAATTCGTCAATTTACCAACTCTTCGTAGATTTTGAGAGAGCAGTCGATACGATCCAGCGAGAATCTACTTGGGCCTCACTTTATAGCATAGGTATTCGAGAGAAAAACATCTACTTTACCCGTATTCTCAACCAACCAAGAAGAGCCCGTTTTAAAGAATTTAAGACCGATGATTCCATATTCACAGCAGGTTAAACCATGGCTGCATACTCCTGCCAATAATGTTCTAGCTAGTTCTAGATTGGGTTATTACAAAAACAAACTCCGAAGCTAGTGAAGGCATACAATGGCTTTGAGGCAGAGACTAGATGACTTGGACTACGCAGACGAAATATCCCTGATGTAGAATTCAATAAGAGGCAATCTTACTCCCTTACTTAATTTTCATAACATTCCATTTAGGAACAAGCGTGAACTTTTCTTGTAGAAGAATACATTATATTTTGTTATCTCTAACTTGAAAAGACTTTGTGACTCAAGTGTCATGTACATATATCTCAATACAAGAATAGTTCAAAGTCGTCATGGTACATTCGGTACATACTCGTTTGTATACTCGTAAAGGAAAATTGTGTACCTACCCAGTAAACCAAATTTGCCGACAATGTCTGATATCAGACAATTCTGAACAATATCTGAACTCTATCGAGAATTCTTACCGAAATCGTTACAAATTCTGTTCGATTTGTCTGAGGATTTTTTATTTATCGTGTTAAGAATTATCTGAACAAATTCGGCCCGAATTCTGTTAGACTCGTCTGTGGGATTTTTATTAATTTTTTTTCAGACTTCTCTTATCGAACTCGCACCGAACTCTGTACTATTTATCTGAGGTAGTCAATTCGTTTAAAATTGTTGTTATTTGCTTCATATTTTACAGATGTTGTTCTTGTGTTCAGACATGTCGGAACAAATTCTGAACGAATTCTTAACTGTTTGTTATATTTCAAATTCAAATTCTGAACGTTTGGTTAGCTTAGCTGTGCGAGGTATTTTTATTGTGTTCGGAGGAAAACTCTACTGCCGGCAGTTCTCGTTAAATGCAAATTTGGTTGCCCTTAAGTGTATAGCCACTAAACATAGTTACAGCACAATTATTGCTTGCGAAACTGCAGAAACCTGCTTGTAACTATAAGTCTTTCCGAACGGTTTTTGAAAATTTTTTACAACTTTTTTTTTGTAGAACAAAAATATTTTCTTCTTTTTGATTGTTTACATTCAGAATTTACCATGACATAGGCTCAGAATTTGTTTCGTAATGTCAGTAAAAACGTCAGAATTTAATAAGACTTAATGCCAGAATTCTGACCGAAGTCGTTCAGAATTAGTTCAGAATTCGATACGACAAATCGAAATTTCCTTTCGAATTTCCCAAGACTACAGTTCAGAATACGTTCAGAAATCGGTTCGAAATGTCTGCAAAAACATCAGAATTCCTTCAGAGAAGAAGTTCAGAATTCGTGTCAACCCTCTCATATGTTTTTCGTTACGAAATCGGTAAGAATTCTGATTCGAAATCGGAACATTTTGCCGATTGTCGTACAGAATTCTGACCGAATTCTGAAGGTTTGGTTTGCTGGGTACATTTGTTATAGCCATAAATGGTGCTTTGGGAATGTATAGCAAAAACCGAATGACTTCTTTTTATTCCCGCACATCGAGAAAAAATAGGTGGTCAACGATTTTCGTCACCAGAAGATGCTGTTGAAGCGTTCAAAAACCATGTTTTGGAGGTGTCTCATTCAAAGTGGAAAAGTGCATCTAGAATTGGTTCGAGCGCATGCAAAAGTGTATAAATCATGCTGGAGAATTCTATGAAAAACAATACAAAAAAACCATTTTTGATGATATATATTCGCATTTTCATTATTAGGCCAGCAATATTTATAGCATCCCTCGTGGTATACCGTCTTCTTTTCTTATTCAAAGACTTATAGTCATTGACAATCTTTAAAAACAATGAAAATTGGCAGACTATTCGTTTGTTTTTTTTTGGGTGGGAATTGTGTGTTATGGTTTAAATTTATTTTAAAGTTTAGTTAAAGGCCATTGAATTTGATGGTTGTAACTACCAAATGTAGTCCCATTGGACTTTGGTTGATTAATAAACTGAACTGGCAGCCGACTTGAAAAATTTACCACAAAAAACTACTTCTTTCTTTTTTCCCCAATCACGTTTAACTGGCTTATCTACAATTTAGAACACACATATAGCGAAAAACTAACTGTATGTTCATCGATTGTTTTCACTATGGGCGGAAGGTATGGCAACGTGGGGTTTCGAGCTAGAAAAACAAAAACTGGAGTATACTGATTGGGAAATACTTACTGATTGGGGAATAAATAAATTTCTGATTTTTCGAAATGTAAGCAAAGAAAACGTGGTCTTGGAACGTTTCGAGATAACTTTGAAGCTCAAATTTTGATTTGAGCAAAGGAGGGTTAATAAGAGGTTGTTGTTGTAGCGGCAACTGTGTACCGGAGTGGCAGCACTTGGACGAAGAAGTGCTGCTTCGGGTCAATACGGCGCAAAGAAACGGCTGTCGTGGGATTGGGTTAATTAGAGGTAATATACTTAGTAGGGACATAAATACTGTTACAACATTGAACACACCCATTTCAGTAGTAGAACTGAACATACCCCCGTTAATGTCATATGGGTTTTGAAAGCTAACCTCAATAGCGTTAGTCTGTAACGGGATTTAAAAATTGTTTCAACTTTCATCATGGAGTGGTCAGATAATGTGAAAGTGTGAAATGAAAAAGCGATATTTTCAAAACGCTTCGGCCACTAGGGATTAGCCGCATGTTAGTCTACCGATGCATACAACTGTTTGAGGAGACTGGAGATGTAAAAGACCGCCACCGGTCGGGAAGCCCACGCTCTGTTGGAACACCGCATGTCATCAAAGCCGTTAAATCAAGAATGAACAGAAATCCGCTCCGAAAACAAAAGTCCATAAGTCGAATCATTAAAAAAGACTTGGAACTTGGGGCTTTCAAACGACGCACCGGACATTTATTGACTGCAGCTTTAAAAAAATAGGATTGAAAAATGCAAAAGTCTTCTGGTGAAGCACGCTGATAACTTGCGCAGAAAAATTTTGTTCACCGATGAAAAAATTCTTAACGTTCAGGAAAATTTTAACAAGAAAAATGATAGTGTATGCGCGGTCATCTAAGGAAGCATCTGAACTGATCCCAAAGGTGGAAAAGAGTCATCACCCAGCTTCAGTCAGGATTTGGTGGGGTGTCTCTTACGATGGGGTCACTGACCTGCATTTCTGCGAACAAGGAGTCAAAACATCGGCCAAAGTTTACCAAGAAACCGTTTTGCAAGCTGTTGTGAAGCTTCTTATCAATTCCCTGTTTCAAGACCAGCCATGGACTTTCCAGCAAGATTCTGCGCCGGCCCATAAGGCTAAAATGTCCAAGGCCTGGCTTCGAAATAATTTACCAGCGTTCATTTCCTCTGAAGAATGGCCTTCAGGCAGTCCAGATTTGAACCCATTGGATTACAAATTGTGGGCGGTTTTAGAGGACAAGGTTTGACACAAAAGATACCCCAACATTGAATCTCTTAAGACTTTGGTTCGAGCTGTGGCCAATTTTCCAATGGACGAGGTTCGTGCAGCTATTGACGATTGGCCAGTGCGACTTAAGGCGCGTATAAAGGCAAAAGGCGGACATTTCGAATAAGTAGATTCTTTTTGGATACAATATAGTACATCAATAAATATATTAAAAAATATTTGGTCCAAAAGCATTCATTATTTTACAGCATAAAACGTGTAACAGTAATTATGTCCCTACTAAGTATTGCTTTAATAAAATGAACTTAAGACAATTTGCGACTTTTTTTTAAAAAATACCCTTTTTGTGACACTTTTTTTTAAGAGCGACTTTTTGAAATTTTTCAACGGTAAAGGCCCAATTAGTCTTGACGGTTGACGGTAGGCAATCAGCTTTTTCAGTTAGGGGTTGCATTTTACATGTGTTAGAGGGAGATAACTACAGTTTGACGGTTGACGACGGTAGACTTCTGCAGGTTGCAGAATCTACCGTCCACCGTCAACCGTCAAAACTAATTGGGCCTTAACGCTGGTCCAGTCACCGATTCAACTTGCATTGGTCATTACAATTATGCGAGCAGCAACGCGGGCCAAGACATCTTAATATAAATTAAAGGTATTTTCCTATTTCAGAACCTGCAGTTCCACAGAAGCCACATATCAAACCGAATCGAAAATTAAATCATGGAACATCACAACATAGTGAAAATAGGCCATATCGGTCCATATTTTCAGCAGACAATATCCTTTACGATTTTTAAAGATTCAAGTAACTTATTTAGAGTTATCGGACGACTCGTTTAAAATCAGATAGACATGTCTCAAATGACTAAAAGTTCTACAATGGAGTTGGATTCTGACTTTTTAAGTCTTTAAATACGCCAACTTTTCGAACCGACCTCGTCAAATTATATCTTATTTATAAACATCTCCTTCCTTCCGTTTGTGTTGTTGTTATCGAAACTTACCGGTTGAGCTCAGGAATATGTCGCCGGGTCTCGTTCTGGCGTAACGCATGGATAAACCCAGCACCGCATTTTGCAAGGTTAACGTTATCAAACTGATGTATTTCAAATGATTGGCGTTCACTAAAATTGAATGAAATGTACCGAAATAATAAATGACACCCGTCATTGTCAACACCACCAACTAATGGAGTTTGGAGTTCGTGGTGTGACTTGAGCTGAACAGCCAAAGTACTCACTGTGAATATTCATGTTTGATGTTTTCTTCTGTCGTCTTTTTTGTTGTAGCTTTGTTTGTTTTACTTCTCCGTTGTTAATAAGAAAAAAACTAGTAAAATGTTAAACTGCTGTGTATACACTTTCTACACTTTTTCCTCTTCCGATATTCCATTAATAAATGATAAATAATAACATATTCGCGCACAGTATTGAGTCCAGACAAAACAAAAAACTGAAAGAAATGAACGATGAAAATGTCAAATGTTCGTCGTCCTCTCTTTTTTCAGTTCTTCCACGTAAACAAAAATTACACTACAAGTGCACTGTGTGCTGTGATATGAAAGGGCGGTCGCAAGATGAGCAGCACACGCCAACAACTCTTTCATTCTTTTACTGCTTGTTTATGTTGTTGTTGTTGTTGCCGTTTGGGTAGGAAGTTGTTTTCAGTGTTGGCACTTGTGAACTGTAACCAGTTTTGTACCCAGCTATGCGCAAAGTTGTACAAAGAGAATTCCTCATGGTACAATTAAAGAAGTAGCTAACAGCTGATTACAATTTTTTCATTTAGGGATGTTATGAATTATTTTGTTGACATTTCTTTTGTTTGTTTACATTCTTATTGGCAGTTCTGCGAATTACGAAAAGAAATTTTTTGTGTTGAAATTCAAATTAAAAATAAATATAAAAACTTGGAAACAAAATTTAAAAAGCATTTGTGGTTATAAAAAAAGATATAAAAAGAGAAAAAATGCGTATTTCCTGTTTTTGTGACAAACGTTATGACAATAGAAATGGTCCTATTTTTAGCATACATAACGATGAAGGGAGGCGGAGTAAGTGGTGCCAGGTATTATGTTCATGCACTACCAATATGTACCAGGGTGGCCCAAATGAGACCTAGTGATGTTAAACACGTATAACACTTGTAATAACGGGTTTTTAACGATTTATTTTTATATGTTAAATACATTTTAAGGAAATTTAACGTGACTATGTGCGAAATATGACATTAGACAAATGGCCACCATTTTGCTCGATACAGGCATTGGCTCTTTTTAGCGCCAAGCTGCTGCACAACTTCCACGTTCTCTTCAGTACGAATATTTCGATGAGCACCTCTTCCTGGACGGTCGGCAACTGAACCCAGTTACTCAAAACGGCGAACTAAACTTGTAATCATGGAAGATGTGGGCGCTGATCTTAGGTTAAAAAAACGGCGATAATTTCGCTGCGTCAGAACAATTGATCGTTGAGAAGAATAATAAAAATCGATAGTTTTAAAGCGTTGTTGTGGACTGTACGTATTCATTTTAAATGTCCAAATGTTAAATGTTCAGTTATAATCTGCAAAAAGAAAAAATAAATTATGTTAAAAAATAAAAAAGTTATGTGTGTTTCACACCAGCTGGTCTTATTTGGCCCCCCGTTACATACATAGAATATAATAAACATTATTTTTTAGAGTTCAATCTTCGCAAGTGCGAGGTTAATCTATAAGCCATGTAAAAGTTTCTCTTTGCAATACATAATCAGTTCAGAGCCTCCATTAACTATGATTCTTTTATTGCTAACTGCTTCGAAAGAACATCCAGCTTATCCTTTAATATGATGTAGTGGGCATAAGGTAAGTGTAAATACTTGATTTATGCGTGCTGCACTGACACGATTTTATTCAAAACCGTATTAAGAGACGTATAAACTAAAAAAATGATATGATTTAGCAATAAAACAGATCACACAGAAAACATTCTCAGTTTGATAAATTTTTCTTAACGAAAACGTTGGTTCAATTTCCATTTTGCAACGTTGTTGATAACATTTAAAATAATTTTTTTATTTTTCTTTTTTATTAAATAATATTAGGCGTGTTCTATTGGTAATCGCTTATTAAACGTCGCTAAGGCGATAACTTCAAAACTATACGAGAACTTTTCAATTTTTCTTTGTATACAAGAAGTGATTGGCTTTATACATCATAAACCGTTTGATTTAAAAATATGTAACTTGCAGTAATAAAGTTATTCAAGAAATATTCTAAGCGAGTAATAACCAAGCTTGTTTAAACTCGCTTAAGGTTATTCTTGAATAACTTCCTTCCTAAAAGTTTTAAAAAGTTAAAATAAACGAGTTTTAACGCATATTGTCTATAGTTTTCTGTAAACGAAATCTCTTTTATATTCTTGTACAGTGGTGTGAAGTTATCTTCGATTGTTTGAAAACCCGTTAAAATAATTGTTCAAATTCTTCAAATATGTGTGGCGTGGCTTTCTGTGGCCACTTAAACAATAACATTCATTGCGAAATGCGTAAAAGATTATTTATGTTTTGAGAAATGATGCAGAAATGCCTACAAATGATATCGCAAAATGCTTTCCCGACAAACTTACTTAATTTCCTCGACAGCCTATTAAAGCCTGTTTCCAAAATAGACTTTTCATGTGAAAATGAGTCAAACTCCGTATAAAAAAATCTGCGAAGTTGTAGATAGGTTTTTGATTTCATTGGAAAATAATTTCCATGTCTACTGTTTCACATGAGTCATTTTTTTTTGGCAATTTATGTTTTTTGGTAAACGCACTAAGCACGAGGCTTAACGAATAAATAATACTAACTTCAGGGGAAATTCGTATACTCAGAAAATTTAATACTCTTAATAGAACGAGGGACATAAAATAATTCCAGTTATAAGTCATGAGATATACACTTCTAATTGGATTTTATGACCACTTAAAATTGTATGCCCTTTTTCTGGTAATGATTTGAAGGCTTTTAAATTAAACAAAGCCATCCGGGCAAAAAAGAAAATTTTGATATTTTAGAAAATTAAATAAAATTTTAATTAATTGTCTGTGTTTCAAACAAACTTTACATTGAATGCCTGGAGGCATTAGTAGGTATCAACCCTTTAATTTAAATTCCTTTAAAGTTACGCTTAACTAATAACGTGTTTATAAAATTCAGTTCAAAAACTAGGCTTAAGCCTATTAAATAATAAGATTTGCTTTGGAAACTAGAACAATTTTACCCGAAACGACACCAATTGAATTATGGTCCTACTCGAAATGAGCGATGGGAAGGACAACAAAGCAAAAAGTACACCGTTGCCAGCACTGCTATGCCTTCTTCAATGCGGCGACGTCTAGCGGTGTTTGATCAGATGTTTTTGATTTTGGCCTTTGCGGTTTGTTTGTTCGGTTACTCATTTCGTCGTTTTGATTTTGAAGTGCTGCAGGTTTGTGATAACGATTTTGAATTGTTATACCCTACACTTGGCTTTAAAGGTAGTAAATTGGTTTATTGGTCGTCTATTACGTTAAATTTAAATTAAATTGTGCATAATCATTTTCGTACTCTAAACTTACCTCTTAAAAGAACAGACTTGAGTTATCCAAAGACCCGGCAATGGAGTCTTCATTAAAAAAAGGAACAAGGAAGAAAAGGAAAGAAATATATTCTTATTTCGCAATGAAATAATTGTAACAAGAAGAATGCAGAATTGCGAAGAACTGTGAAGGAATAAGAAGTGTAAAAGAAACGATCTACAAACAGCCATTTTGTTTTTTCTCAACCTTGCAAAAGGATCCCTAATGATGCTGAACTCAATAAGGTAAGTGTTTATTCCAACAATTATAAAGTATGTATCCTTTTAAGATCAAGAAATATGAAATAAGTTTGTCAGTAGTAATGTCCAAGTGAAAAATCCAAGTCCAAAATGGCAGCTCACTCAAGCTTTTTTCACTACATGTAGTTATCTAGCCATCTCACAGGCACTAATGCAATTTCTTATAAGAAAGAGTGAGAGACAGCATAAAGAAAAAATGGCTGGTTGTTTTTCATTTGACGTTTATGGTTAAGAATTTCTTTACATTTAAGATTTGGTGAATTTTAAGATTGGCCGAGTCCAGGAAGACTGGATAAACTTGGGTTATTGTTGTAGAGGTTCATACTGCCAGGGTAACATTCCTTGATCAAAGAATTGCCGCTACGAGTCGACCCGGAAGAATCTAGCTGGTTGTTGCGACACAGTTTGCCAAGGTTACAAACCTTGCACAAAGAGCTGCTGCTTCATGTCAATCTGGTGCACATAACAGGCTTTCGTGGAACCTTGGTGTACCTGTCTGTAGATATTTTGCACAAGATCCATACGCCTGAAATTTTACTTTGGACCCGGCTAATGATCTGTTAAGGCTTTGAGTTGCCAAAAATTTGGGTAGAGTAACTCTTTGGAGGAAACCACGTTTTTAGCAATCCAACAGAGGATCAGTACCATTTTATTGTTGTTGTAGCTGCAAATAATGTCGCTGGAGTAATAGCCCTTGTGAAATGCTGTTCACGTTGATACGGGTGTATATTGGTCTAGGCTTGTCGGGGGTACTAGGGTAAAATTGCCAAGTTCTGAACAAGGGGTACGATTTTTTTGTTTTTCGCTTATTGCAAAGGTCTAAGAATTATTAAAATAATTAAAAAAATAGAAATCGCCGAGATACGGAGCTTTCAAAAAATAGAAAAAAAACACAAGAACGTGCACATAACCTCAATTTTCTCATCCAGATGGCAGATAACTTATGTTTTTTTTCTCCTAAAAGATTGCCCTACTTCCTGCCTTTCCAAAATAACCTAAAAAAAGCCCTCCCATATGTCCATGCGGATGCAGTTAGTTTTTAGTACGCAAACGGCCGTTATGTAGGCTGATCCATCTAGAAAAAATTCCTCAATTTGGATCACCCTATATAATTAGTACGAATTTATGATATATTTTTATTTATGTCACTCTTATATAATATCGATCCTCCCATATGTCCATGGGAATGCCGTTTTTCGGGTCCCACACCATTAATATGAGAAATACCTTCAAAATGGCCTTTATACTTATATTCCCATTTCAAACTGGTTCAATTAAATATGTTCAAGAGCAGTTGTATGTAAAATCCGGAGCGATCTTTGTACTGGGGATATATGGAAACGTGGACCGGTATATGCCATTTTTATCTGAAATGGCCACCAATACACTTTCATATTCTATAAGTAATCTGTTGACATGGGGTTTTCACTTCTACTTTTATTCTGTAAATTTTCATGTTCTTATTGATGGCTGGGGAGCCACAATTAAAGTACAATTATTTTTTAACTTTCCTTTTTGTATTAAATATATTTCATTAAAACTATTTTTATGTGAATATGTAATCTACTCGTAGTATAATTGTCCTTGAAGGCTATTGTATATTACAATGAAGACAATAAATAAGAAATATAAATAATCAATCTTTATAAAAATAAGAATCGGTTAAACATATACTATGTGGAAGCCTTTTCTAAGTCGAAAACAATTTGCTTTATTATCAATAAATTCCACCTTTGTCAAAAGAACTTAATTCAGCAAAATTCATAAAAATCGAACAGCTATTGGGGTCTGTAATTGAATAACAAGCTTGAGACGGGCAGACAGAGCGAATCGGTCTGTGATTTTAAGTCGATCAGAACACAATGTTGAGTATAGCTAAATTATATGCTATGAAACTAACTTATTATCACCTTATCCACAGAGTGGTGTAAAATTATTTCTTAACCGGTAGCAAAAAGTCGAGCAAAAGTCAATTATTTGACTTAAATCTCACACATAAGTCGATCACGACTTTTTCAATTTTTGCATATATATAGTGGTTTCTACTTGTGCTGTAAATGTGACGTCAATTTTATTTATTCACTTTTTGTATGTAGCCGATACAAAAAAAATATCAAGTATAGGCCATTGGCACTAACACTCAATAAGTATCGAGGCTAAGAACCAAAAATGATACAATTTCAACCCACGGTTAAGCCTGGCACTAAGTTTGTTTATGTAAAAATCAAATAAAAAACAACCCATAAATGCGATTTTTCCAATATTTATGAAATCATAGACATGTACAGTATTTTCCAGGAAAATCAAACACTTTGTACTATTGTATAAAGTGTGGCAGATATTGACCGAAAACAATTTTCACTACAATCTTAAATATTTTTTTTATATCAAGTTTTACGCATTTTCACTTAGAAAAGCCGATCTTAGTTTCGGCATTAACCCATTTTGTACCAGACTGGAAAATGTTTTTAAATCTTTATGAAATTTTCATTGCTAGTTAGACATAGGCCAAAAATACTTTTTGGTTTTTTATATCCTGCAACACTCAGTGAAATAGGGTATTATTAGTGAGTTTTATAAATTATAAAAAATATTCAATTCCATTACCAAAAATTTCTTATTATTTAATAAAAAACAGCAAAATTTTTCGGTCGAGATCCCGATCGCTGGTACAAAATGGATTTAAAGGGGTTTTTTATGCACAGGGTTAGACGATTGATGTGTTACCTATTGAAACGACCATACTCTTTTGCATGAAATTATTTTGTATCGATTCAAATATTAAAATGTGTGGAAATAATAATTTCAGAATCTTTTTTCCTCAGCACGATGTGGTCCCAGTTTGCCTTGGTTATCGCCCTCAAACGTTTGAGTTGCATGCTGCACGAATATGATCTTGCGTTATTTTGGCCGAGATCCCACACCATGGCTTTCCTCAACGCATCCTTACTGGTATATTTGTTATTGCTCAACTAGCTCTCCCAAAAGGCCTACATGAAACACTCCATCGGATTTTCATCTGGCTAATTCGAAAGCAATTGTGTTAACAAAACGAAGCGTGGAACATGGTTTCTTATCGATTCTTGGTTCACACGAGCTTTATGAGACGGTGTCGAGTCTTCTTAGAACGTCTGGGTCTACAACCAAAATGTTTGCGTGCCAGCTGCCCTAGAACTGCTTCAAAAACATTTTCCCCATAATAAGTCGCATTGTCTTCGACACCAGGCTCGACGAAAACGATTAGACGCCAATACAATACAATATACTGAGATGGAAAATTACTTCTGGTGGCCGTTCGTAGGCTCAAATTTTCGTCAATGCATACCGGTAAGTAAACACAATTATGAACTGCTTAATAGGAACACAATGTTTCAAAATTTTCCACGTTCGTTCTAGCGTAAAAACTTCTCTGATCTTTCGACTCATAATTATTTTTTACTTCAGTGTAGGCCTTTTGAATTTATCTAAAGCTCTTTTAGAATATGCTACATATGCTAAGTTACATATTTTCAGTTCTTTGGTCATTTGATTACCACAACGAAGTGGATTTCGTTGGAGTCGAGTATTAACTTTCCGAAACATTCCATGTGATGGCGCAGTTATTTTATACGTCCAGCCCCATGGCCTTTGGCAATGCTGCTTGTATCATTATAACGATTTATGGTACTCACGAATACAAAAGCTGGTAGGGATTTTCCGGCCAAATATAACAGAATCACACCCAATACTCGAACATTTAAATTTCATTTCGAACAACTTTTATTCTACAAAACTTAGATGTAAATGTTTGTGTATGCCTGTATATCATCTCGTATTAACAAAATGTGTAACGCATCGAAATAGCATTTCTGACCCTTCAAATGTATTTTTTAACAAATGCGATTTATATCTTTTAAGTCATTTTGGCCATACTCGTTTGTGCAGTGTAACTTTCATCAGTCTTAAAATTGTGTATACCGTAATATTATACCAAATCTTTCTATGGGATTGCAAATAGTTCATATTGCTACACTCCTGCTGACACCTTCAAACAAAAATACCATTGTAACTCTATTCATAATACCACTTTTGGTATTCTAGTTATATACCTAATACTATTCATACGATCTGATTAAAACAAATATTTAAGAATAGAGCTACGAAGTAACCCCCCACCACACAAATATAAGAACACATATACGAGCAGTTTGTCACCTAGCCCACGAAATTCGCTTAAATTGTAAACATCGTAAAATTTTTAAACGGCTTTTTACGCCATTCCTCCCATCTGTTGTATTCGCATACTATTTAGAATACTATTCATGTGTTTCTACTAAAAATTTATAATTAAAAAATTGAGTATCAAATATAAACTGACAATAAATTGCAGGTTTTACTCGCCCCTTCTTGTACCTCCCACAAAAATGACATAACTTCCGTGCTTTGGTTCTTCGAACCCACTCAACATTTTCCCCGAATGCACAAACTTCCCTCTAATTTTGTATTTTGCAATAGATTTGTTGAGACATAGACAAAAGAGGTTGCCACGCCCCATTCTAGTACCTCCCACACAAATGACCCATAACGAGATTGTATTAAAATCAATACCCTTCAGGGAATGGCATTAAAAATAAGTGCTTATTAAAGACAAACAATTTAAAATGTAGCCCTGACCCTTTCAGCCGCTCATACGTAAGGGTATTTGTAAGTCGGATCAACCCACCGAAACCTGCTTATTTGTTTTTCTTTGTCTTTTAAAAACAAATTTTATCTGCTGGTATTTCATAGAATTTAACTACATGGAGCGACCTTTGTGTAGAGTACCTCTGATGATAAAATAGCCAATCTTTCTAATAGCACTTCCTACGTCCGCTCTTAACTAAATGTACAGCTGGCATACTCATACTCATATTGAAAGATAAAAATTTCGTTTAATGTTGATAATTAAAAAGTAATCTAATGGAGTTAGCAGAAAACGTTTTTCCAACAACTTGAAGAAAAGGTCAATAGAGAGATATACCGGTGCTAATTGAAAAAACATAATATGTCGAAAATAACAACAACTATTGGGGTTGCAACCATTTCTATTCTACACTAAAAATGCTTAATTCGTTAAGCTCTTACGTAGTCACACCGGGTATGCGAACCACTTCAGCATCCTATTTAGTGGTTAAGGGCAGGTCTTAACCGCACAGGGTAGAGCGCGGAAATTTTCTTATTTGGGAATGAAATAAAAAAATTATGAACCTTAGAAATAATTATTTTATATTTTAATTATATTGAACAGTAAGGGAATTTGTAAATTACTTGGTTTTAAATAGTGTAACTGACAAATGTCGACCCCCGCTATCCACACACTGCTGCATACGTTTTCTGAAGTTTTCATGAACTCAAGTCGACTGGAATTCTGCCAATTTCAGCCTCAATATTGTTAATTAGGTCTTCCAAGGTGTCGGGACGGTTGATGTACACTTTTGACTTCAGGTAACCCCAAAGGAAAAAATAGCTTAAGGCTAAGTCTGGTGAGCGTGTCGGCCAGTTCACATCACCCCTCAAATAGATCAGTTGTCCAGGAAACATTTGCCTCAAACAATTTATGGTAACCCTTGCTGTGTGTGCAGTGGCACCATCCTGTTGAAACCATGTATCCTCTAATTACATTGCCTCAAGAGCCGGCTGAAAAAAATCCTGTATCGTAGTCAAGTACCGTTCGGAGATTACAGTAACGGCAAGACGGTTATCCTGGAAAAAATAAGGTCCAATGATGCCTACTCGTGATATGGCGCACCAGTGCCACGTTCCGAATGCAGAGGTCTCTGGTGAAGTTCTCTGGGGTTTGTTTCACTTCAGTACAGCATATTTTGTTTGTCTCATCAGAAAAAATGTGCCTCATTGAAAAATACGCTCTAACACAAAATTACCTCTCCACACGTGTCCACTGCATGATGACATCTGAAAGGCGGACGAATACAAATATCCCGCCAGCCACTATAAGCCACGCACACTCTCCGCTCTCTTCGACCAACAGTACCGCCACAGTCTGCAGAGCAAAAAAGGAAATTACCGCGCTCCACCCTGTACTCTTGTCTTAAATCAATGAACAGTAAATGATATAATTTATATAGTGGTTGACCGGGAATACAGAGAATGACTTAGCAACAGTTTTTAAACGTTCACCATCGCTGTAAAATTAAGTTTTGGGCACACTGAAGATTTTTTTCTCATGCCGTGTTTTTCTGAACTTTTGGCAAACTAAAAACTTCCTTAAAAAGGTGTATGGAAGGGGTTTTTATGCCGACAATGTAGTGTCATTAACTGTTTGTAAATTTTTATCGTATATTTCAATGGTTTTCAGACAACTTTAGAAAAAAACTTCAGTATTGTCCGGCCTAGATTTCATCAAGTTTTTAATTATGTGTGTCATATGGAACAGTTGCGCCAACTACACCACGGCCGACATTGACTGTATTTTACATACCTTTTTAATTGCTTAATATCTTTTAGAAGACCTAAGTTTTGTAGGAGTCTAAAGTATCTTCTTAACCACTCTTTTTTTATAGAAAATCTCAACTATACAGTAAAGATATTGTAAAGGCCTTGGCTTTGACGTAAAGAGAACTAGGCTTTGACGCAAGTATTCATGCTTCCGGCAATTATATTAATAATACCAAATTAAACAAACATCCGCTAAAGTCAACATTAAAGGTTTTACTGTGTTGTCGCAGCTGTTTTTGAACGCATTAAGTAAAAGAAACACGAGCACAAGATTTGTAAACCTTGCTCAGTCACAGTGTTTTGGGTATGTCTTTTTTATAATCGTCCTATTTATTTATATTTACTTTCCTCAATCCAAGTTTTGGGTTATTGCAAAAATTTGTCATAAAAATGTGTCTCGTAGCCCTAGACTCCTGTGTGGCCCATTGTCTTACTTAAAAGTGATGGAAAAACTTTGGTGTATACGTACTTGCGATTGTCACGTGAATGTTAAAATATACCAATTCCAATCCTGATGCAATTCCGAATAAGGTGCTGAACAGTTCCTATGATGCTTTGGTTATCCCTTTCAATTTTGTATAGTACCTCATTAAAACTTGGCTATTTTGCACATAATAGAAATCGTTCTTTGGCCCACTACATAAATCTGACAGCCAGCTAAATGTAGGAAACTACATGGTGGACCAAAAGTTACCATAGGGTGATCCATTTAGAGGTTTTTTTTTCAGAACAAAAAAAAATATAAATATCGAAATTAAGTGTGGAATCTTTATTGGTAATTTGAAAGGACATTTTATGGCATTTATTTTTTGAATATAATTTCCTTCAAATGTTAGCCGCAACTACGCCTTAGGGTTTTCATTCTGAGGGTCCAATTTTGGATGACTCGTTCGAGCATTTCGACCGGTATGGCTTTAATGATTCGCGTAATGTTGGCTTCCAAAACCTGAATCGTAGCTGATTTGTCAGCATAGACTTTGGACTTTACGTAACCTCAAAGAAAATTGTCTAAAGGTGTGATATCACTTGATCTAGGCGGCCAACTCACCTTTCCAAAATTAGCTGCTTTTCAAAATGACCTCTCAATAGATCCATTGTTTGAGCAGCTGTATAGTGGTTCCTTCCTGTTGAAACCAAACCGTTGTTTTCTCTGTGTATAATGGCTCCTCTTGAACCTCTTCTTGTTGCTTTTCAGCCCAAATGCGGAAATTTTGTTTATTGACTTTGCCGTTGAGCCAGAAATGGGCCTAATCACTGAACAAAATTTTTGTCGAAAACAGCGGATCTTCCCGTATCTCACCGAACGCTCATTTCCATAATACAGTTGCCAATATTATTTAATTTTTTTTAAAAATAAATGCCATAAAATGTCCTTTCAAATTACCAATAAAGATTCCACACTTGAATTGAATTTTTATATTTTTTTTTGTTCTGAAAAAACACCTCTAGATGGATCAGCCTATACATTTGTTTTATTTTTTTCAGATTATATAAACACTTGGAGAATAATTAATGGAGAGATTCACAACTGAACAAAGAAGCAGAATAATAGAATTTTATTATTTAAATCAGCGATCAATAGGCTGAATAATAAGGAGAACTGTGGGTTCAGCTACACTATTAGGTGTACTTATACAGTACGGTGTGGGATCCCATCTGCAAATATCATTAGGCCTTACTTCTTCGTTAATGAATATGGAAAAGCTGTAACCGTTAATGGAGAGTTTTCAGAGAATTTTCTTGATATTATGGAAGAAGGATTTATAACAATTGTGTATGAAACCAAATTTCGGCCAAATACTCGCCACGGCTTCGGTGGCATACCTCTAGCCGATGGTCCATACATTCAATGACCCTGAGACATTATGGAGATTCAATGTCGTTAATGTGCCAAACCATCCATCCTTTAGCTCTTGAATTGTTCTTGGCTCATTGATGTACACTTGTTCTTGTAAGTATCCCCAAGAAAAGAAGTTCAACGGTGTTAAATCACATGAACGTGGCAGACAATTTACGTCGCCACGACGCGAGAAAACACGGTCGTTGAATTTCTCCCGCTGGAGCCATTGTTTCGTAGCGTGTGTGGCACTATCCTGCTGTAAAAATATATCGTCCAGGTACATATCCTCAATTTTTGACCACAAGAAGACCGTTATCATCTCGCTATAGCGAACACCATATACGGCAACTTCTTCGAAGAAGTACGGTCCGACGACAGAACGAACTGGGCGAGTATGCACAGGTGTTTTCACATATTGTACAGACCCGGTCTGCTGAAATTTGTCAAATAAAGTTCAGCAAAAAAAAAGCATTATTGTTGGACCGCCCTTTTTTTAACATTTTGAAGCACATTTTTATTGAGCTTAATTGGCCGCCAATGGGCTTCGAATTTCATGTTGATAAAAATATGAAATAAACAAGAAAGGCAAAAAACCAAATCGCCACTGGAAAATATCAAGAGTGATGTCAGGTTACTCGTAAGTATCTCCTGACGGGGCATTTACATTTCTTAACAACAAGAAACTGAGGTACTCGCTACGGAGTTATTTTGTTTAATTTAGTTATTCCTGATGATGTTCTTCAAAGAGGAACGAAATATCGAATAAAGAGAAAAATATAACAAAAAATAATAACCTTGGCCTCGAGCTCGATATAATAAATATTTAGTAAAGGGGCATTTTAATGTTAGGGAAATGAATACAAACTGCATATAGGAATAGTCGAATATGGCCCCTTGTGTAAGGATGAAGTATAGATTACGACAATGGAGCTACTGTTGTGTAGATTTGCGTCCCTCCAAGAAAGACAGCGTATTAACCTGAGCGAGAACTTTTCTGATGCTCCGCTCAGTTTTAAAAACCGTCTGTCATTCCTCCAGGGCAGCATTCTAAAGAATCTTTAGCGTAATTCATCAAAGTGAGAGGGCAATTACAATGGCCCCCTTATGGGTCATGGTGAGTTGATGCAACGAATGTCAACTTTTCAAATTTAGACACTGGTACAAGGCTTCTTCTAGCCTAACCTAGGATCTCCGACATAAAAATTTTACTACAAAAATTTAAATTCTTTCTTAGACAGTTGAAGAGCAATCTAAAACATAGAGAGTATTGTATCTTCTTTTTTAATGGAAAATTGGTGCAAACGATGGAAGATTTTTACTGCATGTGACCTTTTGTTAAGAAGATTTGATTAAAACACGAAATGATATTAACATTAAAGAATGTATTTGGCAGTTTGTCCTTAAGTTTGGGTTTCTTTTATTTTTTTATCTGATCAATATGGCTTTAACCATGTTCCCCAGAATGATTGTTGTCGGGAAAAACACTTTCGGTTTAAGTTCGCTTTGTAATGTTGTCGACAAGATTTAATAGATTTCTCGTTTAGCATTGTTGGAGGTTTCGTTTTAGGGATACTTTTGTTATATTTTCCGTGGTTTTAATCATGATGTGACCTATCCATTTAAGGATATTGTAAAGGACCAAGAACATGACATACTTTCTTCCCAGGAAAATAAAAGTCCCAATATGTATCCCTATATAGCAATTTCGTAGACGATTCTTTATGCTCTCAAGAAAGGCCAATATTTCATTTGTTTATCTCGGATGTGTGTTCCGAAATTTAGCACAAGCTTTTATGTTTTTATTTTTTCACGTTGTACTTAGAAATTAAATGTCCCAAGTCCTTAAAAATGTAGGCGCACTTTAGCAGCGGCAATCCAAAATGTGATTTTCATTACTTAAGTCCCACAACATCCCATTGAGGAACAAGGAGGAACTTCTCTCTCATATCAGTGAGCTGAACACAATTCCATTCTTGTATCACAAACCGGGACCTACTGCTTAAATCCTGCTCCGAACGTCTAATGTTTTCATAGAGTTTTTACATGGCTAACAGATACTCGTCAAGACGCTGGCATTCACGAGCTGGAAAACCGCCGCTGAAACATTTTTTAGATGTTCTTAGCCGGGTTAAATCTTGGATAACTGGCAATAGACCATTAATTGCCGTTAACACTACCATCAAACTACGGCAGCCCACTAATTTCAATTGCTTTGACAATACAAGAATAAAGAATTATTATAAAATTTTATTCAACAAAATATCATTTGCCGTACATGGGGAATTTTCTAAAATACATAGTTATTTTTACTTAATTTATGTCTGTTTGTAGTTATAACCTAATGTTAAATCTTCAATGGTCACATTTAATCGACCTTCTTGCTCTTTGTCTTCTTGGCGGCCGCCTTAACACCGGTAGCCTTCTTGGCAGCAACACTCTTCGACGCGTCGGTCTTATTCCAGTAATACAACATTTGAGCGACAATAACACCATTGGCAAATGATGAGGCGCAGAAAGTCATGATCATCATTTGATCTCCGGTCTCTTGAATTGAGGTAAAGATGCGAGCCAAAGACCCGGCGAATAGCAAAAATACAGTGGCAGCCGACAGCTGTCCCGTCGAGCCATTTTTATAGTTTGTTAAGGCTTGAGACAATTTTCCCACCAATAATATGGGTATATTCAAGCTTTGTACGGTGACCAAAACCTTCAAGGGCGTCAGGCCCGAACACAGCACATACACCAATGAGGCATAGAAGACACAGAAAAGCAATGACTTGACTTTAGCACCACTGTAGAAAAGGACCATGGCTGCAATGGCGGCCGTTTGGAAGGCCAAGAAAGTATTATCGCCCCAGGCACTAAACGGGTAGCCGTTCACATAGCTGTATGACATATGAAAGGTTATGGCGGTCAGGTCCAACAGCACGGAAATTAAGTTAATACCTTCGCCAGATTTATTATTGAGAATCTTTAGGACTTGTGGCACCTTGACTAGCAAAGAGCCAGCAATGATGGCCAGACCGAGCCCTTTACTCAGCAAAGCCTTAAAGCAGGGAACTGTAAGAAAAGGGAAATTGAATCAAAGACACTTATATTTTTTCGGCTCACTTACCATCCAAGTAATTGTGTTCCTCGAAATAATTGTCGAAACAATCCTCACTCATGAGGAAAAGGGCTCCTTTCTTGACCATCTCCATAGTTGTGCTGCTTAGGTAATTTTTCTTCTTTGCTATCGATTAATTTTAGACCAATTGTGGTTTTTCTTTTCTTCTTGCTTGCAATCAGCCGGCGTTTTTTTGACACGTTTGCTGTGTACTCTTGAACCCTTCTCTTCGTGTTTCCCAAACTGGCAATCAGCTGTGTTCCGAATGAGCGAGCGTTCTTATCATCACCTGGACTAAATACTTAATTTGATGTTATATGCGGGCGGTGGGTGTTGGATACTTGTTATCACTTTTTTCTATTTCCTACACACACACTACGTTTATGTATCACACGTAATTGACTTCAATTGGTTTCTTTAAATTTTCACAAAAAAACGGAATAAGAAGCAACCAAACAACAAATGAAAGTAATTTAATCAGAAAACAATGGTATTTCTAATGTTGCACGGAAAAAAATTGATTACGAAGAGCGGCAGCGTGCGAGAGAGAGAGAGGCGGAGCGAAACCGATTTGACATATACGGCAGTGCACGGCAGCTGCAAGCAGAATGCCATCAGGGCTGCAAAAACTGTGCAGGGTTGTATAAACTGTACATAAACAGAGATGCTACTTTGGAGTAGGGATAAAAAGTACCCTTGGAGAAAAAAAAACGTTAAATACCGTGTGGATGTGTAGTCAAATTAAAATTTTTCACTTATTCGTCTGATAGAATTGTGAAGGCTTTAATTGTTTTGTAAATAAAATGAATTTTTAACGCAATCTTTTCGGAGCGATCAGGCGTACTTTTAATCTCCATGTTAAAACGTGCAAAAAAATAAAAACTTATTATTTCTCTGTGTACTTTGGTTTATGTGTTCCATTAATTAACATTATTAATGGAACACAATTTGTAAATTATATTCTGCGGCTGGCTTTGCAGGACCTCATATACCAACCCAATTTTCTAAGATCTTGCTAATTGTTAATGGATTTTTCGCATTACGTCGGTCGTTCACGTTTCCACTTATAAAACTCTAATGGCTCCAAATCGTACATTCCAAGTGGCCAATTAACATCGCCGAGATGGCTGATAAAGCAAAAATATAACTTTTTATACATGCTTTATTTGAGTTATTGAATCTGCTCCTAAGAAGCTTAAAAATAAATACAGTGAGAACTAGTTAATCCATATAATTGAATGCAGACCATAATTCGGATTATCGAAAATCCGGATTATTGGAAACTTTCGTCTTCACGTGTTTTCAAAAGAGTTCACTATACAAACTCGTAGTAACTACAATTTATATGTGGGTGATTCTGAGATTATGGGCCAATTTCGACAACATTTTTGGCATTCGATTTTTTTTGCAGAATTTAATATTAATAATAAGACTGTTGACGAAAAAACTATTAAATGTGCATCCACTTCATGTAATGTTCAATCATATATGAGTTGATTGGTTTGGAAATTTGAGTTTTAGCGAATATTAGATTTTACGGGGAATGGAGTGTATTTTCAGGGAGAGAAAATTAACATCCATAAAAATATAAATTGAATAAAAAATTATAATCATTAATAGCAATAAAATTAATTGAATATTATTTTTTACTATGGACTGTTTCTTTTTAAAAAAAAATAATTAATATTTTTGTAAAAAATTGAGAAAATTTCAATTGAAAGTAGTGTTAGGGACAACCAGGGTAATGATATTTAAACACTTTGGTAGGACATTTTTTGAAGAACAAATACATTTTTTAAAAAAACAATTTTAAAGACTTTAAAGGTCCTATAAAGATTTATTATATGTGACGCGCAAAATAGAAAGGGACCTAAGGGTAAAACCAGTTTTGTTCAGGAGAGCCATTTTAAAGATTTAAATACGTGTATCTTTGGTGTACCATCACTTTCATAAAACGCGCATATCTCTGGGAGGGAACACTTTTGGGGCATGGGATCGGTCTCATTCGATGCTCAGATGTTGTCCACATCAAAAATAAGTGAAAATTGATTTTTTTTTACCCTTAGGTCCCTTTCTCTATGCGCTGTCACATATAGTAAATAATAAAGTATAATATATTTTTTTCCCGCTTTATTGTTTTTCAAAGTATTCTCCAGCATGATTGAAACACTTTTGCATGCGCTCAAACCAATTTTCGAAGCACTTTTTCCACTTCGATTGAGACTATTCCAAAACATGATTTTTGAACGCTTCAACAGCTGCTTCGGGCGGGAATAAGAAGAAGTCGTTGGGTTCCAAGTCAGGGCTGTACGGCGGATGACCCATCAATTCGACGTTTTGGCCGGTCAAAAAGGCGCTGGTTTGAGACGATGTGTGAGAGCTCGCATTGTCATGGTGCACAATGATTCGTCTTCTCTAGTTCGTTTTTCGAACTTCTCCGAAGACTTCAGGCAAATAAATTGCGGTGTACCACTCAGAATTGACCTCCAACGTTGCTCAAGCGGAACAGTCGCCACATGACCAGTTTTGCCGAAGATGCAGGCGACCGACCATTTGCTTCGAAGTGCTTCTTTCACGGACAACTTTCGTTGGATTGCTGTTTTGAATCGGGCTCATACGCATAGATCCATAATTCGTCACCTGTGACGATCTTATGAACGTCTTTTGAAGCACCGCAATCGTATTTTTTTCAAAATTTCTTTGCACCAATCAACACGAGCCTTTTTTTGAGCGATTGTCAAATTGTGCGGGATCCAACGAGAACGAACTTTTTTTACGGCCAGGTGTTCATGCAATATCGAATGTAGACTGGTGGGAGAAATGCCCTAAGATGCATCTATCTCACGGTATGCTACATGACGATCTTGCATTATCAGTTCACGCACGGTATCAATGTTCTCTGGCACAACGGCCGTTTTTGGACGACCTTCACGACCTTCGTCTTTGAGCTAGCGTCGGCCACGATTGAATTCATTAAGCCAGTGCGTAAGTTTATCGTGGCACTCGTGTCGTGCTAATCCACGTTGAAAGTTGTAAAAAATGATCGCACGAAAATGTTCACGAGTTAATTCCATTTTCTTGCCAAATTGATTTTTTCAAGTCACTGTAAACAGTACAAATATGATGATCGTAAGTCAAAACGTTCTGAGTACGTTTATGCTAAAAAAATTTCAAACTTTCTAATGGAAATGTCAGAAGGCGCCAGAAATATATATAGCAACTAAGTGAACAATTTCAATTTTTTTTACGATTTTCTAAAACTGGTCGGCAGAAAAAACATATTTTTACGCTATTAAAATTTTTGAAAATAAAAAAATTGCAAAAACTACTTTTAGCGAGTTTAAGCCAGCTCGGTTATTACTCGCTAATAGTACGAGGGCGACCGCAAAAGTAACTGGCCTAACATAAAAAGAACCGTTTTTTTTGGAATTATTATTATTTATTTTTCAACATAATCTCCTTCCAACTCAATACACTTCACCAAACGTTTTTCAAGTTTTTTAATTCCATCCGAAAAATACGATTTTTCAAGACCTTCAAAATATGCCTCAGTTTCAGCAATAACCTCGCTATTGGACGAAAAATTTTTGGAAACAAGAAATAATCAGAAGGAGCTAAATCTGGACTATATGGTGGATGCGGAGCAATTGTAAATCGTAATTCAGCCAGTTTTTGTTGAGTTAAAAATGCAGTGTGTGAAGGAGCATTATCTTGATGAAAAATAACTTTTTTTTCTAAATGCGGTCGTTTTATCTTGATTTCTTCACTCAACCGATCCAATAATGCACAATAATATTCACTATTTATAGTTTTCCTTTCTCAAGATAATCAATAATTATACCCCTTGCATCCCAAAATACTGTGGCCATTACTTTTCCTGCTGACTTAACAGTTTTCGCCTTCTTGGGACCACTTTTACCAGCTTCAATCCATTGTTTTGACTGTTCTTTGCATTCTGGGATGTAGTGATGGATCCATGTTTCATCAACAGTTATGAATCGGCGCAAGAACTCTATTGGATTACGCTGATAAATCGCTAAAAGCTCCTCGGAATTGGTCCAACGGACGATTTTTGGGGCAAAGTCAACAAACGCGGCACCTTTTTCGCGGATAGCTTTTTCATGTGGAGTTCATCATGTAAAATACTCCAAACTTGTTTTTCGTGTATTTTAACAATATCAGCAAGTTCTCTGAGCTTTATTCGTCTATCTTTAGTCACTTCATTAAATATTTTTCTAATGTTTTCAATAGTAGTAGCAGTTTTCGGTCTTCCAGAGCGTTGTTCATCTTCCGTACTTGAACGACCCATTTTAAATTGTTGAACCCAGGATTTCACGGTGGAGTATGATGGTGCATTATCACCATGAACAGAATCCAATTCTTCTTTGATTAATTGTGGCGTATAACCTTTCATATAAAAGTGTTTAATTGCCGCACGAAACTCTTTATTTTCCATTTTTCAAAAATTATAAAACTTGTTTACTTCAATCACCTGTAACAATAAAATAAATAAAATAATCATTAAATATTTCGGAAATTTTGAAAGATGGCTTTTAAAAGATTGATTTTAAAAAAACAAAAAAGTTGCTAGTACGAGTAAAACAGAAAATGTGCCAGGCCAGTTAGTTTTGCGGTCGCCCTCGTATTTCTTGAATAACTTTTTTTCTGAAAATTAAAAATTTTCTAATCAAACAGTTTATGATGCATTAAGCCAATCAGTTCTTCTATATAAAAAAAATCCAAAGATATATCACCAACGTTCCAGACTCTGAAGGCCAATATGATTCGAGCGATTTGTAAGATGGAGCCTAAAGTCAATAGCGGGTTCTTTCGCTCTAAAGCCAAACTCAAAATTCTTTGCCCTAAATCGTGTTTCAAATTGGACACTCTACGATTCATCTTCAAGTTGTTCAGGCTCCGAGCCTCTCTCTAATACTCACCATCTTCGCATAGGTACTACATAAAAATGAAGACGTTATCCTTGTCGTGTAGGATTCCTGTCTATCCATGAATGCATAGGACAGTTGCTCCTTTACCGTAGTTATCATTTGTTATGCTTTGCTGTTTTGTTTCGCTGGAAATGGCACAAGTAATAATAAATAATAATGCTTTTGTTGCAAAACCAACAATGAGCAGCAGAACCAGGAGGAGGCGTATTCATCTGTGCTTTGTGGCCTACCACGGCAACATTTCAATCTGCCAGCCGAGTCATTCGTCCATTCATTCATATCATATTTACGTGGTGTTTTTATAAGAATAAAAATTGATTTTTATGTGGATGTTACGGTTTGCCGAATACCTCTATTTCTGTCGAACTACAGACATACATACATACATGCTGCAGGTTGAAACTGCCTTTGGCCCGCAATGGGCAGTGGAAAAAGTTTTAATGGTTCCACAGTAGGAACAGTAGGTTAGGTAAATTATTTAATAATACACCTTATTTAATATACTCCCACTATATATAATTTAATATTATAATTTGATTTATATAATTTAAAAATTTAATTTAAAAAAAAAAACAAAGTGTTTCATTTACTAAAAATATTTAAGTAACACAAATCCAAAGCTTTTTGTTTTAAAAACATTTAATATACAGAATTTTTTTCCGTTATTGCGTAAGATTCGTAACGATAACATTGTTGTAAAAACCATATTTATATTTATAAAAATTACAATCATACGGTACGATTGCCGTAATCATATTATTGTTAAAATAAAACCCAAAAAAAAAAATACTAGTGTGGCACCAACTATATTTGTATTGTTGCTACAACCACATTCTCATTTTTAAATTTGGCAATAATACTATTGTTACATTTTAACAAAATTTATATTGCCGCAATCATACTATGGTCAAACTGAAATGCAAATAACAATACTATAGTTGCGACTACAATACTTTTAATGAATACAATATATTAGTGTTGGCGTGATCATAAACAGGGTGAAATAAAAAAATTATGAACCTAAGAAATGTTTTTTTATATTTTAATTATATTGAACAGTAAGGGAATTTGTAAATTACTTAGTTTAAAAAAGTGTAAATGGCAAATGTCGACCTTCGCTATCCACACACTGCTGCATACGTTTACTGAAGTTTTCATGAACTCTGACAAGCATGTCGACTGGTATTCTACCAATTTCAGTCTCGGTATTGTTAATTAGATCTTCCAAGGTGTTGGGACGGTTAATATACACTTTCGACTTTAGGTTACTCCAAAGAAAAAAATCGCATGAGGCTGTCTGGTGAGCGTGTCGGCCAGTTCACATCACCCCTCAAAGAGATAAGCCGTCCAGGAAGCATTTGCCTCAAACAATTCTTGGTAACTCTCGCTGTGTGTGCAGAGGCACCATCCTGTTGGAACCATGTATCCTCTAATTGCATTGCCTCAAAATCCAGGAAATGCCAAGAGCAAGTGATTGCTTCCTAGCAGAGCATTTAGAGATTGCAGTACTGCTGCTCTAAATCTTTCGATGTTTTGTGGTGTTGTAATCCTTCTCTCAGGTCCCCTTCGTACACGTGATACATTCCCTGCTGTTCTCAATGAAGTTACCCAATTTACAATTGATTGCCGTTAGGAACACGTCCTCCTGGGGGAACAGCGAATCCTTAACGAAAAGCACGATGCACTGCATTGATCGAGTGCCCTCTCCTAACGTGTCCAATGCATGATGTCAACTAAAAAGCAGACGAATACAAATCTCCCGTCAGCCGCGCACGCTCTCCACTCTCTTCGACCAACAGTGCCGCCAAAGCCGCCAAAGCAGTGCAAAAAAGCAAATTACCACGCTTCACCCTGTAGTAACGTTATCATTACTCAACGTGTACGCAGTACCAATAAATTTGCAAGGCTGATAATGTCACTGCGCCGCACAGTGGCCCAGGATTGCTTTTCATCGGCCAAAATTCTAAAACTTTTGACCTAGTACATATTTTTGAGTTCTGTAATTAATTGCTGTACTTACCTGTGGGCTGTAGTTATTTGATTTGCTACATTTATTAGGGTTATTTAGGGCATGGTACTGGCAAATAAACTCTGATTGGGATAAATTAATTAAGCATTAGAGAAAGAACATTTTCTCAGATGCGTAACTAGTTTTTAAAAATGAGCAATTCGTGTTTTGGTACTAAAAATGCCACTTTTTCACTAAGTTTACGCCATCTTCCAAAGGGGCAATTTCGGGCGGCCAAAAGTTACCCCCAAAAAATGGAGAACTTTTAAACCATTCCAAAATGCTACTGCAAAGGCTTTTAAAGAAAAAATGTTGGTTCAAAGTCATATTTTTTTCCAAATCGATATTTTTTAACATAGTTACTACAACCAAAGTATAGTTGGTACAAACGCCATATTAAAGATAATAGGCTGTTTCCACCACGGTCGCGTCCACGTCCGCGTCCAAAAATCAATGAAGCCTATACAAAAAACATAGGCAGTTAGGTATGAGAAAAAGTCGCGTTCATATTGGACGCGTTTTCCGATAAGTCGCGTTTACTATAAATTCGATTATATTTGTAATCGAAACACACCCATACCTATTAATGGCAACACCGCAAATTGCACATCCCTATTAAGACAGCTGTTTATCAGCATAACCATAAAGCGCTGCTGCTACTGCACATTTCCATTAGGCGCACTACAATTTGATCCTCGTTTTCCACTGCGGCTACCAAAATAATATCATTGAACTCCATGATAATGTTACAACACAAAAATTGTAAACCTTTCGCATCGCAAAAAAAATTAATAAACACAAACAGCTATTCGAACGCAAACGTGGACGCAAAGCACAATGGAAACACCATTACAAATTTTCGATAAAATGTTGACGCGGACGCGATCGTAGTGGAAGCAGCCTATTAGAAACCACACTTGATAATTAAGAAAAAAGAGTGCAATAGCTCTTAAAATGTATGAGATACAGTTTGGCAAAGTCGAAAAATTAAATGTCACTTTTTCAATTTTTATAACCTAAAAATAGCGAACCTCCCCATTTGTTTGCCCTCGCATTTTTTTTCTAAACCCCACAAAATAAGGGGGTGAGTCATACCCAAATCTTACTACTAAGAATCTCCATACAACACTATCCCACCCAGTGTTGCTCAACGAAATGTTGTTTCCAAAAATTCAAGAGAATGACATGGACAATATGTGTTTTCAACAAGACGAAATTGTGATGTCAATTGGTCGCCTCGGAGCTGTGATTCGAGCCCTTTGGATTATTGTGTGTCTGTGGGAAGCCATTAAGGATAAATGTTGCGCAAAGCATCCAGAGACAATTGAAGCTTTAATATATGAAATTGAAGTTACCATTGAATAGATTCGACCCGAAACAGTCGAAAATATTCTGAAAATTGGGTTGATCGGATGAGGTACTGCCGAGCCAGCTGTGGTAGTCATATGAATGATACTCGTATTGCCTTCCATTTTTAAATGACAAACTTTAACCTTTCCAATAAAACCAAAAAGTTGATAAAATTATTAGTACTTTTTTAGCCTATTCAAATTTAAAATTTTAAATGGCCTACCCTTTATTATATCATGTTGTTCGAGCTTTTGCTTATACTTTGTCCTGATGTCTTGGGCTGCATCTTTAACGAGATGTATTTTCAAGTCTCGATGGATGTTTTCAATCCTTATATACCAGGGCCATCGATAATAAGTCATAATGTTTTCGATTGGATTCTTTGGTTTTGTTAAGATGCTCGAACATGCTGTGTCCTATAAATTTACTTGGCGTGTAGCATCCTCGTGATATATGTACATACTAACCATTCCCTCACAATACTAGTGTTCCTAGATGCAAACTGGAACTTCCATTGGAAATTTTGACATTTTTTAGCTTAACTTCAATCAGACCGTTTTGTCATTTGAGGGCGAATTATTTTCTTTACAATGTGTTGAAAAATTCATCTCAGTCAAAAGATGGAGTTATCCCTTGAAAATTTTCGTGCTATGATTTTTTACGATTTTCGGCGTGGGTTATCGAGACAAGAGTGTTTAAATCAACTTGTTTCGACTTTCGGCGATGAAGCACCACCAAAAACCACTGTTAATCGCTGATACCAAGAGTTAAGTCTCGGACGCCGTTCGCTCCAGAATGAATTTCGTGAAGGACATCCAACTTCGGTCACTTTGCCAGAAATCATCGCTGCTGTGCGTGAACTGATTAAGCAAGACCGATATGTGACATACCTTGAGATTAGTATTAGAAGCATACATAAGATATTGCATGTTCATTTGGCCGTGAAAAGAATTTTTTCTCATTGGACGAATGCTCAAAAAAAGGCTCGTATGGATTGGTTGGTGTAAAGAGATGTTGAAAAGGTATAACTGCGATAGCTCAAAGGCAGTGTATAACATTGTAACAGCTGACGAATCATGCACCTATGCATATGAACCCGAAACACAACAGCAATCGACCGTTTAGGCCAAATCCAACAAAAGATGTTCCAGGAAGAATTTTAAGTACATCGAAGCAAATGATTGCGTCATTTTTCGGTATAACCGGCCAAGTTGCCACAGCGCCTTTATTGGAACGTAGGACGGTCAATTCTGAGTGGTATCTGTTTGCTAACAGTGTTCGAAGAAATGAGGAAGGATAGTAAGAGAAGACGGATCATTTTGCATCACGACAATGCGAGCTCTCACACATCAGCCGAAACGAGCTTTTTGACCACTCAAGATGTCGAAGGCGTTCAAAAACCATGTTTTGGAGGTGTCTCAATCGGAGTGGAAAATGTGCTTTGAAAATTGGTTTTTGCAGGCAGAAAAAAAGTATGGTTGTGGTGACAATATTCGAAGAGGATAATACTATTGTTGGGTGTATGGTTGTGGTACAACAATATTATGATCATTACAATAATAGTATGAATTAAATACAATCCCCTAATATGATCCTCACAACCATATTTTGATACTCACAACAATAGTATGATTCACACATAACCATACTATGATCCCCACAACCATAGTATTATTCACACTCAACCATACTATGACCTCCACAAACATATTATGATCCTTATAACCATAGTACGTTCCACATACAACCATATTATGATCCTCACAAACATAATATGATTCACATGTAACCATGTTATGATCTCAACAACCATAGTATGATATATATACTATGATCCCCAATATTATTTATTACAATTGGGTTAAGTTGTCAGTATGATTGCCTTAATCATTTTATTCTTACCGTAAAACCCAAAAAACAATACTTTTGTCTCACTAACCATATTTATATTGTTGCTACAAACAAACATAATATGATTCATACGCAACCATGTTATGATCTCAACAACCATAGTATGATCACACACAAATATGCTATGATCTCCAATATTATTTATTACAATTGGGTTAAGTTGTCAGTATGATTGCCGTAATCATATTATTCTTAACATAAAACCCAAAAAAAGAATACTTTTGCCGCATCAACCATATGTATACTGTTGCTACAATACCATACCTCATTATTACCATATTTTCATTATTAAATTTTCATTATTAAATTTACTACTGTTACATTTCAACAATATTAATATTGCGGCAATCTCATACTCTTGTCAAAATTAAATTCAGTAAACAATACTATGGTTGCGACGAACATACTTTTATTGCGGAGAACATATTATTATTGCCGTGACCATATGCATGCAAAAGTATTAAAATTAAGGAGAATATTTTGAAAACAATAAAACCGTTTCCAATGATAAATTATTGTGTTTTTTTTGCCGGACCCCGTGCACGAGGGTCCTTCCACAACATTGCTCACCTCAGCGTACGTGGAGCTGCGTGAATGCCAGGATATCAGTGCGAACATAAATGAAATTGAATTCTCAAGTGCAATAAGACAACAACATTTCCAACGAAAATGAACAACCGAAGAAGTTAAAGAAGACTCCAACGAACAACTCACAAGGTGTACAGGCGGGCAGACGGAGAAACGCACAGACGGCCTTTTGTTGTGTTGTTTTGCCTCCTTTTGGAATAATGTTCAATTCTATTCAATTATTTCCACACAAAATGAAAATAATCTGATTGTTGTTGGCCTGGAGAGTCTGTATGTAGAGCTTCTCAAAATCAAACCAGATTTTAAATTATAAATGGAAACAAATAACAACAATAACCACGTAAAAGAGAACAACTCGAACGAAACAACCAAGCAACATAACTACAGCTACCTGCCCCAGAACTACCATACCCTCAAATATAAATAGACACATTGGAATTGATTTGAATTTGCCGGGATTTTGGCGGAGGAGTAGGAGATGCACAATGGTTTGTTGGAGTATGAAATTAAAAATTTATTGAGTTTTCCATGCATAAAATGAACACACACGCACACACTCACAGAACAAGTGTTTAGTCCATGGAGAGATTTTTGGTTTGTCGATGAGATGTTGGTGGATGGGAAAAATTAGTTGTGAAATTGTTGGGAAAATTATTTCGGGACGAGCATGTTTCGAATGAACTGCATGTGATGACTCTCAACATGAAAAAGCAATTTCATATTTAAATTCGGTTGATTATTGAAAATAGGGATCTTGTGTTGTTGTGGAGTTTGTGTGTGCAGTGTTCCAGAAAGGGTGTTTTCTCGGGGGAGATACTATTTTGAACATAGTGTAGGAGAATATGAGAGTTCTTGTGGATGTCTTTCAAATCTGTGGAAAAACCAAATTTGTCACTTCAAGGGTGTCTGTCATATTGATTGCCATGGTGTATACTTTAATGATTTTCCAAATATTCTTGATCTACCGATAATCGTTTATTAGCTGACTTACTTACGAGTATCTCAGAAAACTGTAGATTTGAACACTGTTTTTATCATGTAAGGGTTTCATTACAAAATAGACTGATCGTGTCTATATAATTTTTTATCGGAGTCATGTTAATGCTTGTTCTCATATTCCAACACATTGATTGAAATTTGGTATTGGTCAGCATCAAATGTAAAATTAGATGAAGATTTGAAATCGTCCGATTTTTTTAATAACTATGTACACTAGGGTGGGCCGATTTGTAAGGACAAACATTTGTCGATATTGTGCCATCGATTTTTCGTTAGCTTTTGGCTTGATTCGATTCTCTTAGTCGTATTTTTATTCTCAGTCGTATTGTATGTGGCAATGTACGAGGGCGACCGCAAAAGTAAATGGCCTAACATAAAAAGAACCGTTTTTTTTGGAATTATTATTATTTATTTTTCAACATAATCTCCTTCCAACTCAATACACTTCATCAAACGTTTTTCAAGTTTTTTAATTCCATCCGAAAAATAAGATTTTTCAAGACCTTCAAAATATGCCTCAGTTTCAGCAATAACCTCGCTATTGGACGAACATTTTTTGCCACCGAGAATTTTTTTTAAATTTGGAAACAATAAATAATCAGAAGGAGCTAAATCTGGACTATATGGTGGATGCGGAGCAATTTCAAATCGTAATTCGGCCAGTTTTTGTTGAGTTAAAAATGCAGTGTGTGAAGGAGCATTATCTTGATGAAAAATAACTTTTTTTTTCTAAATGCGGTCGTTTTATCTTGATTTCTTCACTCAACCGATCCAATAATGCACAATAATATTCACTATTTATAGTTTTTCCTTTCTCAATAAATATTATACCCCTTGCATCCCAAAATACTGTGGCCATTACTTTTCCTGCTGACTTAACAGTTTTCACCTTCTTGGAACCACTTGTACCAGCTTCCTTCTATCCATTGTTTTGACTGTTCTTTGCATTCTGGGATGTAGTGATGGATCCATGTTTCATCAACAGTTATGAATCGGCGCAAGAATTCTATTGGATTACGCTGATAAATCGTTAAAAGCTCCTCGGAATTGGTCCAACGGACGATTTTTTGGGGCAAAGTCAACAAACGCGGCACCTTTTTCGCGGATAGCTTTTTCATGTGGAGTGAGTTAATCATTGAAAAAACTCCAAACTTGTTTTTCGTGTATTTTAACAATATCAGCAAGTTCTCTGAGCTTTATTCGTCTATCTTTAGTCACTTTATTAAATAATTTTCTAATGTTTTCAGTAGTAGTAGCAGTTTTCGGTCTTCTAGAGCGTTGTTCATCTTCCGTACTTGAACGACCCATTTTAAATTGTTGAACCCAGGATTTCACGGTGGAGTATGATAGTGCATTATCACCATGAACAGAATCCAATTCATCTTTGATTAATTGTGGCGTATAACCTTTCATATAAAAGTGTTTAATTACCGCACGAAACTCTTTATTTTCCATTTTTCAAAAATTATAAAACTTGTTTACTTCAATCACCTGTAACAAAGAAAATAATCATTAAGTATTTCGGAAATTTAGACAGATGGCTTATAAAAGATTGCTTTTAAAAAACAAAAAAAAGTTGCTAGTAAAATAGAAAATGTGCCTGGCCAGTTAGTTTTGCGGTCGCCCTCGTATATTACAAATTGTGGACGGTTTAAGAGGACAAGGTTGGTCACAAAAGATACCCCAACATTGGATCTAGTAAGACTGCTTTGGTTCGAGCTGTGGCCAATTTTCCAATGGACGAGGTTCGTGCAGCTATTGACGATTGCCCAGTGCGACTTAAGGCGTGTGTAAAGGCAAAAGGCGGACATTTCGAATAAGTAGATTCTTTTTGGATACAATATTCATCAATAAATATATTAAAAAATATTTGGTCCAAAAACATTCAGTACTTTTTATTTGACAGCATAAAACGTGTGTAACAGTATTAATGTCCCTACTAAGTATATAGCAGCCCTCATAAGTCCTGTGGTTAAAAGCTTTAGAGGGAGAGCAGGTGGATGAATGGACGCACAGACAGACATCGTTAAATCGCATCATCTAGTGATTTTGATTCTGACAAACAATAGCCGCGAACCCATCTTCAAACGCCCTGCTTCACAGAGTGTGCAAGGTATAACAATTATTCTGTTATATTTTTCTGTCTGATTTCATTTGAAAAAAAATCAATCACACCAATTTTTATACTCTTTCCGAAATTATTGAATTATTTCCTATGTTTAACAACATTTATGAAGGCATACGACGATGGACATGCATGCATGTGTACGTGTGCCTTGGTGAACATTTGTTACAAGGACAATTCTGTGACAGTTTAAACCGAAATATTATCAAGGATCTTCATCAATTAAACCCAAAAACATATACAATGGGACATGCAGACATATTTCCAGCAATTCGTAGATGTTCGTTTGATATTTCTATGTGAATCATTGATTTGCTTTGATGGAGAAGTCCATGTGGGAAGACTTATCAATGTTCCGGCAATTACGGCAAAAAAGGACCACAATTCGATTTCACAGTCCTAGGACCTATACAAGTACAAGTATTAGTTTATACAATTTACATACACGCAAAGCCCAAGACTGGGGAAATCAAAGTCGTCGTAGTCCAAAATGTAGAGGAACACAACCGGAAACGAATTGTTTGAAATGTGGCTTTTCTATCGAACCAATCAGTGAAGGCTCAGAATACTAAAGGCAGCCGAAGTAAATTGTATTCAACAGCAACAGATGTTATCGAAGAAAACTTGTCCAACGAAGCAAGATTTGCACAGACAGCATAAAAGTGGTAAATTTGTCCACTCCTTTTTAATAAATTGTTAAATGTTCACGTTGGACGCTGACGCTTTTATTGTGGCTAGTGAACGACTCCTCGTGCGTAGACTTTCATTGTTGTTAGGGTTGGACTAACCGTAGTGCGGGTTACGCCAGGTAAACGTTGGGCGCTAGAAGTTCTTTTAATGTCAGACATTAATGCTTGTCGATGTCGTTGCTTTCAATTTAGTAACTACCAGAAGGAAGTTTTGACGATGAGAAGCAGGAACGTGCGAGTAGCATAAAAGACGGGCGCTGTAGCAATGGGACTTTAGCTGTCATACAGGTTTTTGACAACTCTAGTGCCTTTGTTGTAGACATTTCGGTTTTATTGTCCAAACCCTACAGTCGGTTTCTTATAAATAGCTGAAACCCTACATGTCAGTTTACGGGGATTTTTGTTGTCGGGTTTTCTGGTTTTCGGTTTTGCGGTTGAAGTATGGGTGGGCATTTAAAACTTAAAAATTTGAATCGGATATAAAAAAATAAGTACTGATAATTTTTATACCCTCCACCATACAATTCATTCATTCAGTCATTCTGTCTGTAACACCTTGAAATAATCATCGGAGACCCAACAAAATATATATATTCTTGATCCTCGTAAAATTCTAGCCATGTTTTCCGGCTGTCCGTCTGTTGAAAACAAGATAGAGCCTGCATGAAAACAGCTAGGAAGCTGAAATTAGGCACAAACATGTGTAGTTAACCTAGCATGGTTGGTATTGAAAATGGGCTATATAGCTCTACGGAAAGTTGGTGTTGGAGACCCTCCACCGACACTACCTCATAAAAATTAGTTTTTTATTTGGAAATATCCGTCCAGTTTCTTGAGCAAAATCACAGAAATTTTGCAAATAATAATCTCTATATAGGCGCAATCATCTATGTAAAAACGGTTTAGATTTGGCCACCATTTCTTGTACCTCCCATACAAACGGCGTTATGGGCCTTGAGAAATAATATGACTATAACTCACCACAAACTTGACCTATCGAAATGAAATTTTACACATCACTTCTACGCTGAATTCGGTTAAGAGCGGAAAAGTCCTACTGGTACCTCCCACACAAACGGTCACATGGGCCTTGAAAAATAATATGACAATAACTCACCACACACTTGACCTATCGAGATGAAATTTTCTACATAAAGATTTTTATATAGAACACACCAAATTCTGTTGAGATCGGAAAAGTCCTACTGGTACCTCCCGCACAAACGGTCTCATGGGCTTTGAGAAATAATATGACGATAACTCACCACAAGCTTGACCTAGCGAAATGAAATTTTGCACATAAAGATTTCTATATACACGCAGAAAAAAGTATGGTTGTGATGACAATATTTGAAGAGGATAATACTATTGTTGGGTATATGGTTGTGCTACAACAATATTATGATCCTCACAACAATAGTATGATTCAAATACAACCATACTATGATCCTCACAACAATAGTATGATTTACACATAACCATACTATGATCCCCACTACCATAGTATGATTCACACTCAACCATACTATGATCTCCACAACCATAGTATGATCCTTACAACCATAGTATGTTTCATATACAACTATGGTATGGTCCTCACAATCATAGTATGATTCACACGCAACCATGTTATGATCCCTTCAACCATAGTATGATCACACACAATTAAACTGTGATCCCCAATATTATTTAATAGAATTTGTTTGAGTTGTCGACAATAGATTTGATCCCCAATATTATATATTAAAATTGATTTAAGTGTCAACAATAGATTTGAATTATGAAAATTATTCAAAAATACATTAAATTCAAAATAATAGGAGAGATTTATTTCACAGTAGAAAAAAAAAGTTTAAATAAACGTAAGCGTTTTTTTTTAAATATTTCAGATAAACAAAGCCAAAGCAGCTTTTTTAAAAAAATTTAATTTCGATAAAAAAAAGTCCTATTGTTGCATTAGATCCGTACCAAAACATTTGTTCTAAAAAGCATATTCAAATGAAGAAAAATTACAATCATACAGTATGATTGCCGTAATCATATCATTGTTAACATAAAACGCAAAACACAATACTTTTGTCACACTAACCATATTTATATTGTTGCTATAACCATATTTTCATTTTTAAATTTGGCAATAATACTATTGTTACATTTCAACTATATTAATATTGCAGCAATTATACTATTGTCAAAAATAAATTCAGTTAACAATGCTATGGTTGCGACGAACATATTTTTGTTGTGGAGAACATTATTATTACCGTGACCATGTAGTAACCATGTTTTTTCTCTGCGTGTAGAACACACTTCCGCACCAAATTTGGTTTTATTTGGGAATCTGATGGAGGGTATCCAAAGTTCGGCACAGCCAAACTTAACATATATTACTTATTTTTTTTTAAAGTTTTAGCTTTATTGGAAAGATTGATCTTTTTTATTAAATAATAGAATACCATCCGATGCCTTTTCGCTTCGCCCCATGGGCTGAAGACTATTTGGCAGGAGATGAAAAATTTAACCGAAAAATCGTGTTTTAAGATGAAGCTCTTTTCATCGCGTTGGCTATATCAATAAACAAAATTGCCGCATATAGGGTTCAGAGATACCACACGTGACTATTGAGAAGCCAATGCATCCACAAGGAGTCAATGTTTGGTGTGGACTTTGAGCGGGCGGCATCATTGGGCAATTTTTTTTTAATCGAAAATGAGCAAGAAGACGCCGTTACTGTCAACAGTAAGTGTTAGCTAGCGCGCCATGCTCAACAAATGTTTGATTCCAAAAATTCAAGAGAATGACATGGACGACATTTGGTTTCAACAAAACGGGCCACATGTCACACAGCCAAGCCAACCATTGATGTTTTACGCACTGTTTTTGAAAATCGAATAATTAGTCGAAATTGTGATGCCTCGGAGCTGTGATTTGGGCCCTTTGTATTATTTTCTGTGGGAAGCAATTAAGCATAAATGTTAGGCAACGCACCCAGAGACAATTGAAGCGTTGACACGTGAAATCGAAGTTACCATTAAAAATATAAGTATATTCGACCTGAAACAATCAAAAATGTACTGCAAAATTGGGTTGAGCGGATGAGGTACTGCCGTGCCAGTTCTGGCAGTCTTATGAATGATATTGTTTTCTATAAAAACCTTTCCAACAAAACCAGAAATTGAAAAAAAAGTATCAGTACTTTTGTACATCCGATTCAAATTTAAAATATTCAATCGCCCACCCTGTAAAAGTAAATAATATGCCTAATTTCCAAGTACCGAAAACGTATCTACTAAAAAAAGCTAGACCCTCACCATTAATTTTACCGCTCGGCTCAGAATCACCATTCGATTTAACGACATCTATCTGTCCATCCCCCCTTCTCTATGATGTCTCTGTAAAATAAGTTTTTAAAATACAGGCCTCAATTGTAGTCCGATCTCATGAAATTTGAAGTAAATTTTTTTTGGTCAAAGGCTGCAGACTTTTATGAAAATCGGTTTAAAATAAAGATATAGCACCCGCACTTTTATCATAGTATGGTTGTGAGGATAATAATATGGCTGTAAAGAATGTTTTTTAGACGTGTGGTTTTCAAGAAGAAATAAAAAGCATATAGTTTAAAGTTATGGCCAAGAATTTAACTTTATTATAAAGATATGGGTTTGTCATTATGTTTTAAAAATGATCATAATACGGCTTTTGGGGAGGGGGGTGGTCCATAGTATGGTTGAGTGTGATTCATAATATGGTTGTGGGGATCAAAGTATGGTTGTGTGTGAATCATTCTATTGTTGCGTGGATCATAATATTGTTGTGCCACTACCATATACCCAACAACAGTATGTTGATCTTCGAGTATTAACACCCCAACCACACTTCTAAAATTACAATCATACGGTATGATTTCCCTAATCATATTATTGTTAACATGAAACCGAAAAAAAACTTGTTGCACCAACTATATTTATATTGTTGCTACAACCATATTTTTATTTTTGAATTTGCAAATAATACTATTATTACATATTACCAATATTATTATGGCAATGCTATTGTTGCGACTAACATACGTTTTTCACAGTGATCATATTATTGTTGTCGTGACCATGTACAGGGTGGACCAAAAGTTGCCATGGGGTTGAAAACTTTAATAACTTTTTCGTTTATTAATTTTTTTCTATTTTTTTCTCACATTATGCTTAGTAGGGACATAAATATTTTTACAACATTGAACACACCCATTTCAATAGTAGAACTGAACATACCCCGTTAATGTCATATGGGTTTTGAAAGCTAATCTCAATAGCCTTAGTCTGTAACGGGATTTTAAAATTGTTTCAACTTTCATCATGGAGTGGTCAGATAATGAGAACCGTATCGCTGTAATAGCGCTTTTCAACTGTGAAATGAAAAAAAAAGTATTTTCAAAACGCTCCGGCCACTAGGGATTAGCCGCATGTTCGTCTACCGATGCATTAAACTGTTTGAGGAGACTGGAGATGTAAAAGACCGCCACCGCTCTGTTCGAACACCGCATGTCATCAAAGCAGTTAAAGCAAGAATTCACAGAAATCCGCTCCGAAAGCAGAAAATCATGGCCCGTGAGATGAATATCACGCAAAAGTCCATGAGTCGAATCATTAAAAAAGACGCGACTTGGGGCTTTCAAACGATGTACCGGACATTTATTAAAGCAGCTTTAAAAAAATAGGATTGAAAATTGCAAACGTCTTTTGGTGATAACTTTTACAGAAAAATTTTGTTCACCGATGAAAAAAATTTTACCGTCCAGGAAAAATTTAACTAAGAAAGCATCTGAACTGATCCCAAGGGTGGAAAAGGGTCATCACCCAGCTTTAGTCATGGTTAGGTGGGGTGTCTCTTACGATGGAGTCACTGACCTCCATTTCTGCGAACAAGGAGTCAAAACATCGGCCAAAGTTTAGCAAGAAACCGTTTTGGAAGCTGTTGTGAAGCCTCTTAACAATTCCCTGTTCCAAAACCACCCATGGACTTTTCAGCAGGATTCTGCGCCGGCCCATAAGGCTAAAACGTCCCAGGCCTGGCTTCGAAACAATTTGCCAGCGTTCGTTTCCTCTGAAGAATGGCCCTAAGGCAGTCCAGATTTGAAACCATTGAATTACAAATTGTGGACAGTTTAAGAGGACAAGGTTTGTCACACCCCAACATTGGTTCTCTTAAGACTGCTTTGGTTCGAGCTGTGGCCAATTTTCTAATGGACGAGGTTCGTGCAGCTATTGACGATTGGCCAGTGTGACTTAAGGCGTATGTAAGGGCAAAAGGCGGACATTTCGAAAAAGAAGGTTCTTTTTGGATACAATATACATCAATAAATATATTACAAAATATATTTGGTCCAAAAACATTCAGTATTTTTTGTTTTACAGCATAAAACGTGTGTAACAGTATTTATGTCTCTACTAAGTATACTTTAATATACAAAATGGAATTTTTTTTACACTAAGTGTTAAAAATAATGTCACTTAAATGACCCCCGTTTTTAGCTTTGAAATGATTCGCTCGTTTTAGAGCATTTTCCATAAAATCTTTCAAAATTTGTATCTGTAGCGTTAGAATTTCTGCAACAATGTTGGCCTTGAGTTTGAGGATTGTCTCGGGCTTGTTCACATATACTCGCTCCTTCAAAATACCCTAAAGAAAATTGACGGATGCTGACAAATCTGGCGATCGCGCTGGCCAAATAATTTCCGAATTTCTGGAAATTATTCGCTTTCCTAAAATTTTACTTAAAAATGGCTTGTGTCTCAGGCAGTGGCTCCGTCCTGCTCAGGTCTGTTTTCAAGAGCAGGATGTAAAATTTTTTTTATCATAAACCGGTACCGATCTCCATTTACGGTTACAGCACTTCCATCTTTATTCTCGAAGAAGTAAGGCCCAATGATGTTTGCAGATGTGACCCCACACCAAACTGTACAACTAATGGGATGCAATGGGTGTTGATGAATGACTCTTGGATTTTAAGAACCCCAGAACCTACAGTTCTGCTTATTAACAAAGAAATTCAAATGAAAGTTAACTTCATCACTTATCACTTTGCGTTAAAATAATTGATCACTGATTTAAATAATTAAATTCTATTATTCTGGTTCTTTGTTCAGCTGGGAATCTTTCCATTAATTATACTCCAAAAGTTATTTATATAATCTGAAAAAATATATAAACGAAAACGTTATTAAATTTGTAAACCTCATGGCTACTTTTGGCCCACCCTGTATTGACTAAATATTTTCTCTGCGTGTAGTACTTGCATCCAGTTCAAATTCCACATACCTTGACTGGATGCATATCTTTTTTAATCACTAAAGGAATCTTCCAGATATTTCTAATGCCCGTGTAGGAGGCACGATACGATTCGTCATCGACGCATAAGTACCAAACCACAACTCCCTGAACGGCGCACGTGATTAAAATTCGCCGGTACAGAGCTGGCTGGCCACAATACAAAGGCGGTGCTGATTAGTAGCTCACCCTCTTTGCATTCTCTTAGATATCTTGAGGCTTAACTCGTAAACAGGCTCAATTTTAAAGATTATTCTAGGCGAGCTTAAAGAGTACAGCCATGAAGATCAAAGAACTACGATCACATTTCTCATGCTGACCAAGACCAACAACAGGTCATACTAACAACCTAGGTAAATTGGTAACAAACTATAATAAACTATCTTAATTTATAAACAAATTTTATCTAATTTAACGCATTTATTTTTCTGCGTGTACACTCACTTGCTTGGCCATATGTGGATTGGTCCTTATAACTCTTAGTGAGTGCAACTACGCAGGACTTCCTATTGTTTATAACATTAAATTGCATTGCAAGGAGGTTTTTGTTGTCCTTGCCGCTTGCAGGAGCATATGTTGTCCCTGTAGGATGCAGTCATGGTACTTGTATGTGATCAACAACAACAACAACATCGCAACGAGGACATTAGAGCAGAGCAAAGCAGAAAATCTAACATGGCCTTTGAGGTGGAGAGTGTTGTAGTACAATCTTTTGGGAAAACATGAAATATAAATTTCAATTTTCTACACTTTTAAATGGTTTTTTTTTTTAATTTCAAAACATCCCTACAGTCGGTAATGTTACTTAACTATGGTTTGTGTTAGGACTTGGGACTAAGAGTTGAGGTTACGAAATCTTTCTTTTCCTTATCAACAAAGAAGTACGAGGGTTGCAATTTATATATCGGGTCCGGCAATAAAACACAATCATTTATCAATGGAAATGGTTTTATTGTTTTTTAAAATATTCTCCTTTAAGATCAGTAAACTTTTACATGCGCACACACCATTTTTCGAAACACTTTTTCCACCCCGATTAAGACACCTCCAAAACATAATTTTTGAACAGCTGCTTCGGGCGATGAAAAACGTTGACCACGCATTTTTTTCTTGATGCTAGGGAATAAGAAGAGGTCATTGGGTGCCAAATCAGGGCTGTACGGTGGATGGTCCATCACTGCGACATCTTGAGTGGTCAAATAACTCATCGTTTCAGCTGGTGTGTGAGTCGTGATGCAAAATGATCCGTCTTCTCTTATTATCTTTCCTCATTTCTTCGAACACTGTTGGCAAACAGATGTTGGTATACCACTCAGAATTGACCGTCCTACGTTCCACTTAAGGCACTGTGGCAACATGGCCGGTTATACCGAAAAAAACACAATCATTTGCTTCGATGTACTTCTTCCACGAACAACATTTGTTGGATTTGGCTCGTCATGAAGGACCCATACGGTCGATTGCTGTTGTGTTTCGGATTCATATGTGACGCGCAAAATAGAAAGGGACCTAAGGTTAAAAACCAGTTTTGTTCAGGAGAGCCATTTTAAAGATTAGGTCCCTTTCTATTTCCGCTTAGAATCGTCGACTTCACTTTCACAAAACGCGCATATTTCTGGGAGGGGAACACTTTTGGGGCATGGGATCGTTCTCATTCGATGCTCAGATGTTGTCCACATCAAAAAAAAGTGAAAAGTTTATAAAAAGTTTTGTTCAGGAAGCCACTTGAAAGATTAGGTCCCTTTCTATTTGCGCTTTCATAAAACACATAAATCTGATAGGGAACACTTTTGGGACATGGGATCGGTCTCATTCGATGCTCAGATGTTGTCCACATCAAAATAGACAAAAAAAAATAAAATTGGTTTTTTTTACCCTTAGGTCCCTTTGTCTATGCGCTGTCACATATGCATATTCGGGTGCATATGATAGATCCATGATACGTCACCTGTGACAATGTTATACACTGCCTTTGAGCTACCGGAGTTATATAGGGTGATCCATCTAGATTTATTTTTTCAGAACAAAAAAAATATAAAAATTCAAATCAAGTGTGGAATCTTTATTGGTATTTTGAAAGAATATTTAATGACATTTATTTTTAGAATTTAATTTCAAATGTTGTCCGCAACCACGCCTCAGGGTTTCCATTCTGAGGGTCCAATTTTGGATGACTCGTTCGAGCATTTCCACCGGTATGGCTTTAATGACACGCGTAATGTTGGCTTCAAAAACCGGAATCGTAGCTGGTTTGTCAGCATAGACTTTGGACTTTACGTAACCCCAAAGAAAAATGTCTAAAGGTGTGCTAGCACCCGATCTAGGCGGACAACTCACATGTCCAAAACGTGAAATTAGATGCTTTTCGAAATGACCTCTCAATAGATCCATTGTTTGAACAGCTGTATGGCAAGTGGCACCGTCCTGTTGAAACCAAGTGTCGTCAAGATTACGGGCTTCAATCTCAGGTAGCATAAAGATCGATATCATGGCGCGATAGCAAGCACCATTCACGGTTACGTTCCGGCCATCATCATTTTTGAAAAAATATGCACCGATCATTCCACCAGCTTATAAACCGCACCAAACCGTGGTTTTCTCGGGGTATATCGGCACCTCTTGAACCTTTTTTTTGTTGCTCTTCAGCCCAAATGCGGCAATTTTGTTTATTGACTTTGCCGTTGAGCCAGAAATGGGCCTCATCACTGAACAAAATTTTGGTCGAAAACAGCGGATCTTCCCGTTTCGCACCAAACGAACGCTCATTTCCATAATACTGTTGCCAACATTTGAAGGTAATTATTTTAAAAAAATAAATGCCATAAAATGTCCTTTCAAATTAGCAATGAAGATTCCACACTTGATTTGAATTTTTATATTTTTTTTGTTCTCAAAAAAATACCTCCAGATGGATCACCCTATACTTTTTCAACATCTACTTGCACCAATCCATACGAGTCTTTTTTTGAGCATTCGTCAAATTATGTGGGATCCAACGAAAACAAATTTTTTCACGGCCAAATGAACATGCAATATGTTATTGATGCTTGTCATTCTAATGCCTAAGGATGTCTCACTCTCACCGTATGTCACTTGTCGGTCTTGCTTAATAAGTTCACGCACAGCATCGATGGTTTCTGGCAAAGTGACCGAAGTTGGACGTCCTTCACGAAATTTATCCTGAAGCGAACAGCATCGGAGACTGAACTCTTGGTACCAGCGATTAACAGTGGATTTTTAATGGTGCTTACTCGCCAAAAGCCACAACAAGTTAATTTAAACACTCTTGTCTCGCTCGAGACGCCAAAAATCGTAAAAAATCAGGGCACGAAAATGTTCACGGGATAATTCCATTTTTTGACAGATGATTTTTCAATAAAACAAAATGACAAAATGTTCTGAGTGAAGTTATGCTAAAAAATGTCAAAGTTTCCAATGGAAGTTACAGTTTACATCTGGTAATACTTGTATTGTCAGGACCCGAAATATAAATAGCAACCCTCGTACTGATCGTAGTATAAAATACAACGAGCATTCAGGAGTTAAATTTCCTATTTAAAAACCTTTTTTCCACTAGGAAAGGAATAGGAAGCCCAACAACATATGCCAATCAGTGACATTGCTTTTTTACCGATAGATCGAAAATGAAATAAGATGTGGGTTTAGGTATGGTCTTAAGTGCAACAATGCCATTGAGACTTTCTGACTTTTACAGCAGTTGTCAAGGATTTGCGAGGATTGCTGCAGGGATCTGCGGAATCACGCTAAAAAAATCCAAAAAAAAATGTAATTTTTTTTTTACACTACTACAGGGTAGAATAATAAGTTAATTTAATGGCCTTAAATATTTGAACTTGACACACCTGCCCGTCCTGTTGTTGCAAATCGAAACGAAACTGTTGTTATAACAACAATATTTTTTGTTTTGAAGTCCTGTTTGTCTACAGAGGATCTGCTTCATTTCCAGATGAAGAAAACGCGCCACTTAAAATGGATGTGGCCAAAGAGAGCTGCTGTTCCTCTTCAATTGTCCGGCCAAGTCTAGCTCAGCTGGGAATCACGAAGAAAAAAATATAGTTGGGTTAACAATATTCGAGGAGCATCATTCTATTGTTGGATATATGGCTGTGTCACAACCATAATATGATCCTCACAACATTAATATTTACTTCTTGTTCATCATGGATTCTTTAAGATAATTATAATCCACGATTTTAGGAAACAACTCGCTTGGTGTGTAATGGAAAAGGTGACTTCACCATCTCTCCAAGCAATGTCAAGTCGATGTGTATCATTCCTTTGGGGTAGCTTAAATCATTTCAACTGCACTCGTACATCTGTGAAGCCACATTCGACGGAAGATAATAACATTTTCCGCCACACACTCAAGACACAATTGGACCCACACAACGGTAAGCAATGCTCCTTGTAACTTTGCCACCGCAAGGAGTGATAGGATACACGTGTGTGTGTGTTGCAATCGAGTTCCATCCGCCGCCGCTCCTCCTCTACTCTGGCGGAATAAGCGTCAAAGACCAAAAACGCACTTGTGCTAAAACGTAGTGAGGAGGAAATATATTTTAACCGAAATTGATAATAAATACTTGTTCAAGCTGCGGTTTGTTTTCAACGTGTAAGTGTATTTCGCCCGGATTGCAGCCAGCAGAAGGACAGTACCAAGGACCATCAATTGCACTGGAAACCTTATCTTACATTTAATTGAGTCTCAATCAGACTTTTCCCAGGGATGATGTTGTCGATGTTTGTTGTAGCCGTTTAAGGCTGATAGTTTGGGATGATACAATGTTTAATTGTTTGATGATGGATCTGGGTGGTCCAACTAAAACGCACAATGTTAATTGTAAACAAAGCACAACATTTTTAGAGAATTTTCTTAATATTTTTATTGACTATGATAGAAGAATCTATGGCAATTATGTGTCGTACGCTGATGATTGCACAATTGTGGCGTCACGACCTAAAGTGTAAAGTATATGCGAGAAAATCAGTTGTTACCTCACTGACTTTGCACGCTTCTTTACTGTGAGGAATGTGAAAATATGCGCCTCCAAATCGTCAGCCACACTGGTAACTGCATGAACCGCGAAGGTGCGCGGTTGTCACTTTATGTGATAGTCGATGACGTCAACTTCGCGACTGTCAACTCCCCAAAATCCTTGAAGTCCAATTGGACAGCCTTTTTCGATTCTCTGCACATGCTACATTTATCTGCGATTACCATAAAAGTAGGTCCTTAAGTCACTAGCCGGCAGTACCTGGAATGCTGCCAAAGAAACCTTGTTGACCTATTACAAAGCGATAGGTGGGTCTGTAGCAAACTACGCAGAGCCGGTGTCATCGGCGACGGTGAGTAAGACGCAGTGTAAGCAAACTCAGACTTGCCCAAATGCCGCCCTGAGATCATTAACAGGGTGGTTCCCCTTATGCCTTCTGAGGGCCATTTACATGAGGTGACAATGGTCCTTACCGTGCCCAGATACAAGTTCTTGTTGTATCTGCTTGGGTTTCTTCGCAGTAGTCATCGCAACCATCATCTCATGGGTGTCTCCACCAGGATGCCTCTGCCCTTCATGATCTAGAAAGAGGTAGGTCCAGCGGTACAAGAGAGAGATCCTTTAGATCATCGAAAGTACCAGGCAGGCCTAAACGACATTCATGCTGATGAAGTCACAGCAGCAGTACCTGAGAACATTAAGAGGGTGTTTGCCCTTATGTCTTCTAAGGACAATCTACATGAGGTGGCGAAAGTTCTTATCGTGCGCAGACACAATTTCTTGTTGTCTAAGAAGTATTTGCTTGAGTGTCTTCGCAGTAGTTATCCCAAATAACACTTATGGAGAGGATGCCTTCGTCCTGGCAGATCAAAGAAAGAGGTCCAGCAATACATGGGAGAGCATTTAGATCATTGAAACTATCAGACAGGTCTAAAGGACACTCACGCTTTTGATGTCGCAGCAGCAGTAGCAGCTATTGTAAGAATGTAGTGCTAGGGAAACATTCCCCAAATAATTCACTAGAGGAGAAGACGCTACCTGGCTCAGCTGAGATCTGAATGGAGCAACCTTCTCAATTCATATTGGGCGCGAATTGATGCAAACGTTCCAGACGTTTGCCCCGCCTGCCATCAGGGACCACGTGACGTGCTGCATCTTTTGCTTAGTCCACTCAGCTGACCCCCATGTCTCTTTGGACTCATCCAGTTCAAATGGTGCGTTTCCTTTACCAGGATAGCGATGCAAATCCCCTATAGACGAGAAACAAAGTATATTTTTGTTAAAACAACAACAGCAGTTTTGTGTAAAACCAAAAATTGGCTTCGGTGGCATACCTTTATTCGGTTGTCCAAATTTTCAATGACACTGAGACATAATGGAGGTTAAAGGTCGATTATGTGCGGAATTATCTCATCATTTAGCTCTGAAGTTGTTCTTGGCTTATTGGCGTATATTTTCCTTTTAAATATCCCTAAAGGAAGAAGTCCAACGGTGTCAAATAACATGATCGTCGTGCCAATTAACACTACTACGACGCTACTGAGGCATTGTTTAGTTGACTGTGTGGCAAGTGGCACCATTCGGTTGGAAGGACATATCGTCCAGGTCCATATTCTCAATTTCTGGCCACAAGAGGTCCCTTATCATTTTGCGATAACGAACACGATTTACAGTAATTGCTTGACCGACCTCTTTTTCAAAGAAGTACGATTCGATGATGCCGCCAGCCCATAAACCAACAGTCACTCTTTGTAGATGCAACGGCTTTTCAACAATCATGCGTGGATTCTCATTTGCCCAAATTCGGCGATTCTGCTTGTTTACGAATCCACTGAGATGAAAGTGTGCCTCGTCGTGAAGATGATTTTCTTGTTAAAGTCACCCTTCACCTATATCGGTTAAACCAACCATTTCAGGCATTAACGACGCTTCAAATGGCCAGTAGGGGTTTCAGCAATTGACTTAAAAGCTGAAACCCCTACTGACCATTTGAAGCGTCGTTAATGCCTGAAATGGTTGGTTTAAACGACATAGGTGATGGGTGACTTTAACAAGCGTGTGAATTTGAATCTTTATTCCAAATTTGCAGTGACGTTCGTGAGATGTTCAATTGTTGGGCACGAAGAAGACTCGATTTTGACGGCTTTTCTGCCCACTATCGCAAAGGACATCAATGCTCTCCGCAGTGAACTCAGGGCAAGCAGGCACGGGTGTTTTCCCATTTTCCATAGACTCGGTTTGCTAAAATTTGTGCACAATTCTTCCGATTGTGGACACATTTGGTCGATTATGCCGACTTAAAAAATCACGAAGTGCACGAAATGTATTTTGATTTGATTATTTCAATTTAAGCGGATGAGACATTTATTTACGTCCAAAACATAAAAAATTTGTTTTAAACAAAGTGGCTGCGAAGATAACTCAGTACTTTTTTTTTCTTTTAAACCGATATCAGCCAAGGCGCTCTTGCCATGTCCGTCCGTAGGCCCCTAAAAGTTATCCACCATCTTTTTTCATACATTCAATTAATTTTCGCTGCAATTTCTATTTTCTTAAATTTTCTATCACCCCAAAACGACGTAACACATACTCTACAGATTTTATTTCTTCCATTGAAACGCATAAGGCGTGGTTGAATTGCAATTAGTTTGGTGATTGCCATCTCAGAGATTTCCAATTAAGTGCAGGTGTTTGCAGATTAATCTTCCATTCTGGTCAGATAATAAACAATTATGTCCACATAAAAATAACTGCAGGGAAAAACATTGGAAAAGTATTTTGAAGGGAAATACACACTTCCCACACAGCAAATAATTACTTTTAATCTTTGGACGTTCTTTCTAATTGTCGACGACAGGGATTTAAGGAAACTGTCGGACCGAAAGCAAAATGTCAATTACGCTAATGCCAGGTGGTTATTTTTACATGGCACAAAAATAGATTTATGTGAAAATTGTTTTATTTTCTACTTCTTAAATAAATCCCTCGGGGGATGTCTTTAAGCTAAAGTAGTGCATACTGTTATTTTAGGAGTTGTAGGTGTAGTGTGGAGGCTGGAAGTGTTGTGGGAGCAGAGTTTAGTGAAGCGTTTTTAAATTTGCCAAAGGTTGTTTAAATTGAAAATAACTAAAAAAAAATCTAGACAAATTTGAAATTTATACACCATCCCACTCTATTAAAGCTGTAGAATAAGTTTATGCAATGACCTTAAATACTTGAACTTGACACAGCAGTCTGTTCTGTTGTTGTTAAAAGAAACTTAATTGTTGTTGTAACAACATTATATTTTGTTTTTAAGTCCTGTTTGTCTATAGGAGACTGCTTAGATATCCAGTTGAAGGTAACACGCCCTTTGAACTGAATGCGTTCAAAGAGACCCGCTGCACCACTTCAATACGACGGCCAAACCCATTCAGCTGACCTCCAGGTCTCTTCACCTCCTTTATTGATGCCGCACATTTGTAGAGGTGCAGCATGTCATTTAGTCCCTGATGGCAGGCGGGACAAACGTCCGGAACTTTTGCATCAATTCGCCGCCCAATACGAATTGAGACGGTTGCACCATCCAGATCTCAGCTGAACCAGAACAACGCGCGTTTGCCGAGGTAGCTTCTTCTCCTCTGGTAAAATCTATGGCGGATGTTCCCCTAGCACTATATTCACGCTATAGCTAAGATACTGCTGCTTTGACTTTATCAGCTTGAATGTCGTTCAGACATGCCTGAGAATTTCGATGATCTAACCACAACAAACCACTCAGCCAGAAGTAAGCTTCATCGCTCATTCCTGCGGGCGAAACGATTATTACAGCCGAAAATTGAAGTAAGCGCTCTTAAAGTTGCGACCACTCAGCATTTCGGTAGCAATTTTTAAATATTTCCAAACGTTGCTCGTAAGTCCTCTTTACCATGATGAACATGTTGACTTTGACTAACGTTTTGTCACTGAAGGGTCATTAACAATATTTAAAAGGGTCGTTGACATAATGATACAAAATTGGTAGGTCCCTATTTGAAAACCCGTAATTTTCCATCTGGCAAAAAATCGAAATTATAATTTTGCTACTAATACGAGGGCGACCGCAAAAGTAACTGACCTAACATAAAAATAACCGTTTTTTTGGAATTATTATTTATTTTTCAACATAATCTCCTTCCAACTCAATACACTTCATCAAACGTTTTTCAAGTTTTTTAATTCCATCCGAAAAATAAAATTTTTCAAGACCTTCAAAATATGCCCCAGTTTCAGCAATAACCTCGCTATTGGACGAAAATTGCCACCGAGATTTTTTTTTAAATTTGGAAACAAGAAATAATCAGAAGGAGCTAAATCTGGACTATATGGTGGATGCGGAGCAATTTCAAATCGTAATTCGGCCAGTTTTTGTTGAGTTAAAAATGCAGTGTGTGAAGGAGCATTATCTTGATGAAAAAGAACTTTTTTTCTAAATGCGGTCGTTTTATCTTGATTTCTTCACTCAACCGATTCAATAATGCACAATAATATTCACTATTTATAGTTTTTCCCTTGTCAAGATAATCAATAAATATTATACCCCTTGCATCCCAAAATATTGTGGCCATTACTTTTCCTGCTGACTTAAAAGTTTTCGCCTTCTTGGGACCACTTTTACCAGCTTCTATCCATTGTTTTGACTGTTCTTTGCATTCTGGGATGTAGTGATGGATCCATGTTTCATCAACAGTTATGAATCGGCGCAAGAACTCTATTGGATTACACTGATAAATCGCTGAAAGCTCCTCGGAATTGGTCCAACGGACGATTTTTTGGGGCAAAATCAACAAACGCGGCGGATTGTTTTCGGATAGCTTTTTCATGTGGAGTTCATCATGTAAAATACTCCAAACTTGTTTTTCGTGTATTTTAACAATATCAGCAAGTTCTCTGAGCTTTATTCGTCTATCTTTAGTCACTTCATTAAATATTTTTCTAATGTTTTCAATAGTAGTAGCAGTTTTCGGTCTTCCAGAGCGTTGTTCATCTTCCGTACTTGAACGACCCATTTTAAATTGTCGAACCCAGGATTTCACGGTGGAGTATGATGGTGCATTATCACCATGAACAGAATCCAATTCATCTTTGATTAATTGTGGCGTATAACCTTTCATATAAAAGTGTTTAATTACCGCACGAAACTCTTTATTTTCCATTTTTCAAAAATTATAAAACTTGTTTACTTCAATCACCTGTAACAAAGAAAATAATCATTAAATATTTCGGAAATTTTGACAGATGGCTTATAAAAGATTGCTTTAAAAAAAAACAAAAAAGTTGCTAGTAAAACAGAAAATGTGCGAGGCCAGTTAGTTTTGCGGTCGCCCTCGTACACCACATAAAAGCTGACTTGATTTTGGGATTTTTTTTTTTACCAAAAATAGATAATTTGAACACCATTATAGAATTATATAGGGTGATCAATCTAGTTATTTTTTTCAATAGGGGTTTTTTTCAGAGATTACGCGTAAGTGTCTCGGTTTTCGAAAATTTCTAAAGGACATTTTATGCCATTTATTTTTTTTAATAAAATTTCCTTCAAACGTTGGCCGCAACTAACTCAGGGTGTCTATTCTGGATGACTCGTTCGAGCATGTCGACCGGTAGGGCTGTTATGACACACACCATGGTTTTCGCGGTGTTAGTCTTTCCAAGATGAAATGGCAAACAATAGTGAAAAGAAAAAAATAAAGTTTAACAACTCACGCGTAATCTTTGAAAAAATCCTTTTAAAAAAATATTACCCATTTCAAATTTGATAAATTATGGACCGATGATTCCACCAGCCTATAAACCGCACCAAACCGTGGTCTTCTTGGTGTAAGTCTTTCAATGATGAAATGGCAAACCATACTGAAAAGAAAAAAAATAAAGTTTAAGACAAACTCACGCGTAATTTGTAAAAAAAAACCCTATTGAAAAAAGTACCTCTACACGCAGAGACAAGACATGGTTACTATATGATCACGGCAACATTAATATGCTCTCTACAATTAAAGCATGTTTGTCGCAACCATAGTATTGTTTTCTAAATTTTATTTTGACAACAGTATGATTGCCGCAATATTAATATTGTTAAAATGTAACAATACTATTATTACTAAATTTAGAAATGAAAATATGGTTGTAGCAACCATGTCAATATTGTTGCTGTGACAAAAGTATTGTTGTTAAAGTTTAACGTTAATAATACTATGATTACGGCAATCATACTGTATGGTTGAGACTACGAACAAAGCGTAACAGGTTTTATAGACTATGTGTGTACATTGCATGGTTGTTGTTCATTATAAAAAACAACAACAATCGGAAGGTGTGCGGGATTTTTATTGTGTTAAGTTTGTTCGGTGGAATACTCTACTGCCGACTGGTTCTCGTTTATTTAAAATCTGTCTGCACTTAAGCATATAGCCATTGATCATGGTTTAATCACGTTCATCACTTGGGGTCTACGGATGGTGGTCAATCATTCATCCCCTGCAATCACCATTGCTAGCAAATAATAATCTTTTCGACTGCCCTTTGAATATAATTTTGTTTCTTAAATAAAATGTTCAATAGATACATTGTCTCAAATCTGGCTATGAACTAATTAAAAAAAATTGCGTAATGAGAATCTCTAGATTTGAATAATAACATAACCCAATCCTAAAAAATATGGTTGCGTGTGAATCATACTATGGTTATGAGGATCATGCTACGGCTGTATGTGAAAGATAATATGGTTGTGAGGATCATAATATGGTTTTGGAGATAATAGTATGGTTGAATGTGACTCATAATATGGTTGCGGGGATCATATTATGGTTGAGTGAAAATCATACTATTGTTGTGAGGACCATAAGATTGTTGTGCCGCAACTATTTATCCAACAATAATATGATCCAATAATATGATGATATGAGGTTGATCATGCTATACTACAAAAGGATATTTTCATTTGTTAAAAAAAACTTAACTTTTGCTACATCTTGCACTGAACCCACGTTTGTTTGTTAAAAAGGGCAACCCTACACACAGTTTTTGAATGCGGAAAATTCGCACGTCCTGCCCTCAATCTATTCTACGGTGTAAAATGCTACACCACAAGATAATTGTTTCAAATACACCCTCACGAACTTAAACGTTCCATTCAAAATGTGAGCAGAAACGTCTTCGCAACAATTTAGGTTAACATTTTGTTCACAAAAAGCTTAGCCAATTAATTTTCTTCTACTTTAAGTGTTGCACTTAAATCTGTTTGATTGTTGGCAGGAAAAAGTATGGCATTATTTTTTTAAGTGTACCCTCAGAAGGTTTTTCTTGTGAAACGATTTTGCTATGGGCTTTGCATGCTCCTCCCACCTATGGAACACCTTAGCGTATACGTAATCTAACAAAATTAAAAATTACTCATACGCACCGTTATCAATAAAACTAAACGATTCGTAATCCCTGGAGCCATGATTACATCACACTATAACTTCTCTTATGCCTATTTACAGATGTACGAGTATGTACATGTATAAACATATCACATGGTCCTTTTATCTGCAACGTAGAGTATTTTCAGTAAGATTTAAATTCCCACTCATACCGGCATAAACTGCTCAGCTGTGGGAAATGAAAAATCAGCCAAATTCCCAGAACATTAATGTTGCACAAAAGACTGGCTAAGTATCTATTTATCTACGATACGATATTCTGCTTTAACAACAAACAATGAAGGGTAGTGCGAATAAATCGTCTTAAACTCAATTTTCTTAATCGAATTTATTCAATTCTTGTTTAGGGAAGACACCTTTTTCAAAAATAAAATAAAAAGAAAAAAAATACGAACACCATAATGGCATCAATAAAACACATAAACTAAAGGGAAAGGGCTTTTCATGAGGGCAAGGCGAACACATACGAGGGCGGTTCGGAAAGTTCTTAGCCTATCAATGAAAGAGAATAGTTAGTTTTTCAAAAATATTTTTATTTTTCAATATAATCTCCCGAAACTTCAATACACTTAGTCCAACGCTTATCTATCCCTTGATTAAAATAGTATTCCTCAAGGTCTTCAAAATAGTGGTTTACAACTGTAATTGCATCTTCATTTGAGGTAAAACGCTTGCCAGCAAGGAATTTTTTTAGATTTGAAAACAGGTAAAAGTCACTGGAAGCTAAATCAGGAGAATAAGGTGGGTGGTCAAGCAACTCGTACTTTAATTCGTTGATTTTAGCCATTGTTTAAACACTCTTGTGCGCTGGTGCGTTGTCTTGATGAAAAATTATTTTTTTGTGTAAGCCAGGACGTTTTTCTCGAATTTGTACATTTAATTGATCTAAAAGGTTGCAATAGTACTCTGAATTTATTGTTTTACCCTTTTGCAGATAGTCAATCAATAAAATACCTTTGAAGTCCCAAAAAACCGTTGCCATAACCTTACCAGCCGATTGAATTGTTTTTGCCTTCTTCGGGGCACTTCCTCCAGCTTCAGTCTATTGTTTGGATTGTTCTTTTGACTCTGGAGTATAGTGGTGGATCCATGTCTCAACAGTTATGAAACGACGCTTAAAATCCATTTTATTTCGCTTAAAACGATTCAAACAAGCTTGAGAAATGTTCATTCTTATGCGTTTTTAGTCGACTGTTAACAAGTGCGGCACCCATCTTGCAGAAAGCTTTTTCATCTGTAGTTCTTCATGGAAAATTAAATGGACTCGATCATTGAGATGCCCATGGTATTAGCTATTTCACGCACTTTTATTCGTCGATCATTTAATACCATATCATGCACTTTGGCTACAATTTCTGTTGTTGTTGCTGTTTTTGGACGTCCACTACGTGGTTCATCTTCAATGCTTGTACGACCACGTTTAAATTCAGCAACCCAATTTTTTACTGTTGCATATGAAGGAGCACTTTCACCTAACACATTCACCATATCATTATGAATTTCTTGTCCCGATAAACCTTTTTTATGTAAATATTTAATGACACCACGCATTTCTAATTTTTCCATTGTAAAAAAATCGCGGTTGCGTCTTTTGTGAACACCTGTTTCTATATGAAGGAGTTGCCAGAAACATGTGTTCATAGCAGAGATGGAAGTTTCCAAAACACTTACACTTTTCTGTTTATACCGCGCTTTTTGTGCTAGGCTAAGAAGTTTCCGAACCGCCCTCGTACATACCCTTTATCATGTTGCAATTTTTATTAGATCGTCAACAATTGGTCCGACTTCAATTTCTTAATTCCTCTAATTTCTATTGATTTGAAACTAAAAAATGAAACAAATTTCAAGGTACGTTTCGGGACACTTTCTCAAAATGTTATTGAGTATGTCATTTTTAACGAAAGAAGGCAAGCAGTTAAAAGCCTTATACTGCAAGTCAAAACAACATCATCTTCAAACCGCCAACATATTAAAAGTATATATACCTTATGGGGTCTTCGAATAGTACTACGAGGTGTTGCTAATGGAATGTCAAAGTGTATATACCCCCTATCCTATGATGCTTTCTTATGTGTGACCAAACATAGACTGGAGTAAACCTTGTGTCAGATGTTCCACAGATCTTTCGAATTCTTGTAAAATTTTCCATTGATATAAAAGACCAATGAATTGTGGTTCACTTCCCGGGCTACTACCCGCACACCTGTAAAAATTAAAAGATGTCCAGCAAAGTTTCCGACATGCAAGCGGAAATGGTTATACAGTCAAAAGAATGCACAGGCATCATATGCCCACCATTTGATGCCTCAGCGGAAATAATCGAAGAGTAAGAAAATCTATTGGAAACCAAGAAAAAAAAAAAAACAAAACAAATCACCAACAAAAGAAAGAAAAGAAAAAACAAAAAGGAACGCAAGTCAGTGATGTTGAACAAATTTTACAAGCAATGAAAGACACAATATTACTCTTGCTGCTGCTGCTGCTACTGATGTTTTTGTTGTTCTTCTAGGAATTCCTTTGTTTTTCAGCAAAAGAGGCACTTATGTTTCTCATAAGTGTGGTTGTTATCTCTCGCTCTCTCTCTCTCCCTCCCTCCCTCCCTCTCGGCCTTTCACGTTTCGTAGAAAACGTTGATATATCTGATAAACAGTTTAGTTTATTTACGAAACTTTTAATTGAGTGGTGATAAAATGTACTGGGTAGGCCAAAAGTTACCATGGGATTAAATAAAAACTTTAATAACTTTTGCGTTTCTTAATTTTTTTTATTTGTTTTCTCTGATTATATAACATGCAAAATGCAATTTTTTTTACACTAAGTATGAAAAATAATGTCACTTAAATGACCCCCGTTTTCAGCATCGCAATGATGGACTTGTTTTAGAGCATTTTCCATAACATCTTTCAAAATTTGTGCCTGTAGCGTTCGAATTTTGCAACAATGTTGACCTTACGTTGAAGGATTGTCTGGGGCTTGTTCACATATACTCGCTCCTTCAAAAAACCCCAAAGAAAATAGTCGGTTGCTGACAAATCTGGCGATGGCGCTGGCCAAATAATTTCCTAATTTCTGGAAATTATTCGCTCTCTAAAAATTTTACTTAAAAGTGCCCTTGTGTTTCGGGCAGTAGGCGCTTCGTCCTGCTAAAAACAACATCTCAGATCTGTTTTCAAGAGCAGGACGAAAAAACAGTTCTCTCATAAACCGATACCGCTCTCCATTTACGGTTATAGCACTTCCATCTTCATTCTCGAAGAAGTAAGGCCCAATGATAATTGACCTTACCTACGCGGTCAGTGAATTATGCCGAAATTCTTGCTGGAATCGGTTCTTTCACCTAAGCTTTGGTCGGACCAACTGCATATACTCACGAACTACTTTAGTTATCGATAAACTGCAGAGCATTTAGTCCGCTATATTCGTAAGGTTTCAAAGCTTGTCCATTTCGGCCTTCCTTTAAGAGCGTCCATAAAAGCGTCCTAGAGTGTCAATACCCGATGTTAACTGCACGAAAAGCGCATACAAAATGAATGCATAAGAGGGGCCATTAAAAACTTTAAATTTTAATCCACTGTAAAAAAGTACTGATAATTTTTCAAATTTCTGGTTTTTTTGAACGCGGTTTTACTTCGCCCAATGGACTGCAGATTGTTTGGCAGAAAATGACATTTTACCAAAAAATTGTGTTTCAGATGAAGCTAATTTTTATCTCAGTGGCTATATCAATAAGCAAAATTGCCGCATATTGGATTTAGGGAACCACTACGCGACTATTAAGAAGCCAATGCATCCACAACGAGTCACTGTTAGGTGCCAGTTTTCTTCGAACAAGAGCAAGGAGTCGCCGTGACCATCAACGGTGAGCGTTACCGCGCCAAAAATTGTTTCCAAAAATTCAAGAGAATGACATGAATCACATTTGGTTTCAACAAGAAGGGGCCACATGTCACACAGCCAACGCAACTATCAATATTTTACCCACTGTTTATGAAATTCGAATAATCAGCCGAAATTGTGATGTCAAAAGCCGGCTCGGAACTGTGATTTGAGCCCTTTGGATTATATTTGTGGGGAGCCATCAAGGATAAATGTTACGCAAAGCATCAAGAGGCAATTAAAGCGTTTAAGCATGAAATTGAAATGCTTGATATTGAAGACAAAATAACCTTATATAAGGTCAAATGTGCATACAAAATAGTTGAGTTAACATTATATAAGGTTGGATTTTTCAAGAGAGAGGCAGAAAAATGTGCGATATAAACAAAAAATTTCAGATCATTCGGCTCTGTTGTATCGAAGTTTTTGAGCTGCTTTGTGTTATACGAAGTTTAGAATTATGTTACACGAACTTACAACGATTGCGACTGTCTTATCCCCCCTCCCAATCTTTTTCCTTTCTTCCTCTGCTCTGAACGTTTGTAATTGTGGGAAAGATCATAAGACAATTTATCTCGCTCTTTTAAAAAACCACCGCCAAATGCAAATGCTAGCTGTACAATCTTTATAGCGCAATGATATTGCGCTATGAAGATTGCTTTTAGCACAGTTGGAAGACTATACGCAAAGGGTAATTCTCATTAATCCTAATGGGACTCCCGTATAAGTCATTTGATTTGTAGCCGAAGTAATCGTTGCCAAAGACTGCTAAAGCAAAACCTTAGCGGCTTAAGAAACAGCTGTACAGTCTGCCTGGCAACCGTAGCCAATACATTTCACCCATTTTTTAGTTGATTTTGCAAAAGGAACAACAAAAAGGTTTAGAACCAGAATAAAAACTGTTCAAGTCATATTAAGGAAAAAAGACTGAGTAAATGTAAGCAACACAAAACCATAATTAGTAGGTTTATTTAATATTAAAAATTGCAACATAATTATATTTCTGTTTAAAATAGTAAACCAATAATAAGTTAAATTAACAAAAAAAAATGATTTCTATAACAATCTTCATAGTTAATAATATTAACAATTTCAGTGTTAAATTGAACATGTATTGCTTCAATAAATTAACTATGAAATTTTAATATTAACAATTTTCATGGTTAAAAACAATGCATTGTTAAAACAACAATAATTATTTTAATAATAACAATTTTTATGGTTATGGTTTATGGTTTTTTATTGCTGCAAAAAGTCTATTGGTCTCAACTGGAGAATAAACCCCTCAAACGTGTACTAGCTATATGATTTTGCTGTAAAACCAAAGCTGTTCTACGGGGCGCTATCTGGTGGATGGCACTGGATAAGAAAAATCACCAGAGCAGGATTGCACGTAGAATGGCTATATCTAAGGCACTGTTAACTTTCCTTAACAGGCTTCCGCCAGACAGCTTGATAGACACATTAATGCTACTTGGCTCCATGGGGGCATATAAGTATATACAAGGGGTATATACTTCCGTTGACTATGTGACACTTGAACGTTTCTTCAATCCGGGATTTGCGACCAGGGTGCCGAATTAACCAGACTACGTGACTGGCGTTCGCCTTCCGGAGGATGTTAACTTAAAATACGTGGGCGACCGAAAAAGTAACTCGCCTAACATAAAAAGAACCGTTTTTTTGGAATTATTATTATTTATTTTTCAACATAATCTCCTTCCAACCCAATACACTTCATCAAACGTTTTTCAAGTTTTTTAATTCTTCGAAAAATAAGATTTTTAAGACCTTCAAAATATGCCTCAGTTTCAGCAATAACCTCACTATTAAAAACAATGCATTGTTAAAACAACAATAATTATTTTAATAATAACAATTTTTATGGTTAAAAAACTACAGAATGCATTGTTTAAACAACAATAATTATTTTAAAATTAACTATTTTATTGGTTGAAAACTTCAACTATAGAATAGTTAAATTAACTATTATTATTGTTAAATACCAGTCAACAACAAAATGTTCAAATTAACCTTATATTAAGTCGACTCCAAATCATGCTATTTATGGTTAAGTTAATCTTATATACGGTTATTTTTCTTCTCAGTGCATTATTAAATGACAAAGTTCAACTATTCCAATAAAACCTGAAATTTGAAATATAGAAGTACTTTCTTTTACAGCTGACTCATTTTTAAAATTTTAATGGCCCACCCTGTACCACTTAAAGTAACAAAATACTAGCAATAATTATTTTTATATTAAGAGAACATCAAAAATAATTGAAGTTGGTAGCGAAAGGAATTCGTGGGCGTTCAGTTCAGTTTCTTGATATCTTTTAACGACTTCAGTCCATCCGTCTATTTGCTTCAATTTCTATGAAACTTTAAACACTGGCAGCCTTGAACCAAGAAAGAAGAATATGGTTTAAAGTATCTTCTACACTAGTGTCTCTACCGATTTAAGGACCTATTACCCTACAAACTATAAGTACATAGCAAAATTCAATATTACTCAAATTTTGCATAGAACGATGTGTGGCCTTTTCGCTCTTTTCCACTGGCTAGGCATACGCAAAACAAAAAAGGACCCTCTACTTTATATTGTTAGAGTTGTATGACATAATGATAATTTTGACAGCTTTTCAATTTTAATTATTTAAAAAACTATCATTACTATCTAGTCGCCCTATATTTTTTGTAATTCAACTGCTTGGTTTAAAATTGCTGCTTTACACTCATTGTTTCTCTTCAAAATCTAAAATAGGCTTTTAAAATTCGAAATTTTATTGAATTCTGAAATTTTCCACCGTTACGTTACTTGAATCACAGTGCCTGTGTATTGGGTGAAAATAGATATACGTATGTATGTGTGTGTTTTCTGGGACAGGTAAATATGCATGTATGCGTGTGTGATACCTTTACCTTTGCCTTGAGGTACGCAATATCTTTTACTTAACTTCAAACAGCAGAAAAACACAATAAAGTCTGTTATTTCAACAAACTCTACTGCTGCTGATGCTGGGGACGGAAGCTGCCACTGCACACACATCGCCCACTGATATTGAACATCCATATGTTGGATGCTCAACACACACACACGCACATATAGCCTTTCACGCACACATACAGGGTGGTCGTTAAACACGTATATGTTTAGTCGCCAACCTAATAAAGAACATGGGTGGATCATCTTAGAATTTAACAAAGATTCTAAAGAAAATCGTATGTAATTTATGGGGTCCCTGACCAGTATTTCGAGGTGTTTGAAACGGAATGACCTTGTCACCACAAGGTCCTAAGTACCCAACAAAACCATTGGAAATGTGAGAACAACCATAAGCAATGACAGCACCCACTTGACTGATAGCATCAACGTAGAGTTCCAATTGTTTCTTCAATAATCTGCTTATAGCCGTGGAGAAGAAGTGTTGTAAGACAGATAACTACGCGCATGATGTGACGGTGGCAGATGCAGGATAGGATCCAAAGATGCTCTCAGAAATACCTACAATCGATCGGGCAAAACTTCCGATAGCCAAAAGTGGCAAATATCGTGGACTGGTAAACTAAACTGGAGCCTGAACCACAAAAGCGGAAACTGTTTTTTATTGCTGCAAAAAGTCTATTGGTCTCAACTGGAGAATAAACCCCTCAAACGTGTACTGGCTATATGATTTTGCTGTAAAACCAAAGCTGTTCTACGAGACGCTATCTATCTGGTGGCTGTCATTCGATAAGAAGAATCACCAGAGCAGGATTGCACGTAGAATGGCTCTATCTAAGGCACAGTTTACTATCCTTAATAGGTTTCCGCCAGACAGCTTGACATACACATCAATACTTGGCTCCATGGGGGCCTAGAAGCACAAGGACTATGATCATGTAAATGTTTTGGGTGCAGTAAATATGAGCCATTCCGTTGACTATTTGACACTTAACCTATCTTCAATCCTGGTTTTGCCACCAGGATACCGAATTAACCAGACTACGTGATTGGCTTTCGCCTTCCGAAGGATCTTATCCAAAAACACTGACTAATTTTTGTCACAAAGAGGAGTTGGCAGTGGTATTTACTTACGAATCAGCTGAATTTAAAACTGTCGCTCAAGCTACCGGACTATTGTTGAATTATTTCTGCTGATGTGATGGCCATAGGAACTGCTGCGGAGATTGTTTAGTATTTTGGAATATCATACAGGGATATCTTCATATTTACTCACATCAAAATGACCATTAGACCACTTAAAATTTTTTATTAAAGAATGCAGAATGTCTCTGGAGGAGATGCTTCGGTAACCCATATATTCATGAGGATAGATAAGGCCATTGTCGGTTGTTAAACGACTACGGGCTGCTATATATATTTCTGGCCTAATAATGAAAATGCGAATATTTATCATCGAAACGGTTTTATTGTTTTTCAATGTATTCTCCAGCATGATTTATACACTTTTGCATGCGCTCAAACCAATTGTCGAAGTCCTTTTCCACTCCGATTGAGATACTTCCAAAACATCGTTTTTAAGCGCTTCAACTGCATCTTTTGGCGACGAAAATCGTTGATCACGCATTTTTTTCTTGATGTGCGGGAATATAAGGAAGTTATTGGGTGCCAAGTCAGGACATTTAGGCCGGTCATAAAGGCGCTGGTTTGAGCCGATGTGTGAGAGCTCTCATTGCCACGGTGCACAATGATTCGTCTTCTCTTGTTCGTTTTTCGAATTTCTCCGAAGACTTCAGGCAAACAAATTGTGGTGTACTACTCTGAATTGACTGTCCTACGTTGCTTAAGTGGAACAGTCGTCAAATTACCAGTTTTGCCCAAGGATTCCTCTATCTCACGGTATGTCACATGACGATCTTGCATTATCAGTTCACGCACGGCATCAATGTTCTCTGGCACAACGGCCGCTTTTGCACGACCTTCGTCTATGAGCGAGCGTCGGCCACGATTGAATTCATTAAACCAGTTTTTCACAGTGCTATAGGATGGTGCTTCATCGCCATACAAAGATTTAAGTTCATCGATGCACCCTTGTCGTAATAATCCACGTCGAAAGTTGTGAAAAATGATCGCACGAAAATGTTCACGAGTTAATTTCATTTTTTGCCAAATTGATTTTTTAAGTCACTGAAATCAACACAAACGATGGTCGTACGTTAAGACGTTCTAAGTACGTTTATGCTAAAATATGTCAAACTTTCCAATGAAAATGTTAGATCACTTAGTGTTGCTTGGCACCAGATATATATATATATATATATATATATATAGCAACCCTCGTAACACACGGTGCTATCCGGGATTCTGTAGGCCTTCCCTTCGCGAGGTATAAGCAGCTTGTGACAAGGACACTCAATCTCTTAGGTGGGAAAAGGAACCCTTCTGCACGACCAGACCAGAATGAGCTGACAGAAACAATTTTTTTTCGGTTTAATTATAAAACTTAAATATTCAAAAAAAAAACAAAAAAATATTTACATACTAACTAAAATACTCGGTTGTTTGTTAAAAATATTTTCGGATTTCAAGCGATAAACAAATTCACAAGTTCAATAAAAATGTGTGCCGTTTATCAAAAATTCTTTAGTTATGAAAAAAAATTCACATATTTACAATAAGAGTTTAAAGCCGTTTATAGAAAATTATTTTAATTTGGGCGATGTAAAACTGAACATATTGTCTAAAAATGTTTAAGCCGTTTATTACTCGGAAAAATACTTTCGTTATGAGGAGATGTAAAAAAATTATATATTAAAAACCAGCCAGAAACACTACACGCAGGGATGACAGAAGTTTTGGTGAGTGCCACTTGATCACCATAAGACTCCAGGCAACGAATAACTGTACTTATATTTAGCTGCTATACACTTGAGGGCAGGCAGTTTTACATATAACGAGAACTGGCGGCAGTAGAGTTTTCCAACGAACACAATTAAAATCGCTCGCACTTCATGCATACTGAAACACATACTCACACGATATAGTGCACGAATTTCATAATTTTGTTGTTGTTGTTTCCATTCATGAAATATTGCAATATCTGATAAATAGTTTAGCTTATTAACGAATTTTTTAATTGAGAAGTGATTAAATTCACTACCAGTTTTTTGATTGAAATAAACGGGTTGTTTTTTTTCTGCGTATGGATGAGCAGAGAACACGGACCACTTTTAATTTACCAAGAATCCATATGTGACAGCGCATACAGAAAGGGACCTAAGGGTAAAAAAATAAATTTTCACTTTATTTTTGTGATGTGGACAACATCAGAGCATCGAATGAGACCGATTCCATGCCCAAAAGTGTTCCTCCCAGAGATATGCGCGTTTGATGAAAGTGAAGTCGATGATTCTAAGCGCAATTAGAAAGGGACCTAATCTTTAAAATGGATCTCCTGAACAAAACTGGTTTTTAACCTTAGGTCCCTTTCTATTTTGCGCGTCACATATACGTAATCACTAGCCACTAGACATTGAGCGTACACTCTATGAGACTGTAACTACTTTTAAAGATATTGCAACAATGACGGGACTATTGCGGACTTAAGACAAAAACTGTGTGGTCTACGGTATGCTAACAGGCGAAACCTGGCTCTCCTATGGTGTTTTGGGTGAGATCAACATATTATGGCAACAGGCTAAAGTATAAAAAGAGCCGCGGCCATGTAGCAATGTGTGTAAGACACACACAACTCCCTGGCACTTTTAGAGACGAGTAAATGCTGTCTCAACGGGACTCACTTTCGAACCCAAAAGAGCTATGCTATGGGCGGCTGCCAATTTAAAACAGCCAAACCAGAGTTTCAAATAATCATTAAACAACAATTTTAAACTGAGGTCTTTGAGTTGTTTATAAGCCACCCTGTATTTGGACCACTTTTTATTGTAAACTACACTACATGTGAATGTGTGTGTGTGTGTGTGTTTGCGGTAGTATAAGTAAGTGTTCCTTGTGTGTTATTCCAATAGACAGCGTAGTAGGTTGTTATTTTTGTTCCGGGTATCGCATAAAGTAAAAAATAAATGCACTTATCTTCTCTAATTTTCTTTAGCATCGGGATATATCTTCACAACCCTACAGACCGACAGGGATTCCATCTTTCAGAGTGTTCTCTATACGTGTGTGTGCGTGTATGTCTGTGTGTTGTCTTTGGTTGTGTTTAAGTGAATAAATGTTCCATCACAGGTGTTTCCTTCGATATGGTCATATCTGGGCATGTATGAGTGTGAATTGAATATGTGTGTGTGTAATAAATAGTTTGTTTTTCTTGCATTTTCGCATTGCCTGTGTTTTTTGCGCTCTTCCCGAATGCTGTTGTCTGTATTATGCCCATTTATAACGCAACGTCTCCTTTTTCACTGAGTTTTCTTTCGCTTTTTTTTATTTGTTAACACAAAATCAATGATTTTATACCATTAAAAAGAGCGTGGACGTGGAGTTAAGACTGGGATATGTGGATGTCCTTGTACGAGTATACAGAGGAATGAGTGTTTCTAGGAGGTAGGGTTAAATTAAAGACTATTGCTATTGTCAATTTAACTGTTTAAATTCGTCCTGCGGCGTTGCGAAAAATTACAATATATATTGGGAGCTTTGATCACCATCAGCATTATTAGGTTCGGTGACAATGCATTGGCAAGTTTGACTTGTTTAACGATAACATTAATCGGATTTTTTTTTTGTTCCAGCTCAATTTGTGTAAACTGTAAATTTTGAGGATTTCTTATTGAAACAACACACTTTACCGAAACTAGGAAACCATTCGGAAAACTCTGATTAAACAACCAAATAACTTTAAAGCCACGGTGGGTTGTCTAGTTATCCTAGGTTTTAGCCCGGGTAAGAACATGTAACCATTTTTCTTTTCGGCGCCGGGTTTTCACCTCGTAAATGCCGTCGACTTTGCGAGTAAGAGATTTATCTCTAAACCACGCAAAAACTTCTCTGGCGTTAAATAGAAGGCCCCGGTCAGTGAATATAAGAACTGAAACGTGCACAGCTCACGTGTTTTAGACAAGTTCCCCCCATGTTTTTTATTTTTTTCTTTTATAAAAAAATTCATTTATTTCTTATACAATTTAAAAAGTGCCCCAGCGCCTCAAGGACATTATTGGTTCCTTCATGAGATGTTGTGGGACTTAAGTAAGTAAGAAAACATCAATTGCAATGACCCTGGGCCCTAAAAAGAGACAGATGCGATGCGGTGAGCGAGTTTAAATTGTCGTTTTACTGAGCAGAGAGCGATAGGGCGAAAAGGAGAATATTGCGTAGTATCCGCACTTTCCGAGTCGATGAGGTACCATCACAATTTACCGTTGGTGAATTTGCCCATGTCAACTACAGCGCAAAGTCGTCAAAGGCGCAGAGTCCGGACACCGGGAGTAAAGAAAAGTTTATTCGCAGTAGTCATCCTAACTACCATCTCATGGACAGGATGCCTTCGTCCAGGCCTATCAGGGAAGATCTTTATGATCGAGAAAGAGAGGTCCAGCGTCAGGAGAGAGAGCCTTTAGATAATCAAAACTATCAGGCAGGTCTGAACGATATTCACGCTGATAAAGTCACAGCCGCAGTATCCAGCTATAGCGTGAATGTAGTGGTAGGGGAACATCCCCGGAGATTTCACCAGAGGAGAAGACGCTACCTCGTCAGAAGCGCGTGGATTTGGCTCAGCTGAGATCTGGATGGTGCAACGCCTCAATTCTTATTGGGCACGAATTGATGCTACCGTTCCGGACATTTTTCCCGTCTGCCATCAGGGACCGCATGACGTGCTCTACCTCTACCGTCCGACCAAGCCCACTCACCAGACCCCCAGGTCTCTTTGAATGCATCCAGTTTAAATGGCGCGTTTCCTTTAAACGAATATCAAAGCAAATCACCTATAGACAAACAGGACTTCAAAACAAAATATATTGTTGTTACAACAACAACCCTGGGCCGGATATGTTTCCCAACAAGGCACTATAACTGATGGTCATTAACAAACCGTAAGCCGTAAGTTTAAACATTCCAAAAGTGGTTCGACCAAAGAGTCCAATTTATAAGTGGAAAATACAGTGGCTTGTTTTAATCCCAAAGAGAACTTAACCCACCCAAATGAGTTGTCAGCACACCATCCTATTTGCCTTTTGGTTACTTAGGCTAGTTTCACAATCTCTGGTTGGTTCGGGCTTGCTCAAAAAATGATTCGGTCTTAGATGTTCTTCCTTCAGTTTTAAAGTCTCGCATCTTCCTCCATACGGTCTCTCCGTTGTCTTGGTCTTTTCTTTTTGCGCTTTTCGTAGTGTTTGCCGTCTAAAGCCTTTTAAGCGTTTGTTTTCACTCGACCGGCATGTCCAAGACAGCGCTATCCTTGCTTTTTGATGCACTTAACTACAACCGCTCACGGCTTGTTCGATGCATACTTTTCACCTACACAGGGGTGGCATATAAATATACAAAGGGGTTACTCCCAAAAATTCCCAATAAACCTAGTCCACTTTCGGTAGCGCCGTTGCTTTGGTGCACTGTAGTGGAGCATCCCATAGTTCTAGCATACCATATACAGGGTGTAGCGCGGAAATTTGATTATTTGAGAATAAAATAAAATAATTATGAACCTTAGAAAAATGTATTTTATATTTTAGTTATATTGAACAGTAGGGAATTTATAAATTACCTGGTTTTAAATAGTGTATCTGGCAAATGCCGATCTTCGCTACCCACACACTGCTGCATATGTTTTCCAAAGTTTGCATGAACTCTAACAAGCATGTCGACTGGTATTCTGCCAATTTCAGCCTCATTGTTGTTAATTAGGTCTTCCAGGGCGTTGGGACGGTTGATATACATCTTCGACTACAGGTAACCCCAAAGGAAAAAAATGCATAAGGCTAAGTCTGTTCACATCACCCCTTAAAGAGATATGCTGTCCAGGAAACATTTGCCTCAAACAAGTCATGGCAACCCTCGCTATGTGTGCAGTTCCACCATCCTGTTGGAACCATGTATCCTCTAATTGCATTGCCTCAAGAGCCGGTTGAATAAAATCCTGTATCATAGTCAAGTACCGTTCGGCATTCACAGTTACGGCAAGATGGTTATCCTGGAAAAAGTAAGGGACAATTTTTCCACAGAGTCACGCGGTCCGAATGCAGAGGTCTCTGGTGAAGTTCTCTGGGGTTTGTTTCACTTCAGTACCGCATATTTTGTTTGTTTACACGCCCACTGAGGAAAAAGCACGCTGCACTGCATTGATCGAGTGCGCAGTTGAAAAATACGTTTGAACACAAAATGAACTCTCCTCACGTGCCCAATGCATGATGGCAACTGAAAGGCAGACGAATACAAATTTCCCGTCAGCCACTATAAGCCACGCACACTCTTCACTCTCTTCGATCAACAGTCCCGCCACAGCCTGCAGTGCAAAAAAGCAAAATTACCGCGCTCCACCCTTTACTTTTACAAACACTTCCCTCAGCTTGTGAAGGCCCTTTTTGATTCCGCACCATTTTAAAAGAATCCCGTAATCAGTTCTCCCCTTACGCTAAATCGAAGATCACTCCACGAAAGGATGAAGTATCAAAATATTTAAAATATTGATCTGAGATCCTATAAAGTATACATAATGATCGTCGTAAAATTCTTGCCACGTCCGCCCATTTAACCGTCCATGTGCTTGTTGAGAGCGAAGCACCTGTGGTTCTAATTGGCAGAAATCAACTCAGAGGGGAAAAAAGTTTTCTTTACTTACGGAATAATGGTGGCTTGACAAAAGTGCAATTTTTTGATTAATTTTTTAACAAATCAAATGTTTTTTAGACGAATCATGGTTTACTTGTTACAGCTAGTTAGGGCCCACTCAAATAGGCATAGTTGCTGGATGTTTTGGTTCGTTTAAACAATCCATATGGACATTGAGTGCCCAAATTTAAGCCAATTTCGCAACAAAACTTTATATGGATATTTTAAAGTTTTGATCGAGATTATGGTCGGAATCATTGATTCAATGCACTTTTGCCGGGTGTTCTTTTAGTGCCTCAAAAAGGAAACAAAACAAGAAGTCTTAACACTTAATAACTCGAATCGTTTTGAATTACTTTTTCATACTACTGATAAGTACTTATGTGACCCATTATTTGTCAGCATTTTTTTCAGATTACAAAATAATGCAAAGTGTAATGAGAGGTCGTTTCTTGGTAATACAAGCCGTAAAGAATTTTATTTACGTAGATTTTGCTGGTACGAGGATCGGAGACTGGCGATAATAAAAAGTCTTAGCTTTCAACCTTGGATAGTTTTAAGTTACCTTTTCAACATACTGATAAGTACTTATTTAAACCTTTATTTGTCATCTGCATTTTTTTAGGTTTCAAAATAATGCAAAGTGTAATGAGGGGTCGTTGCCTGGTAATACAAGCCGTAGTGTGTTTTACTTATTAGGCTTTTGCAGGCACGCAGATTAGATCTGGGCGCAAAAATCTTTTAATTGTCCAGCAAACAAGCGGTAAAAATAACTAAATACCATCTGCATTACTAGGTAAGGACTTCCCATTACCGTCTTTATTATTTTGAAACCAAAAATAAGCACTTGGCTCTATTTTTAACAGACCGCAAATCTGTAAACACATTTTCATTGTTTAGTTCTCTTACTTTTTTCTCCATTCGCGAACAGACTGTCGTCAATAAAATATCAATGTTTCGAAGTCTGTAAAGGTATGATCAGCAAAGACCTGACATCTGTTATGTCCCTTTAGGGTGCAGAGTCTTAATCCTACAAGGTATTTTTATTAGAAAAGGTGACTTTGATTCGGACTACGAGCATTCTCGAACATATGTTCTTAGTTTGTATTTAGATTGTCTGTGAGAGGAGTTAGACGTATTTTGCTTGTCGGCTAGAACTACAATGATTCAATTGCAAAATAGAAATCTTTTCTACTTTTTATCTTGTCATGACCCTCCCTATGAGTAATTCAACTACTTCAATTGTGTAAGCAAACAGTTTTTTACCTCTGACTAAAATTTGATTTTTTTCGTTGAACAAGTGTGGTATGTGGATTTTAAGATCCAAAAATTCTCTTCAGGTGGTTAAGATACTTAATATGTAGCACCGCTACAATAGTTACAGAGCTCCAACTGACATTCGGTTGAACGGAGGTGCATGTAACCTCAATAATTCGGTTGGCAAGAAAGTAGATTGCGGCAACGAATCTGTTTTCTGTAGTGCTCAAAAGCACTTGAAATGTTCGTAGTGGCAGATGGTAATTGTACTCTGAGTAAGAGTTTACAATTCTTTCAAAGAAGGTCGAGAAGATGTTAATGACAATGCTCGTCCTGAATGATCTACCTCATTAAAACCCATTAACAAATTGAGAAGGAATATTGTTCTGGAGAATCGTCGAATTACTTAAAGTTGCAAAGGAAATTTCGGGGATGTAAGGTGTGGCAGCGAAGTTCGTTCTAAAATTGCTGCTCCTCATTGCTTGTTCGTAATTTTTACATAATATACAATAATCATGCCTTAGCCACCGTATACCAGATTTGACCCCCTGCGATCTTTTTCAGTTCCCACAGTTGAGGAGATCATTGAAGGGACGGCGTTTTGCCACGATTGGGGGATAAAAACCAAATCGCTAAGAGAGCTTGAGGCTAAGTCAAAAATGCATATCAGGACAAGGATTGGAAAAAATGCTGACACAAGTCGTTTATATCTGGGGGAGAATACGACGGTTGCTATTTATATTTCGGGTACGGCAATAAAAACACAACAATTTATCATTGGAAATGGTTTTATTCACCCTTATTCTGATTGTCGTCGTCAAGACAAAACAACGACATCTTGCGACGACTGTTGATACTTGGTATTCGCGTAGTCGTTTTTCGATAACTATAGACACAACTCGGTATTCTCTAAATGATATTGACGTTGTTATTGAATTGATACGACTCTGTTTTTGTCGTCGCAGTTTTTGGTAACGACTAAGAAGTTTGCTGTTAAAATAAAAAAAAAAAACCAAAAGCAAAAGTAAAAGTGCAAATATGAAAATTACAAATAATGAACAGTTCCAAAAACTTGTTGAAGAGTTGGAGAAAAATCCATCCTTAGCAAAAGGTTTCAAAAGAGGAACAGTGCCAACAAATTTTAACCAGCAATGGGAGAACATTGCAAGTGTTTTGAATGCTTCCGGACCACCGAGTAGAGATGGTGATGGCTGGCAGAAGGTTACTTATATCCCTGGTTTTTTGTAGATTAATAAAATTAAATATTTTCGTTAAGGTTTGGAGAGACTTAAAGTTCAAAGTCAAAAGGAAAATGGTTGAAAACAAATCGGAGATGAGAGCAACAGGTGGCGGTGTAAATAAATATATTACACTGAGCCCGTTAGAAGAAGCTGTTGCAAACCTGCTGCAGTTTCAAAAACAGATAAATCCTGAAGGATCAGCTCATGGTGTTGCAGCAAGTTATGAGGAACTTGTCACTGAAGTGCTCGGTGTTGACCCAGCTATAGAGATGGAAACAACTGTTCACTCTGAAGAAATTTTACTGGAACAGGAGGAGCCTTCAACATCAAGGAACGGGAGCAGTTCAAGAGCCACTCCATCCGGGTCAAAGACCACAAATATACTAACCTTAAGAGCTGCAACTCCAGTCAATCGAAAAAATCCAACTGACCTCAAAACCTCTTAGAAAACCATAGCAACATGCAAGAAAAGGTGCTGACAGAGATATCAAACACTTTGGTTTCTATTAAGCGCACTATAAAGGACACCTGCAGTTACCAAAAGAAACTATTTGAGGTGGAACAAAAAATACATTTTTTTTATAAGAATACTTACAACCATAGCATTCAAACTAAAAAATCCTTTGCGATTATAGTACATATGCTGGTCGTCTTTGTTCGGAGCCAAAATTTTAATGTGGGTTACATCCACACAGCCAATCATACCAGGAAATCCATTTTTTTAAAAAAAATCACTTTGGCTTCTGATTTTTCTTCATCGCTCATTTCAAGTTTAATCCAAAGTGGGCAAATAACCTTTTCCAACGCACTTAGAGTTTCCGACAGTATTCTGCAAACAACCGGCTGCGATAGTCCGAGGTTAAAATCGTTACCAACACTTAGCTGATAGGATCCTTGTCCCAAAAATAATAAGGTGGCAGCTAACTTTATTCTGTTGGATACACAATTTGACCTGGCACCAATTTCCATCTCAGGAGCAATTTCCTCCAACACATAATTAAACGCATTTTTGTTTAAACGAAAGTATTTCTGAAATCTTGAATGAAAGAAAACTTTGTGATTGCCAATGGAAATTAATTAAACCTTAAACTTACTTGTTGTCTGGTAGTTTCATGACATCAGACCTATATCGCAGTGTCTTTCTCTGTAAAATAAGTTTCTTTTTATTTTCTTCATCACTTGAATCAGAGTTTGAATCAGAAACAAAAAACATTTTTCAACAATTGGATGAATAGATACAAAATCTGATGCAAAAATGTTAGGTACGTGATTTTTTTTATTGAAGTTATCGATAAACAGACAACGTCAAGACAATAATGATACGGAATACCAAAAATTCGTTTATGTGATATTATATTGAAACGAAGTGATATTGATATTAAATTGACGACGACAATCAGAATAAGGGTGATTAAATTAACGACGACGTTGACGACGACAATCAGAATAAGGGTGAATATGTGACAGAGCATAAAGAAAGGGACCTAAGGGTAAAAAAAAATCATTTTTTTTTTGATGTGGACAACATCTGAGCATCGAATGAGACCGGCCCCATGCCCCAAAAGTGTTCCCTCCCAGAGATATGCGCGATTTATGAAAGTGATGATACACTAAAGATACACGTATTTAAATCTTTAAAATGGCACTCCTGAACAAAACTGGTTTTTACCCTTAGGTCCCTTTCTATTTTGCGTGTCACATATGTAGATGGTGTTGTGATCCCATGCAGATCAATATTTCCTGTAGTGCTGTGTAAAACGAAAACCTACACCTGCATTTTAATCACGTGGCAACCATTGCGAATACATTTATACATTTAATTTAACGACACAAGTATATTACTTTGGATTAAGGTGTAACAAAAGAAAAAAAGCGAAACAAATTGTGTTTTTTGACTCCGACTCCAAAACACACACGCACATATGCACATTCGAACATATTGCCAGTGTTTATTTATTCATTAATTCAATTCAAATTCGCCGATATCCCCCGAATGATGCGAGTAGTAATAATGAACATTCAAACAAATTGCTTCGATGCCAATTGCCAATCTCTCTCACTCTTCGACAATGGAAAATAATGGCTGAGGGAGGGGGGGGGGGGGGGGAAACAGGACCTTTCGAATAGTGTGTGCGAATGGGTATACATGTTTTTATCCTTCCATTCTCTGCGAGAAAAAAAATTATTAAAACGACGTTGATTGAAAGGAAAACACTTTCCGCCAATCTGGCAACAATACACAAAGGAATTGATTGTTGTTGTTATTTCTTTGCCCAGCTGTTGTTGTCGCCACCGAAAAATAGTTGTCATACTGAACAGTGAGTGTGCCCTACTGACAAGGGGTTTAATGATATTTTGAAATGGTCATGAAAATGATTTGTTTCGAAATTACGAGAGCGATTCGGAAAGTTCTTAGCCTATCAATGAAAGAGAATAGTTAGTTTTTCAAAAATATTTTTATTTTTCAATATAATCTCCTGAAACTTCAATACACTTAGTCCAACGCTTATCTAGCAATTCTATCCCTTGATTAAAATAGTTTTCCTCAAGGTCTTCAAAATAGTGGTTTACAACTGTAATTGCATCTTCATTTGAGGTAAAACGCTTGCCAGCAAGGAATTTTTTTAGATTTGGGAACAGGTAAAAGTCACTGGGAGCTAAATCAGGAGAATAAGGTGGATGGTCAAGCAACTCTCGTACTTTAATTCGTTGATTTTAGCCATTGTTAAAATACTCTTGCGCGCTGGTGCCTCGTCTTGATGAAAAATTATTTTTTTGTGTTGTAAGCCAGGACGTTTTTCTCGAATTTGTACATTTAATTGATCTAAAAGGTTGCAATAGTACTCTGAATTTATTGTTTTACCCTTTTGCAGATAGTCAATCAATAAAATACCTTTAAAGTCCCAAAAAACCGTTGCCATAACCTTACCAGCCGATTGAATTGTTTTTGCCTTCTTTGGGGCACTTCCTCCAGCTTCAGTCCATTGTTTGGATTGTTCTTTTGTCTCTGGAGTATAGTGGTGGATCCATGTCTCATCAACAGTTATGAAACGACGCTTAAAATCCATTTTATTTCGCTGAAAACGATCCAAACAAGCTTGAGAAATGTTCATTGTTATGCGTTTTTGGTCGACTGTTAACAAGTGCGGCATCCATCTTGCAGAAAGCCTTTTCATCTGTAGTTCTTCATGCAAAATTAAATGGACTCGATCATTTGAGATGCCCATGATATTAGCTATTTCACGCACTTTTATTCGTCGATCATTTAATACCATATCATGCACTTTGGCTACAATTTCTGTTGTTGTTGCTGTTTTTGGACGTCCACTACGTGGTTCATCTTCAATGCTTGTACGACCACGTTTAAATTCAGCAACCCAATTTTTTACTGTTGCATATGAAGGAGCACTATCACCTACACTTACGAGTAATGATCGTTCGGCTTCAATTTATGCACGAGTTGGATTTTGTAAGCCCGCAAAACCAGATCCATCCGTAAAATCTTCCATAAAGTGGATAGACACGGATGGACTCATTCGGCTCTTCTTCGGTACACTGCTGCACAGCAGCAATGGCCCCTACAGAGCGCACTGTACGGCGTCTCTGCGCGCAGAGAAAAGATATGGTTACTGTATGGTCACGGCAACAATAGTATGTTCGCTGCAGTAAAAGTATGGTCGTCGCAACCATTGTTTTGTTTTTTGAATTTCATTTTGACCATAGTATGATTGCGGCAATATTAATATTGTTAAAATGTAGCAATAGTATTGTTGCCAAATTTAAAAATGAAAATATGAAAATATGGTTGTAGCAACAATATAAATATGGTTGATGGGATAAAAGTATTGTTTTCATGGGTTTTATGTTAACAATAACATGATTACGGCAATCATACCGGCAAAACCTTAATTTTTTTTTTTAATTTGACAATGTTATTTTTAAGAGTCTTACCCAATAATAGTAATAATAATTAAATTTTTTCAAAACAACTACGGATTAGTATAACTAAAATATTATTACTCCTATTTTTACATACTTTCTTAATAAAATTCTTTATTGTTGAATTACAACGTAATCCAGTCTACAAAATTTTGGGGATCATAGTATGGTTGTGCATAGGTCATACTATGGTTGTGAGGATCATACTATGGTTGTACGTTAAACATACTTTGGTTATGAGGATCATAATATGGTTGTGGGTTGAATGTGAATAATAATATGGTTGTGGGGATCATAGTATGGTTGTGTGTGAATAACTCTATTGTTGTGAGGACCATAATATTGTTATAGGGATCATAGAATGGTTGTGTGTGAACCATACTATTGTTGTGATGATCATATTATTGTTGTACCACAACCATATAACCAACAATAGTATGGTGCTCTTCGAATATTGTTACCCCAACCATACTTTTTTTCTGCGTGTGAGGATGCGCATTATCCAATAGAGTACACATGGTGCGAAACCGATCTATGGTTGCTCAAATTACCGACTCTGCTGGGCGATTATGTCGACCTAATATTAGACACAGCGCACGATGCGTCGCTCGAACCGAACCATTATTTTCGTATTCGTATTTCACAATGTGCAGCCGTTGTTCCTCAGTAAGTCTTTTCATTATGAAGTGGCCAACCAAACTGAGTACACATCAAGTGACAGCTATCGAAAAGACCAACTCCGAAAAAAGTGTGGCCAGATTTAAAAAACACACGTCTTAAAAAACGCCCTTTAGAATGTATCCAAGTCAAGACTGCATTAGCACCCTTAGATTAGATTCCATAAAATTTAATCGCTTCAGGAGTTTTGAGGAAAACCACGGTCAAAATACGTCTGCTTATAAAAAAGTTTAAGTCTGACACATACTCGGATGATTAGAAGACCATCAGTCTGACGGACATATTATAAGTCAGACACCTTTCAATTATCACCAAATTCACATCATCCAGAGTCTACCTATGCAGTGTAGCGTTCCATTGACTGCCAAAACTAACGGGCGTTCCTGCTTAGTTGAAATGCCAAAGTAACTGGCGGAGGTGGGAAAAAACCAAACGCTAAATCGGTTGAAGATATTGCGGAATTATTGTTGTTGTTGCCATTTTCTGCGTTGGTTTTTTTTCTCTTCTGCTTATTGGTTTGCTTCGTATGGAAGCGTATTCGCTTGGTTGCCTGGTGTTTAAAAATATACAATCTTTGGGGTATTGCCAAAGCAATCACATTTAAAATGTAACAAAAATGAATCGCAGATCCATCCATACGTTGGCAAAATCCTAACCTACAAAAAAAAAAAAACAAAGTCGAACAACTACAACAGCGGAGCAAAGGAAGCGCAGCAATAAGGTTCAATAAACATTTATGGGAGTTTTAATTTCACTAAGTGATTACGACGCACTCTCACACACGAGACGGAACGAAACGGGGCACGAAAGTGTGGCGTGCCAGGAATACTCAAGCGGCGGCTCGGATGATTTCTGCGATATTGTTCGCACTCGCTGCCTATTTAAATTTGGCATAATGAATTCAATGTCCCATGTCATGCATTTGCACGTTTGTCGGAGATGTGTGTTCTGGCGGCTTTGCAAAATATTCGGTGACAATTTGGCATATTAAACAGGGAATTTACAGTATTTGCGTTTGGCAGAGCGAGAAAAAATTTCATAACAAAAGGTAGAAATTTCATCATAAATATTTTGCTTCATTGTTTTTCTTCTTTTTATTAATCGGTGGAGTTAAGTTTCGGTATCCCAATGTACTGAAAACCGATAAAGGAGTCGCGATAATATTTTCGGCGACACTTGAATTGAAAGACGAGACGGTAACGGCGAAAGGCTGAGTCGATAGAAACTTACCTAATCCGCTAAGCATCCGAAACTTGGTGCTGCCTCGCAGTAGCACATCCTTTCAACCTAATTTTCAGGTCATTTCATTTATTATCATAATTCAAAAGCTAAAGTTGGCCAAGCTGATTATGTACGAGAGTTGCTACATGTATTTCTGGCCTAGGCAACACTAAGTGTTGTCTGTGTTGCCATCTGACATTTCCATTGGAAACTTTGACATTTTTTAGCACAAACGTTTTGACGTACGACCATCATTTGTGTTGTCTACAGTGACTTGAAAAAATCAACTTGGCAAAAAAATGGAATTAACTCGTGAACATTTTAGTGCGATCATTTTTTAAAACTTTCGACGTGGATTATCACGACAAGAGTGCATCGATGAACTTAAATCTTTGTAAGGCGATGAAGCACCATCCTATAGCTCTGTGAAAAACTGGTTTAATGAATTCGATCGTGGCCAACGCTCACTCAAAGAAGGTCGTCCAAAAACGGCCGTTGTGCCAGAGAACATTGATGCCGTACGTGAACTGATAATGCAAGTTCGTCATGTGCCATACCGTGAGATAGAGGCATCCTTGGGCATTTCTTGCACCAGCATACATTCGATATTGCATGAACACCAGGCCGTAAAAAAGGTTTGTTCTCGTTGGATCCCGCACAATTTGACAATCGCTCAAAAAAATTCTTGTGTCGATTGGTGCAAAGAAATTTTGAAAAAATACGAACGCGGTGCTTCAAAAGTCGTTTAAAAGGTCGTCACAGGTGACGAATCATAGACCTATGTGTATGAGACCGAACCAAAACAGCAATCGACCGTGTGGGTCTTCGAGGACGAGCCAAATCCAACAAAAGTTGTTCGTGGAAGAAGCACTTCGAAACAAATGGTCGCCTGTTTCTTCGGCAAAACAGGTCATGTGTCGACTATTCGGCTTAAGCAACGTAGGACGAGTGCTACACCACATTTTTTTTGCATGAAGTCTTCGGAGAAATTCGAAAAACGAACAAGAGAAAAATCATTGTGCACCATGACAATGCGAGCTCTCACACATCGGCTCAAATCAGCGCCTTTTTGACCTGCCAAAACGTCGAATTGATGGTTCATCCGCCGTACAGCCCTGACTTGGCACCCAATAACTTCTTTTTATTCCCGCACATCAAGAAAAAAATGCGAGGTCTCAACGATTTTCGTGTCCAGAAGATGCTGTTGAAGCGTTCAAAACCATGTTTCGGAGGTGTCTCAATCGGAGTGGAAAAGCTGCTTCGACAATTGGTTTGAGCGCATGCAATAGTGTATAAATCATGCATTCGCATTTTCATTATTAGTTATTATTATTACTGTAATCACAACTTAGTGATCGGTCTTGCTAATGAAACGCGAAAATGGTATTTAGTTGCGACAACTGGATGTTGTGTCAACTAAATGTTATGCGAACGTTTTGTTGTAACCAATTGTTAGTGATGATAACTAAAACCTTATCATAACTATAAACGGGTTATTTAATTTTATTTTTTTTAAAAATAAAATAAAACGTTGTAAAAGAAATCTATTGATGGCTCTCGATGTGGAGTCTCTACAGAGGTGGCAAGAGTGAGTTGTATTTTCGTGGGCAATTGTGTGAAGAAAACTTAAAAAGTAAAGTTTACGACAGTAGTTCTCATTCGTTTGGGGAGAGCCTGGCCTTATAGAGTTCGGTGTTACTTTCAACAATTGCAGCAAGGCTTTCTGAAGAGGGTTGTCACGGACCCGAAATCATGATAAAAGTAGTGTGCAGCCACGAAAATCAATGTCACTTTGCCATTTTGTTAAAAACTTGCTTTTTATTTAAATATAGAAGCAAGAGGTCTTGAGCCGGTCAATCCCTGTTCAATAAAATAAAACATAATTTTTTACACCATTTCCTTGTCATGTCTATGAGAACTTCGAGTACTAAAGGGTGTTTTTTTTAGATGTGTGGTTTTCAACCTGGCAGCACTTTTTTCGGAGTTGGTCGACCAACAAAACACATAATGTTGAGGTGACTGCCCCTGGCCGAAGATTGTTTGTTTCGGGTCAATCCGGTAGACGCGGGATTGACCTTGGTCTTTTTGACAGCTGTAACTTGATGTGTGCTCAGATTAGTTTGCCATTTCATAAGAAATAGACTTACTGCGGAACAAGGTTTTTTAAATCGTGAAAATTTATTATGAAAGTAATGGTTCGGTTCGAGCAACGCATCGCGAACTGCGTCCAATATTCGTTCGACATAATCGCTCACCAGATTCGCTACTTGGAGCAACCATGGATCGGTTTCGCACCACGTTTACTCTAGTGGATAATGCGCATCCTCAGAGATGCCGTACAGCGAGCACCGAAGGCGCTCTTGCTGCTGTTGAGCTGAGTATCGAAGAAGATCAGCATGAGTCCATCGTGCTTAACAATTGGAGCTGTGCCCATCCACTTTTTGGAAGATTTCGCGGACGGAACTTGTTTTGCGGGCTTACAAAATCCAACTCGTGCAAGAATTGAAGCCGAATGACCATCAAGCGCATCGCAAGTTCGGTGAATGGGCCCAGAACGATATGGTCACCGATACCGATTTTTACAAGAATATTTTGTTCAGCGATAAAGCTCACTTTTGGTTGAATCGATACGTAAATAATCAAAATTGTCGCATTTGGAGTAATGAAAATCCACAAGCCATTGTTGAGACGCCTTCACATCCTCAAAACGTCACTGTTTGCTGTGCTCTATGGGCAGAGGGAATCATTGGTCCATATTTCTTCAAAAGTGAAGCTGACCATAATGTTACAGTCAATGGGGAACTCTATAGAGCCATGATAAATAAGTTTTTCGTGTCTGAATTGAAGGATGTCGATGTGTACGACCTTTGGTTCCAACAAGAGCGCGCTACATGGCGTACAGCCCACGAAACAATCAGTTTATTGAAGAAAACTTTCGGTGAGCGTCTTCAAGATCGTGCGATTTAACACCGCTGGTCTATTTTTGTAGGGTTACGCAGATAGCTCGGCACGATTGACGCCATGAAAGAGAATATTCGTCGCGTTATTGCTGAAATACGGCCTCAATGCTGCCAAAAGTGGTTGAAAATTGGACCAATCTTCATAACAGTCAGACGCCTTTGAACAAAAAACTCACTTGTGCCAAACTTCATGAGATCGGACTACAATTGAGGCCTGTTGTTTGAAAACTAGTTTTACAAAGACAGCAGAAAGATTAGGGGACGTCAGACAGATGTCATTAAATTGAATCGAAGTAGTGATTCTGAGTCAAGCAATGCAATTAAAGCTGGGTCTAGCTTTAATATTTTTATTTTCACGTACGAGGGCGGTTCGGAAACTTCTTAGCCTAGCACAAAAAGCGCGGTATAAACAGAAAAAGTTAAGTGTTTTGGAAACTTCCATCTCTGCTATGAACACATGTTAAATTTTGTTTCGATCTGGCAACTCCTTCATATAGAAACAGGTGTTCACAAAAGACACATCCGCGATTTTTTTACAATGGAAAAATTAGAAATGCGTGGTGTCATTAAATATTTACATAAAAAAGGTTTATCGGGACAAGAAATTCATAATGATATGGTGAATGTGTTAGGTGAAAGTGCTCCTTCATATGCAACAGTAAAAAATTGGGTTGCTGAATTTAAACGTGGTCGTACAAGCATTGAAGATGAACCACGTAGTGGACGTCCAAAAACAGCAACAACAACAGAAATTGTAGCCAAAGTGCATGATATGGTATTAAATGATCGACGAATAAAAGTGCGTGAAATAGCTAATATCATTGGCATCTCAAATGATCGAGTCCATTTAATTTTGCATGACGAACTACAGATGTAAAAGCTTTCTGCAAGATGGGTGCCGGACTTTTTAACAATCGACCAAAACCGCATAAGAATGAACATTTCTCAATCTTGTTTGGATCGTTTTCAGCGAAATAAAATGGATTTTAAGCGTCGTTTCATAACTGATGATGAGACATGGATCCACCACTATACTTCAGAGACAAAAGACCAATCCAAACAATGGACTGAAGATGGAGGAAGTGCCCCAAAGAAGGCAAAAACAATTCAATCGGCTGGTAAGGTTATGGCAACGGTTTTTTGGGACTTCAAAGGTATTTTATTGATTGACTATCTGCAAAAGGGTAAAACAATAAATTCAGAGTACTATTGCAACCTTTTAGATCAATTAAATGTACAAATTCATCAACACAACGCACCAGCGCACAAGAGTGTTTTAACAATGGCTAAAATCAACGAATTAAAGTACGAGTTGCTTGACCACCCACCTTATTCTCCTGATTTAGCTCCCAGTGACTTTTACCCGTTCCCAAATCTAAAAAAATTCCTCGCTGGCAAGCGTTTTACCTCAAATAAAGATGCAGTTACAGTTGTAAACCACTATTTTGAAGACCTTGAGGAAAACTATTTTAATCAAGGGATAGAATTGCTAGATAAGCGTTGGACTAAGTGTATTGAAGTTTCAGGAGATTATATTGAAAAATAAAAATATTTTTGAAAAACTAACTATTCTCTTTCATTGATAGGCTAAGAACTTTCCGAACCGCCCTCGTATTCCATACTTTAGTTATGCATTTTCTTTTCTTTTACATACAACAACCAGAAAACTTGACAACAAAACACTGGGTAAATTAACATGGTAATTGTGTAAAAAGGTAAAATAATTTACCTTTGACATAAATTAAAATTTTTATCGATGAATAAGTGTGGTATGTGAATTTTTAGATCAAAAAATTCTTCTGAAAATTGTTCCCTGTGTATTTTTTTTTTCAAATTAAAAGTTTTAAAAATGAGAAATATATATTTTTGAATTTTGTCCAAAAATTGCTTACAAATTTTCTTGAAACCTTTATGATTATCCAGATGAACCAAATAAATAAAATTTAACCATCAGTTGGTTCAGTTAACGAATATTCGCGGTAATGACAACCAAAGTTAAAGAGTATCAACAATTTATAGAAACAACTAAGACATGATCAAATTCAGTTCCAATTATTATCTGTATAAGTTAAGTTTACCGATACTTTGTCTTTTCAAGAGTTAGCATTAGTGCCGTTTATTGAAAATTGCCGTGTTCGCAATTAATATTCGGTAGAAGTGATGGAATACATGGATAGTACGTACAACCACCAACATATGTAGCTAAAAATCCGTTTTTTTTTGTTTTTGTATATATAATTGCCGAAAGTATTGCTTATTTTGTGGCTATTAGTATTTAACCAGCAATTGGACCGGTTATGAATGTCCGTGGTAATGACAACCGAGTTCAAAGAGTACTTATACCCAACAATCTATTACTACAACCAATAAAGGTCAAATGCAGTACCAAAAATCATCTTAATTAGTAAAATTTCCCGATACTTTTTCTCTAGAACCGATAGTGTTAGTGTTCCCTTTGCTGAATATTGCCGTATACCCAATAAACATTCGGTTGTGGCGTAGCATACGTATATAGTACGTTCAACCACTGATATTCGGTTGTGACAACAAACCTGTTCTTACGCAATAACCTGTTCTAACGATGCTAGTGCCTTTAACTTAGTTTATTATAATTTTAATTGTAATAAATATGTAAATAAATAAAAAAGTATCTGTTAATTAAAAAGTAATTTTTGGAATCATAGTATGGTTACATGTGAATCATACTTTGGTTATGGGGATCATAGTATGGTTGTATGTGAAACGTTGTAAGGATCAATATATAGTTGTTGAGCTCATATTGTGGTTGAGTGATGTGGGAATCATAGTACGGTTGTGTGTTAATCATACTGCTGTTGTGAGGATCATAATATTGTTGAGCCACCACCAAATACCCAATAGTAGTACGATGCTCTTCAAATATTTTTACCCCAACCATACCTTTTTACTTCGTGTGGTCATATCGGTACTCAAATTGAAACAAATTTTGCTACTAATCCAAATGTGGAATAATTTTGATTTGGTTGAGATTATGGTCATATTCATGGACCTAAGAGGTCCAAATTTTTGCCGAATTTACCAACGTTTTTTTTCTCGTTTTTAAAAAATATACTTCTAATGAAAGACCTTAAAAATGTTTGAAAATTCTACAATTTGTTTATGGAATGATAATTGAATAAACGGCTTACAATCTTTTTGTAAGCTGATTGTATAAATATTATAAAATTTCTTAACGTTTTTCTTTCTTATTTTTTCAGACTATTGGTGCTAGTAATTCAGCAAACCTACTTATGACTACTTTGTTCAGTAACACGTTAAAGGGATGATCCGAATGAGGTAATGGAAACCATAACCGGTCATATAAGTCACCAATCAGCTATTGGTGCTTAAGTTGAAAGAAACTTCAGTCAGTGTAAAGGTTGATAACACCTGAGAGCCTTCGTACAGGCGAAAATTATGCTGTTATCAAACAAATTAAGAACCAGGCCATGACAATAGTTATTTGTCATTGTAAACAGAAATTCGAACTTGCGAACAACATGATAAGAAACATTTTACGGCAAGAATTGGATAATACGGCGCCTCTTGTCACATCGAACAAGTGGTCTTGTTTTCAACAAAATTCCAAAATTGGATCTCTTTCTCTTAAACTACAGAAAAAGTATGGTCTAAACAAATAATTCACAAACAATTCCAAATCTGAAGAACTGAATCATATACATATATACAAAGTCCGATTCATGCCAATAATCATGGACAATTTTAAACGCGCATCTTGTGTTGCCAGAGGAGTCCAGGTAAGATTTTAACGAATACGTATTGTGTTTTATACATAAAAACAATAGACTTAAGCTCGCGATAAAGTTGAAGTAAGCACGTAAGCAAGTCGATCAGTCGGTTGATCCGTCTTACAAATACCCTCAGCCATAAAAGGGCATTTTTAAAACCAGAGGCGTGGCTTCATATTAATTTTTTCCCTCACGAAGAGCGCAGATTTTAATGAAATCTCGTAAAGGGTCGTATGTGTGTGCCGTAAGCGAAATAAATAAATTAGGGAAAAAATTATGTAGTCTTCAATCTACGCTCGTAAGTGTCATTTGTATTGAAGGTACAAGAAGGGGAGTGGTTAGCTTGCGAATTTTAGTATTTGTAATTACGGATTTTTAGCATTATCGCATGAACATTTAAATTGATAAGGCGAATAATAAAAGTCGAAGAAATGTTGAATTTCACTTAAGGTATCAGAATTGGCTGTGTCACCCACGTAAAAAACGCTGTTTTATAAAGTTCACAGTTTCATGTACACGGTGGGTGGTTATGTAGGTTTAAATCTGCTCTTGAACAGGATCATTTGCGTGGCAGATATCAGCAAAGTCGTGTCTAGGAATTCAAAGAATTGTCACCAAGTTTACCTGATTAATTTATTCTTAAGCATTGATTTTAAGTGAGTTCTTATGAAAGGTATTACGAGGGTGAATCAATAAGTATTCGTGATGTCATGAAGAAACAAGTTTTTCAATTTTTTTTTTTAGTTTTGAAGGTACAGCAATTTCCCCCTATTTCTTCAATATTCTTTAAATAATTCGATTCTGCACTCCTGAACTCGATTGGATTCCTTTTCAATTGGACTTCTTCTCGATTGCACTCCTTCTGTCTCGACCATAAATGCCTCGTTTTAACCGATGTTTGTTTCTCCCTCGTTAAGTTTTCATGTTGGGGAACAGAAAGAAATCACTCTAAGCCAAGTCGTGCGAGTACAATAGCTGCGGCAGCAATTCGTTGTGCAGTACATGCCATTTGGCCGCAACAATTTTGGATGAATGCGGTGAGGCGTTATCGTTGTGAAAGCGCGGTTTTTTCGTGGCCACATTAGGGGCTGGGTCTCCTAGAATTTTGTATCGAATTGGTCCACTAAATGACTAGAGTACTTCATAAAGTCCATGAGGATTATTCCCTTGGAATCCCCAAAAAAATCTACCGTCTTTGCCTTCTTCGGAGCAGATTTACCCTGACAAGTTCATTGTTGTACCCACCATAACAAGATGGATGGCATATTCACTTTGTCCTTCCGTTTACATACAATATCCCATTAAGGACCGGGACCTACTTTCAAACGTCGTCTCTGAACGGCTAATGCATTTTATCGAAAAGTTTTTACATGGTTTAAAGATAAATCTCTTACTTGTAAAGTCATCGGTCATTTACGTCAGTTTCATCGGTTTTAGATGTTCTTACCCAGATATGAACCTGGGTTTAAATGTATGATAGTCGCGCACACTAACCTTCACGGCGGTCCACGGTCCTTTCGTTTGCTGCACCTCGAAATGCTGGTCAGAGACTCCTTAAAGTATATACGAGTACATATTATGAATCGTCGAAAACTTCTAAGATGATCTAGGCATGTCCGTCTGCCTGTGGAAAGCAAACAACAGGTCGCTCTATTGAAGTTAAGTTGCTGAATTTTTTTAGAAATAGAACAGGACTAAGTCAACCTCGGGAAAAATCAGTATATTTGTAGGTTTTTGGTAAAGTTTTATTCTAATATGTGACAGCGCAGAGAGAAAGGGACCTAAGGGTAAAAAAAAAATCAATTTTCATTTTTTTTCTTTTTTTGATGTGGACAACATCTGAGCATCGAATGAGACCGATCCCATGACCCAAAAGTGTTCCCTCCCAGAGATATGCGCCTTTTTATGAAAGTGAAGTCGACGATTCTAAGCGCAAATAGAAAGGGACCTAATCTTAAAAATGGCTCACCTGAACAAAACTTTTTATCAACTTTTCACTTTTTTTTGATGTGGACAACATCTGAGCACCGAATGAGACCGATCCCATGCCCCAAAAGTGCTCCCTCCCAGAGATATGCGCGTTTTATGAAAGTGAAGTCGACGATTCTAAGCGCAAATAGAAAGGGACCTAATCTTTAAAATGTCTCTCCTGAACAAAAATGGTTTTTAACCTTAGGCCCCTTTCTATTTTGCGCGTCACATATATCTACACTATCAACTCCGATCGTTACCAAATTTTCACATAAATTTACATTCGGCTAGATAATAGTTGCCAAGTACATATCGGTCAGATTGGACAGGGGGACCAAGTACCGCCCACTAAAAAACAAAATAGCCCATATCTCTTTTAAACTATTAGACTCGACGATGACGTTTGGAACTTATGTTATTGGCATTGTTCGAAACACATTCTGGAGGAAAAGTGGCACACCCCTTTAAAAAAAATCTAACTTATGGCCAAGCTATAAAATTTACCGATCGTTATAAAATGTTAACAGCAATATATCAATGACTAGGAATTAATTATAGACTTTGCTGGGTTGAAGTTGGACAAGGAGGAGTCGCACCGCCTATACAGCCCTTAGAAAGATTATATCTAGTTACCACTTTGCGATGAGAAGATGGAATTTGGAACACATGAGATTGGTGTGGAACGAATCACACCCAGGCAGAAAAGTGGGCGGTCGCTCCCACATAAAAAAATCGAATATATGCTCAAAGTTATAAAATTTTAAAATAAGTGGGCGGGGTAATACAATTTTAACGTAATGAATTCAATTATTAGCAAATTATTATAGAATATGCTGTATGCACAAAAGGGCGTGGCACCATCCATTCAACTCTGAACTTCAAAAGGCCTTATATTTAGAACTAAAACTGATTTGACGATATTTATTTATATTATCTTGATACGAAAAGAAACACACCTTCATAGAAAAATGTGTGGTGTCACACAACATCAAACAAATTTTTCATATTGGACCGGCAACCTTTATGAAGGGCGTATAAGCTTCGGTGCAAGCGAACTGAATATGTCCACTTGTTACGACTGTCGCTTGGTCTCTGGCGTATAGTAATGGATCAATGTTTTATCAACGGTGACGATTTAACTCAAAAACTTTTGCGAGTTTCGTTAAAAAAAGAGGTTCAGACACAGCTTCGACATTAACAGCCCTATCCGCTTGATGTCCAAGGTAAGCAATGGCAGCACCCATCGAGACGAAACCTTTTTCATGCATAACTTATCATGTAAAATATTAATTACTGCTCCGCATGACACGCCTACGCCATGTGCTACCTGTCGCACTTTCATTAGGCAATCAGCGAAAATCGTTTCATGAACTTATCAACGATGTCTTCAGTAAACACTGCTTTCAGGCGGCCAGGGCGCTCCTTATCATAACAGATGTACATTAAAATTTGTTAAATCAATACCTAACGCTTGTCGTAGATGGTGAAGGGCACCCAAGGCAGCACCCAACTTTGCTTTTAATTTTTTTCGCATATTTTTCCTTCCTAAAATAAGAAAAGAATTACGTTTATTCTTACGTATTGCCCATTTTCCTTTTTATCGAGAAACACTAGTGGCTACCAAATCAACACTAGTCTATGAATCAATTTGACATTTAGTATGATGTCGTCCAACAGATGGCAGTGCACGGTGGAAATATCAACTTAACTCAGCATCGGCATCTGTCTTCAAACAAGTGTACCTATTAATCCACCATCTTAAAGATATTACAGAAATTCAAAAAGTGGCCGCTATAGTAACGCGTGTTTCAATTCGAGGTTCCCTACTTTTTTAAAGAAAAAAAAACAGAAAATTCAAATTGAATGGGGAGTGTTTATTATCATTTGAAAGAACATTCTTTGGCATTTATTTTTTGAAGATTATGTCTATCAAATGTTGGCCGTGGCTACGTCTCAGATGGTCCATCCGTTGAGTCCAATTTTCGATGACTCGTTCGAACATTTCGACTGGTAACTGGCAAATAACGCGCGTGATGTTTTGCTCCAAGGCCTGAATCAAGGCGGGTTTGTCAGCATAAACTTTAGACTTTACATATCCCCTTAGGAAAATGTCTAACGATGTGATATCACACGATCTTGGTGGCCAATCGACTGGCCCAAAACGTGAAATTATCTGCTCACCGAAGTGTTCTCTCAATAAATCCATTGATTGATGCGATGTGTGGGAAGTGGCGCCGTCTTGTTGAAACCAAATGTTGCCGAGATCACGAGCTTCAATTTCAGGCATCAAATAATCGGTTATTATGGCACGATAACGATCGCCATTGACGGTTACGTTCTCACCGGCATCATTTTTGAAGCACACCAAACCGTTGTTTTTTCTGGATAAAGTGGCAGCTCTTGAACCTCTTCTGGTTGCTCTTCGTCCCAAATGCGGCAATTTTGCTTGTCTACATAACCATTGAGCCAGAAATGGGCCTGATCGTTGAACAAAATTTGGCTAGAAAACGTCGGATATTCTTGGAACTTTTCCACCGGCCCACAAACCACACCAAACCGTTGTTTTTTCTGGATGAAGTGGCAGCTCTTGAACCTCTTTTGGTTGCTCTTCGTCCCAAATGCGGCAATTTTGCTTGTCTACATACCCATTGAGCCAGAAATGGGCCTGATCGTTGAACAAAATTTGGCTAGAAAACGTCGGATCTTCTTGGAACTTTTCAAGAGCCCATAGAGCATAGTGATGTCGCTTGGGAACGTCGGGCTGCTTCAGTTTTTGCACAAGCTGTATTTTGTACGCTTTCAATTTAAGATCTCGACGTAAAATGCGCCAAGTCGTTCCATACGTCAGTCCGAGTTGTTGCGAACGGAGCCGAATCGACTCTCCACGGTCTTGGAGTACACTCTCAGCTACGGCCGCTACATTTTCTTCCCTGCGTGCTGGACGTGGTATATTCGGTCGAATGTTATCCAATAACGAATGCTGGGTCTCAAGATGGGTGATGGTGTTGCGAATAGAACGCTCAGTAGGCCGATTATGTTGAATATAAGTTGAACGAAGTGCACGAAACACATTCCTCACAGACCGTGAATTTTCGTAATAAAGTTGAACGATTCGTAAACGTTGTTCAGGCGTAAGTCTTTCCATGATGAAATGCCAAACAATACTAAACAAAAATAACATGGCAGCAAGACACGACGCACACGTGATCTGTCAAAATAAGGCTATTGAAAAAAGTATCTCTACTTGGATCACCCATTACGTAAGTTTGAAAAGTACTAGAAGGAATGTGGCCCATTTCTCATTCCATAGAAAGTTTTGAAAAAGTAAGCCATTTCAAAATTACTACCTAACAGGGCTCGAACGACTTGAGAAGTCAATGACGGCATTTGGTCAAATCATTTATAGGCTTTAAAATGCTTTTTCGGTGCGTCACACTTTTTGACCCCACCAACTGATATTTACCCTCCTTCCTAGAAGGGTGAGGATATAATACTGCTGTTGTAAAACATAGCTGCCTTTCCCTTTTAGTCTTGTTTCCAAAGTAGTAAACCTTTATTAGCTAGATCCTTCCTTAAACAAAAGGACCACATGGGCGAAGAAAACAATCATATATCCTTAATTAGAACAGTCTATGCAAATACTTAGTCTTTTCATCTATGCCCTGCATCATTTATGAGCAGGATCTCCCCATTGAAGGGATGCAGCCATTCTTGTGCACCTACGACGACTGTCCATAATAAATTGGAAATCACTCGGATGGCAATGATAGCCATCAACGATTGCTCCTTTTGTTTTTTACATGCTGCTCGTAAATATTGACAGATCTCTTCAGAACTAAAACAACAACAAGAAAATGCATATTCATCCTTTCACTGTCTGCTCCGCTGGCTGCATTCATTCACTTATGAATGCATAATCAGGACATGTTTGCCTGTTTACTAACATCCATTGCAACTATTTGCTCTGCTTGGCTTGGCTCGGCTCACATACAGCTTGTGGAAATGCATACAAGTACATCTATACATGTGTTTGTATGTATGCATATATCGACATACTCACATATGTAAATGGGCATAGTAACAGCCACTGTGGATATGGGGAGCATATTTTTGCGGGCGAGTAGTTGGCTTTCCCCTGATCATTTTTTGTTGCATTTCATTGGCACAGCACTTGCTGCGACAACTGCAGTGCTCAGATGAGTGAGTGCTTGAGCAGCCAAAGGACGCACAGTGGTACGAACCGCTTAAAAGAAGGTCTTAGGGTGCAAGTTAAAAATGTATTATACATTTTGCATTCCCGAATATTTATTTTCCGCGATTAGATCTGTTGTCATCGGTATATATTTTTCGGCTGTCGACAAAGCTGCAGTTCTAGAGTGTCCAAAACCGAAAGCACAACCGACATTCCCGTTTATCAGGGCTGTCATAGAAACCATGTCCGTTTTGTTAATTGTCGCAAACCAATGTTGGTTTCATTTGGTGTCATGAAACTAAGTTGGTTTTGTCCATTTCGAATGCAAATAAAACCAATGCAAACCAATGTTGGTTTCATTTGATGTCATGAAACTAAGTTAGTTTTGTCCATTACGAATGTAAATAAAACCAATGCAAACCAATGTTGGTTTCATTTTATGGCATGAAACTATGTTGGTTTTGTCCATGATCATGTAAATAAAACCAATGTTCGAATGAGATGTTGCTGATAAAACCAATAACATTGGTTTTCATGAAACCAAAGCATTTTTTCTTATCGTTTTCAAAACCAATAGTGACTACATTGGTTTCTATGACAGCCCTGCATATGTCCAAACCCGACAGTTATTTTCTCAAAAAAAACGTCGTTATGCAGGGTTGTTATCGTCGGGTTTTTCTGTTTTCCGATCTTTATACGCGTAAGTTGCTTTTAAAAGCAAAGAAAATTCATATTTTTTAAGTGCGGAACTACCAAAAAAAGTAGACGCACCATTTGGTGTACCGATCGACTTAGAATCACCAGTTGATTCTATTTAACTATATCTGTCTACCCGTCCCTTCGTCCGTCTGCTGTCTAACTAAAGCTATTTTTCCCAATTCAGGTTGCAATAGTTGTCCGATCTTCATGAAATGTGGAAGAAGTAAGTTTTTTGGGCAAAGGCAAATGACGTTTATGAAAGCCGGTTAAAAATAAAGATATAGCTCCTATACATAGGTTCAACCGATTTTATGTACTTATAATTAGCTTTAGAAGTCAAATTAAATTGCACATCTGTTTTGATGAAATTTAACACAGTTTATTACCATAGATCAGTTATCAGCTCTGATAAAAATGGGTCGTACTGCTCCCAGTTTTGATGTAGCCTTAGTGCAAAGATCTCTCCCGATATAACATACAGGGTGAAGCGCGGTAATTTGCTTATTTGGGAATGAAATAAAATAATTCAAAACATTAGAAACATGTATTTTATATTTTTATTTAACTAAACAGTAAGGGATTTTTAAAATTACATGGCTTTAAATAGTGCATCTGGCAAATGTCGACCTTCGCTATCCACACACTGTTGCATACGTTTTCTAAAGTTTTCGTGAACTCTAACAAGCATGTCGACTGGTATTCTTGCAATTTTAGCCTCAATATTATTAATTAGGTCTTTCAAGGTTTTGGGACGGTTGCTATGCACTTTCGACTTCAGGTAACCCCAAAGGAAAAAATCGCATGTGGCTAAGTCTGGTGAGCGTGCCGGCTAGTTCACATCACCCCTAAAAGAGATAAGCCGTCCAGAAAACATTTGCCTCAAACCATTCATGATAACCCTCGCTTAGGTGTGTAGTGGCACCATCCTGATGGAACCATGTATCCTCTAATTGCATTGCCTCAAGAGCCAGCTGAAAAAAATCCTGTATCATAGTCAAGTACCATTCGGAGATCACAGTTACGGCCGAGCAGAGCATTTCGGATATTGCAGTACTACTGCTCTAATTGTCTCGATGTTTTGTGGTGTTGTTTGTAATCCTTCTCACAGGTCCCCTTCGTACACATTCCCTGCTGTTCTCAATGAAAATACCCAATTTACAATTGATTGCCGTCCAGGAACACGTCCGCGTGGGGGAACATCGAATAGCAAACGAAAAGCACGCTGCACTGCAATGATCGTGTTAGCATTTGAAAAATGCGCTTCAACACAAAATGGCCTCTCCTCACGTTTCCTATGCACGATGGCAACTGAAAGGCAGACGAATACAAATCTCCCGTCAGCCACTAAAAGCCACACACACTCTCCACTCTCTTTGACCAATAGTGCACAGCCTGCAGTTCATGAAAAATAAAAAGTACTGGATGTTTTTGGACCAAATATTTTTCAATATCTTTATTGATGTATATTGTATCCAAAAAGAATCTACTTATTCGAATTGTCCGCCTTTTGCCTTTACACACGCCTTAAGTCGCACTGGCCAATCGTCAATAGCTGCACGAACCTCGTCCATTGGAAAATTGGCCCCAGCTCGAACCAAAGCAGTCTTAAGAGATCCAAATTTGGGGTATCTTTTGTGACAAACCTTGTCCTCTAAAACCGTTCTCAATTTGTTATCTAATGGGTTCAAATCTAGACTGCCTGAGGTTCATTCTTCAGAGGAAATGAACGCTGGCAAATTGTTTCGAAGCCAGGCCTGGGACGTTTTAGCCTTATGGGCGGCGCAGAATCCTGCTGGAAAGTCCATGTCTGATTTTGGAACAGGGAATTGTTAAGAGGCTTCACAACAAATTCCAAAACGGTTTCTTGGTAAACTTTGGCCGATGTTTTGACTCCTTGTTCGCAGAAATGCAGGTCAGTGACCCTATCGTAAGAGACACCCCACCAAACCATGACTGAAGGTGGGGATATATGACCCTTTTCCACCATTGGAATCAGTTCAGATGCTTCCTTAGATGACCGCGCATACACTCTATCATTTTGCTTGTTAAATTTTCCCTGAACGATAAACATTTTTTCATCGGTGAACAAAATTTTCTGTGCAAGTTATCAGCGTGCTTCACCAAAAGACGTTTGCATCTTCCAATTCTATTTTTTTAAAGCTGCAGTCAATAAATGTCCGGTACGTCGTTTGAAAGCCCCAAGCCCCAAGTCTTTTTTAATGATTCGACTCATGGACTTTTGCGTGATATTCATCTCACGGGCCATGACTTTCTGTTTTCGGAGCGGATTTCTGTGAATTCTTGATTTAAGGGCTTTGATGACAGCGCGTGAACAGAGCGTGGGCGGCCCGACCGGTGGCGGTCTTTTACATCTCCAGTCTCCTCAAACAGTTTTATGCATCGGCGTTTTGAAAATATTATTTTTTTCATTTCATGACGAATTTAGATGCACGCACTTTACACCGGTCCCACTTGGCCTAACAGCGTTCGTGTGTTTTACTTGTTTGTCGCTGCAATTTGCAATAACCCCACAAGAAAAAGTCAGGTGCGGTACGGTCAGGCGACCTGGGTTAGCCAACAAAATGTGGAGTTTCTGGATATCAGTTTATTGGGATATTTTCGGCGCAATTTTGTCATAACAGGTCGGGCTATGTGAGGAGTTGCACCATCTTGCTGAAACCACACAGAGTTGAAAGAAATTCTCATTCGGTGTAATTCTTAATAAATACAACCCATGCTTAAGTAACGGCCTCCAGTAACCGTAACGGAGTGACCGCGCCCGACAATGCAGCGTGATGAAACTGCACACTACACTGTGACACGAAGTGGATGCAATTCCGTCTCGAGGAGTATCTGTTGGTTGGAAGCACTCCATATTCGACAATTTTGTTTGGTTATGCTTTCGTTTAAATCGAAATGGGCCTCGTCAGACATGAAAAGCCAGTTCGACATGTTTCCGTCCTCTTCCACCATTTGCAAAACCTTCTATTATAAATCCCAAACGAATCGGGAAGTCTGCTGCGTTCAGTTTGTTGGCCATTTGAATTTATATAGGAATAAGTCCAAATCTTTTTGCATAATTGACTGCAATGACGACCCGCTTATAGCCATATGAGCAGATCAGCTTCTTGTCGAAACTCTTGCATTGTTTTGTATGGCAGCAGCTATAGCAGCGATTGTTTCCTCCGCCCGAACTGAAGAGTTTCGATGTTAAGGACTTCTGTTGACTGAACCACGGTGCTCCAAAGCACGGGGTGAGCTATAATGCGACTACCAACGCCCCCAGTAAACTGGAGAAGCCATTTCAAGAATCATCTGTGCGGGTCTCACCTTCTTCTTGGTGAGGGGTTGAAGTCTTACACCTCTGCTACTCTGTGGGTCGTAGCACCCGGCTGTTACGCAACCCCAAGCATGTACTTAACCTGCGATTTAAGTAAAAACTACGGCCACCACGAAACTCCCCAAAAGGCCGTTCCCAGCAGATCAGGCTAGAACAACAATTCTAGGGGCTCATGATCACCCGCTGCACCTGGCTCGAGTCTCCGGTCCGACCTCCAGTGCGCACGTCTACTTCCAGTTTGAGCTTCGCGCACTCTGACTGGTAGCTTCAATGTCTACACCAAGAGTTCGCTCTATGCCACCATCAAACAAAGAGTATGAAAAAGATTAATTGGAGATGTATAGGGTGATCCATCTAGAGGTATTTTTTTTCAAAATAAAAAAAAATACTAAAATTCCAATCAAGTGTGGCATCTTTTTATTCATTCGAAGAAAATTTAATGCCATTTATTTTTTGAATTTAATTTCCTTCAAATGTTGGCCGCAACTACGCCTCAGGGTGTCCATTCTGAGGGTGCAATTTTGGATGACTCATTCCAGCATTTCGACCGGTATGGCGTGAATGACACGCGTAATGTTGGCTTCTTAGACCTGAGCCATAGCTGGTTTTTCTGCATAGGCTGGACTTTCGTAGCTTCAAAGAAAAAAGTCTAAAGGTGTGATATCACACGATCTAGGCGGCTAATTCACCGGTCCAAAATGTGAAATTAGCTGATCTTCGAAATGACCTCTCACTAGATCCATTGTTTGATTAGCTGCATGGCAAGTGGCACCGTCCTGTTGAAACCAAGTGTCGTCAAGAATACGGGCTTGAATTTCAGGTAGTAAAAAGTCCGATATGATAAGTGCAACAGCGAGCACCATTAAAGTTACGTTCCGGCCATCATAATTTATGAAAAAATATACACCGATGATTCCACCAGCTTATAAACCGCTCCAAACCGTGGTTTTCTCTTGATATAATGGCACCTCTTGAACCTCTTCTGGTTACTCTTCAGCTCAAATGCGGCAATTTTGTTAATTGACGTTGCCGTTGCCCCAGAAAAGGGCCTCAATTTTAGTCGAATACAGCGGATCTTTTTGTTTTTCGCCGAACGCTCATTTCCATAATACAGTTGCCAACATTTGAAGGAAATTGTGTTCAAAAAATAAATGGCATAAATGTCCGTTCGTATAAACAATAAAGATTCCACACATGATTTGAATTCTAGGATTTTTTATTTTGAAAAAAATACCTTTAGATGGATCACCCTATAATTTAATCTAGCAGGGGAGCTCTTGGGTTCACCTAAGGGATTTCAGGTGACCTCACTCATCCCCTGCGGCAGACAATCGAAATTCCAGATAGAATAGAAAAAAAATTATTATTTTTTTTTGGTAGCGGCTTGCATCAGCCACTCGTGTAAGGGCTGACTCTCATGCTGATGTCAACCACATCAACACTTGAAATAGTAATGCACCTATCCCCACTATTTGAAACGTGTCCTCAGCTAGGGCGAAACTCTATCGTGCAGTTTCAAACATCTACCTAGACGATTTGTCAATGTTTGATCCCACTGTGCAACGGTTTCATCTCGATGACAATATTCAACATTCAAATGATAATGAGTTGCCACTTGAGATTTTTATCTCAATTCGAGTAGATTCACACGAGTGCTTGCGAGGAGATTTTGTTTAAAACCAAACACAGAAAAAAACGCCCCCAAAGGATCAGAAACGAAATCAAAAGTTAATAATGTCAGGAGGCGTGCATACAAGTTGCGAGCAAATAAACGGCGTGGAAAACAAATAAATTACAATCAGCATTTTGCAAGCACTAAAAGTGAATGAAATGGCCAAGGACAAAGGGTAAAGATTAGGTGGGAGTAAGTTCAGCATTAGTGAAATGGGAAATATTAATAAAATACCCTCAAAAGGTCATGGAGTAAGGGGTAATACAACTACAACAGCCTGCCCAGGATATAACACATCGAAGAAACATGATTCAATTCACCAAAAAAACAGCAAAAAAACTCCCAAGTAGGTGCTTGAAAAGTGTAGACAAATGTGAACAAAGAAAATGAAATTAATTCTTTTTCGGATTATCTTCCAAAACGAAACTTGCAAACGCAGTCATTTGTCGAGTAAGGACCACACGACCGCCCGCATCTGCAGCACTCGACAGGACATGTACAGAATGTGCAAAAAAAATACTTTTTGCCACTTATGTTTTGTGGCATCTAAACACTTCATCGATGAGTTTCCAATTGCAGTTTTTCCCACTCCCTCTTTTTCTCTCTCTGTCTCTGTACTTTCGTTAAGTATTCAAGTTACTGCTGCAGTACTTGAATACTCGTGTGATGGCATTAAATTGATATCGTTGCCATTCATTGTTCGATATTTCGAGAGGAGGCGAAGAAATGACAACAGCGACGACGAGGACAGCACACAAAAAAATCCATTGTCATATCATGACGCCTGTTTTGTTGTTTTGCCATCCTTTCATGGATCCTTGGCTAGATTTTGCAACACCATCCCCCAACACCAACACCACCACCACGAGCACAGCGCCCTCGTACATTTGCACAAGAGTATTGATGCGACATCCGGCGAACAATTGAAACAATTGGTAAGAAAATCTATTGGAATTATAAACTGAAACACAATGAAACTAAACACTCGTACCTTTGTGCGAGTATGTGTGGAGGCTGTATGGCTGTATGCATCTGTATATGTTTACCTGTGCCTTGCAGCACTGGTAAGGAGAGAAAAGGACCTGTTTTAAGTACTCATTGTCTTTGCAGCAAACGATTGTAACTTGAGTCAAGGCATCGGAGCCAGTTGTATTTTTCTTTCTGGGGGAAAGGTTGACGTACAAAGGAAACGGAAACTGTTGTAGGAAGAAGATGTTGTCGACCGCTAAAAGCTTCGGGTCGAGTCGAATATAATTTAACGCTTTTTTGCCAGCATGGTGTGTGTATGTGTGTGTGTATGTGTGTATGTGTTTTTTTTTTTGTTACGAACCGGAGGTGTGGAATTTTCCTCGATACAAGTAGCCCGCACTACAAGCATGCACGATTCACTATCTCTGGCGCCTACGTACTAAACCACACCCCCCACACTTCAACCACTCTCCCCCGCGGGACTGCCGTAAGGTATTACTTCGCGGGGGCTGGTTAGCATTTAAGCTATCGTCGTTTCATCGTTGGATCTTGATTCCGCGTTTCGAATGCGTTCCGTCCTTCGTAATTCCTTAAGCACTATTACTGTTTGCATTTCTACTTTCGCCCAATTGTCAACACTCTGGAGCATAAATTCCATAACGTGTTGAGGGCCCGGGATGTCCATAAGTGAAGCGCTGAATCTGGGACAGTTAAATACAGCGTGTTCTGCGGTTTCTTCTTGTTCCACACAGTTCGGGCATACAGACGAGCTGTCATGTCCAAACCTGTGAAGATATTTCCTAAAGCAACCATGTCCTGTAAGAAATTGCGTCAGGTAATAGTTTACGTCCCCTTGGGACCGAATTATCCAGTCAGAGACAGTGGGGATTAACTGGTGCGTCCATCTGCCTTTCGTGCTGCTGTCCCACCTGGCTTGCCAAATATCCTTTGAGAATTCTCTTTCAGAATTTAGCATATCTCTTCTTTCCGTTGAGTTTTCTGGTCTCCTATCGTATATGCGTCTCATTTCGTCAACCAAAATGTCGATCGGCATCATCCCTGCTACAACACAAGCGGCTTCGTCCGATACTGTTCGGAATCCACTTATAGTCCGCAGGGTACTCAGGCGGTAAATAGAGGTTAGCTTTCTTCTGGCTTCCTTTCTCGACATCGCGTCTGCCCATACCGGTGCTGCATAGAGGATCACCGAGTTAACGACTGATGCTAGTAGTTTCCTTCTAGCTGGTTTGGGGCCTCCAATATTGGGCAACATCCTAGCTAGTGCGGATTGGATTCGTGCTGCCTTTTCGCTCGCGTAATTTATATGCTCTTTAAAGTTGAGCCTGTTGTCTAACATAACCCCTAGGTATTTGAGAGAGTGCGAAGAACGAGTGTAATGGTCTCCAACTCTTATGCTCATATACTCAATCTTTTTTCTGCTACTAATCAGTACCGCTTCGGTTTTGTGGTCAGCCAGCTCAAGGCCAGCAGTTTCTAGCCACGTACGCACTTGTTGTATAGCGTTGTTTGTCTTTTCTTCTAGTTGATTGATATGCTTCGCGACGGTAATAATGGCAATGTCGTCAGCAAAGCCTATAATTTTGGTACCTTGCTGGAGTGGCAATCTTAAAACCTCGTCGTACATGATATTCCACAGAAGTGGGCCGAGAACCGATCGTTGGGGAACACCAGCTGTCACCTAATAAACAGCTTCGCCTACGTCACTGCTATAGAGCAGCCTTCGGTTCGAGGAGTAACTCGTGATCAGATCCAGAATGTATCCAGGTGCCTCCATTCCAGCAAGGGCAACTTTTATTTTACCCCAATCGGCCGTATTAAACGCATTTTTTACATCGAGTGTAACTATTGCACAATACTGCTTTGCCAGAGCCTCCTTTCCATCGTTTGCCAGATATAGCATCCGCGATATCGACTACAGATTTGATCGCGTCTATAGTAGAACGTGACTTCCTAAATCCGTACTGATGTTCCGATAACACCCTCTTCTCCCCTCAACAATTCGTTGTAGGCGGTTGTACAGAATGCGCTCAAGTATTTTGCCCATGGTATCAAGAAGACAGATAGGTCGATACGACGATGGCTCGTCCGGCGGTTTGCCTCCCTTGGGAATGAGTACGAGTCTCTGCACTTTCCATCTGTCTGGAAACACTCTATCGTCAATACTTTTTTGTAATGTTCTGACGAAGGCTTCCGGTCTTGAACGTATTGCTTCCTTAAGTACTTTATTTTGTATTCCGTCGGGGCCCGGGGCTTTACTGTCACCTATTTTCGAGCACACTTCTGTTATTTCATGTACCGTTATAACGGGGACCAGTTCTTCTGTTCCGGGTGCCCATGTGTGTATGTGTGTGTGTGTGTGGCAGCCATGTATTCTTACTCAAATTCTCCCAATATTTCCTTAAGGACTAAAAGTGAGGCGTTCCTTAAATAACGACGTTATGATGTGGTATCTTTTATGGCGGCTCCATGATCGTTCAACTTCCCAAATACCTCAAAATTGCACTGCTTCAATTTACTTTGCCTGTAGGATGTTTTTTTTTACAATTTTTTAAAAGATGGAACCAACAGCTTTGTTTTATTCAAGTTGGCGGACTCTTTTTTTAGATGTCTAAGAGCTTAATAGCCGTGTTCTCTTGGGGTAGCTAGCTGTGTTACCCAGTTAGTTTCCAATAAAGTAATTTGGCAACATTAAAAGAAAAACTAGAATATTAGAGCGACAGTGTTTCTCTTTGCATACAGCATAGGTTTCAATGTCAATGGCAGACAATAGAAAACTTTAAATTGTAAGAAATTAATTAAAGAAATAATAAAAAACAACCATTGCTACACTTTTGCATTGGATATATCGAGCCATAAGCGCTAACCTATCGTAAGTGAAAAAATGCAAATTTTACAGGAGACGGTTTTTATTATTTATTTCAAACAACTTTATTAAAAATGCAAATGTTTTAATGCAAAAATTTAAGATTTCTACCTACTCATATAACTGTATCAAAAAACAAAAAAAAAATCTGAACACATTTGCGATTGCTGCAGCAATTTGATGTGTGACTTACGATAAAATTGCTACACAATAAAATTTAAACAATCATTTACGATAAAATGCAAAAGCTTTTTTTTTGATGTTTTACTAACAATTTTGTCATTTTAAAAATACAAAACGATGAGGCTTGTCCTAACGATTATTTTTCAGCAATAAAATTTTTTTTCCAAAAATTTGACTTACGATAGGTTAGCGCTTATGGCTCGATATGTGTAAACTGTAAATATTTTTACGAATCCTTGATGAGACCTCTTCTTGCTTGATTATCTACTCGTATTTAGATACATATCATAAAAACAATTCTTTTTACGAAAGCGACCGCAAAAGTAACTGGCGCAAAATGACTTGACGCAACTAGTGAATGAACCGACACATATTCCGTGTGTAGAAGGGCATCATCACAATATTCTTGACCTTTACTTAACTTCACACCCTGAAAAGTACGAAGTTAATGTCTTTCCACCTCTTGGTAATTCTGATCACTGCATTGTTTCCGCATCCTTTTCGTATTCCGCCCTTCGTGTCACTTCGATACCAGCCCCAAAGCGAACAGTTTTTATCTACGAAAAGGCATGCTGGGCTGAGCTCAACCACTTTTTTCAGCATTTTTATTGGAAACTGTGCTTCTCGACAACGACGTAAATGCTGCTGCTGAAATGATCCAAAATATAATTTTATTTGGAATGAAGACATTTATTCCAAATATAGGTTTATCGGCTAAACCGGCCAAAAACGGTTGGTTTAACCAGGCATGCAGGGATGCTGTCAGATCTAAAGAGGAGGCGTTCAGAAATTGGCGCCTGAACAAAAACGCCAATACTGAACTGCTGCGGAGACAGGCAAGAACTTCGTGTGCCAGAGTGCTTAGGCGTGAAAATTTTCTACACGAACAACGTCTACGCACAAAGGTTCTTGCTTCCCCCAGGGGAAGTAAGAGCTTTTGGTCGTTTGTAAGAATAGTAAAGGATAGTTCATCATCTATCCCAACTATTGTTAAATACGATCAGTCATTCACTGACCCGGTTGATAAAGCTAACCTATTGGCTGAAATGTTCGCAGGAAATTCTTCCTTGCCGGAAAGCAATCAACCACTCCCCGTGATCGAAAACGTATCTAGTTCCATGCCTCAGATATTTTTTCAAACACGTGGGGTTAAAAGGGTTCTTGCGAATCTCGACGTAAATAAGTCCCCGGATGATATTTCGACACTTGTCCTGTGTAAGTGCTCCTCGAATCTAGCCCCTCCATTACCCAACCTCTTCAACATTGCTTATCGTGCGGGAGTCTTCCCAGCGTGTTGGAAGGTTGCGAACGTCCAACCAATCCCTAAAAAGGGTGAAGCCAATAAACCTGCAAATTATCGGCCAATCGCGATTTGCTCCGCGCTCTCTAAGGTAATGGAGAGCATGGTTAACCACCATCTTGTGAGGTATCTAGAGTCCAACTGCTTGCTTAGTGATCGACAGTATGGCTTCCGTAAAAATCGCTCTACGGGAGACCTGATGGCTTTCTTGACGGAGCGCTGGAGTCGGTCTATCCACCAGTTTGGTGAGAGTAAGGTTGTGGCTCTGGATATCTCCAAGGCCTTTGATAGAGTCTGGCACGGTGCACTCTTGTCAAAGCTGATGGCTTTTGGCGTCGGTGATACTTTCGCTCGTTTTATATCGAGCTTTCTTAGAGATCGCACTATAAGAGTTGTTGTAGATGGGTTCTCATCCAACAAACATAGGCTTACTGCAGGAGTACCACAGGGCTCTGTCCTTTCTCCCTCTTTATTTTTAATTTTCATTGATGATCTGTTGGGTCAGACCGTGAATCCAATCTACTCCTTTGCGGATGACAGTAACCTCTGTCATTCGTATTCATTCGACCGTAGGCCGAGTCTTCAAGATATTGAAGACAAAAGGCGAATTATGGATGAGACACTTGGCCGGGATCTACTGGCCATTTCCGAATGGGGTCGAATGAATAGAGTAGATTTTAATGCGCGTAAGACACAGTTCTGCTTGTTGTCTCACAAGCGATTCGCTGACCCAACAATATCGTCAATTTCTATCGATGGTACGGATATTGAACAATCAGAAGCTCTTGATGTTCTGGGCATGGAAATACAATGTGACGCTCGTTGGGCGAGACATGTATTCGAAGTATCGAAAGAAGCACTCAAGTGCATAGGCTTCTTAAAGCGGTCCAAGAAATATTTCACTCCTTCTGATCTTTACAATATCTATACAACTTACATCAGGCCGAAGATGGAATACAATTCCCATATATGGGCAGGTGCTCCAAAATCATCCTTAGAGCTACTTGACTGTGTTCAAAGGAGAGCGATGGTGCTGATAGGTGACAGTAGGGTATCCAACTCTATTGTTTCCCTTGATCATCGTCGGAATGTGGGTTGCGTGACGCTGTTCTATCGTTACTTTCATGGTGTGTGTTCATCAGACATCCGTCGCCTTATTCCTGACATGAGGATGTTCGGCAGGGATACGCGACTTTCTAGGAATTCACACCCGTTTGTTATCGATTGCCCAGTTGACCGCACTATACATTACAGATCAAATTCGTTTTTCGCTCGTACAGTCCGTATGTGGAATCGACTTCCGGCGAATGTGTTTCCCACTAATTGCGACATCCAGAAGTTCAAGACAAGTGTCAATAAACATTATTCCCTCTTTCCCCCCTCCGATCCTTTACTTTCCACTCGCCAACGCAATGCACCGCATGTATAGGGGGCATCCCCTGAGTGTTGGTTATTTAAAAAAAAAAAAAAAAGATGGCTTAAAAAAGATTGCTTTTAAACACACAAAAAAAAAGTTGCTAGTAAAACAGAAAATGTGCCAGGCCAGTTAGTTTTGCGGTCCCCCTCGTATAATGCAGGGTTTGTCTTGCCGAGTAACTTTCATATAAATGCTAGTTTAATAACCTAAAAAGAACACAGCTATTGTCTTTTCAAGCTTAGCATTGTGTGGACGGTGCCATGTCCCGTTGTCCAATTTTACCAAAGAACTGTCTAAAATATTCTTCTTGTCATTGATTTCGTTTTGTTAAATTTTTATAACGATTGGTCCATTGCTATGCATCGGCGGAGTGGCGGCCTTTTGTCCAATTTTAAGATAGAGTCTATAATGATATGCTACACATACATTTTATTCTGATATAACTATATCGATCGGTCCATTTATTCGGCCATTAGTGCGACTTTTTAAGAAGGCTTGGGTACCAAGCTTTGCACCCTGGGTGTGTGTTCGTTCTATGCCAGTACCACGTGTTTCATATAGTATCGTCTTATATCGTATAGTTCATGAGAAATTGTCTTTTAAAGTACAGGGTGTTTTTTTCTTTCTAGAGGTTGGCTGAGTTCTTGTGCAGGGAGAATTTTTGCCTATTGACTGATTTTGTCCATTTTTAATAAAATTTCAGTCCCTCAAAACACACATGGCTACATCATCTTAGAATTCAAAATATATACGAGTACTTAGTAGGGACATAAATACTGTTACAACATTGAACACACCCATTTCAATAGTAGAACTGAACATACCCCGTTAATGTCATATCGGTTTTGAAAGCTAACCTCAATAGCGTTAGTCTGTAACGCGATTTTAAAATTGTTTTAACTTTCATCATGGAGTGGTCAGATAATGAGAACCGTATCGCTGTAATAGCGCTTTTCAAGTGTGAAATGATATTTTCAAAACGCTCTGGCCACTAGGGATTAGCCGCATGTTCGTCTACCGATGCATAAAACTGTTTGAGGAGACTGGAGATGTAAAAGACCGCCACCAGTCGGGCCGCCCACGCTCTGTTCGAACACCGCATGTCATTAAAGCCGTTCAATCAAGAATTCAAGAAATCCCCATACGAAAACAGAAAATCATGGCCCGTGAGATGAATATCACACTAAAGTCCATGAGTCGAATCATGAAAAAAGACTTGGGACTTGGGGCTTTCAAACGAATTACCGGACATTTATTAACTGCAGCATAAAAAAAGGATTGAAAAATGCAAACGTCTTTTGGTGAAGCACGCTGATAACTTGCACAGAAAAATTTTGTTCACTGATGAAAAAACTTTTACCGTTCAGGAAAAATTTAACAAGCAAAATGATAGAGTGTATGCTCGGTCTTCTAAGGAAGCATCTGAACTGATCCCAAGGGTGGAAAAGGAGGTGTAAAAGGGTCATCATCCAGCTTCAGTCATGGTTTGGTGGGGTGTCTCTTACGATGGGGTCACTGACCTGCATTTCTGCGAACAAGGAGTCAAAACATCGTCCAAAGTTTACGAAGAAACCGTTGTGGAAGCTGTTGTGAAGCCTTTTAACAATGCCCTGTTCCAAAACCAGCCATGGACTTTCCAGAAGGATTCTGCGCCGGCCCATAAGGCTAAAACTTTTCAGGCCTGGCTTTGAAACAAATTTCCAGCGTTCATTTCATCTGAAGAATGGCCCTCAGGCAGTCCAGATTTGAACCCATTGGATTACAATTTGTGGACGGTTTAAGAGGACAGACAAGGTTTGCCACAAAAGATACCCCAACATTGGATCTCTTAAGACTGCTTTGGTTCGAGCTGTGGCCAATTTTCCAATGGACGAGGTTCGTGCAGCTATTGACGATTGGCCAGTGCGACTTAAGGCGTCTGTAAAGGCAAAAGGCGGACATTTAGAAGAAGTAGATTCTTTTTGGATACAATATACATCAATAAATATATTTAAAAATATTTGGTCCAAAAGTATTCAGTACTTTTTACTTTACAGCATAAAACGTGTGCAACAGTATTTATGTCCCTACTAAGTAATTAACTGCTTATTGAAGGCTTATTTTAAAAAAATATACAAATATTCATTACTTAAATGAATAAAGTGCATATGTGGCGCGCAAAATAGAAAGGGACCTAAGGTTAAAAACCAGTTTTGTTCAGGAGAGCCATTTTAAAGATTAGGTCCCTTTTTATTTGCGCTTAAATTCGTCGGCTTTACTTTCATAAAACGCGCATATCTCTGGGAGGGAACACTTTTGGGGCATGGATCGGTCTCATTCGATGCTCAGATGTTGTCCACATCAAAAAAAGTTAAAAGTTGATGAAAAGTTTTGTTCAGGAGAGCCATTTTAAAGATTAGGTCCCTTTCTATTTGCGCTTAGAATCGTCGACTTCGCTTTCATGAAACGCGCATATCTCTAGGAGGGAACACTTTTGGGGCATGGGATCGGTCCACATCAAAAAAGAAAAAAATGAAAATTGATTTTTTTACCCTTAGGTCCCTTTCTCTATGCGCTGTCACATATAGTCGCAAATGTAATTCAAATATGGGTTGCTATTTATCTTTCGGGTCCTGACAATACTAGTGTTCCCAGTTGCAAACTGGAACTTTCATTGGAAACTGTGACATTTTTTTGCATAATTCACTCAGAACGTTTTGTCAGTTGAGGGCGAATTGTTTTGTTTACAGTGAGTTGAAAAATCATCTGAGTCAAAAAATGGAATTATCCAGTGAATATTTTCGTGCGATGATTTTTTGCGATTTTCGGCGTGGGTTATCGAGACAAGAGTGTTTAAATCAACTTGTTTCGACTTTTGGCGATGAAGCAGCATCAAAAACCACTGTTAATAGCTGGTACCAAGAGTTAAGTCTCGGACGCCGCACAGTGGCGCCATTTGAGTTTTTTCGTTGCAAAAATCATATCTTTTGAACCGAATAAGATAGTTGAACAGTTTAAACAGCATATGATAACTGTTCAGCCTATGAAATGAGCGTTTGGAAAGGGTGCTACGCTCTGTAGGGGCCTAATTATGGGTTATCAAAGTTAAAATTAGTAGAAAAATCAATTTTATGGTAACTAAAAAAAATTATTTTTAAATTTTTAGATTCAGTCGTTGTCTAACTGCGTAAACAGAAAGACGTATAGTGCGGAGTTTTAAAAGTGAAAGCATTTCTTTTACTTCGTTTAAAAAAAAACAAAAACAATTTACATTTTAAAAACCTGTTTTGTCACTTCTAAACAACAACAATTAGCATTAGCTACTCTAATCATAAAGTAAGTGCATCAGTTGTGTGCACAATTGATGCACATTGCACACGCACATTCGATTGTTCTTAAACAACAACACGTAACGATGACCGATTCAACGTCACAACAAGTCAACCTTAGTGAAGACAGTAGCGATGATGACTCTGACTGGCAGCAGGTGCCAGGCAAGAGAAAGAATCTTGGTTCGCCCAAAATATTTCAGCAAAAGCGCCCTCATCACGACAATCAACCAGGAACGTCAAATCGATTTAGCAGCCTTTCCAATGATGACAACATACAAGAAGAAGCCAATAAAGCAGAGGATCAGTGCAAACCTCCACCGATATTTATACCGCACGTAGGAAATATTGCTAAAATGGTTTCCAAGTTAAGTCAAGTTATTGATTCTTCAGAATTTAACTTTAAATCTTTAAGAGACGGACAAGTCAGGGTCAGCATTAAATCAGTAGATAATTATCGTAAAGTCATTAAATTCCTAGAGACTGATGGTAAAAGCTACCATACATTTCAGCTTAAACCTGAGAGAGCGTTTAGGGTTGTGATTAAGGGCCTTCATCATACAACCAGTATATCAGATATAAAGGCGTATTTGTTATCTCTTGGCCATCAGGTACGAAGTGTACGTAACATTATCAGCCGTGTTACAAAAAATCCGCTTCCGATGTTCAACGTTGACATAGACCCAAACCCAAACAATAAAGATATTTATAGCATTAGGTCATTTGAAAATGCTATAATTAATGTTGAAGCACCGAAGAGGTACGAAGATATTGTGCAATGCTTCAGGTGTCAAGAATTTGGGCACACTAAATCCTATTGCCGAAAGCCATATAGATGTGTTAAGTGTGGTCTCGATCACTCAACAGCTGAATGCAAAAAAATTCCCACCACACCACCAAAATGTGTACATTGCAAAGAGAACCATACATCCAGCTACAAAGGCTGTAGATATTATAAAGAACTATTGGATAAAAGAAGTACCAGAACACCCAGAACCAATCCAGGACCTACGAAATTTGGAAATAATTATGTATACACAAATGCAAGCAATATTCAATCTCATATGACCTATTCACAAGCCGTTAGAGGGGACGAAAATACACTACTGCAAAAAATAGAGGCTATGCTTGAGAAACAAATAGAGTTGACAAATACTCTTATAAACATGATGTCAATGTTAATGACAAAAATATGCAATTAGATATGATAATTGCAGAATGGAATGCGAATGGCATTCTCAATCATGTTAATGAAATTGAAATATTTTTAAATCTCTACAATATAGATATATTTTTGGTCTCTGAGACACATTTAACTTCTAAGTCCTTCTTACGATTAAGAGGGTACGACATAATACTATCTAATCACCCAGATGACAGAGCACATGGCGGAGCTGCTATCGTAATTAAATCAGGACTTAAATATGAAACAGTCGACAACGTTTCAGAGAACTTTCTCCAAGCGGCAGGAATAAAGCTATTATGCAATAATAACACCAGCGTCTTAATATATTCTGTTTACTTTCCACCTAGATTTAGTATAAACTGCGATATGTATGAATCATTCTTCAGAAATCTTGGAAATAAATTCATAGTTGGAGGAGATTTTAACGCTAAGCATGTCTGGTGGGGATCCCGACTAAATAATCCTAAAGGTAAACAACTATATCAGTGTATAACCAAAAACAATTACACATCACTTTCTACGGGAAGACCTACTTATTGGCCTACGGATCCTTGCAAGATACCTGATCTATTAGACTTCTTTATTTACTTCGGAATATCTCGCCAATCATTTAATATTTGTGTTTGTGACGAATTAAGCTCGGACCACTCACCAATTCTTCTTAACTTCAAAACAACCCCATCCCTAGTATCCATTGACAAATCTATTTTCTCAACTAAAACTGACATAGAACGCTACCAGTATTGGATTGACAGAAACTTGAATCTTCATATACCCTTGAAGACTGGACATGAAATTGATGAAGCTGTTGAAACTTTCGTAAAATTAATTCACGAAGCTGCATTTCAGGCTACACCAGCAGAAAGTAATATAAATGGTTCAAGCTTTCATCTATCTTTGGAAATAAGAAACCTCATCAAAAAAAAGAGAAGACTGAGGAAAGTATGGCAACGGACTAGGCTTCCATCTGATAAAACTAGCCTAAACAGAGCAGTCCAGCATCTTAGTAAGCGTCTGAAGCAGATGAAAAATGATTCCGTTGGGAGATATTTAAAAGAACTTAGTCCTTCAAATAATCATGACTATAATTTATTTAAAGCCACCAGATACTTAAAACGACCACAGAAAAGAAATATTCCCATTAAAAAATTGAACGGAACATGGTGTAAATCAGATAGAGAAATAGCGGAAGCATACAAAAACTTCTTAGAAGATATATTTACTCCATTTAACTTTTGCAGCAGAACTGTTTGCCAAGAAATCGATAATTTTATAGATGTACCTTGTCAAATGTTTTCGCCTATAAAACCCTTTTCTTACCGTGAAATTCAAAGCGAAATAAAGAAATTAAAAGGCAAAAAAGCCCCTGGATATGATCACATTAACGCTAAAGTAGTCAAGTCACTTCCTAAAAAGGGGATTGTGTTTCTTACAGCATTATATAATTCCATCATAAGATTATCACATTTCCCATCTCAATGGAAGCACGCAAAGATCATCATGGTGAAAAAGCCAAATAAGCCCGAAAATATGCTAAGTTCATATCGACCCAATTTTCTCAAAAATTTTTGAAAGGCTTTTCCAGAAAAGACTTCTTCCGCTATTGGACGCAATGAACATCATACCAGACTATCAGTTTGGTTTCAGGCCTAATCACGGTACACCTGAGCAATGCCACAGGATCATAAAGGTTATCAGAGACTCTCTAGAGAAGAAACTGTACTGCTCATCAATCTTTCTGGATATCAAGCAAGCGTTTGACCGGGTATGGCACAGTGGATTACTTTTTAAACTTAAAAAAATGCTACCAACTCCATATTATTTATTGTTTAAATCGTATTTAAGCCTGCGAAGTTTTTATGTGTATGTTAATGGTGAAGAGTCTGAAGTTGGAAATATTAAATCTGGGATACCACAAGGAAGCGTTATGGGTCCGTTGCTTTATACGATATACACTTCTGACATGCCTGTTAACACGGATATCACGATCGCTACATACGCTGATGACACCGCTATTCTGGCTACAGGTTCGTTTCCTGCGGAAGCATCATCTAAAGTACAAAGACAGCTTGACGATCTTCAATTGTGGTTTGATACTTGGAACATTAAAGTCAACGCTGACAAATCCAGCAATGTAACTTTTACATTGCGAAAAGAAGACTGCCCTCCACTCACTTTAAATGGCGTTGTGATTCCAAAATCTAATCACGTTAAATATCTTGGACTTCGAATAGATCAGCGGCTTAACTGGAGAGAACATATAAAAATGAAAAGGAAGGAAGTTGAGATAAAAACCAAAAAAATGTACTGGTTAATTGGCCCTAAATCACAATTAAGCTTAGAAAATAAAGTCATCCTTTATAAATCTATTTTGAAACCTGTGTGGACTTATGGAATCGAACTATGGGGTACATCCAGCAATTCCAACTTGGAAATTTTACAAAGGTATCAGTCCAAGACTCTCCGACTAATTTCTAATGCACCATGGTTTGTGAATAACCGCTGTATTCACAACGATCTTGGTTTTAATTTTTTAAAGGACGAAATAGCTAGGTTTAGCGCCAACTACTTAGACAGACTAAGTAATCACTCTAATGTTCTGGCTATATCCCTTTTAGATGATAGTGACGAGATTAAAAGACTAAAAAGAAATCATATACTAGATCTCCCTTTTTTAAAATAAATGCATAATTGCAATAATATAAGTAAACAATGCAAAATATATTAATGCTGAGGCCACTGGGTTTTAGCTATACATACTGTCATTTTTTTTATTTATTACTAAATTTGCTTATTATTTTTGTATATAAAATAGATTGCAAATAAATATATTGTTGAAAAAAAAAAAAAAAAAAAAAATTTTTAGATTGTTTTTATTTTTTTTCTTTAGGGTTTTATGTTTTAAATTATTACCCAACAAATTAAAAAAAAAAAATTTTTTTTTTTAAAATTAGTTTTTCAATTTTCTGTAAAATATTCATCACAGTTCGTAAGAGAATGTATATCTAAAAGACTAACCATTTCTAAACTATAATTATTTTCTAACTCTATTCTTGACTTCACATGCCGCAGGGAAGAAATAAGTGGATCGGAAGATGCTGCCAACATGTTGAAGAGGTCCTCATTTTGCCTTACCCTTGATGCTTTGAATGTGTTCTGCAATCTATATTTTTTTTAAAATTTGTTAAGAGACTCATGTGCTTCTTCAGAAAGCTCTCCAATTGGCAAAGACTGGTACTCAATTATATCTTTGCCATGCGCCAATATTTTATGGACGGTCGGGGTCAACTTCTTCTGTGGATACATTTCTGCTAAAAGAGATGCAGTTTTCGACGCATATTCTCAATATTTTGTAGAATTGACATTTTCTTTGCAGTTTAAAACATCTAAGATCGTTCCCAATCTTTTCACGATTTGATTGTCAATTCCAGTGATTCTAGTTACTGCCTCATCATTTTCAAACAATCTGCTAGAAGTGTTTCCATCGTTTGAGTTGCCGTATCCGTGCTTGGGACAGTCTACTTTTAGTCCAACTTGTTTAAAAAAAAGCATCCTGTATTTGCTTCTTTCTGATCTTTTCCTTATTCTTTATTGATGTATTTTCATCGAAGTTTTCCTCCTCTTGTGGTAGGGTATACGCCAGTTTTAGCAAGAATTCCATACACCTTATCCTTGCGTGCAATGGTGACATTCCATATTCGTAATTCTCCTCATTTGTAGAATCGTTTAAATTACCAAAGTTCTTCTGACTCTTTTTGCAAATCGGGCATGACATTGTTGAGGTTGTTCCTGTCAGTTCGTTTACGACTTTTCCGTCAACCATGGTCAGATGGAACTCGTAATTGACCATTTGTACGCCAAAGTATTGTTTAAGTGAGGTACGTACCTGCTAATTTCAATGAGTAGTTTTTTTCAAACTATTAGATCAAACTACTGTCAGTCAAAACATATAAGGGATGGACGCCATACAATTTCTGCAACCATGTCTTTTTAACCTTTTTTACCTCTAGAAGCCAAACGGGCACGTACGGGCAGCTAAAATTTTTGAATTATGTAAAGAAAAAGTCAATGAACAGTTTTTGCAAATATGGCAAATATAGAACAATATAGATTTTTTTTATTTTCCGTCAAAGTTGAAAAATAGTGAAAAAACGGATAGTTTTTAAATAGTGATTTACCAGGAGAAACACAAAGCAAACAGTTAATTTTTTTTTTTTTTATCATTAAACATTTAATAAATACATCAATCAATACAAACAAAAAATAAGGCGATTCGTTACCTTTTTTTCGTGATATTACACCTGAAATCGCAACAAATTCACTAAAAATTGTGTGTTTTTTTGAAAACCGAAAGTCGGTCAACTTTGAACGGCTATATATTCTAAACTAAAAATGTGATATTATTAAGAGTGGCAGATTTGAAATCGTTGAAAAGTTTCCTATAACATGGGTTTATTCAAAACTTCGTCGGCGCTCATGAAAATTTTGATTTTTGCAACCTCGTTTGCTCTACGAGCGCTACTGTGCGCCGTTCGCTCCGGGATGAATTTCGTGAAGGACGTCCAACTTCGGTCACTTTGCCAGAAACCATCGATGCTGTGCGTGAACTGATTAAGCAAGACCAACATGTGACATACCGTCAGATTGAGGCATCCTTGGACATTAGTATGACAAGCATCAAAAGGATATTGCATGTTCATTTGGCAGTGAAAAAAATTTGTTGTCGTTGGATCCCACATAATTTGACGAATGCTCAAAACAAGGCTCGTATGGATTGGTGCAAAGAGATGTTAAAAAAGTATAACTGCGGTAGCTTAAAGGCAGTGTATAACCTTGTCGCACGTGACGAATCATGGATCTATGCATATAAACCCAAAACAAAACAGCAATCGACCGTATGGGCCTTTCAAGACGACCCAAATCCAACAAAAGTTGTTCGTGGAAGAAGTACATCGAAGCAAATGATTGCGTTTTTTTCGGTATAACCTGCCGTGTTGCCACAGTGCCTTTAGTGGAACGTTGGACGTTCAATTCTGAGTGGTATACAATCATCTTATTGCCAACAGTGTTCGTAGAAATGGGAAAAGATAATAAGAGAAGACGGACCATTTTACATCACGACAATGCGAGCTCTGACTTCAGCTGAAACGATGAGTTATTTGACCACTCAAGATGTCCAATTGATGGGCCATCCACCACCGTACAGCCCTGATTTGGCACCCAATGACTTCTTATTCTCTAGCATCAAGATGAAAATGCTTGGTCAACGTTTTTCATTGCGCCCGAAGCAGCTGTTGAAGCGTTCAAAAATTATGTTTTGGAGGTGTCTTAATCGGAGTGGAAAAAGTGTTTCGAAAATTGGTTTGTGCGCACTCAAAATTGTATTGATCTTAAAGGAGAATGTTTGAAAAACAAAACAATTTCTAGTGATAAATTGTTGTGTTTATATTGCCGGACCCGAAATATAAATAGCAACCCTCGTATTGTTGCTACAATCATATTTTCATTTTTAAATTTGGCAAAAATATTGCCGCAGTCATATTATTGTAAAAATGAAATTGAAAAAACTACTATAGTTGCGACGGACATATTCGCCCTTATTCTATTTGGCGTAGTCAACAGAAGACGACGTCGTTTTTTGTATTTTGTTTCAATTTCGTATTCCCGTTGGCAATATTGCCGTATTTCGATGACTGTTAAATTAAGTTTGGTATTCTGTAAGAAAAATTGGCGATGCCGTTGTTTTCAATTGGCTTTGATTTTGGCGTCGGTCATTTTAGTGTTGCCTTCAATGTATTGTTTACGTTAATTTGGATTTCATTAGAAAATTAAATAGAAAAAATTAAAATAACAAATAAGCGCCAGTTCGAGAAGCTAGTGGAAGAGCTTGAAAAGAATCCATCACTAGCCAGAGGATTTCACAAGGGCACTGTTCCTAATAATTTTAATGAACAGTAGGAGAGTATTGCCACTGTGGTAAATTCTCATGGATCCCCTCATTTTTTTCAGCATCCGTCATATCGAACTTTATTCATTGTGGACAAACTTCCTTCTCCATGACGTCTACAGTCTCGGACAAAATCCTCGAAACTACTGGCTGTGACAGTCCCAGGTTGAAATCATTTCCAACGCTCAGCTGGTAAGATCCCTGGGCTAAAAAACGCAATGTTGCTGCCAATTTTATTGTGTTTGGAACAATTGTTGATCTTGTCCCTTTTTTTAAATGAGGCTCTATTATATCCAAAACATATTTAAATGAAGGTTTATTCAGCCGAAAATAACTTTCAAATCTTAAAAAGGAATAAAAAATTGATTACTTAGGAAATTATGACTTTAAATATGTCTCTTACTTCTCATCGGGCAAATTAAAAATGGAAGATTTTTGTCTAAGCAATCTTCTTTCCAATATTAATTTTTTTTTGTTTTCTTCGTCACTCGATGAGTCCGAATCGGATAGAAAAAACATTTTTATTTAAACATTTTTTTACAAACAAACTTTTTCCCACGAAAATAGCACATATCTTACATATATTTCATCGAAAACAAGAAATAAAATGAATCAGCTGACTCTAACATTAGATATGTGTGCTGTATGTTATTGACATTTTCGATAAACAGGCAACGGCGTCGTAATACTCTTACAGAATACCAAATTAGCATAGAATTGATGTTGTCTTCGATTTGAGTTGCTGTTGCCTTGAAATTGCCGTTGATATTGCCGACGCCAAATAGAATAAGGATGAATATTTTTGCAGAGAACATACTATTGTTGCCGTGACCATATAGTAACAATATCTTCTCTCTGCGTGTAGGGAATGTGGTCCTTATATGAATTTCAAAAAAAAAGTAAATTTTTCTAACTTACCATATTACACAGTAAAGACTGCTTACCAGGACTGTTTCTTAGTTTTCTTCCAGTGCAATGGGTTTACTCGTATTTGTTTTAAGAAGGGACCTGTGTCAACCCTATTTGATTTCGACTCGCCCTTTTCTCTGCACAGAAGTACCTAAAAACTCAAGTTTCGTAACCTCTTTTGCTTTATGCAACAGCCAACAAACAACGGCAACAAATTCAATAGATTCCAGCCATCTTGGGTTGCTGCTGCACCCACCCGTGAACAAACAACATATTGTCAATAAATGTTGTTGTCGATGTCGTTGCGCTGCAAGTGAAAGCTTATGTTGCTGATGCTGTTTTCGATAAGTGTCATCACAAACAATGAAACTATTCTATGGCATCCGCTGCCTTGCCTCACCTCTCTCAAAGGGGCAAATAACAGGGGGAGTGTTTGCATTCTGGGGGAAATAATCCCTGGAGGAGGGTATTCACAATGGTGGGTGTTTGTGGCAAGTAAGTGGGCTTGTATGTGTGTGTAAGTATCATAAATAAGTTTCCTTTTCCTACGGCGACAAAGACATTTGAAATTTGTCTGCATTGCAGTTGACGTCGTTGATCACGTGGATGATTATTGTGCTAACCTGGCTGGTGTCTCCTTAAGATAAGCACGGCTCCTCCAGCTTGGCTTGTTTGAGTGGCTGCGGGTGTACTGTGTCTGCCAGATGCTCGAATGGATTAAAGTCTTATTGTGAAAGTATTTATTGAATCGTTTAATTGATTTTTGGAAAGTACAAATCCTTTTACGTGATGCAGACAATTGGATGCTACTCGTAGAAACACTTTGGGCGTTGTGTGTGGTTGTGGGTTTACAAGGTAAAGTTTACACAATCAGAGCAATAAAAATGTATTCAAATTTTGAATATCCAGAGGGGCTTTTTTAGAGTTGAAGATTTTTCGATTGAAATGAAATGAAGATGTAATTAACATTAAACCATTTTTAACTGAAAATTCTGTTTATGAGAACTAATTTCAAGAAACACCTAACCCATTGAAGAGCATTGCTAAACCAGCGAGCTGTAGAACCGATACAGAACCTCGTAGTTTAACGGACGATGTGTCTATGTGGCTCGAACTTTTCATATCCTTGTTTGTAAGTCCCTATCAAAATAACTTGCACCGCATAGAAATTTCGATTGACAAACACCTAATTTTGGACCGAGTTAAGTCATATAGACTTATTTTTTAATATAGGCTCCGCAAAAATTGTCTGTGGGCTTCCATATAGATTGGCATGTGGCTTAAAAATACTATACGAGGGCGACCGCAAAAGTAACTGGCCTAACATAAAAAGAACCGTTTTTTTGGAATTATTATTATTTATTTTTCAACATAATCTCCTTCCAACTCAATACACTTCATCAAACGTTTTTCAAGTTTTTTAATTCCATCCGAAAAATAAGATTTTTCAAGACCTTCAAAATATGCCTCAGTTTCAGCAATAACCTCGCTATTGCACGAACATTTTTGCCACAGAGAATTTTTTTTTTTAAATTTGGAAACAAGAAATAATCAGAAGGTGCTAAATCTTGACTTTATGGTGGATGCGGAGCAATTTCAAATCGTAATTCGGCCAGTTTTTGTTGAGTTAAAAATGCAGTGTGTGAAGGAGCATTATCTTGATGAAAAAGAACTTTTTTTCTTTCTAAATGCGGTCGTTTTATCTTGATTTCTTCACTCAACCGATCCAATAATGCACAATAATATTCACTATTTATAGTTTTTCCTTTCTCGAGATAATCAATGAATATTAAACCCTATGCATCCCAAAATACTGTGGCCATTACTTTTCCTGCTGACTTAACAGTTTTCGCCTTCTTGGGACCACTTTTACCAGCTTCTATCCATTGTTTTGACTGTTCTTTGCATTCTGGGATGTAGTGATGGATCCATGTTTCATCAACAGTTATGAATCGGCGCAAAAACTCTATTGGATTACGCTGATAATCCGCTAAAAGCTCCTCGGAATTGGTGCAACGGACGATTTTTTGGGGCAAAGTCAACAAACGCGGCACCCATCTTGCGGATAGCTTTTTCATGTGGAGTTCATCATGTAAAATACTCCAAACTTGTTTTTCGTGTATTTTAACAATATCAGCAAGTTCTCTGAGCTTTATTCGTCTATCTTTAGTCACTTCATTAAATATTTTTCTAATGTTTTCAACAGTAGTAGCAGTTTTCGGTCTTCCAGAGCATTGTTCATCTTCCGTACTTGAACGACCCATTTTAAATGGTTGAACCCAGCATTTCACGGTGGAGTATGATGGTGCATTATCACCATGAACAGAATCCAATTCATCTTTGATTAATTGTGGCGTATAACCTTTCATATAAAAGTGTTTAATTACCGCACGAAACTCTCTATTTTCCATTTTTCAAAAATTATAAAACTTGTTTACTTCAATCACCTGTAACAAAGAAAATAATCATTAAATATTTCGGAAATTTTGACAGATGGCTTATAAAAGATTGCTATTAAAAAACCAAAAAAAAAGTTGCTAGTAAAACAGAAAGTGTGCCTGGCCAGTTAGTTTTGAGGTCGCCCTCGTATGAAGAACAGCGGATCTTCCCGTTTCTCACCGAAAGCTCATTTCCATAATACAGTCGCCCACATTTGAAGGTAATTATTTTCGAAAAATAAACGCCATAAAATGTCCGTTCGAATTACCAATAAAGATTCCACACTTGATTGGAATTTTTATATATTTTTTTGTGTTTTCCTAACCGACATTTACTAGTTTATTTTTAAGTAAATTCTGATGCATTCTCAGAGTTAAAAAATTGGGTCTATCACTTCATTTCTAAATGGAAAAATATTTGCCATTCTTGAAAAAAATGCGGAAACATCGGAATGTCGGTTAGTGCCGGGTTTTTTACTTAAAATAAAACCCAACAGTCGGTTTTTTAACAAAACCGAAATGCCGGTTTTTGGACACTTACTAAATGACACCCAACAACCCCTCAATGCTAAATATTTTAAACTTAAATTATTATTTAAAACTGCAATTCCAAAAAAGAGTCCCTGACATTCCCACAACTCTAACGCAAGTACGAGCCATCAAACTATTTAATCATTTTAGCCGTGGCAATTGCCCAGACCGACATGCAGACAGACACAGAATGGAATTTTAACATACGACGCAAGTAGTGGCCACCACATCCGTACTCTCGCCTTCGGAGCGTGTTCAACAAATTCCAAGTAAACCCCGCCCCCACTTGAAATTGTTACAAATGGTTACCAACTTAAATGGCCACTAAAACTTTTCCTTTATTATACAATGAATGCTTCATTAAGCTTTTTATTGAAACAACTATGCGATGCGATGCTAAGGCAAAGTGGAAGAACTACACAAACTGAAGCAGCTCCTGCTGCTGACTCTAAAGCAGATACAGTCTATGGCGGGTGTGGGTAAGGAGGGGTTATTATGGAAGACACTGCAAAACACTCGGGCAAAAGAAAAAGCAAGATTATTCAACTAGAATTCAAATGAAATAAAAAGAAGAGGAAGAGCAAGAGCAAAGAAGAAAAAAAAATGGGAAAAACGAACAAAATATGGAACACTCTGTCATCAGCCATGACTGAAGCCTGTTGAATGGAGAACCCTGCAAAGTTGGATGATGGCGTTGATGGCACGAATGAATTGATATGATAGAGAAGAGTTTAAGCAGCAGCAGAGAATAAAAATGGAAATGAATCTGTCATTTGCAATGGCAGCGACGACGTCCGTCCATCCTGGCCTCGTCTCACATTCATGCAGCAGCTGGCCAGAGTGGCGATGGCAGTTCTTCCAACTAGAGCAACAACAATGAAAACATCAATTAATGTGTAAAAGGATAACGATTTCCGAAGACATTCACCATTTGTTTCTAATGAATTTCCGTCAAACATGAATGAATGCTTCGTTCCCACTGCTGTTGTTGTTTTGCACAACTAATTGAACCATTTGTTGGTGATTATGATTTCTTTGATGACATGTAATTCGTTTTATTTACGTTTCTCTCTCGCCAACTCTCTCTCTCTCCCGGTCTCTCTTTTGAATCTTTTGAATTGTAATTGATTAGGAATTTTGCATGGATAAAGAATAAAATGTTTAAGGAGTAGCAGAATACAACACAATTGGGTCATTCAAGAGGTGGAGTACAACGGCTATTATAGCGATTAACGCTGGCTCGCGAATATTCCAACTATTTATAGAAATCATTTGTTCCTCCAAGATGATTTGAACACTTTTTATTCTGGTTCGACACCTTTTTTATTCTTTTACAGAATCAACGTAAACAAAAATTGGTGAAATGTGTTGGTGTAGAGTCTGGTCACCCTATTATACTCTTCTCCACTCCAATTACTATTCTCTCTATTGTTAAGTTTCTTTATCATTACACATTTTTGTCAAACTCACTTCTAAAGTAAATGTCATTGAATGTAATTGCATCTTCATTTGAGGTAAAACGCTAGCCAGCAAGGAATTTTTTTAGATTTGGGAACAGGTAAAAGTCACTGCGAGCTAAATCAGGAGAATAAGGTGGGTGGTCAAGCAACTCGTACTTTAATTCGTTGATTTTAGCCATTGTTAAAACACTCTTGTGCGCTGGTGCGTTGTCTTGATGAAAAAATATTTTTTTGTGTTGTAAGCCAGGACGTTTTTCTCGAATTTGTACATTTAATTGATCTAAAAGGTTGCAATAGTACTCTGAATTTATTGTTTTACCCTTTTGCAGATAGTCAATCAATAAAATACCTTTGAAGTCCCAAAAAACCGTTGCCATAACCTTACCAGCCGATTGAATTGTTTTTGCCTTTTTTGGGGCACTTCCTCCAGCTTCAGTCCATTGTTTGGATTGTTCTTTTGTCTCTGGAGTATAGTGGTGGATCCATGCCTCATCAACAGACGCTTAAAATCCATTTTATTTCGCTGAAAACGATCCAAACAAGCTTGAGAAATGTTCATTCTTATGCGTTTTTGGTCGACTGTTAACAAGTGCAGCACCCATCTTGCAAAAAGCTTTTTCATCTGTAGTTCTTCATGCAAAATTAAATGGACTCGATCATTTGAGATGCCCATGATATTAGCTATTTCACGCACTGTTATTCGTCGATCATTAAATACCATATCAAGCACTTTGGCTACAATTTCTGTTGCTGTTTTTGGACGTCCACTACGTGGTTCATCCTCAATGCTTGTACGACCACGTTTAAACTCAGCAACCCAATTTGTTACTGTTGCATATGAAGGAGCACTTTCACCTAACACATTCACCATATCATTATGAATTTCTTGTCCCGATAAACCTTTTTTATGTAAATATTTAATGACACCACGCATTTCTAATTTTTCCATTGTAAAAAAATCGCAGATGCGTCTTTTGTGAACAACTGTTTCTATATGAAGGAGTTGCCAGATCTAAACAAAATTCACCATGTGTTCATAGCAGAGATGGAAGTTTCCAAAACACTTAACTTTTTTCTGTTTATACCGCGCTTTTTGTGCTAGGCTAAGAAGTTTCCGAACCGCCCTCGTATATGTTTTGTGCGTACATATATTCATACATGCTTTGCACATTAGGGCGTACCAATCCTTTTTAATAGCCTTTCCTTTTTGTTTATATTTATACGGTCTTTTATTATTATTACGTATGAATTGAACACTTTTTATTCTGGTTCGAGACATGTTTGTTGTTTCTTTTTTAGAATCAACGTTAAAAATTGTTGAAATGTATTGGCTTGGTTGCCCGCAGACTGTACGACGGTTGCTATTTATATTTCGAGTCCTGACAACGCTAGTGTTTCCAGATGCAAACTGGAACTTCCATTGGAAACTTTGACATTTTTAAGCATAACTTCACTCAGAATGTTTTGCCATTTGAGGGCGAATTGTTTTGTTTACAGTGTGTTGAAAAATGCATCACAGTCAAAAAATGGAATTATCCCTTGAACATTTTCGTGCGATGATTTTTTACGATTAACAGCGTGGGTTATCGAGACAAGAGTGTTTAAATCAACTTGTTTCGACTTTTGGCGATGAAGCAGCATCAAAAACCACTGTTAATCGCTGGTACCAAGAGTTCAGTCACAGACGCCATTCACTCCAGGATGAATTTTGTGAAGGACGTCCAACTTTGGTCACTTTGACAGAAACCATCGATGCTGTGCGTAAACTGATTAAGCAAAACCGACATGTGACATACTGTGAGATTGAGGCATCCTTGGGCATTAGAATGACAAGCATCAATAAGATATTGCATGTTCATTTGTCCATAAAAAAAATTTGTTATCGTTGGATTCCACATAATTTGATGAATGCTCAAAAAAAGGCTCCTATGGACTGGCGAAAAGAGCTGTTGAAAAAGTATAACTGCGGTAGTTCAAAGACCGTGTATCACATTGTCACAGGTGACGAATCATGCATCTATGCATGTGAACCCGAAACAAAACAGCAATCTACCGTATGGTTCTTTTAAAACGAGCCAAATCCAACAAAAGTTGTTCGTGGAACAAGTACATCGAAGCAATGATTGCGTTTTTCCGGTACAACCGGCCATGTTGCCACAGTGCCTTTAGTGGACCGTAGCACCGCCCATTCTCAGTGATATACAATCATCTGTTTGCCAACAGTGTTTGAAGAAAAGAGGAAAGATAATAAGAGAAGGCGGATCATTTTGCATCACGACAATGCGAGCTCTCATACATGAGCTGCAACGATGAGCTATTTGACCACTCAAGATGTCGAATTGATGGGCCATCCACCGTACATCCCTGGTTTGGCACCCAATGACTTCTTCTTATTCCCTAGAATCAAGAAAAAATGCGTGGTCAACGTTTTTCAACGCCCGAAGCAACTGTTGATTGAAGTGTTTAAAAATCATGTTTTGGAGGTGTCTCAATCGGAGTGGAAAAAGTGCTTCGAAAATTGGTTGGTGCACATGCAAAAGTGTATTGATCTTAACGGAGAATAGTTTGAAAAACAATAAAACCATTTCCAATGATAAATTGTTGTGTTTTTATTGCCGGACCCGAAATATAAATAGCAACCCTTGTACAGTTGTTTCTAAGCCCGCCAAGGTTTTTTTTTTCAGCAGTCTTTGGCAACGATTACTACGGCAACAAATCAAATGAGAATTACCCTTTGCGTATAGTCTTCAAAACGAAACATTTTTTTGGTATAGAAAATGAAACATTTTTAAACATCGGACAGAAAACTAAGAGTGTCCAAAAAAATCGAGGTTTTTCAAAAAGCGGCATTTGGGTTCTTCAAACAAAACCATTTCTTTGAAGAAAAAACCCGACTCGCTTTTTTTTTTAAAAACTAACCCGGCTTTAACCGGAATGCCGGTTTTATCCTTGTGTCTATAAATATCAAGTTATTTTCCGAATCAGAAGTAAGGTACACAAAGAGAATAAAATTGGTAGAAAATCCGTAGGAACTACAAAAATTCCGTTACAAAAAAATAATAATCGGTTGCAATCACCAAATGTTTATAATCGTAATGGATATTCGGTTGGCTAACCACAAGATGATGAATATGATCATCGTACTTATTGCTCGGTCATACTAATGATGATCGTACTTATAGATCGGTCATACCAATGAATCTCATAAAATGTACTTAGTTGCCATAACAGTTGGTTATGGCAACCAATAGTTTTGCCAGCATTTTGTTTTTGTATCTAAATATTGGTGTTGATATGTAAACTTTTGTTATAACCAAAGGCAAAAATTACCCTTTTATTACTTATTTAAGCAAATCATTTAATCAAATTTATTCACTTAAAGTCTTCCATCATTTTTTCCTCTTTTTCCTCGACATGACCCTACCTATTCTTATGAGTACTAGTACTTTAAGTATACAGAGATCCATCTAGAGGTATTTTTTTCAAAAAAAAAATACTAAAATTCAAATAAAGTGTGGAATCTTTACTGTTCATACGAAAAGACATTTTATGGCTTTTATTTTTTGAAATAATTACCTTCAAATGTTGGCAACTGTAATATAGAAATGAGCGTTCGACGAAAAACAAGAAGATCCCCTGTTTTCAACTAAAATCGTGCTCAGTGATGAGGCCCATTTCTGGCGCAACGGCAACGACAATAAACAAAATTGCCGCATTTGGGCTGAAGAGCAACAGGAAGAGTTTCAAGACGTGCCATTATACCCAGAGAAAACCATGGGTTGGTGCCGTTTATGGGCTGGTGGAATTATTGGTCCGTATTTTTTCAAAAACGATGAAGGCCGGAACGTAACCGTGAATGGTGCTAGTTATCGTGTCATGATAACGATCTTTATGCTACCTGAAATTGAAGCCCGTAATCTTGACGACACTTGGTTTCAACAGGACGGTGCCACTTGCCATACAGCTGCTTAAACAATGGATCTATTGAGAGGTAATTTTAAAAAGCAGCTTATTTCACGTTTTGGACAGGTGAGTTGGCCGCCTAGATCGAGGAATATCACACCTTCAGACATTTTTCTTTGGGGTTACGTAAAGTCGAAAGTCTATGCTGACAAACCAGCTGCGATTCAGGTTTTGGAAGCCAACATTACGCGTGCCATTAAAGCCATACCGGTCGAAATGCTCGAACGAGTCATCCAAAATTAGACCCTCAGAATGGAAACCCCGAGGCTTAGTTGCGGCCAACATTTGAAGGATATTATATTCAAATAATAAATGCCATAAAATGTCCTATCAAATTACCAATAAAGATTCCACACTTGATTTGAATTCTTAATTTTTTTTGTTCTGAAAAAAACCTCTAGATGGATCAGCCTATATAAATGGAATTAGTTTCTTGCCTCTACTGAAATTTTAAATTTTTTCGGTTTCGTTAAATAATGATAAAGTCTACATTTAGTTAAAAAAAAATCTTTTCTGGTTGTTCGGATAGTTCGTATTACCGATAGTTCAGATACAATCACTGAACGTTACAGAGCACCAACTAATATTCGGCTGAACTGATGAAATACTCGAGGTGCATGCAACCTCAATCATTCGGCAAACAAATTCGGTTGTGGCAAAGAATCCGTTCTCTGTGTGGGTGTATTGTTGGATTATCTTAGTGCAGGTTTGGTCTGCACACAGAGAAGAAGTTAGTAGGAAACCGATTGGAACTGCAATGATTCGATTGTAAAAGAGAAATTTCGGTTGCAACCACCAAATTTTTTTAAACGATATTTGGTTCGAAATACCGCAAAATGATAAATATGATCATCGTATTGTACTCACAAATTATTGATCGGCCATAACAATGAAACGCGGAAGAGGTATTAAGTTGCCACAACTGGTGGATGTCGCAACCAATAGTTTTGCAAGCTTTTTGTTGGTGTAACTGATTATTGGTGATAATAGCATAAACTTCTTCATTTATTGGTATTTTTTTTAAAAAATAAAGCAATTCGATTATTACTGACTCAAAGCCAATTGAACAACTTTTTTCTCAGTACTTATATTGTTGTATTATCCCAGTGCAGGTTTAGACTGCACACAGAGAAGAAGTTAGTAGGAAATCGGAAACTGCAATGATTCGGTTGTAAAAGAGAAATTTCGGTTGCAATCATCGAATGTTTATAATCGTAATGGATATTTGGTTCGAAGTACCACAAGATGATAAATATGAGCATCGTATTGTACTCACAAATTATTGATCGGCCATAACAATGAAACGCGGAAGAGGTATTAAGTTGCCACAACTGGTGGATGTGCAAACCAATAGTTTTGCAAACATTTTGCTGTTGTAACTAATTATTAGTGATAATAACATAAACTTCTTCATTTAATGGTATCTTTTTGTTAAATAAAGCAATTCGATTATTATTGACTCTAAGCCAATCGATTAAACAACTTTTTTCTCAGTATTAATTATTTATTATCTTTTCCACTTTTTCCTCGCCATGACCCACCCTATGAGTACTTCAAGTCCTTCGATTGTGTAAGCGAACAGTTTTTTGCCTTTGACTTAAATTAATTTTTTTTTCTTGAGCAAGTGCGGCATGTGGATTTTTTGATCCAAAAATTCTTTTCGATAGGTTCGAACACTTTATAAAGGGTGGTTTAATTTTATGGGCCGATGTTGATTTTGAATAAAACACAAATTATTTAGGAAATTATTGTCATTTCTTTTTATTATGAAAATATTGGTATGGTTCAATTATGTATGGAACCGAATATCGGCCAAATGGCCGCCGCGCCCTCGGCGGCACACCTCCAACCGATGGTCCAAATTTTCGATAACGCTGAGGCATATTTGATGTTCTATGCCGTTAATGTGCCCAATTATCTCATTCTTTAGCTCTTAAATTGTTGATGGCTTATCGACGTACATAATTTCTTTCAAGAAAGAATCCAACGGTGGCAAATCACATGATCTTGGCGGCCAATAACCATCGCCAAGACGTGAGATAACACGGCCATTTAATTTTTCGCGCAAAAGAGCCATTGTTTCGTTAGCTGTGTGGCAAGTGGCAGCGTCCTGTTGAAGCCACATATCGTCCACATCCATATCTTCCAATTCGGACCATAAAAACTTCGTTATCATCTCACGATAGCGAACACCATTCACAGTAACTGCCCGACCGGCCTCATTTTGGAAAGAACACGGCCCAATGATGCCACCAGCCCATAAACCGCACCAAACAGTCACTCTTTGTGAGTGCATTGTTTTTTCGACAATCATTCTTGGATTATCATTGGCCCAAATGCGGCCATTCTGTTTATTGACGAATCCACTGAGGTGAAAATGTGCCTCATCACTTAAGCTGATTTTCTACGAAAATTGATCATCCACTGTTGCCATTTCTTGCCACCATTCTGACCATTGATGACGTTTGGAATGGTCAAGAGGCTATAGTTCTTGAGTCAATTGTACCTTGTAAGCGTGTAAATGAAAGTCTTTATGCATAAGGTTCATCAAAGACGAGCGTGAGAGGTGCAATTGTTGGGCACGACGACGAGTTGAGGTGAACGACTCTTCAGCCACACTATCGCGAACAGCAGCAATATTTTCTGCAGTACGAGCTGCACTGGTGTTTTCACATCTCCTACAAACCCGGTTTGCTCAAATTTTTGCACGATTTTTCTGATTGTGCGCACATTTGGACGATTAAATTGGTCGAAAAAATCACGAAGTGAACGATATGCATTTTGATTTGAACGCCCATTTTCATAATAAGCCTGAATAACTTTAACGCGTTACTCGCTTGTTTATCTTTACATGGTTCAAATTGAGTTAGTCTGAAAATGAAATTTATGAAATGAAATGCAGACAAAAACTTGACTTTTAGGTGTGGTTCACATATAACATCGGCCCTTAAAATTTAACCACCCTTTATGTAACACCGATGCTTCAGTTCCACTTACTAAAAATTACAGATCACCAACTAACATTCGGGAATTGTCGACGTGCAAGCAACCTCAATCATTCGGTAGGCAAAAAATTCGGTTCTAACAACGAATCTGTTATCTGTGTGTGGTAAATCTACAATTGACTAGATCCAAAAACCAACGAAATTGGGATTCTTTGTGTTTCATCTCCGCTTGGAAAGTAAAAACTAGCACCAATTTTGGTACACCAAAATATCTTCTTGAGATATCACACACAATTTCTGTGGTCGAAGAAAGTAGATTATCTGTCCAGTCTATAGCCAAAAGATAAGAACCTTTTAATCCCATCCCATGTAAATCCTTAGCACGGATAGCGCCAAAGTAACTAATCTGCCACTTATTGACAATGGAACTGAAAAACAAAAAAAGCAAATCACAAAATGGACATTTGTGCTGAATGCAATTTGTTGTGAAAGGACATCTCGCATACACCCTACAATCACACATTACCACATTTGCCCTACAATGACCGGCACAATCGAGGAGAAAAATACAGAACCTCAACTGAACGTTGCGTACCAGCGCAGAGATGCGTAGAAGACAAAAGTTGCCGCCACAATGAATATGTGGCGTGGCGGCATGTTGCAGAGACTGCAAAAAAAAACAACGAAAAAAGAAAAAACCAGTTGACATACACAAATTTCGAAATGGAACTGGAAATGAAAGTATTGTTGGCGACAAGCAACATATATGGGAAACTGTAAAATCAGCACTATCAATAAAACATGGTCCAGAACAGCACGAAAAAAAACTTACCGAACTTGCAGTGGCAGCCACAAAGCTTATGCAAGAGTTGTTGCAACCAGCATCACCACGATGATGATGCTCATCATGATGAAGATGTTCTACTGCTGTTGATATGGACGATGCTGTTAATGGTGCTGCTGATGCTGCTGATATCGAAGATGTTACGAGAATCTTTTAATAAATCAGAGAAAATTGGCAATCGAATATTTCGGAAAATGGTTACGTTGTAAAACAGTAAAAAGTAAAGAAGTAAAATGCCATAAACGTCACCAAACATTCTATCCGTGTGGATGCAGTGATGCATTATCGAACACCAATTCTTGTGCTAGAACAATCCCTTGTGGATGTAGACCCAAATCCAGCCACAAATACGATTGGGGAATCAACATGCGCGTGTTTTCTTTGAAATACTAACACCAACGGAGGCTTATGTTTTTTTCACCTCACACCAATCTCTGTCTGGTTGGTGGCTCAAGGTCCTAAAGAGTGTAGTCATGCTAAAATTTTTCCACGAAAAGGAAAATTGAGCTGATATGGTTCAACTTTCTACTAAATATGCGCAAGATCAGAACATTGTTTTTGGGGATAAAAACATTGTTTTGCTGATGCGACCTTAGAAAATACTAGCAATGTTGTATATGAATATACTTTGGTACTGTACAGGGACTTTTCGAAAATACCTGACCTGAGTCAGGTATTTTCCAATACCTGTCTGGTTGGTGGCTCAAGGTCCTAAAGAGTGTAGTCATGGTAAAATTTTTCCACGTAAATGGAAAATTGAGCTGATATGGTTCAAATTTCTTCTAAATATGCGCAAGATCAGAACAGAAAATACTAGCAATATTGTATATGAATATACTTTGGTACTGTACAGGGACTTTTCGAAAATACCTGACCTGAGTTGGTTACACTAGACAACAAAAATGGCAAAAAAATTATGTCCGAAAACAAAAAAGTTATTTTTTGTGGTTTTGTAACTACTGTTTCATCATAAAAATGTTGTTTATAACAATTATAATACATATCTTACCTTTAATTTACTGTATCACAGTGCTTGATCAGACTACTCGTTATAGTCAAATAAAGGTACATCCGAAGAAAATAGTTATTTACGAGGGCGACCGCAAAAGTAACTGGCCTGACATAAAAAGAACTGTTTTTTTTTTTTGGAATTATTATTCATTTTTCAACATAATCTCCTTCCAACTCAATACACTTCATCAAACGTTTTTCAAGTTTTTTAATTCCATGCGAAAAATAAGATTTTTTAAGACCTTCAAAATATGCCTCAGTTTCAGCAATAACCCCTCTATTGGACGAAAATTTTTTGCCACCGAGAAAATTTTTTTAAATTTGAAAACAAGAAATAATCAGATGGAGCTAAATCTGGACTATATGGTGGATGCGGAGCAATTTCAAATCGTAATTCGGCCAGTTTTTGTTGAGTTAAAAATGCAGTGTGTGAAGGAGCATTATCTTGATGAAAAAGAACTTTTTTTTTTCTAAATGCGGTCGTTTTATCTTGATTTCTTCACTCAACCGATCCAATAATGCACAATAATATTCACTATTTATAGTTTTTCCTTTCTCAAGATAATCAATAAATATTATACATCCTTGTATCCCAAAATACTGTGGCCATTACTTTTCCTGCTGACTTAACAGATTTCGCCTTCTTGGGACCACTTTTACCAACTTCTATCCATTGTGTTGACTGTTCTGGAATGTAGTGATGGATCCATGTTTCATCAACAGTTATGAATCGGCACAAGAACTCTATTAGATTACGCTGATAAATCGCTAAAAGCTCCTCGGAATTGGTCCAACGGACGATTTTTTGGGACAAAGTCAACAAACGCGGCACCTTTTTCGCGGATAGCTTTTTCATGTGGAGTTCTTCATGTAAAATACTCCAAACTTGTTTTTCGTGTATTTTAACAATATCAGCAAGTTCTCTGAGCTTTATTCGTCTATCTTTAGTCACTTCATTAAATATTTTTCTAATGTTTCCAATAGTAGTAGCAGTTTTCGGCCTTCCAGAGCGTTGTTCATCTTCCGTACTTGAACGACCCATTTTAAATTGTTGAACCCAGGATTTCACGGTGGAGTATGATGGTGCATTATCACCATGAACAGAATCCAATTCATCTTTGATTAATTGTGGCGTATAACCTTTCATATAAAAGTGTTTAATTGCCGCACGAAACTCTTTATTTTCCATTTTTCAAAAATTATAAAACTTGTTTACTTCAATCACCTGTAACAAAGAAGATTATCATTAAATATTTCGGAAATTTTGAGAGATGGCTTATAAAAGATTGCTTTTAAAAAACAAAAAAAAAAAATGCTAGTAAAACAGAAAATGTACCAGGCCAGTTAGATTTGCGGTCGCCCTCGTAAAAAAAAAATCCGTACAAATTTTTTTCAAATATTTTTGTATGAGTTCATGTCACCCAAATACACCAAAAAAATGGAAACATCCCTTGGACAAAATTGCTGCTGTCTACTGTTATTGGTTACTTCTACATTCTATGCACACAGAGAAAATTCAGTTGGAAATCGGTTGGAACTACATTCTGCTGCAAAACAAGAATTTCCGTTGCCATTACCGAATGTTTACAATTGTAATGTATATCCGGTCCAAAATAAATAGAATATAGATGATAACAATGACCAAAGTATTGGGTACACAACCAATAGAACGGTCATAGACATGCCATACGGAGAAATATTTACTCTCCCCAACTGGTAGTTGTGACAATCGATAGTTTTGCACAATTGGTCTAAAAGCTGATGTTCTATTTTCTTGCCATCATTTATTGGGCACGTGAGAAGAGGTCATTTTGTGTATTTTTCAAATGCGCACTCGATCATTGCAGTGCCGCGTGCTTTTCGTTTATGATTCGCTGTTCCCCCACGCGGACGTGTTTCTAGACGGCAATCAATTGTAAATTGGTTAACTTCATTGAGAACAGCAGGGAATGTGTCATGTGTACGAAGGGGAGCTGAGAGAAGGATTACAACACCACAAAACATCAAGAGAGTTAGAGCAGCAGTACTGCAATCTCAGAAACGCTCTGCTCGGAAACAATAACTTGCCTTTGGCATTTCCTGGATTTTTTTCAGTCGGCTCTTGAGGCAATGCAATTAGAGGATACATGGTTCCAACAGGATGGTGGTGCCACTGCACACACAACGAGTGTTACCATGAATTGTTTGAGGCAAATGTTTCCGGTACGGCTTATCTCTTTGAGGGGTGATGTAAACTGGCCGGCACGCTCACCAGACTTAGCCCCATGCGATTCTTTCCTTTGGGAGACCTTGGAAGACCTAATTAACAATATTTAGGCTGAAATTGGCAGAATACCGGTCGACATACTTGTTAGAGTTCATGAAAACTTCAGAAAACGTATGCAGCAGTGTCTAGATAGGGAAGGTCGACCTTTGACAGATACACCACTTGGTAGGGACATAAAATCTGTTAAACACGTTTTATGCTGTAAAATAAAAAGTACTGAATGTTTTTGGACCAATTTTTTAATATATTTATTGATGTATATTGTATCCAAAAAGGAATCTACTTATTCGAAATGTCCGCCTTTTGCCTTTACACACGCCTTTAGTCGCGCTGGCCAATCGTCAATAGCTGCACGAAACTCGTCCATTTTAAAATTGGCCACAGCTCGAACCAAAGTAGTCTTAAGGGATCCAATGTTTTGTGACCAACCTTGTCCTCTAAAACCGTCCACAATTTGTAATCGAATGGGTTAAAATCTGGACTGCCTGAGGGCCATTCTTCAGAAGAAATAAACGCTAGCAAATTGTCTCGAAGCCAGGCCTGGGAATCCTGCTGGAAAGTCCATGGCTGGTTTTGGAACGGGGAATTGTTAAGAGGCTTCACAACAGCTTCCAAAACGGTTTCTTGGTAAACTTTGCCCGATGTTTTGACTCCTTGTTTGCAGCAATGCAGGCCAGTGACCCCATCGTAAGAGATACCCAAACTTGGGATCAGTTCAGATGCTTCCTCAGATGACCGCTTGTTAAATTTTTCCTGAACGGTAAACATTTTTTCATCGGTGAACAAAATTTTTCTGTGCAAGTTATCAGCGTGCTTCACTAAAAGACGTTTGCTTCTTTCGATCCTATTTTTTTTAAAGCTGCAGTCAATTAATGTCCGGTTCGTCGTTTGAAAGCTCCAAGTCCCAAGTTTTTTTTAATGATTCGACTCATGGAATTTGCGTGACATTCATCTCACGGACCACGATTTTCTGTTTTCGGAGCGGATTTCTGTGAATTCTTGATTTAACGGCTTTGATGACATGCGGTGTTCGAACAGAGCGTGGGCAACCCGACCGGTGGCGGTCTTTTACATCTCCAGTCTCCTTAAACAGTTTTATGCACCGGTAGACAAACATGCGGCTAATCCCTAGTGACCACTCCATGTTGAAAGTTGAAACAATTTTAAAATCCATTAACGGGGTTTGTTCAGTTCTACTATTAAAATGGGTGTGTTCAATGTTGTACCTGTATTTATGTCCCTACTATGTACTTGTTGATAAATATCCGATGCGAAAAGAAACTCGTGATCGAACCCAGAATGTATCCAGGTGCCTGCTGTCCAGCTAGGACATTAATTTTACCCCAATCTGCCGTGTTAAACGCGTTCTTTACATCAAGTGTGACAAACATTCGGTTGTGGCAACGAATCTGTACTCTGTATGTGCCAGATTGATCAAATCTGATTAAGAAACTAGCTTTTAGAGCTGGAGGGTCAAAAATAGGGAATGACATTTTTATTATTGTGAACCATAGCCCAATACGGACCAACTCCTGTATGTGGACCTTTCTCCTAAATGTAGGTGACTTTGCGAATGACAGATTTAATAATTTCTCTGTACACAAAGAAAAAATCGTCCTAACTACAAAAAGTTGGTTGGAATTACCAACATTTTATGCTGTTAATAGTTACATGGTATGACATATCATAAGATGGTAGATCGGCTATGCCAACCAAATTTAGTAAAACTATGATTGGCACAAGTGGTGGTTGTATCAACCAAGCAGTTATGAAGCACATGCTACTTTTGTGCCAATCATTGGTGGTGCCAACAGATAGGTGTTTTGTAGTATTTAAAACCGGTTTAGTTTACTGTTGTATTGTACAATCGGTTACCCTGACATCAGAATATAATCCTTATAATAATTTATCACTTTTAGTCACTACAAAATCTTTGTTTAGGACGAAAACACATTCAGAAATTTCCAAAAAAAGCAAAGTGTACTAAAAAAATGTGTGTAATCAGTTTTAATTTTTTCTAGAGTCAGCTTCTTGTATACAGCCATAAAGGTAACCCAACTTTAAATAAATAACTATTTTCCATCGAAACAGGCTAAACTAATTTAAGCGACATTACTCTGTCTTGGCCGAATTTTTACCCTAGATATATCTCGGCGGCGAAGCTGGACAAAAAATGTTGATATACTTTTTTTTAATTCTTATCATATTAAGGCAATAAGAGATTATCAGCTCATCTATCGAAAGACGTATTGCGTTTATATAATTTTAAATTAAATTAGTTCCACTTGTGCATACAAACCCAAGTAGATTCTAAAGTAAAAACCATTTTTTTAAAATTAAATAAAAATACATTTTCATTTAGGTCACGTAACCGAATATTAAAAATTTAACCATCAGTTACAGTTTACAAATGTTCCTGGTAAAGAAATCGAATTCAAAGGGTACTTATAACTAACAATCTATTAGAACAACCAATACATGTACAAAATTATAACGAATAATCATTTTAATTAATTACAATTGCAGATATTTTGTCTCCATAAACGATAGCGCCAATTCCTTCTAAAAAAAATTGTCATGTGCCCAACTCATCATTCGGTTGTGACGTATACATGACTAGTACGTGCAATCACCAACATTCGGTTGGCTAAAAATTTGGTTGTGCCATCAAATTTATTCTCTGTGTGTACAAATGCGTTAGCTGCCCGACGCCGGCATTATACTGTGGATCCCGTTCGGCGCCACCTTTATCGTACACAGCTCTTGATTTAGAAGAAGTTAACCGTTTGTTTCTAAATGTAATGTTGACAAAGGAAGTAAGCAAGTATTTGGACCACCCGTTAAATTCCTCCCTCGTACTGGCTTGATTCCTTTGATGATGATCAACCGCGACTGCTGATGATGGCGATATTCACAACTATTATTTTGTGCAGTATTCAAATTATTCTGCGACGGCCTATCAATCATTCTCTAGCTCTGCCACCATGGCCACAGCCACCGCCACTGCTGGGGCAATTGTTGATGCACATTCCATGGACATTCATGGCATTCATAGCCTGGTCATACACACACACACACAGTACGAGGTCCATTCACTGGCATCCATTTATTCACTCAACAACAACAGCAATCTATGAAAACCGATGTCAGAACGTACACACACACACAACCCACGCACCAGCACAATGGGCCAGAAGAAAAAAATCCAGAGAAAAAACAAAGAGCAGACAACTGGAATTGCTGGAATACGAGAGTTGCATTTGCGGCATTCAATTGTTGGTTTTAACTTCAAATTAAACTAATTTTGCGAAATTGTGTATTTAGCCATTTCGCCATGAAATCCAATTGTTTTTGTAGTTTTTGCTCGTCCCGTAGTTGCTTCATGTTGCATCTGCATGTGGGATTGTACGGGTGGCCCAGTGTGTGTGTGTGCGTGCCATGGCGTCCTCTTTTGTGTTGTCCATTTTTGTTAAGCGAATAATTGCTCATTGAATGGTCAATTGTTCGGGCCATGAGATTGAAATGTGCCCAGAGTCGTTCGGGGAATGAACAACAGTTTTACACACATACTTACACGCTGTGGGACACCCAAGAGTTGCAATTTTTAAGGCCTTCTCATGAAAGACCTTCTAGATAAGGGAAAGTTTTAGTATAAGTGGCAGTCTGTGCAAGCAGACTTTACGACTATAAGTCAATTTTGATTCCATCAAAACTAAAAGAAAACCCCTAGTTTATCTCGTAGAACTAAAAGCTCTTAAGCCAGCTTATCTATTTCCCTATAGAAGTATGAACCTAATGTAGATCCTTGTCTGATCGCCAGAGCTGGTCACGTACAGAGAAGATGTTAAATGGATTCCTTCTCTTCCTCATTTTCACAGCTTCTTTAGTAGTCGTTAGTCGCGTCTTTCAGTCTCACGACAAAGCTTGCAATCATTTAGTGTCCCGTCATCACAGATGCCAGTGAGATTTTAGCCTTCCAAAAGCCTTTATATATCCAGTTGGGGCCACACTTGTCTGGATTGAAAGCAGCTTGTGAGTGAAGCCCTGCTATGAACCTATTATGAATTTTTTGTTGGCAAGGGGCATGCCTACGGCTTCTAGAACCCTGGAGTCCGTAAGGTAAAACCGAGTCTGGTTAACTCATCTACTCTACAGTTCCCTGACAGGTCCCGTGGCCCGCAACCAAATAAGGTGAACATTGAATTGCTAAGTCATCTCGTTCAGAGATTTATATCAGTCTAAGAGTCGGATAAAGTAGTTGTCCCCACTGCGCTGAGCATATTATTTCTTAGCCGTTCGGATACTGTCTAAATGGATAATAAATAGCTCCACTTGTTGGGCAATAATGTGATCAGGTGGCCTTGAAGCTATTCCTTTGCACTGGGTCCTTTGAAGAGACATTGAAATCTACTTGATTTTTATTCCCTCGCAGCATATAATAGAGAGTAAATTAAATTTGGCCTTCCGTTTGTAACTCCTGGAAATACTGGGGATCCTATGAAATATATGGTCTAAATCATCGCAAAATTCTAATTAATTGAAATTAAGTTTTTGCCGAATCCTGTGTTGATAGACTGAAAGCCGTGGTATTAAAATTAGGTCAGATCGGTCGTGAGGGACATTTTCCCCTTCATAAGCATTGGGTCAACTTCTGGAAATATCAGCAACCCTGAGCTTAAAAACACAATAAATATCTCATAAACTAAGAGAATTATAACGACGACACTTGAAAGATACGATGTTAGTACGAATCGAAACAGATTCTGGGGGAAAAATAGGCCACGCCCCCTTTAAAAATCGCAATTTTGGCCATAGTAAAAGGCCGTTTGTTGTAAAATTTTAACAGAAATAAATCAATGGTTAGGAAATTATTTTAGACTTTGTTAGGTCGTGGGCCGCCGTGGTGTGATGTCAGTTAACCCAGGTTCAACTCCGTGTAAGAACACCTAACAACTTTTCAGCGGTGGGTTTTCACCTTGTAAATGCTGGCGACTTTACGCGTAAGAGATTTATCTCTTAGCCATGTAAAAACGTCTCTATTGAATGCATTAGCCGTTTTGAGCCGTCGTTAAGCAATACGAGGGTTGCTGTATATATTTCTGGACTAGTGTTGCCTGGCGCCATCTGACATTTCTATTGTAGAATTTGACATTTTTTAGCATAAACGTACTCAGAACGTTTTGACGTACGACCATCATTTGTGTTGTTTACAGTGACTTGAAAAAATCAATTTGGCAAAAAAATGGAATTAACTCGTGAACATTTTCGTGCGATTATTTTTCACAACTTTCGACGTGGATTATCACGACAAGAGTGCATCGATGAACTTAAATCTTTGCATGGCGATAAAGCATCATCCTATAGAATTGTGAGAAACTGGTTTAATGAATTCAATCGTGGCCGACGCTCGCTCAAAGACGAAGGTCGTGAAGGTCGTCCAAAAACGGCCGTTGTGCCAGAGAACATTGATGCCGTGCGTGAACTGATAATGCAAGATCGTCATGTGGCATACCGTGAGATAGAGGCATCCTTGCGCATTTCTTCCACCAGCTTACATTCGATATTGCATGTGCACCTGGCCGTAATAAAGGTTTGTTCTCGTTGGATACCGCAAAATTTGGCAATCGCTCAAAAAAAGGCTCGCGGCGATTGGTGCAAAGAAATTTTGAAAAAAATACGATCGCGGTGCTTCGAAAGACGTTTATAAGATCGTCACAGGTGACAAATCATGGGTCTATGCGTATGAGCCTGAAACAAACCAGCAATCGAGCGTGTGGGTCTTCGTTGACGAGCCAAATCCAACGAAAGTTGTTCGTGGAATAGGCACTTCGAAGCAAATGGTCGCCTTCGGTAAAACTGGACATGTGGCGACTGTTCCGCTTGAGCAACGTAGGAGGTCAGTTCTGAGTGGTACACCACAATTTTTTGCCTGAAGTCTTCGGAGGAGCTCGAAAGACGAACTAGAGAAGACGAATCATTGTGCACCATGGCAATGCGAGCTCTCACACATCGGCTCAAACCAGCGCCTTTTTGACCGGCCAAAACGTCGAATTGATGGGTTATCCGCCGTACAGCCCTAACGTGGCACCCAATGACTTCTTTTTTATTTCCGCACATTAAGAAAAAAATGCGTGGTCAACGAGTTTCGTCGCCAGAAGATGCTATTGAAGCGTTCAAAAATCACGTTTTTAAGGTGTCTCAATCGGAGTGGAAAAAGTGCTTCGAGAATTGGTTTAAGCGCATGCAAAAGTGTATAAATCATGCTGGAGAATGAATACTTTAAAAAACAATAAAACCATTTTTTTATGAAAAATATTCGCATTTTCATTATTAGGCCAGAATAATATATAGCAGCCCTCGTATGTCCGCCTAATAGTCAGGAACATATTTATTCCCACCGTGCTGAGCATATTATTATAGCCTTTAAGATACTTTCTAAATGACTAAGATCACCACTTGGTAGACAATACTGTGATCAAGTGGCCTCTGAGCTATCTCTAGACTTAGGTCCTTTGAAGAGACACCGAAACCTAAAGGGTGTTTTTATTAGACTTGTGGTTTTCAATCTGGCCACACTTTTTTCGGAGTTGGTCTTTTTGCACAATATCGATTGCTAAATCGACCCACCCTAGTGTTTCATTCTATATTGGCATAGAATGAAACACACCCTATTAGAAAAGAGGCTGGTGCCACTCCCTTTTGACAATATTTTCTTGTTGGACCAAAATCAATGATGGAGGGGGTTAGAATTTATGCGAAAATTGTAATGACACGCAATAAGTACTCAAGTGAATTTAAAATTAGAACTCTAGATGATTGGAGAGCCGGCTTATCAATACATCAATTGAGTGCAAAATATTTGATCAACAGATCAATTATTTTAAGACTGATTAAAAAGCTTTTGCAGACTGGTCGCACATCTCCCACTCATTCTGGAGGAAGGCCACGTGAAACATCGCGACATGAAGACTCCTTAATTAAAAGGATAATCCAAAATGATCCTACAGCATCTTCTAGTCATATAAGAAACCACTTAGATTTAAAAGAACGATTCGCAGAAGGGCGGTAGAGGCCGGATTATTCAGGCGACGACCAGCAAAAAAACCTTTCATATCTTATAATATATCGTCAAAAAATAAAACAGCCAGACTGGAATTCGCCAATGGCCATCTCAACTGGAGTGTCCAAAAATGGAGGACTGTGCTGTTTTCTGACGAATCTAAGTTTAATTTAAAGGATACAGATGGCATAAGGCGTGTACGCAGACCAAATGGTCAACGGTTGAATCCTAAATATTGCAAAGGCACTGTAAAGCATGGAGGCGGCAACATAATGGTCTGGGGTTGTTTCTCTGGGCAAGGGATTGGGCCAATTCATAAGATTGATTGAATTATGGATCGTTCCATGTATCGTGACATATTAAAAGACGTAATGTTGCCTTAATGTGAAGAAGAGATGCCACTTTAATGGACATTCCAGCAAGATAACGACCCTAAACATACGTCAAAAGTGGTTAAGGAGTGGTTCCAGAACAATTTGATAGAAGTTCTCCGTTGGCCTGTCCAATCCCCCGATCTTAACCCAATCGGGAGATCGTTAACTTAAAAATCAACCGAGAAAATTGCAAAACCAAAGAACATTTATTTGAAGCCGCAAAAATAGCCTGGGAATCAATATCACCTGATATAATTAAAAACTTAATATCCTCTATGCCTAAAAGATGTGCGTGTGTCATCCAGAATAAAGGATTCGCAACGAAATATTGATTTCAATAGTTTTTTTTTGTACCTTAACTTGGGGGTGCTTTAGTTTAGTCCGCTTATATTTGCGACTTAACATACTTTTTGAATTTTAACTTTTTTTAATTAAATTCTGAATTCCTTAAGTTTGTGTTTTTCAAAAATAAAGATATAAATAAATAAAAAAATAAAAAAAAAATTAATTACTTTGTTTTCTTAAAAAAACTATCATTTAAAAAATATATACTGGGGATGTTTAGGTTTTGGCCGATAATGTATATAAAACGCGGGTCGATTTAAAAATCGCCCAAGTCACAAGGAAAATCGTATTCTAGGGATCAAAATAACAATATTTGCTTGAGAAACCATACTTCTAAAACGAATTCTGATGTCCTGACTTTTGACCTGTAGGATCAAATTTTGAAATTTACCACTTGATATTTTTGCGTTCCTACAAATCGACACGCCCTAGTGTATAATCTGTACTGCCAAACTAAATTTGCCCACCTGTTTACTTTAGAGCTATACGAGGGCGGTTCGGAAACTTCTTAGCCTAGCACAAAAAGCGCGGTATAAACAGAAAAAAGTTTAGTGTTTTGGAAACTTCCATCTCTGCTATGAACACATGTTAAATTTTGTTTCGATCTGGCAACTCCTTCATATAGAAACAGGTGTTCACAAAAGACGCATCCGCGATTTTTTTACAATGGAAAAATTAGAAATGCGTGGTGTCATTAAATATTTACATAAAAAAGGTTTATCAGGACAAGAAATTCATAATGATATGGTGAATGTGTTAGGTGAAAGTGCTCCTTCATATGCAACAGTAAAAAATTGGGATGCTGAATTTAACGTGGTCGTACAAGCATTGAAGATGAACCACGTAGTGGACGTCCATAAACAGCAACAACAACAGAAATTGTAGCCAAAGTGCATGATATGGTATTAAATGATCGACGAATAAAAGTGCGTGAAATAGCTAATATCATGGGCATCTCAAATGATCGAGTCCATTTAATTTTGCATGAAGAACTACAAATGAAAAAAGCTTTCTGCAAGATGGGTGCCGGACTTGTTAACAGTCGACCAAAAACGCATAAGAATGAACATTTCTCAAGCTTGTTTGGATCGTTTTCAGCGAAATAAAATGGATTTTAAGCGTCGTTTTATAACTGTTGATGAGGCATGGATCCACCACTATACTCCAGAGACAAAAGAACAATCCAAACAATGGACTGAAGCTGGAGGAAGTGCCCCAAAGAAGGCAAAAACAATTCAATCGGCTGGTTAGGTTATGGCAACGGTTTTTTGGGACTTCAAAGGTATTTTATTGATTGACTATCTGCAAAAGGGTAAAACAATAAATTCAGAGTACTATTGCAACCTTTTAGATCAATTAAATGTACAAATTCGAGAAAAACGTCCTGGCTTACAACACAAAAAAATAATTTTTCATCAAGACAACGCACCAGCGCACAAGAGTGTTTTAACAATGGCTAAAATCAACGAATTAAAGTACGAGTTGCTTGACCACCCACCTTATTCTCCTGATTTAGCTCCCAGTGACTTTTACCTGTTCCCAAATCTAAAAAAATTCCTTGCTGGCAAGCGTTTTACCTCAAATGAAGATGCAGTTACAGTTGTAAACCACTATTTTGAAGACCTTGAGGAAAACTATTTTAATCAAGGGATAGAATTGTTAGATAAGCGTTGGACTAAGTGCATTGAAGTTTCAGGAGATTATATTGAAAAATAAAAATATTTTTGAAAAACTAACTATTCTCTTTCATTGATAGGCTAAGAACTTTCCGAACCGCCCTCGTATATCCAATACTAATTCGTTCATGCCAACCAAAATTAGACATTCCAAAAGATCTTCATTGGACAAGATAAAAGATCACGCCACTCACATACACTATCGCTTCTCTTAGAAGGCCTTGTAAAGATGGCTTTTACTTATTCGTTAGTGCATGTTTTGAAAACGCCTTTATATTTTCTAAGGCTTCCTAGAAGGCAATTTTCTGCAGGCCTCCAGGAACACCTTCAAGAAGGGTGGAGTGGAAGGCTTTGCTCTGCCATCTAATCTTGTGTTAATCTTACAAGAGTGTAGAATATGCCAATCATGCCTTGGTGCTCCCTAAGAAGGCCTCCCAGAAGGCCTGGCTAAGTCCTACATTTCCCCCTGTAACGTTAGGTATGAATGACTACGATTACATGCTCATATCCAAATGTGTGTATTCATGTGTGTGCGTGTGAACTGCCATGTATGAGTGTTTGTAAAACATTTCGTTTTTAGCGAAAACAAAAGATGGCCCAGTCATTCATCGGATGCGGTTGGCCATTTCGAATTTTCTGCGTATGTATGTGAGTGCGTGTGTGTGTGGACTTGGTCAAAAACGATTATTTACAATTTTCAAATCACATTTGCCATTCTATATTGGGTATCTGGCTGCATTTACTCGCCTGTGACTATGATTTGTGGATTTGCAATTGGATGATATGTGGCATCAGTTGTTTGCTTTTTATTTCAGTTAATGTCCATTTCCATGGATATTGGAAAAAAACTGCATTTTCTCTTAATAAGAAAGTTTATTTTCTCATTTCTATTATTGCCGAACTGGGCACATTTGGTTTTGTTGAGCATAATCAGGGTTCAATTAGTTTGAATTTCCGAAAGAATATGAGGGACAATTTAGGATTGAATTCTAAACAATATGGAGCTTGGTATTTTAGGGGTCCCATATGTTCACTTTAGGTATTTCTTAGGGGAATCTTTAAGAAAACACAAACCATTTGTAGTTAGTTAGACATAAATACTGTAACAATATTGAACACACCCATTTCAATAGTAGAACTGAACATACCCCGTTAATGTCATATGGGCTTTGAAAGCTAACCTCAATAGCGTTAGTCTGTAACGGCATTTTAAAATTGTTTCAACTTTCATCATGGAGTGGTCAGATAATGAGAACCGTATCGCATACCGTATTCTGCGCCGGCCCATAAGGCTAAAACCTCCCAGGCCTGACTTCGAAACAATTTGTCAGCGTTCATTTTCTCTGAAGAATGGCCCTCAGGCAGTCCAGATTTGAAGCGTAATAGCGCTTTTCAAGTGTGAATAAAAAAAGCGATATTTTCAAAACGCTCCTTCCACTTGGGATCAGCCGTATGTTCGCCACCCGATGCATAAATCTGTTTGAGGGGACTGGAGATGTAAACGACCGCCACCGTTCGAGCCGCCCACGTTCTGTTCGAACACCGCATGTCATCAAAGCCGTTAAATCAAGAATTCACAGAAATCCGCTCCGAAAACAGAAAATCATGGCCCGTGAGATGAATATCACGCAAAAGTCCATAAGTCGAATCATTAAAAAAGTCTTGGGACTTGGGGGCTTTCAAACGACGTTCCGGACATTTATTGACTGCAGCTTTAAAAAAAATTGGATTAAAAAATGCAAACGTCTTTTGGCCAAGCACGCTGATAACTTGCACAGAAAAATTTTGTTCACCGATGAAAACATGTTTACCGTTCAGGACAAATTTACCAAGCAAAATGATAGAGTGTATGCGCGGTCATCTAAGAAAGTATCTGAACTGATCCCAAGGTGGAAAAGGGTCATCACCCAGCTTCAGTCATGGTTTGGTGGGGTGTCTTTTACGATGGGGTCACTGACCTGCATTTCTGCGAACAAGTTTTGGAAGCTGTTGTGAGGCCTATTAACAATTCCCTGCTCCAAAACCAGCCATGGATTTTCCAGCAGGATTCTGCGCCGGCCCATAAGGCTAAAACGTCCCAGGCCTGGCATCGAAACAATTTGCCGGCGCACTGTGTTGCGGCTAGTGGAAAAGTAACTTTTTTCCGATTATTTTTTTCAGTGTTTTTAATTATGCAATTTTGTCACAGACATTCCAAGTAAACAAAAAACACATAAAGCTTATTTTTATGTTGGCCCGTTGATTTTTAATTGATTTTAGAAGTCAAATATACAAAATTTTCACGAAAAGAGGGGATTTCAGGGCTGTATTCAAAATGATCCCATTTGATTTTGGTGACATATATTTTGATTCGGAAAAAAATCTGCCTTCGGACAAGTATCTTCTGTAAAAAAAAGGAATGTTGTTTGAGACATTTTCATATGTACCTTTTTTAGAACGAAAACCCGACTAAAGGTCCATTTTTCCTTTAAATTTGGGTTAGGTAAGCAATATCTAAAAAGTCCCAGAGAGTCCCAGTTCCAAACCACTACAGAAATGTTACATAATTTGTTTTCAACGAACTGTGAAAAAATCAGCTGCCCATACCTGCCCTCCTGGGAGTTATAGCGATTTTAGTATATCCCTCTCAGTATTTATTCCATAGAAATAGAACGGAAATTCTCGGAATCACTTATTTTTTATTCTACATCTATTCTAGCACTCCACAAAAATGAGCATTACTCTCTTAAAACTGAAGCTATTGACTTCAAACCGGTATCAAATTAAAGCTTTGATTGCCACCTTTCAAATAAGAAATGAAATAGATTTTGGTTTTTTTATAAAATTTCAGAGTTTTTCAACAAATATCGAAAAATCATGAAAATTTGACGTTTATAATTCTTGTTCGGACCACCCTATAATTTATTTAAAAAACTAATCATAGGGTATTTATCAGAAATAAAAGAAGAATTAAAATAATTTTTTTTTTGTAAATTTTTCGAACAATTTTTTTTTGACTTTTGTTGAAAATTTGACCCAACAATTTTTTTCGGTGTAAATTTTTTTTTCACTTATTCTGTTTGGGATTTCATTCTGACCAATCTGTAGAAGTTTCTCATCGATACAATAAAAAATACAGTTTAGGCAGTATGATTTCCAAAAAATTCCGCTTTCGCAACACTGTGCGGCGTTCATTTCCTCTGAAGAATGGCCCTCAGGCAGTCCTGATTTGAACCCATTGGATTACAAATTGTGGACGGTTTTAGAGGACAAGGTTTGTCACAAAAGATATCCCAACATTGGATCTCATAAGACTGCTTTGGTTCGAGTTGTGGCCAATTTTCAAATGGACGAGGTTCGTGCAACTATTGAAGATTGACCAGTGCGACTTAAGGCGTGTGTAATGGCAAAAGGCGGACATTTCGAATAAGTATATTCTTTTTGGATACAATATACATCAATAAATATATTAAAAAAAAATTTGGTCCAAAAACATTCAGTACTTTCTATTTTACAGCATAAAACGTATGTAACAGTGTTTATGTCCCTACTAAGTATAGCTTTTAGAATTTATTTGTTATATTTCAATGAAAATGTGGTTGGCCCATTGAGAGATATAATTCCACCTCTTCCAAAGGACGAGGACATATTTACACTGATAAAAAAAGGTGGTCATGGCAACCAATAGTTTTGCAAACATTTTGTTTTTGTAACTCAATATTAGCGATGATAAATAAAAATTCAACATTAACAAAACTCGGTTGTTTAATGGTATTTGTTTAAAAATAAAATAATTTGATTATTACTGACTAAGCCAATCGAATAATCTATTTTTTTTAGCAAAAGTCGTCCATCATCTTTTCCAATTTTTGATCGTCATGGCCCTCCCTATGAGTACTTCAATTGTGGAAACAAACATGTTTTTGCCTCTGACTAAAATTTTAATTTTTTTTCGTTGAAAAAGTGTGGTTCGTGTGGTGCTTGGTATGTTGCACCAATACTACAGTTCCAGTAACTGAAAATAACAGAGTACCAACTAACATTCGGTTGTACTGATGGAGTACTCGTTTTGCATGCAACCAACATAATTCGGTTGGTAATAGATTCGGCTGTGGCAAGGACTATGTTTTCTATGTGCGCCTTAGAGATTACTCTTGAAGCCTTGAAAAGAAGATTGGGGAAGAAATTTAGAAAAATCGCTTTGGATAACCTATTGTATAGAAGCGTTAGAGCAGGAAATTCTAAAAGAAGCTAGCCATCCTCCCTTTCCTACAAATTGCATGAAATAACCAGGATGGATGCCGTATTTGCTCACAATTGAACAATAGCATTTTTTTTGAAGAGCAATTTTTTTGAAGGTGCTAGCTATATATAATGGGCAGGACATCATCGGGGAGTGAAAGAGGAAGATTGTATTTTTATCTGCGGCCAAAGTCAAGGCGTCTGTCTGTAAGACAAATAACTCCAGTGAGAATGCAATGAACTTACTTAGTAGGGACATCAATAATGATACACTTGTTTTATGCTGTAAAATAAATAGTACTGAATGTTTTTGGACCAAATATTTTTTAATATATTTATTGATGTATATTGTAGCCAAAAAGAATCTACTTATTAGAAATGTCCTCCTTCTGCCTTTACACACGCCTTAAGTCGCACTGGCCAATCGTCAATAGCTGCACGAACCTCGTCCATAGGAAAATTGGCCACAGCTCGAACCAAATCAGTCTTAAAAGATCCAATGTTGGGGTATCTTTTGTGACAAACCTTGTCCTCTAAAACCGTCCACAATTTGTAATCAAATGGGTTCAAATCTGGACTGCCTGAGGGTCATTCTTCAGGGGAAATGAGCGCTGTCAAATTGTTTCGAAGCCAGGCCTGGAACATTTTATCCCTCATGGACTTTTGCGTGATATTCATCTCACGGTCCATTATTTTGTGTTTTCGGAGCGAATTTCTGTGAATTCTTGATTTAACGGCTTTGATGACATACGGTGTTCGAACAGAGCGTGGGCGGCCCGACCGGTGGCGGTCTTTTACATCTTCAAACAGTTTTATGCATCGGTAGACGAACATGCGGCTCAACCCTAGTGGCCGGAGCGTTTTGAAAATATCGCTTTTTTCATTTCACACTTGAAAATCGCTATTACAGCGATACGGTTCTCATTACACGCAGAGAAAAGATATGGTTACTATATGGTCACGGCAACAATAGTATGTTCTCTGCAACAAAAGTATGGTCTTCGCGACCATAGTATTGTTTTTTGAACTTTTTTTTTGACAATAGTATGATTGCGGCAAAACTAATATTGTTGAAATGTAACAATTGTATTGTTGCCAAATTTAAAAGTGAAAATATGGTTGTAGCAACAATATAAAACAATATTATGATCCTCTTCGATTAATGTCACCACAACCAAATTGTGGACCCTGTCAAAACGTCTCTTATGACCATCATAAATATAAGATTTGATTTCTTTTTAAATCTCACCAATACCAAAAATGAAATATGTCATTTGCAGCTTTAATTAATTTCCTTTTTATCTTTCTCTTGTCGTATACTTTGTTTTTTGTTGTTGTTGCTGTTTGTTTGGTTTATCTTTCACTCTATTAAAAACCGAAAACAATATCAAGAAACTTTGGCCATAAAGAAAGCATCATTTTCAACTGATTATCACTCCCTTGATGATGTTTGTGATGAGTTTTGCGCCGTTGTACTGGCGCATTACAGCGCGTTGCTGCCACGGCTGATGGCTGTTGGTGTTGGTCCATTTGCTGGGTTATTTTTAAGACTTTATTTTTTTATTCAGTTGATGATTGTCATTTTCATGATAATGATGATGAAGATGATGTGGACGAGCACCAAAACGACGATGACGATTGTCATTGTCAGATGATGATGATGTCTTGGTTCTTTTGTTGCCACTTTTATATAGCCATGATTATAATGTTGCTGTTGGTGTTGTTGTTGCTGTTGCTGCTGTTGCCATTGTTATTGTTAAGTTATAAATGCAATTGTTTGTAAGCCATAAATTCCTTTGTCACCCGCACTCTCGTCCATCTATTTTGAGGAACGTGCGGATGGCCAGGCGGAGGAATGGGCGGACAGACTTACAAGAATCAGACACTAATGTTGGTCATTAGTTAAAGAGGGTTTCACAGCGGCAGCGAAAGCTGCGAAACATGGTGAATTGAGATTGAATGAGATTAAATCATGACAAATGGAAGATATTCTATAGGTTATGCATACACACAGACATATAAGTATATATATATTTTTGTAGCGGCCAGTTTCTGATGGGTCTTTTAAAAATGACCTTGTTTGGCTATTCAAGGAGTATTACAATATTTCTTCAATAGACGATTTATTAGGATTCTAACTTTTTATGCAGGAACTCTGGAAACCAAATTATTAAAATGGGCTTACTGTGCAGCCAAGATCCAAAATCCCAGATCCAAGGTGTATCTTAAGATAACAAAGGGTATTTTGCAGCGGTGCCATTTTGGGCTTTTACGACCAAAATTGCTCGGATGGGTTTTTAATTTTAAGATTTGGCCGAATCGACCATCATAATAACGTCATAGAACATCAAATAACATCACAAACAAGAGGTCAATCCCACGACAGTCGATTCTATGCACCGGATTGACCCGAAGCAGCAATTCTTCGACCAAGGGCTGTCACCTCGGCACTGTGTGTGCCGCTTCAAAAACAGCAACAACAAAATAGAGGTATTTTTTCAAAATAGAAAAATATCAAACCAAGTGTGGCAAGGAAATTTTTAGATCCAACAAATCTTTTGGGGAAGTTTGGCTATTTTGTATGTTACCCCGCTACTTCAATTCCGATTACTGACACTTACAGGGTACCAACTAGCATTCGGTTGAACTAATGACATGCAACCTCAATCATTCGTTTGCGGCAACGAATCTGTACTCTGTATGTACCATCCCCTTGTTTTAACTAAATGCAAACAAGGTTTCCAAGCAACGTTTTCTAGGTTGAATTTTTCCGAAATTTCCTTAAACTTACATTAAGGTCTAATTAGTCTTGACGGTTGACGGTGGAAAGTTGACGGTAGGCAATCAGCTGTTTGAGCTGTAGTTACATTTTGCATGTGTTACAGAGAGTAAACTACAATTCCACGGTGGACGACGGTAGACTTCTGCAGGTTGCAGAATCAACCGTCAGCCGTCAAGACTAATTGGACCTTAAGCTTAAGTCAATCTAGAGTTATGTTTTTGAAAACAAAACAAAAAGACAAAAATTCAAATCAAGTGTTGAATCTTTATTGTTCATTCGAAAGGACATTTTATGTCATTTATTTTTAGAATAAAATTCCTAAAAATGTTGGCCGCAACTACGCCAGAGGGTGTTCATTTTGGATGACTCGTTCGAGCATTTCGTAGCTGGTTTGTCAGAAAAGACTTTGGACTTTACGTAGCCCCAAAGAAACAAGTCGACAGGTGTGATATCACACGATCTCGGCGGCCAGCTCACCGGTCAAAAACCGTGAAATAAGCTGCTCTTCGAAATTATTTTTCAATAGATCCATTGTTTGAGTAGCTGTATGGCAAGTGGCACCGCCTGTTGAAACCCAATGTCAAGATTATGGGCTACAATTTGTGGTAGCAAAAAGTCCGATATCATGGCGCAATAGCAAGCAACATTCACGGTTACGTTCCGGCCATTATCAGTTTTGAAAAAACATGGACCGATGATTCCACCAGCCCATAAACCACACCAAACCGTGGTTTTCTCGGTATAAGTCTTTCGATGATGAAATGTCAAACAATACTGAAAAGAAAAAAATATGAAGTTTAACACAGCGTAAATTAGTAATTTTATTTATAAACGTTTGAAAATTTTTTGACTCAAATTTGAAGTTTGCGCTTTGAAAACACCATGAAGGGTCATAGCTAGGTCAATAATTGTGTAACAGAAAAATGTTTGCCTGTGTAATTGCAAAACAAATGCTTTAGGTGTATTTTCCGAAAGTCGTCTGGCTTACGAGTTATAGCTCATCAAAGCTTGCAACTAGTTTTACTCCATTTTTTTCTATCCGATTTGCACGGATATTATTATTGATGCCTAATATACTAAAAAATGAGCGAGGAGCGGAAAGTGTTATACTTTTCCATTTTTCTATGTATTTCATGGGCGCTCTATAAAACACCCAGTCCAATTATGAATAACAATGCCGTGGGAGTTTTTCCCCGTTCCCTCATTCTAAGTTAAAGCTCCCAGGGAATATTTTCTTTTTGCCCTTACCTCTTGCGCTAAGCAAACCTCAAAAATAGGAAATGGAAGAAAGTTTCTCATTTATTTTAAACTGAGCTTAGTAAAAATATGAATGTTTAAAATTAAAAACATATTTTAAAGATTTTTTTTAGGTCAAAAAGTAAAAATTAGCTTCAGCTCCAAAAGTTCATTTGCTCGCTCTTAAGCAACAAAGGGAGATAATCAGATAGACATTTGTTTATTAAATTACAAAGGTAAAACATTTACCAGCATAGCATTTAAACTATAGTTCCTTTCCTTCCCTATTGTAAAACAGATCATTGTTTTTAGATGGCGCAATTATCCGTATGTGCGTTCCATCAACACACCCAATAACTCCCGAAGTTTTATATTTAAAGGAAAAAGCTAGCGCGATTTTTCATTTTTCTGCCGCGCTTGAAGGATTTCTTTCAAGTCGGACAAAGATGTGCTTTAAAAATACGAAGAACTTCTACCACCAAAAAACGCAAGCAGGCATTTAGTTTATAATCAACCCCTACACCATCTGCAGTTTAAGGCGGCTGTGAGTGCAATCTTTTGTTCTTTACGAGGGCGACCGCAAAAGTAACTGGCCTAACATAAAAAGAACGGTTTTTTTGGAATTATTATTATTTATTTTTCAACATAATCTACTTCCAACTCAATACACTTCATCAAACCTTTTGTCAAGTTTTTTAATTCCATCCGAAAAATAAGATTTTTCAAGACCTTCAAAATATGCCTCAGTTTCAGCAAGAACCTCGCTATTGGACGAACATTTTTTGCCACCGAGAATTTTTTTTTTAATTTGGAAACAAGAAATAATCAGAAGGAACTAAATCCGGACTATATGGTGGATGCGGAGCAATTTAAAATCGTAATTCGGCCAGTTTTTGTTGAGTTAAAAATGCAGTGTGTGATGGAGCATTATCTTGATGAAAAATAACTTTTTTTTCTTCTAAATGCGGTCGTTTTATCTTGATTTTTTCACTCAACCGATCCAATAATGCACAATAATATTCACTATTTATAGTTTTTCCTTTCTCAAGATAATCAATAAATATTATACCTCTTGCATCCCAAAATCCTGTGGCCATTACTTTTCCTGCTGACTTAACAGTTTTCGCCTTCTTGGGACCACTTTTACCAGCTTCTATCCATTGTTTTGACTGTTCTTTGCATTCTGGGATGTAGTGATGGATCCATGTTTCATCAACAGTTATGAATCGGCGCAAGAACTCTAATAGATTACGCTGATAAACCGCTAAAAGCTCCTCGGAATTGGTCCAACGGACGATTTTTTGAGGCAAAGTCAAAAAACGCGGCACCCATCTTGCGGATAGCTTTTTCATGTGGAGTTCATCATGTAAAATACTCCAAACTTGTTTTTCGTGTATTTTAACAATATCAGCAAGTTCTCTGAGCTTTATTCGTCTATCTTTAGTGACTTCATTAAATATTTTTCTAATGTTTTCAATAGTAGTAGCAGTTTTCGGTCTTCCAGAGCGTTCTTCATCTTCCGTACTTGAACGACCCATTTTAAATTGTTGAACCCAGGATTTCACGGTGGAGTATGATGGTGCATTATCACCATGAACAGAATCCAATTCATCTTTGATTAATTGTGGCGTATAACCTTTCATATAAAAGTGTTTAATTACCTCACGAAACTCTTTATTTTCCATTTTTCAAAAATTATAAAACTAGTTTACTTCAATCACCTGTAACAAAGAAGATAATCATTAAATACTTCGGAAATTTTGACAGATGGCTTATAAAAGATTGCTTTTAAAAAACAAAAAACAAAGTTGCTAGTAAAATAGAAAATGTGCCAGGCCAGTTAGTTTTGTGTTCGCCCTCGTAAAAGAACCCTGTTTATTTACTTAGTAGGGACATAAATACTGTTACAACATTGAACACACCCATTTCAATAGTAGAACTGAACATACCGCGTTAATGTCATATGGGTTTTGAAAGCTAACCTCAATAGCGTTAGTCTGTAACGGGATTTTAAAATTGTTTCAACTTTCATCATGGAGTGGTCAGATAATGAGAACCGTATCGCTGTAATAGCGCTTTTCAAGTGTGAAATGAAATAAAGCGATATTTTCAAAACGCTCCGGCCACTAGGGATTAACCGAATGTTCGTCTACCGATGCATAAAACTGTTTTAGGAGACTGGAGATGTAAAAGACCGATACCGGTAGGGCCGCCCACGCTCTGTTCGAACACCGCATGTCACCAAAGCCGTTAAATCAAGAATTCACAGAAATCCGCTCCGAAAACAGAAAATCATGGCCCGTGAGATGAATATCACGCAAAAGTCCATGAGTCGAATCATTAAAAAAGACTTGGGACTTGGGGCTTTTAGACGACGTACCGGACATTTATTGACTGCAGCTTTAAAAAATAGGATTGAAAAATGCAAAAGTCTTTTGGTGAAGCAGGCTGATAACTTGCACAGAAAAATTTTGTTCACCTATGAAAACAATTTTACCGTTCAGGAAAAATTTAACAAGCAAAATGATAGAGTGTATGAGCGGTCATCTAAGGCAGAATCTGAACTGATCCCAAGGGTGGAAAAGGGTCATCATCCAGCACCAGTCATGGTTTGGTGGGGTCTCTCTTACGATGGGGTCACTGACCTGCATTTTTGCAAACAAGGAGTCAAATCATCGGCCAAAGTTTACCAAGAAACCGTTTTGGAAGCTGTTGGGAAGCCTCAACAATTCCCTGTTCCAAAACTAGCCATGGACTTTCCAGCAGGATTCTGCGCCGGCCCATAGGGCTAAAACGTCCCAGGCCTGGCTTCGAAACAATTTGCCAGCGTTCATTTCCTCTGAAGAATGGCCCTCAGGCCGACCAGATTTGAACCCATTGGATTACAAATTGTGGACGGTTTTAGAGGACAAGGTTTGTCACAAAAGATACCCCAACATTGGATCTCTTAAGACTGCTTTGGTTCGAGATGTGGCCATTTTCCAATGGAGGAGGTTCGTGCAGCTATTGACGATTGACCGGTGCGACTTAAGGCGTGTGTAAAGGCAAAAGGCGGACATTTCGAATAAATAGAATAGATTCTTTTTGGATACAATATACATCAATAAATATATTAACAAATATTTGGTCCAAAAACATTCAGTATTTTTTATTTTACGGCATAAAACGTGTGTAACAGTGTTTATATACTTACTAAGTAAAATATAAAATAATTTTTTCTAAAGTTCATAGTTTTTTTATTTCATTCCCAAATAAGCATATTATTTTTTTTTTTAAAGTAAATAGGAGATTTTTTAAATATTTTACCTAATGTTCATAAGTCTAACAAATCACAAATAGTAATTTAATTTTTGGGACTTTTTTTTTTGTAATTATTGTCTTTATTGAGTTTTTGTTACTTAAAATATGGCATGTTGCCACAGTGCCTTAAGTAGAACGTAGGACGGTCAATTCTGATCAATTCTGGTATGCAACCATCTGATTGCCAACAGTGTTCATAGAAACGAAGAAAGATAATAAGGGCAGATGGATCATTTTTCATCACGACAATGCGAGCTCTCAGACATCAGCTGAAACGATGAGCTATTTGACTACTCAAGATGTCGAATTGATGGGCCATCCACCGTACAGCCCTGATTGGGCATCCAATGACTTTTTCTTATTCCCTTGCATCAAGAAAAAAATGTGTGATCAACGTTTTTCATCGCCCGAAGCAGCTATTGAAGCGTTCAAAAATCATGTTGTGGAGGTGTCTCAATCGGAGTGGAAAAAGTGCTTCGACAATTGGTTTGAGCTCATGCAAAAGTGTATTGCTCTTAAAGAAGATTATTTTGGAAAACAATGAAACCATTTCCAATGCCGGACTCTAAATATAAGTAGCAAACGTCGTATCACATTTCTTCTTCTTAAATTATTACTTTTCAAAAATATCTTTACTACTTAATGGAAAAATATATTTCTGAATTGAATTTGTCAGGCGTTTTTATTGAATATTACGAGAACATTAAAAAAGTTTTATGTCTAAAGTTTTTACCATCTCGGTTTTTACCTTCGGTTTTTGTTAAGTTTTTTTCCTTCTATAAAGTTTGAGTTTTCATTACTTACTTAACTAAATTAAGCCATCGATTTGATACTAGAAAATGAATTCATAACTTCTGAATAAAATATAGAATATTGAGATAATCGCTCAATTTAAAGTTAGTATGAATTGAATAATATTAATATTGTTATTGACGTTTATTATTATTTTATTTATTTTAGTTTTGCATCGGGAGATATTTTATGATTACTACTTTGTGGAATACTAAGGAGTGCCGAGAGTACCGAACTGCACTCTCAACCGATCTGGTCGCGTTTTAATAACAACCGTTGCAGAGTATCAACACTTACCTCTACAAAGTTTCAGCAGCTATGATTTAGTATTTTTAACTGATCTGGCTAACAAAAACCACAGACAGACTGACATGCCCACCAAAAACTCGGTAAGTTTTCTTAAAGAAAGTACTACTCATTAAAACAACAAATAAGTACATGCTTAAACTGGCTTAAATAAGTACTTATCAGTCGCTTTCGCACACACAGAAAAAAGGATAGCCCTTAAATTTTAACCAAAAAAAAAATATAATTCACAGACCTATATTTGAATTTTATTACCTCTTAATTCAAAATTTCATAAAAAAAGCTAAGCTCTGAGTATTTATCTAACATCGCAATTATATTAAATGAATGGGTACAACAAAAAGTTCTAAAAATAAGGCTGACACCGCTTGCCTTATGCTGTTGTAGTGATTTTTAATGAACAACGACAATGCGCTTATCGTTTGTGTGTGGGTGTATGTGTTTTGGCATGTATGCAGTGCTAAGGATTTTTATTGTGTTGCGTGTAAAACTGTTGCTAGCAGTTCTCGTTAAATTTAAAACTTTCTGCCCCTAAGTAAATAGCCGCTAAATATAGTTACAACACATTTGTTGCTTGGGGTCCTATGATGTTGGAGTGGCGCTCACCTAAACTGCAGTTACCCCTTATTATAACTTAAATTCTTTCCGACTGCTTTTGGAACACTGTTTAAAATTTTTTTTCGTAAAAGTGCGTATTTTTTTATAGCCTCATTTAAATTGTTTTCCCTAAACGGCTTACACAGTTTTTTTTTTAAAATATGTGAATTTGTTTATTTTGAAAATATGTGAATTTGTTTAGGTGAATTTGTTTATCGCCTAAAACGGGCACCATTTTCGATAAACAACGTACAAATATTTACTCCGCGATTGACCAACTTAATCGAATAACAAAGATTTTTGAATAGTCTAAGGAAGAAAGACAAATATGCTCTGCAGTTTTCCTGGATGTGTCATAGGCATTTTAAAAAATACGAGGTTTGCTATTTATATTTCGGGTCCAGCAATTATTGGAAATGGTTATTGATTTATTGCTTTTTTTTATTGATTTTCAAAATGTTCTCCTTTAAGATCAATGCACTTTTGCATGCGCACAAACCAATTTTCGAAGCACTGTTTCCACTCCGATTGAGACACCTCCTAAACATGATTTTTGAATGCTTCAACAGCTGGTGCGGGCGATGAAAAACGTTGACCACGCATTTTTTTCTTCCTGCTAGGGAATAAGAAGTCATTGGGTGCCAGGGCTGTACGGTGGAAGGTCGATCAATTCGACATCTTGAGTGGTCAAAAAGCTCATCGTTTCAGCTGATGTGTGAGAGCTCTCATTGTCGTGATGCCAAATGATCCGTCTTCTCTTATTATCTTTCTTCATTTCTTCGAACACTGGTGGCAAACATATGGTTGTCTACTATCAGAATTGACCGTCCTACGTTCCACTAAAAGCACTGTGGCAACATGGCCGGTTATACCGATAAAAACGCAATCATTTGCTTCGATGTACTTCTTCCACGAACAACTTTTGTTGAATTTGGCTCATCTTGAGACCCACACTGTTGATTGCTGATTTGTTTTGGTTTCATATTTATAGATCCATGATTCGTCGCCTGTGGCAATGTTATACACTGCCTTTGAGCTAGCGCAGTTATACTTTTTCAACATCTCTTTTGCACCAATCCATAATTTTCCACAAATTTTTTACACGGCCAAATGAACACTCTTATTGATGCTTGACATACTAATGCCCAAGGATGCCTCAATCTCACGGTATGTCACCTGTCGGTCTTGCTTAATCAGTTTACGCACAGCATCAATGGTTTCTGGCAAAGTGACCGAAGTTGAACGACCTTTATGAAATTCATCCCAGAGCGAACGGCGTCCGAGACTGAACTCCTGGTACCAGCGATTAACTGTGGTTTTTGGTAGTGCTTCATCGCCAAAAGTCCAAAAAAGTTGATTTAAACACTCTTGTGTTGATAACCGACGCCGAATAATCATCGCACGAGAATGTTCACGGGATAATTCCATTTTTTGAGTGAGATGAATTTTTCAACACTGTAACGAAATAATTCGCCCTTAAATGACAAAACGTTCTGAGTGAAGTTGTGGTTAAAAAATGTCATAGTTCCCAATGTTAGTTCCAGTTTGTATCTGGGAACACTAGTATTGTCAGGACCCGAAATATAAATACGAGGGCGGTTCGGAAAGTTCTTAGCCTATCAATAAAAGAGAATAGTTAGTTTTTCAAAAATATTTTTATTTTTCAATATAATCTCCTGAAACTTCAATACACTTAGTCCAACGCTTATCTAGCAATTCTATCCCTTGATTAAAATAGTTTTCCTCAAGGTCTTCAAAATAGTGGTTTACAACTGTAACTGCATCTTCATTTGAGGTAAAACGCTTGCCAGCAAGGAATTTTTTTAGATTTGGGAACAGGTAAAAGTCACTGGGAGCTAAATCAGGAGAATAAGGTGGGTGGTCAAGCAACTCGTACTTTAATTCGTTGATTTTAGCCATTGTTAAAACACTCTTGTGCGCTGGTGCGTTGTCTTGATGAAAAATTATTTTTTTGTGTTGTAAGCCAGGACGTTTTTTCTCGAATTTGTACATTTAATTGATCTAAAAGGTTGCAATAGTACTCTGAATTTATTGTTTTACCCTTTACCCAAAAAACCGTTGCCATAACCTTACCAGCCGATTGAATTGTTTTTGCCTTCTTTAGGGCACTTCCTCCAGCTTCAGTCCATTGTTTGGATTGTTCTTTTGGATCCATGTCTCATCAACAGTTATGAAACGACGCTTAAAATCCATTTTATTTCGCTGAAAACGATCCAAACAAGCCTGAGAAATGTTCATTCTTATGCGTTTTTGGTCGACTGTTAAAAAGTGCGGCACCCATCTTGCAGAAAGCTTTTTCATCTGTAGTTCTTCATGCAAAATTAAATGGACTCGTTCATTTGAGATGCCCATGATATTAGCTATTTCACGCCCTTTTATTCGTCGATCATTTAATAACATATCATGCACTTTGGCTACAATTTCTGTTGTTGTTGCTGTTTTTGGACGTCCACTACGTGGTTCATCTTCAATGCTTGTACGACCACGTTTAAATTCAGCAACCCAATTTTTTACTGTTGCATATGAAGGAGCACTTTCACCTAACACATTCACCATATCATTATGAATTTTTTGTCCCGATAAACCTTTTTTATGTAAATATTTAATGACACCACGCATTTCTAATTTTTCCATTGTAAAAAAATACCGGATGCGTCTTTTGTGAACACCTGTTTCTATATGAAGGAGTTGCCAGATCGAAACAAAATTTAACATGTGCTCATAGCAGAGATGGAAGTTTCCAAAACACTTAACTTTTTTCTGTTTATACCGCGCTTTTTGTGCTAGGCTAAGAAGTTTCCAAACCGCCCTCGTAGCATTCCTCGTATGGCACGCAAGAAAAATTCTGAATTACTGCCTGAAGCTTGTGTGGACGTTTTAGAATTTTACCTAGAAGACCGATCCTTTAGAATAAAACTAGAAGACGATTATTCAAGCCTGACAGAAATAAAAACTGGAGTTCCACAAGAAAGTATTCTAGGCTCGATATTATATCTTGTATATACTTAGAAGGGAAATAAATACTGTTACACACGTTTTATGCTGCAAAATAAAAAGTACTGAATGTTTTGGACCAAATATTTTTTAATATATTTATTGATGTATATTGTATCCAAAAAGAACCCTTTTATTCGAAATGTCCGCCTTTTGCCTTTACACACGCCTTAAGTCGCACTGGCCAATCGTCAATAGCTGCACGAACCTCGTCCATTGGAAAATTGGCCACAGCTCGAACCAAAGCAGTCTTAAGAGATCCAATGTTGGGGTATCTTTTGTGACAAACCTTGTCCTCTAAAACCGTCCACAATTTTTAATCCAATGGGTTCAAATCTGCACTGCCTGAGGGCCATTCTTCAGAGGAAATGAACGCTGGCAAATTGTTTCGAAGCCAGGCCTGGGACGTTTTAGCCTTATGGGCCGGCGCAGAATCCTGCTGGAAAGTCTATGACTGGTTTTGGAACAAGGAATTGTTAAGAGGCTTCACAACAGCTTCCAAAACGGTTTATTGGTAAACTTTGGCCCCATCGTAAGAGACACCCCACCAAACCATGACTGATGACCGTTTTCCACCTTTGGGATCAGTTCAGATGCTTTCTTAGATGAGCGCGCATACACTATCATTTTGCTTGTTAAATTTTTCCTGAACGGTAAAATTTTTTCATCTTTGCAAGATATCAGCATTCTTTAATAAGAGACGTTTGCATTTTTCAATCCCATTTTTTTTAAAGCTGCAGTCAATAAATGTCCGGTACGTCGCCCCAAGCCCCAAGTCTTTTTTAATGATTCGGCTCATTGACTTTTGCATGATATTCATCTCACGGGCCATGATTTTCTATTTTCGGAGCGGATTTCTGTGAATTCTTGATTTAACGGCTTTGATGACATGCGGTGATCGAGCAGAGCGTGAGCGACCCGACCGGTGGCGGTCTTTTACATCTCCAGTCTCCTCAAACAGTTTTTTTGCATCGGTAGACGAGCATGCGGCTAATCCCTAGTGGCCGGAGGGATTTGAAAAAATCGTTTTTTTTTCATTTCACACTTAAAAAGCGCTATTACAGCGATACGGTTCTCATTATCTGACCACTTCATGAAGAAAGTTGAAACAATTTTAAAATCCCGTTACAGACTAACGCTATTGAGGTTAGCTTTCAAAACCCATATGAGATTAACGGGGTATGTTCAGTTCTAGTATTGAAATGGGTGTGTTCAATGTTGTTGTTGCGCTCGTAGGCTGTTGTTGACTGGTTCTCCCAGGTGCTGGCAAGGTTCCTCCTCAGTTGACGGGGGTATATTCGGCGCGCCCCAGATCCTCGTTGCTACGGCTCCTCAGTGTGAGCCTTCCTCACACGGCGATTCTTACAGGCCACTTGTTGTCTGGTTGATTCCCACTGCCCTTTTGGAAGACGGGAATCCGGCCCTGTGTCGCACGGGACGTTGTCGTGACACACACAAAAATACACTTTATTTTATTACCACTGACGATGGTCTTTTTATTTATTCTTTTTATGTCTTCAGTGCGGAGACAAGTTTGGATTTACAAAATTCACAATAACTTATTCCCTCCGGCTTCACTGGTGCACTTGTGTGTTGCTTGGTTGACGTTTTGATAAGAATGGCAAATTGCCGTCTTGCAGAAACTCGTATAGAACGATCGTCCACTCTCAGGCCACGCAAGGCGACGGCGTTGAAATAAACACTTTCGTTCAATACCATTGCGAAAGGGTACGTACTACGAAATGATACCCTTTCATACAGTGTTTACACAGCGAAGTGCACCAATGAAGCCGGCCACTTATTACAAGAGTGGACGGGACGTAAACGTGACGTAAACATACCGCCCGCCTTGCATCTATATGCAACGTTATATACATTGAAGTGAGCCAAAGGGGCTTATTTGCAGGCTAAGTGATTACTCAAAAAAAATACAATAAATTTTACAGACTATTCTGTTATACAAAATTTAATGAGTTAAAGGAAAAAAAATGGAATGATGTTTATATTTGAATACGTGAGAAAAAAAAGAAAATAATGAAAATGATTTATCTTTAGGCATATAATTCAGGTGGCCTTAAAGTGTAAGTCAATGATTATGACGTAAATGTAAAAGTAAAATCGTAATATGACATAGTTTTAGGAATTCGATTATAGATGTAATTTTACATCGAGATCAGATAAGTTTCAGGTAAATTTGTTTTTTCTTAAATATGTACATAGGAGGTATTTCAGGTACGGTCCTTTTCTGTAGGCCACGATGGTATCTCTTTAGACCACTTTTTTACTTATCTCCGCTATCTAGTGGGCAGGTTCGCGTCGGCTTTCACCAAAGAAGACTGGACCAAACACGGTAAGCTGGATTATGGTCTGCCCGGCTCGGCCAATAGTATTTCCCCGAAATACCTGATGGGCCACATCTGCCCCGAGGACTATGTGGTACAAATAGGGTAGGTGCCAATATTTATCAGCCAGCGTAGCGTTGCCTACCACGGGATGACGAAGCGTCCAGGCGGTGTCCAGTTGAGCAGGCGGAGTCTGCGGATAGCGAGTATCGACAACCACACATCGGACATTGACACGTTCACGGTCGAATAGTCGATGTTGGAGGGAGAAAGAGGTGTGCCCACGACTGATCTCACATTTGCATCTCTCAGCCCCCTCAAGCGTGATCGTCGAGTGTCGGTAGGAGGGGTCGATGACGATCCTGACTTGTTTGCTCCAATTACCTCGTGTGGGGAAAAGGCGCACCAGCGCAGTCATGCGCACCCAGACACATTGTGGGTCCAGTTGGTGCAGCAAGGCGTTGTGTGGACGGTCACATCTGGTGCACGTGGACCCGCTAGTGCAGTCTCGGCGTTGATGCGACTGTGCCAGACATCTTCGGCACAGTTTTAACTCGTCGACTTTCTCGCGCCGTTTGTTGATATCAAGGACGAGAAAGCGAGTGCAGTCGCGGATCGCGTGAAAGCGGGTGCACACAGGACATGGATACCGTTCGTCAAAGTTAGCTGCCATAGTCTCTTTTCTGTAAGTAGTAATAGTTAATTTCTTATTCACACAAACTAGAGGCTACGAGGATAAGGTGAAAAAAGTGGGTTGTCAGTTAGGGTTGGATTCTCGTGGTAAGAGGACCATTTTATGCACGGGCCTCGTAATTAAACCATTTTGTGTTCTCAATTCAGCGACTCGGACACGACCATCAGAGCCACGAAAGACCTTCGTAACCCGACCAAGACGCCACTCCGTTGGACAAATTGGTTCATTTCGGAGGACGACGAGATCATCTGTTTGCACGTCTATTTGAGGCGTTTTCCATTTAACGCGCTTGTTCAGCTCTTTGAGATATTCCTCTTTCCACCGGCGACAAAGCTCGGAATTTAAAGCCTTAACCTTACGCCAACGGTTCAAAATACTACCAACAGAGGCCACTTCTTCAGGTTCCGCTGGAGTGAGAATGGGAGAGCCTATAAGGAAATGGCCGGGAGTAAGAGCAGACAAGTCGTCAGCGTCGCCAGCAAGGGGCCCAAGAGGCCGAGAGTTTAGACACGCCTCAATGGTAGCTAGCAAGGTCGAAAACTCCTCGAAAGTAAATTTTAGTTGACCGCTGACTTTTTTAAGGTGCATTTTAAAACTTTTCACACCGGCCTCCCACAGGCCTCCCATATGAGGAGCGGCTGCTGGAATAAAATGCCATGAGACTTTCTGATGACCATACTTGGAAATTACGTCATCTTTGAACACCTTAACGTGAGCAGCGAAGTTGGCATCGATTTGTCTGGCAGCCCCTACAAAGTTGCGTCCATTATCAGAGAAGACGTTACTTGGACAACCACGGCGGGACACGAATCGGGCAAAGGCGGCCAGAAAGGCGGCGGAGGAAAGATCGCTAACGGCCTCTAGATGAATTGCTTTAGTTGCAAAACAGACGAAAAGACACGTGTACCCTTTGGTAATGCGGCAGTATCTTCCCGTGAAACTTCTTATGTCGAACGGGCCTGCAAAGTCAACTCCGGTGTTCGTAAAAGGACGACTAAAGGTAGTTCTCTCCTCTGGCAGCGCTGCCATAAATTGACCCTGGCACTTTTTCTTGTACAATACGCACTCTTTACAGTTTCTTATGTGCAGCTTGACAAGATTACTGGCCTTTAGTATCCAACACTCAAGACGAATCGTGTTGAGAACAAGCCTGGGGCCTCCATGGAGAACAAGCTTGTGTACGAAGTCAACATATAGACGAGCAAGTCTGCTTCCATATGCTAGAATAATCGGGTGTCTCTTGTTGTACGATAGACCTTTCGTAGACCCTAAACGACCATTGGCACGAATAATGCGATCCTTATCCAAAAAAGGAGAAAGTGTTAGAAGCGGACTAGTAGGACCGACAATTTTCTTCTGCGACAACAGTCTATGTTCTGTGGGAAAATGGCGAAGTTGAGATAAAAGAAATAAACGATTGCGAGCAAACGACAATTCTCCAGCAGAAAGACGTAGGGTATGATACGAAGTTTTGTCACCTTTTCTCAGCACCTTATGACATAGTCTAAAAACATACGCTATGACGTGAATCGCTCTAGACAGAGAAGAGAAACGATCCAATATATCTTCTTCGTTATCAGATCTAGCAACATGTACCTGAACGCCTTTCGCTTCCTCGTTCGTATTAAAAGTACCTGATGTCGTTGGCCATGATGACTTGTCATGAGTAAGCCACTCTGGTCCATGCCACCATAAACTGTTATCTTTCAGTTCCGAAGGGATCAGCCCCCGGGTTGCTAGATCAGCGGGATTATACTGTGAAGCCACATGATTCCAGTCGACATTTCCAACCTTCTCCAAAATAGTGGCAACTCTATTAGCCACAAACGTCTTCCAGTTACAGGGTGGCTTTCTAAGCCACGCCAGAACTATGGTCGAATCAGACCATAAGTAAAGTGAATAATTTTTGGTGTCGAACTGAGACAACATACTATCGGATAACTCAGCCAAAAGTACTGCTCCACACAACTCTAGACGAGGAAGAGACGGTTTCTTTATCGGGGCCACTTTTGTTTTCGCCACGAGCAAATTCGAGCATATATGACCCTCTATATCAACACGTACATACAAAGCCGCAGCGTAAGCCAACTCCGAAGAATCGCAGAATCCATGATATTCAACTCTGCATTTAGGAGAAAATTTTACCCAACGAGGAATCGTTATAGAGTCGATATCTTTATACTTCGAAATAAAATTCTGCCATTTCTGCAAAGCAACGGTTTTTATTTCGTCGTCCCAGCCAATCTTATCAAGCCACATGTCTTGCATAATAATTTTGGCTGTAACAATGACAGGCGCCAGCCAGCCGGCTGGATCAAATAGACGAGCTATCAGTGAAAGCACTTCCCTCTTTGTATAGGTCGCCTTCTGTAAAATCTTCTCAGTCACGAAGTAGAAATAATCTCCTGAAGCGTTCCAGCGAACACCAAGTGTTTTCGCAGTGCTCTTGTCATCTAGGCACACAAAATTCTCGTTCAACAAAAAGTCTGTAGGCAACCCTTCTAAAATGGATCTAGAATTTGACGTCCATTTTCTAAGTTCGAACCCCGCCGTTTTCAAAATGCCAATGAGTTGCTCCCGCGCTTCCAGTGCATCTGGAATACTATGAGCTCCAACCAAAGCGTCATCCACATACATAAAGCCACGTAGCAGATTAGCTCCAATTGGAAAACTACTTTGTTCATCATCAGCCAGACGAAGCAGAGTCCTAAGCGCTAAATAAGGGGCACAATTCACGCCGAAAGTCACAGTATTTAGCTGAAAGTCACAGATCTCATCGTTCTCAGACTTTCGGAAAACAATTTTCTGGAAACGGGCGTGGTCAGGGTTAATCAGGATTTGCCTATACATTTTTGTGCCTATACATTTTTGTGAAGAAACGCCACTTCAATACCAAGGCCACCAAATCAGCTTGAAGAACAGGACCCACGTATAAAACGTCATTAAGGCTTACTCCAGTCGATGATGGACTTGACGCATTAAATACAACTCTTAACTTCGTTGTTGTACTCTCAGGTTTAAAGACACCATGATGAGGAAGGTAATAGTCGGAATCCCCACTTGGATCCTCAACCTTAGACATATGGCCCAATGTCTCATATTCTTCCAAAACCTCATCATATAGACACTTATAGCCCGGTTTACTAAGCAAAGACTTCTCATTTCTTAGGAATTGACGTACAGCGATATAGCGATTTGGACCGATCTCTGAAATATCGGACTTAAACGGCAAATCTACTACATATCTTCCATCCGAACGCCTTTTAGTAGAGGAATCATAAATCTCCTCACATTTTTTGTCATCCTCTGATAACATTGGGGTTCGAGCTACCTCTTCTAGCTCCCAGAACTTTGCCAGCTGGTCGTCGATGGAGACTTTTGTGAAATGAGAAACTCTAGTAGAATGTTTTGAACTTTTTGAGGAAGTGGGACCAGTCACTATCCAACCAAAAATTGTCTCTTGAGCCACGAGCGAATCAAAGATTCCATGCCGAACTCCTCCTCTTAGTATGGTAGGATATAGGTCACCTCCCAACAATATATCAATCTGACTACTTCGATAAAAATCTGGATCTGCATAGTCCAAGTCCGGCAAGTTCTCTCCTACTGAAGGACAAAGAGAATGCGTAGGAATATCGCCAGTTACATGCGCTACTACTAATGCTTCAACTTTGAGTGAGAAATTCGTATTTAAACTCGAACTTATTGTGAAATTAGCCATTTTGTCAGATCTGCTGACAATTTCACCTCCCAATCCTGTAACTTCAGCCGATACGGGAACTGTAGGCAACTTAAGTAATCTCTGAACCCTTTCAGAAATAAAACTCTCATCAGAACACGGATCTATTAATGCTCGAACCTTATATGTCGACCCAAAATTTACAATATTGACCCATGCAGTCGCTAACATCACTTTCTTAGCCACCGATGTATGATGACTCTGAAACTTTTCATACGAATTTGGACTTTCAGTGGACTGTATCTCATTTTTAGACTTATTTATCTGACTCGTACTTTGAGTCCCGGAATTTGAATTTTGATGATTCGAATTTCCAGTAAAATCTCTATGCAAAAGAGTATGGTGCTTCCTATTACACGTCGAACAGCCATTTGGACTTGTACAATTTACATACATATGTCCAATCTTTAGGCAATTAAAGCAATATTTAAATTTTCTTAGTGTCGAAGCCCGATTTTTCTGATCCATATTCAGAAACTTATGACAAGAACTTATTGCATGAGAATTTTTGCACAATTTACATTGTGCTACATCAACTTTCGTGTGGTGGACTTTGGATGCCTTAACCTTTGAACGTGTCTGATGACTCTTTTTCGACATAGTCTGGAAGCCACTTTCTCCATGACTATTGGACAAAATTATATCAGATACGCTTTCCAGCGTGTGAAATCTGTCAGTCAAAAATTCATTCATTTCCTCCCATTTCGGAACCTCAGTCTTATTTTTCACAGACTGTTCCCAAAGGCACAATGACTGCTCAGACAACTTCGCAGAACATAAAAATACGAAAATTGGATCCCAAGAATCAACATCAATTTTGAACAATTTTAGCACCGAAACGCAGCTACTTATGTCTCTCTGTAGACGTTTTACTTCCTGCGGGGAATCCTGTCTGCACGGAGCGAGGTTAAATAAAATCTTCAGCTGACTATTTATTAGGACACGCTTGTTCTCATACTGGTCCTTTAAATTACTCCACGCTAACTCGAAATTTTCTTCTGTTAAGGCAATGTTCCTATTTATCTCTCTAGCCTCTCCCTCGGTCTTCTGAAACAAGTAGAATAATTTTTCTACTGGACTCAAGCCGGAATTATTTATATATATTGCCGTGAACAAGTCTCTAAATGTAGGCCACGAAACATAATCGCCACTAAATACTCCTGTGTCACATGGAGGTACGCGAACTGAATGTTCCCTTCTTGGAGCTGCGGATCTTTGTTCCTCTTCACAGCACGCCTTTTTTGCTCTGGCAATAATATTGACACATCTTATATAGGACTTATGGATCTGGTTATATTTCGCATAAAACTTCTTCTTTTCCTTGTCCTCCACAGACAGTCTTTCTTGCACGGACTTAAACTTCGCCCACAGCATTTCCAACTCAGTCCTTTCACAATCCATCGCGTCTATGGTATAGGTAGAAAAGTCCTCATCTTTTAACCGACACTCAAATCTTGCAACCTCTTCTATAACTTTCTCATAATCTTCCGAACTCATAATGCAGTAACAAATTACAAAAAAGGATGGGTGCCTTAACAAAAATACGATCCAATAAGTCGTGTACCCAATCAGAGCCTTAATAGGACAATCATCCACCAACGCACGCCAACAAGGGAATTTTTCAAAAATAAATTCTTGTATAGAACAGAAAAACACACAAAACTAAGAACACGAAATTCACCAAGCCTTTAGTTGTATAAAAGGACAGTTGAGAAAAGGGACAGCCAAATCTCCATAAACTTCGCCAAATGAATCCAGGAAAAAGTCAAAAATTGAAGAACAGCTCCAAATATAAACCCAGACCAAAGTTACGAAACTTTCAATATACAACAACGAAGACCACTGTGTAAGCAAAAAACGACAGTATTGTAGAATGTAAATCGCTGAACAATTCTTCAAAATAAATTGCGATGCACGATCCAAGATGTTCTCAGCTTATGTCGCCACAGTGCAGAATAAAAATAAAAAGCCAGGCCAGAAAACGAATTGCCAAGAATTTTCAAAAAATTAAAATAAAAAAAAATTTTGTTTATGATTTGTCGCCAAGTGTACCACTGTGCAAGGTAAAATTCCAAAAATTGCAATGGCGACCGAAGTTTCAATAATATGATCGTTTCAAATATAAATTTCAAATGTTACGATTATACTTAATTTTCCAACTTTTGCACCACACAGCCCACTGTGAGGTGACGTAGCAAATGTTCGTCCTAATTTTAATTGCAGCCAATAAAATTTATTTCCGATTTCCGCGACAGCAACTAACAAAATTTTTTCCTAAAATTTTGTACTATCAAGGCCACTGTGCAGAGAATGGACAGACAATTATGTCAGCAGACGTCGGGCTTAATATCCAAGAACGGAAAAAATCGGACAATTTTTTGTTTAAAATCACAAAAAAATATTTTTCCCTTATACACCAATTTAAGCCACTGTGCAGTAAATTTCCAGATTTCTTCCAATGTACATAACAAAAGAAGTGCCGATACGAAAAGGAATTGGCAAATTTTGCAATTGCCAATTGTTGTTATGTACAAAAACACGAAAATTAAAGATGGCTGTTATGTACAAGGAACGCGCGTTTTCTTCGCTTATGTGTATATGTGTGTAGGCGTCTTAGCACCTAACCTCAAAACACGATGTCCAAAAATTTCCAAAAAATTTCTTTTAAGCCACTTTTACTTTTGGGGTCACTACGTATATACCACTTAAATTAACTTTGTACGCACCTTGCTTTAATCCCTGGTTGTTACGGGCTAAGGACCAAATGTTGCGCTCGTAGGCTGTTGTTGACTGGTTCTCCCAGGTGCTGGCAAGGTTCCTCCTCAGTTGACGGGGGTATATTCGGCGCGCCCCAGATCCTCGTTGCTACGGCTCCTCAGTGTGAGCCTTCCTCACACGGCGATTCTTACAGGCCACTTGTTGTCTGGTTGATTCCCACTGCCCTTTTGGAAGACGGGAATCCGGCCCTGTGTCGCACGGGACGTTGTCGTGACACACACAAAAATACACTTTATTTTATTACCACTGACGATGGTCTTTTTATTTATTCTTTTTATGTCTTCAGTGCGGAGACAAGTTTGGATTTACAAAATTCACAATAACTTATTCCCTCCGGCTTCACTGGTGCACTTGTGTGTTGCTTGGTTGACGTTTTGATAAGAATGGCAAATTGCCGGCTTGCAGAAACTCGTATAGAACGATCGTCCACTCTCAGGCCACGCAAGGCGACGGCGTTGAAATAAACACTTTCGTTCAATACCATTGCGAAAGGGTACGTACTACGAAATGATACCCTTTCATACAGTGTTTACACAGCGAAGTGCACCAATGAAGCCGGCCACTTATTACAAGAGTGGACGGGACGTAAACGTGACGTAGACGTGACGTAAACAGTTGTAACAGTATTTATGTCCCTACTAAGTACACATGGTATACCACAACCAACTAACTCCACTATTGCAAACTCTGGATGTCGGTCTTAAGGGCCAACTAGTCTTGACGGCTGACGGTTAATTCTGCACCCTGCAGAAGTCTACCGTCGTCAACCGCCGAATTGTAGTTATCTCTCTCTAACACATGCAAAATGTAACCCCAACAGCTGATTGCCTACCATCAACCGTCAAGACTAATTGGACTTTAAGTGGGAAAAACCTTTGCCGGAAGCCAATTCTACATACGGACTGTTCGGGGCTAAAAATGAATTTGATCTGTACCACCGCCCACTTTTGGTATTCTTGTTATATCTTGTTAACTTGGTTGGAATTAACTGGACTCCTGACCAGGCCCCTTCAAATACCCCCACACAAATGACGCTGTTTAAGTGCAGATTTAAATCCATATTACTTGTCTTTTAGTGCATGAAATTCACTTAAATTCGGAACTCACAAATATGAATTTTTAAAACGACGTAGGAAAAGAATGTCTGTCACGCCCCAATATGGTACCTCCAGAGCTTATGCATCATTCCGCCCACTTTTGGTAATCGCATGAGGCATGCCCACCGCAACCTCGTGCCTTCTACTCGTGCGACATTTTATGAGATTTCAAAAAATTCGGTACGCTTGGAATATGAAGGAAGGAACGACGAAATATTCAATATCCAACTATGGGTGAGGGTTTATACTTGTATAAGTTGGTTTAACCGACTGAAACTTCCTTACTTATTGTCTTCATTACTTGCTGTTACTATTTCAATAAATGTGTGCATAAATTCAAATATTAAACTTTAACTGGCCCTTTGTTGCTAAAGGGTACAATTATTTTAAGCTGTTGTCATTGTAACCGGAGTTATTTAACTGAAGTTGGTCCTTGTGTCAGCGGCACAAACACGAGTACTGCTCGGCAGATAGTCTCAGTAAAACTTGGTGAAGAAAACAATGGACCCCCCCAAAAAAAAAGAACAGAACAAACAATGAATAAACACAAAAGTTTATTTGAAACCTAATTTAGCAAAAATCAGATTAAAACTCAAACAAAAGAAAAAAAATAATAAAAAAAAAACACACACACCCACAAAGCAATTATTGCCTTAATCCTCGCTTCTTCTGAAACGGTCCCTTTCCCCTATGCCAAAAAGTTCGCGGGGCTCTTCACCTGTCTCTCTGTCATCTTGAGCGAAGTTCTTCTACGGCAATGAAGTTAGTCATCATAACAAAATGACTAACGATGAATGTAACATGGATTACATCGGGCAGAGGTAAATGTAAGGATAACAGCCGAAAAATGTAAAGGCCACTCAAGCATACACACAAATGTAAAAAATCTGGCTACAGATTGGTTTGGTCCTTGCTAATGAATTTAATCCCTTTTACAATAATAACGGAAAAAATACAAAACTTTTTGATTTGTCAACGAGGCGATGAGACGATGTTGCCTTTTGTGTTGCAAAGGAAAGGATAATTGGTGTAATGTTCCCATGCCAAACTATTTTAAGATGACCAGAATGCTCAATGCAACTGGGATGCTGGGACTTAAAATCAGGTCCATTAAGGGTTATAGAAAATATACAAAGGTAAACCTTTTGAACAGTTCAATGGTCAAATGCTACTTAAGTCTCACAACATTCCTTTAAGGAAGAAGGGGAACTTCTCTTTAATCAGGGAGTCTAGCACGATTTATTACTTCCTCACTAACCTAGGCCTACTGTTTAACACCGGCTCCAAACGGCCAATGTATTTTTTAGAAAAGTTTTTACATGGCTTAGAAATAAATCTCTTACTCGTAAAGTCGCTGGCATTTACGAGGATGTTAAAGCTCTAAGATGCCACGTTCTTATGCTAACTTTACAGGGTGACCAGATATGAACGATAGCATAAAATATTGCAATTTGGCAACAACATTATGCGATTTCAATTTGATTCTGGCTTTATTTTGCAGGAAGGATTTTGCCTTTTTGACTCAAGAGATCTACTTTGGTCTGTAGGTCTAACTTGGTGATAGAAACAAGGGCTCTGTGATCTGCATACGTGAGCCAGTTCTTAATATAGACTGGAAATGACCCAAGACAAACCACTTTTTTCTAGAGTTGCGTTTAGCACGTCGCACGTTTAGCACGTTTAGCACAAGTAGATAAGACAGTAGTGACAGCCAGCAGCCAAGTTTGAGCCCAGAATTTGTTGAAATTCCAGACGATAGCTGGTTGTTGCAGAGCAATATAATTTTGAACTCGTTGTAGTGTCCTTTGAATTTTTTTTACCAGTTTTTTGATAGGTTTCTAGTTTGTTTCTCTACATAGATTCTCTGCTTAGACTGTCGATAGCAGTAATGAAGTCCACAAATCAGACATGTAGATTGGTTAGGCATTCTTAGCCTTGCTCGAGGACTAGACGGAGTGAGTCGTGGTGAGACGATGTGATCCGTGTATGAACGGTTGGTGCGGTAACCAGCAAGCTGTCTGCGGAGAGTTGACTTCAACTTATCTTGAATTCTGTTCAGCAACTAGAGTGTTAGAAGGGGATCTAAGTAGTGTTATGTCCCTGTCCATTTTTTTGGTACTTTGCTATAAGTCCTAACCAGCCAGTCTTCTGGGATTTTTTCATATAAAGGCTGGTTCAACTTAAAAGCACGGTGTTTATTGTAAATAAAACAAAACGTTTTTAGAGAATTATCTTAATATTTTTTATATTGAGAGAAGGATCTAAGACAAATATGTGCTAAACAAAATGTTCGCCATGGCTTTGGTGGCATACCTCTATTCGTTGGTTTATTTTTTCAATGACTCTAAGGCATAATGGAGGTTCATTGTCGTTAATGTACCGAATTATCTCATCATTTAGCTCATGAATTGTTCTTGGCTTATTGACGTACCCTTTTTTTAGATATCCCCAGAGGAAGAAGTCCAACGGTGGCAAACCAAATGATCGTTGCGGCAAATTAATATCGCTACGACGGACATTGTGTGGCATGTGGCACCATCCTGTTGGAGCCACATATCGTCCAGGTCCATACCCATTATTTCTCGCCACAGAAAGTACGTTATCATCTCGCAATAGTGAACACCATTCTGCTTGTTAACTGCTTGGTCAACCTCATTTTCGAAGAAGTACGGGCCTATGACAACAAACTGACCGAGCAATCACAGGTGTTTTTCACATTGCCTGCAGACCCGGTTTGCTTAAATTTGCGCACAATTCTCCCGATTTTGGACTCATTTGGTCATTTATGCTCACCCAAAAAATCTCGAAGTGCACGAAATGCATTTTTATTTTCTACGCCCATTTTCTCAAAAGGCTTCACCAAACTTAACGCGGTGTTTAATTTTGGGCATACAACTTAACGTTAAGGTGTCATTCACAATTAAAATTGTGCATTATGGTTGGGCCCCCCTTTATCTGCCCTGCTAACTGGTGCGTAAGCGTTTTTAGTTATTTGGTGGCGCCTGAACTCCGGCACTTTACTACAAGTACGAGGGCGGTTCGGAAACTTCTTAGCCTAGCACAAAAAGCGCGGTATAAACAGAAAGAAGTTAAGTGTTTTGGAAACTTCCATTTCTGCTATGAACACATGTTAAATTTTGTTTCGATCTGGCAGCTCCTTCATATAGAAACAGGTGTTCACAAAAGACACATCCGCGATTTTTTTACAATGGAAAAATTAGAAATGCTTGGTGTCATTAAATATTTACATAAAAAAGGTTTATCGGGACAAGAAATTCATAATGATATGGTGAATGTGTTAGGTGAAAGTGCTCCTTCATATGCAACAGTAAAAAATCGGGTTGCTGAATTTAAACGTGGTCGTACAAGCATGGACGATGAACCACGTAGTGGACGTCCAAAAACAGCAACAACAACAGAAATTGTAGCCAAAGTGCATGATATGGTATTAAATGATCGACGAATAAAAGTGCGTGAAATAGCTAATATCATGGGCATCTCAAATGATCGAGTCCATTTAATTTTGCATGAAGAACTACAGATGAAAAAGCTTTCTGCAAGATGGGTGCCGGACTTGTTAACAGTGGACCAAAAACGCATAAGAATGAAAATTTCTCAAGCTTGTTTGGATCGTTTTCAGCGAAATAAAATGGATTTTAAGCGTCGTTTCATAACTGTTGATGAGACATGGATCCACCACTATACTCCAGAGACAAAAGAACAATCCAAACCATGGACTGAAGCTGGAGGAAGTGCCCCAAAGAAGGCAAAAACAATTCAATCGGCTGGTTAGGTTATGGCGACGGTTTTTTGGGACTTCAAAAGTATTTTATTGATTGACTATCTGCAAAAGGGTAAAACAATAAATTCAGAGTACTATAGCAACCTTTTAGATCAATTAAATGTACAAATTCGAGAAAAACGTCCTGGCTTACAACACAAAAAAAAATAATTTTTCATCAAGACAACGCACCAGCGCACAAGAGTGTTTTAACAATGGCTAAAATGAACGAATTAAAGTACGAGTTGCTTTACCACCAACCTTATTCTCCTGATTTAGCTCCCAGTGACTTTTACCTATTCCCAAATCTAAAAAAATTTCTTGCTGGCAAGCGTTTTACCTCAAATGAAGATGCAATTACAGTTGTAAACCACTACTTTGAAGACCTTGAGGAAAACTGTTTTAATCAAGGGATAGAATTGCTAGATAAGCGTTGGACTAGTGTGTGTATTAAGGTTTCAGGAGATTATATTGAAAAATAAAAATATTTTTGAAAAACTAACTATTCTCTTTCGTTGATAGGCTAAGAACTTTCCGAACCGCCCTCGTATGTGTTTTTGGTTTGTCCATATTTTCGTCGTTTTGGGACAGCACTTCCCGGAATATCTGCTACAAATAAAGCCAAGATCTCCAATCTGCTCGGTTTGTCAAAACCGTATACACCATCATGCAACGTATGTAAGCTACAGGGTGGCTGATAAATTTTGCTACATTAAGAAACTCAAATAACGTTTTTTTTCAGTGTATGGAATCATGTTAAAGCTCATTCAATTTTATTAAATGTAGCTTAATTAGTTTTAAAAAAAAATGTAATTTTAATGCCCCCTGCCCCTTAGTGCTTGTTTCTGTTGCCGTACAACTCGATCTCCTCATACTAGCGTCTTTCCATTTTTCCTTTCTTTCTGCGAAATATAAGATTATCCTCCCTTCTCAACTTCCAATATCGATCCAACACTGCACGCGTACCCAAAGGAGTCAGTGTTGCCTTGTAAGCGGCGTTTTTTTTTGCTTCTGTCGCACCCTACACTGCTTATCAAACCGTTGGTTCCTTTTTTGCCGCTTTCGTTAACCAATTTTTTCTTCGGAGGCTTTTGTTTTGGAGTCTAGTATGTGAGCGCTGATTTCATCGGGTGGAGGGTTTTTGTAAGGAGCAATTGAGATAGCTTCTAGGAGTAGGCTTCCGCTGTTTGTTGGGAATGCAGATTTTCTACTTCTAGCTTTCCATTGTTGTTGGTACGTACAACTTTTGCAGCTCCTAATCTAGTGCGAACCATTGCTGCTTCAAGGTAGTCGTTCGAATCGATTTTCGCTGTTCATAACGTTCGTATGTCAAGACGCTGGTTTTGGGACAGCCAACCATCAATCTCAACATGATCGATTAGGTTTCTCGTGATCCCATCAGATGACAGCTACGTAGCTTTGTGGATATAGCGATATTTGAATCTGGGGCTCTCAGCGGCGTAATCCATCAGTCTTATTTTATTGTTACCATGGAGGAAGAATTTTACTACGGTCGCGCCAAAGATACCTTCCCTGCCAACTTTGGCATTAAAATCCCTTAGGACAGTTTTAATGTCATAACCAAAGCGGGGGTCGTGTGTTTGCTCTCGGCGCTTATAAAAAGTATCTTTCATCTCCTCGTCTTTATCTTCCGTCGGCACATGTGCAAAAATTAGGTTAATATAAACAAAAAATACCTTTGATGAGGATTCTGACCAGCTGTTCGTCTACTAAGGCGAAACTGGCGACAAGATGACGTTTTCGCCTATTTACAACCACTCCGCATCCTTATTGTCATGACAGCTGTAATGTATATCGAAATTTTTTATCTCATTTGCGCAATGTCCTCTCCTTCTTAGCTCCAGCATGCACGCAGAAAAAAAGTATGGTTGTGGTGACAATATTCGAAGAGAATAATACTATTGTTGGGAATATGGTTGTGGTACAACAATATTATGATCCTCACAACAATAGTATGATTCAAATACAACCATACTATGATCCTCACAACAATAGTATGATTCACACATAACCATACTATGATCCCCGCAACCATAGTATGATTCACACTCAACCATACTATAATCTCCACAACCATAGTATGATCCTCACAACCAAAGTATTTTTCACATACAACCATTGTATGATCCTCACAGTCATATTATGATTCACACGCAACCATGTTATGATTTAAGTTGAATTTGTTTAAGTTGTCGACAATAGATTTGATCCCCAATATTATTTATTAGAATTGGTTAAAGTTGGCAACAATAGATTTGAATTATGAAAATTATTCAAAGTACAATGAATCCAAAATAATAGGAGTGATTTATTTCAAAGTAGAAAAAATAAGTTTAAATAAACGTAAGCGTTTTTATTAAAAATATTTCAGTTAAACAAAACCAAAGCAGTTCGTTTAAAAAATTTTAATATCGATAAAAAACACTATTATAGCATTAGATCCGTACCAGTAACATTTGTTCTAAAAAGCATATTTGAATGAAGAAAAATTACAATCATACAGTATGATTGCAGTAATCATATCATTGTTAACATAAAACTCAAAACACAATACTTTTGTCGCACCAACCATATTTTTATCGTTGCTATAACCATATTTTCATTTCTAAATTTGCAAATAATACTATTGTTACATTTCAACAATACTAATATTGCAGCAATTATACTATTGTCAAAACTAAATTCAGTTAACAATGCTATGGTTGCGACGAACATACATTTATTACGGAGAACATATTATTATTGTCGTGACCATGTAGTAACCATGTTTTTTCTCTGCGTGTGGTGGTGATGTCCGTCCTGTATTCTTGGAGGACAAACGACAGTTGGATAGCGGCACCAGACGCAGGAGTTTTTGTATAGTCCATGAGCATATCCATCGATGAGCATATCCCTTTTAACGTTTGCGGTGGTCGTCAACAGTTTGGTCCGTTTTTTTCGTTTAATGTTGATTTCATTGCCCAAAGCGAGCTGCAAACTCAAGTTCAACCTCTTTAACCACCAACAACTAGCTTAAGGTCTTACAAAAAACTTTTATAAATTTATCCAACCATTTTTATTTCATCATATTTTTCTTTGGCATAGTCAGCTTGGGACCTCAAAAATGCACAATCAGTTTAACTAGGCATAAGCCCATACCATATGTTTTGCGAAATCGTTCTCCTCTCTTTTTTTTTTTTGCATATCCTGCTGCTCGAATGGCGAATAATTCACTATGACACACACACACACACAGACATTACCAGCGTATTCGCACTTTTCCTTTCTTGGCATGACTCCCCACTCCTGGACGAGCCCGGCCACGCCATGCCATGCAATGCGATGTGGCAAGTTATGCAAAACATGAAAATGAAGTTGCACTAAATTCTTGTGAGCATATTTCTCCATTTTACTACAGCTCGTTACTTTTGATTGTTCGTTCGTTTGGTTCATTCGCCCTTTTTATGTGAACCAGAAATTATGTTTCCTGGCGTTATATTAACCGGAACTAATGCCATTTTGTGCTCCAAAAACACATGTCACTATTGCACCCGAGTAATGGGAGCAAATTTTAAAATGCAATAAATGAAGAAGAAAAGAAAATGTTGCGAGTTATTTGAAGAGAAGACGTGCACTTACTTTATCTCACAGGAGAATGATTAATTGCACGCAGTCGTAAAGTTATTAAAGCGGATTTATTTATCGTAAAGTTGTAAATTTATTGCGGGAAAGATCGTAAAAAATCTCTTCAAAAGGGAAAATGGAGATACTTATATCATAATTGGCTGACTATACGTGGTATTTGCGGAGGTCTTTAGCCCTGTTTAAAAGGTAGTTCTCGGAGATACCGGCGTCTTAATGAAATTAATTGATTTGATGCTCAGACGATGTTTGCCAGCCGAGAATTTCAGCAGAATAACGATGTTTATCAGTCAATCGCAATCGACTGCTGGTACTATGCACCAGATTGAACCGAATAAAACAATCTTTGGTCAGGGATAGTCACCTCAACAATATGTGTTTTTACTTGAGCAGTGTTTTATTTTGGTTCGAGACCTTTATGCTGTTTCTTTTTCAGAATCAACGTAAACAGAAGAAATTGGTGAAATGTATTTGCTACCGTTGCCAGGCAGACTGTACAGCTGTTTCTAAACCCGTCAAGGTTTTTCTTCAGCAGTCTTCGGCAACGATTACTTTGTTTTTTGTTTGTCCATATTTTCGTCGTTTTGGGGCAGCACTTTCTGGAAAATCTGCTACGAATAATACTGGTCCGAGCTGGAATCGAACAAAACCCCAGACCTTCAATCTGCTCGGTTTGTCAAAATCGTATGCACCATTATGCAACTTCTGTAAGGTACAGGGTGGCTGATAAATATTGCTACATTAAGAAACTCAAATACGTTTTTATCAGTGTAGGTAATTCATGTTTCTTTTATTCGTGTTAAAGCTCATTCAATTTTCAATTTTATTAAATCTAGCTTAATAAGATTTACAAACAATGGAATTTAAATGAACGTTGATGCATGTGAGACATTTTACTAAAAAGTTGTTCATTACTGCTTAGAGAATTGAGACAGGAATAGCCGCAATTGTTTCTCGAATGGATTGCTCTATTTCATTCGAATTTGTTGGTTTGGCTCTGTAGACTTGCGCAATAACCTCAGAAGAAAAAGTCAGGTGCAGTAAGGTCGGGGTACCTGGTGACCAACGGAATGTAGAGATTCTGGATATCAGTTTTTTTTTTGTAATTTTAGCGACTCTGTCATAACAGTCCGGGCTATGTAAGGAGTTGCACCATCTTGCTGAAACCACACAGAGTTGAAAGCAATTTTCACTCGGCGTAATTCTGAATAGAAACAAATCTCTCAACATGCTTAAGTAACGGTCTCCAGTAACCGTAGAGGTGTGAACGTTTCAAGGAATTAGGGTCTGACAATGCAGCGTGATGAAACTGCACACACGCAGAAAAAAAGTATGGCTGTGGTGACAATATTCGAAGAGGATAATACTATTGTTGGGTATATGGTTGTGGTACAACAATATTATGATCCTCACAACAATAGTATGATTCAAATACAACCATACTATGATCCTCACAACAATAGTATGATTCACACATAACCATACTATGATCCCCACAACCATAGTATGACTCACACTCAACGATACTATGATCTCCACAACCATAGTATGATCCTTACAACCATAGTATGTTTCACATACAACCATAGTATGATCCTCACAACCATAGTATGACACACAATTATACAATGATCTCCAATATAATTAATTATAATTTGTTTAAGTTGTCGACAATAGATTTGAATTATGAAAATTATTCAAAAAAAAACATTAAATTCAAAATATTAGGAGTGATTTATTTAATAACGTAAAACTCGACGACTCTGTGACACGAAGTGTATGCGATTCCGTCTCATGGAATGTCTGTGGGTTGGAAGCACTCCATGTTCGACAATTTTGTTTGTTTATGTTACCTTTAAATCGAACTGGGCCTCGTCAGACATGAAAAAGCAGTTCAACATGTTTTCGTCCTCTTCCCCCATTTAAAGCATCTTCTTCCAAAATTCCAATCGAATCGGGAAAACCGTGCGTTCAATTTGTTGGCCTTTTGAATTTTATATGGGAATAAGTCCAAATATTTGTGCATAATTGACGTCAATGACTGTCTGCTTATACCCATTTGAGTAGATAAGCTTTTTGTCGAAACTCTTGGATTGTTTTGTATGGCAGCAGCTACAGCAGCGATTGTTTCCTCCGTCCGAACTGAGGGATCGATGGTAAGGTCTTCTGTTGACTGTCCCACACTCGGCAAAATTGTTAACCAGTCTCGTTATGGTCCATCTGCTCGGAGGATTACCGCCAAATAAGCGCATATACTCTCTTTGAACCGAAACTACGGACTTCAGTGTGTGATAGCGGTAGTCAATCCAAGTTTTAGTTTCAGTGTCCGAGTTATCCATTTTTGTTAAATCTAAAAATTAATCTGAAAAATAAAAAAAATAATTAACCACATTCATTACGAAGAAAAAAAGTTATTAAATTTGTTTTTGAGAGCGGCTTTCATCAGCCACCCTGTATACACGCAGAGAAAAACTATGGTTAATATATGGTCACGGCAATAATAATATGTTCTTCGCAATAAAAGTATGTTCGTCGCAACCATTGTATTGTTTTTTGAATTTAATTTTGATAATAGTATGATTGCCGCAATAATAATATTATAAAAAAGTAACAATAGTATTTTTGTCAAATTTATGAAAATATGGTTGCAGCAATAATAGAAATATTGTTGGTGTGACAAAAGTATTGTTTTTTCTTGGGTTTGATGTTAACAATAATATGATTAATGCAATCAAACTGTATGATTGTAGTTTTTCTTCTTTTAAATATGGTTTTTAAAAGAATGTTACTGTTACGGATCTAATGCAATAATAGTCCTCTTTATATGTGACAGCGCATAGAGAAAGGGACCTAAGGGTAAAAAAAATCAATTTTAATTTTTTTTTTGATGTGGACAACATCTGAGCGTCGAATAAGACCGATCCCATGCCCCAAAAGTGTTCCCTCCCAGAGATATGAGCGTTTTATGATAGCGATGGTACACCAAAGATACACGTATTTAAATCTTTACAATGGCTCTCCTGAACAAAACTGGTTTTTACCCTAAGGTCCCTTTCTATTTTGCGCGTCACATATGGAAATTGAAATTTTAGCTTTGCTTTAGCTTTGTTTAAAGGAGATATTTTTAATAAATAAATCTTTCTGTAAAATAAAATTTCTGTTAAATAAATCTTTCCTTTTATTTTGAATTTAATGTATTTTTAAATAATTTTCATTATTCAAATCTATTGTTGACAACTTAACCCAATTCTAATATATAATTATGGGGATCATAGTATAATTTGTGTGCTCATATTATGGTTGTAGGGATCATACCATTGTTGCGTGAGAATCATACTTTGGTTGTGGGGATCATACTATGATTGTATGTCAAACATACTATGTTTGTGATGATAATAGTATGGCTGTAGTGTGTATGCATAGTATGGTTGAGTGTGAATCATACTATTGTTGTGAGAATCATAGTATAGTTGTGAGGGTCATGGTATGGTTGTGAGGATCATAGTATGGTTGTATTGAAATTATACTATTCTTGTGAGGATCATAATATTGTTTTACCAGAACCATATACCCACCAATACTATGATGCTCTTCGAGTATTGTTATCCCAACCATACTTTTTTCTACGTGTAATTGAGTGGCTGCTCTTCAAGAGCGGTTCAGGTCAGAGCCACATCAGGGAGTATAGCGAAACGGTATTTGTTGCCTCTTGCAGTATCAATGCAGTTCGAAGCCGTTTTCTGGATTTGGTGTCATCGTCACAGACAACACTTTCGTACCCGGTCCCAACTATGAGATTCCCCGCAGTCTCCTTCGCAGCAGCATTTGCAAATACAGAACCTTACATCACAGATTGCTGTTGCCACCCCTGACAGAGCAACAAAATCAGGTGAGGTAACAGAATTTGTGAGTACTTTCACCTAACACATTCACCATATCATTATGAATTTCTTGTCCCGATAAACCTTTTTTATGTAAATATTTAATGACACCACGCATTTCTAATTTTTCCATTGTAAAAAAATCGCGGATGCGTCTTTTGTGAACACCTGTTTCTATATGAAGGAGTTGCCAGATCGAAACAAAATTTAACATGTGTTCACAGCAGAGATGGAAGTTTCCAAAACACTTAACTTTTTTCTGTTTATACCGCACTTTTTGTACCGCCCTCGTATAGTGTAAAAAGTAATCAAATCGGTTAACAAATACAAAAGTTCCATAAGTTATAAAATTGTATAAACTAGAGATGCCCAACTTGGATGACCTGTAGTCCTCCCCTGCAAACTCACAACTTAAGCTCGAAAACACCTCTTTTATAAGTGTGTGAAATTTCATCAAAATCCGACTGTAAGTTTTGAAACGGCTGAACTATTTCCATTTTAGTTTTAATCTCATCCCACTGTGCCTCGGTAAACGCTAGTAGTTCTGGCGTAGCTGAGATCTGGATGGTGTAGCTGCTTCAATTCGTATTGAGCGCAAATTCATGCTTAGGTTCCGGACGTTTGTCCCGTCTGCCATCAAGGACCACATGACGTGCTCCGCCCCTGTATATCATGACGGATACCAGCTCAAAACTAAAGCTCGAAAACACCTCTTCTATGATTGTGTGAAATCTCATCAAAATCCGATTGATAGTTTAGAAACGGCTGAACTATTTCCTATTTTATCTCAACCCACTGTGCCTCTGCAGACGCTGGTAGGTTTAGCTGAGATGTGGATGGTGCAGCTGCCATTGTATTGGGCGCGAATTGATGGCACGTTCCGAAAGATTGTCTCGCTGCGATCAGGGACCACATGACGTGCTCCGCCCCTGAAACACAAAACTTAAGCTCGAAATTTCATCAAAATCCGATTGTTAGTTTTGAAACGGCTGAATTATTTCCATTTTATTTGTAGTCTCATCCCACTGTGCCTCTGCAGGCACTAGTAGTTCTGGCTTAGCTGAAATGCAGATGGTGCAGCTGCTTCAATTCGTATTGGGCGCGAATTGATGCTGACGTTCCGGCTGCTATCAGGGAATACTTTTTGTGCTGCACCTCTTCAATTGTCCGGCCAAGCGCACTCAGCTGACCCTTAGGTCTATTTGGGCGACATTTAAATGTTCTTGTTCTACTTGGCAACATTTTAATTGGTCCTTGCTTAAACCTATAAAGATCTGAAGATGTTCCATATTAGACTCTACTCTAAGTGTGTATGTGTGTGTAAGAAAGGATTTGTCATTCTGGAATCCCATGCATATGCTTAAGAACAAAAAGCGCGTTTCCTATTAAGTTGTTTGTTTTTTTCTTTCTTGAGCCACAAACGAAAAGTTGACAAAAGTTTCTATGGCACATCTCGTATTGCCAAGGAAATGGCCTTCCCCCCGCAGGGAGGACGGAATCAAGATCATTTTCATGGTAAAACATTTCTTCGATGCCCGGCGGAGGAATGACAAAGTTTTTCACAGCTTTTTGGTCTTTTGTTTTTTTTCCCACTCTCTCTCTCTCCGTGGTAGTCCTTTGGAGGAGTTGAGCTTTAATTTGACACATGAATACATTTTATTGGAGGAAACAAGTTGGAAGATAATGCATAAACTTGTAAAGTTAAACTTACTCCATATACTACTGGCGGCGGACATACATACCGACAGTCGTACCATAAAATCGAGGCTCAGCGATGCAACTTTGGCCATAGGTTCCGGGCCGTGTTGATGGTGGTGTTGGAGGTGGTGGTAAACATTGTATTTTTTCAGGCTCGGTAAGGGGGTGGTGGTGGTGATGAAACCTCAAACAGACAGATTACTTAAGATTGAATGTTGCACAAGAATGGCGGTTGCAAGTGGCGAGAAACATGCTGAACATGAATTTGTTATGTAAACGACCATAAAAGTAAATGTTTGCCGCTGATGGTGTCGTTGTTGGAGTGCTTTTGTTGCTGTAGCTGGTGTCCTGTATTCCATGTTACGGCTAAATCCTGCCATTGCTCCTGCCGCAGCCGCAGTTGCTGATGTTGTGCTCGCCGCTATTCTTTTGCTCTTCATTTTTATTGTATTATGTGGTCTATGAAGTGATTTGAAGTTGAAAACGTTCTTAGGAGGATGTCTGTGCAGTCTGTATTGGTGTGTGCGTGTGTATCTGAGTGTGTGTGTGTGTGTGTAAAAGTTGCAAGTTGTAGTCGAAGACACTGCGGCAAATGTCATTTAAGGATTGCGCGAACATAAAACTTTTTGTCTCCCCATGTATGTATGTATAGGACTGCCTCACTGTGTGTGTGTGTGTGCAGATGCGTGTGTGTGCCTGTATAGCTGCATAGTACAGCATCTCATTTCATAAAATGAAAACCCACTTCACATTTTGGTTTCCAAAGTAATGCATTACATCTCATCATCATCATCGCATGTCCTTTTGTGTCCTTTTGTTTGCCTTACATACTCACACGCACACACACGCTCATGTCCATGTGTGCCGGGATTTTTTGGAAGAATGAATGAATGTGACTCGCTACAGGAAACATTTCCTGTTTACCAAGTTAACCAAGCACACTACCATATCGGCATTATTAGGAGCAGCGTTTGTGGCGCAATAAGGAAATGAAACGAAATGCGTTTCGATATTGTTAGGATGCTACGAATTACAGGGGTCTGGAATTTTATTAGTAACGATTGAAAATAGTGTTAAAGTGAGAACAGAGTTGTTGCCACAACCAAATTTTTTTTTGGCAACCGATTGTCGCCAAATGTGGTTGCAATGTTTATTGGGTACAAAGCAAAATTCAGCAGTAGGAACTGACAGTATCGTTTAAAAAGAGACAAAGTATTAGTTACCCTAATTGTATGATATCGGTCGTCATTGCCACTAGCATTTGTTGACTGGACCAACTGATGGTTAAATATTGTGCATTCGGTTATCTGACCGAAATAATAAAGTTTTTTTATTCAATTTTTATATTAAATGATTTGGTAGTAAGATATTTTTTTGGCTTTTAAAAACAAGGTTTTAAAACAAAGTTTAAGTCGCTATTTTCTAATATGCCGAACAAATCAGTCGCTTTAGCCATGTTCTTCTAAGACTAAGAGTACATTGTTGAATTCAAAGATTTGATCGCAAATTTAAGCCGATCTTGACTTTACTTTGGAAATTGTGCGGCCTAGGGCCGAGGACAACAAATACTAAAATTGTTCCACATCGGTCCATGTTGGAAAATAGTACCGCGGGACATAAGTCGTTGGCGATACGAGGGTTGCTATATATATTTCTGACCTAGGCAACACTAAGTGTTGCCTGGCACCATCTGACGTTTGCATTGGAAAGTTTGACATTTTTTAGCATAAACGTACTCAGAATGTTTTGACGTACGACCATCATTTGTGTTGTTTACATTGACTTGAAAAAAAAAAACAATTTGGCAAAAAAATGGAATTGACACGTGAACATTTTCGTGCGATCATTTTTCACAACTTTCGACGTGGATTATCACGACATGAGTGCATCGATGAACTTAAATCTTTGTATGTCGATGAAGCACCATCCGTAGTAAAATTGTAGTTTTGCATTTTGTTATCACGGAGCAGCGGAAAAGGCGAAAGAAACTTAAGTTTTTGTGTACGGCGGGGCATACGAGTGTTAGCTCGGTGGCCTCAAACCGCTCATTCATTCATTCGCTCTCTTCTGCATTCTTTAGCCATCCTATAAAACTGTGAACAACTAGTTTAATGAATTCAATCGTGGCCGACGCTCGCTCAAAGACAAAGGTCGTCCAAAAACGGCCGTTGTGCCAGAAAACGTTGATGCCGTGCGTGAACTGATAATGCAAGATATGACATACCGTGAGATAGATGCATCCGTGGGCATTTCTTCCACCAGAATACATTCGATATTGCATGAACACCTGGCCGTAAAAAAGGTTTGTTTTCGTTGGATCCTGCACAATTTGACAATCGCTCAAAAAAAGGCTCGTGTCGATTGGTGCAAAGAAATTGTGAAAAATACGATCGCCTGAAGTCTTCGGAGAAGTTCGAAAAACGAACAAGAGAAGATTAATCATTGTGCACCATGACAATGCGAGCTCTCACACATCCGCTCAAACTAGCGCCTTTTTGACCGGTCAAAACGTCGATTTATGGGGTCATCCGCCATACAGCCCTGACTTGGCACCCCATGACTTCTTTTTATTCCCGCACATCAAAAAAATAATGCGTGGTCAACGATTTTCGTCGCCAGAAGATGCTGTTGAAGCGATCAAAAATCATGTTTTGGAGGTGTCTCAATCGGAGTGGAAAAGGTGCTTCGACAATTGGTTTGAGCGCATGCAAAAGTGTATAAATCATGCTGGAGAATATTTTGAAAAACAATAAAAATATTTTTGATAAAAAAAAATATGCGCCTCTTTGTGGTACTGGGTATTATGAATTAGTGCTGATGTTTGCAACACCTTAAAGGAATGAAGATAGGTATACCCTATATTAAGTATACGGATCGACTCAGAAACACCATCAGACCATTAAGTGATGTCGCTCCCTCGGTCCGCCTTTCTATCCATCTATCGTTGTAATCAATCAGTACAGGTCGCAATTGTGAACAGATTTCGATTAAACTTGTTCGTCCACTCTTCAAGTTTGAGCCAAGGACGAACCCTATTGAAATTAGTCTACATTGCTTCATATTTCAATATCCCGATTTCCGAACCGACAGCTCTAAAAGCCACATATGTACCCGATTCTAACCAAATTTCGCACGAAGCATAACAAGTGGCCAACACCACATCTCTAGTGAAATATGACCATATCGATCCATGTTTTCGAATAGCTCCCACACAAAAGTCCCTCCACAAATTACATCTTATGACGCCCAAGTTTTGCATGTTACACTAGACAAATTCACGGGTATTTCTAAAATATTTTTTAACTACTGAGCAATATTATAAACTTTATTTAATCACCCTACGAAATATTTTTTGTGAAAATCGTAATTCAAAACAATAATGTTTTGTGTTCATGCTCCAAAGAATATTATTTTATTTATAAATGCCTAATACTGAAAACAGAGTGGTCGTAGTACAAGTCTAAAACTCTAAACAAGTGGACAAACTATATAAATTTTTCTGAGTCAAGGGTTATATATAGGGTGATCCAATTAGAGGTATTTTTTCAGAAGAAAAAAAAATATGAAAATTCAAATCAAGTGTGGAATCTTTATTGGTAATTTGAAAGAACATTTTATGGCAATTAATTTTTGAAAATAATTACCTTCAAATGTTGGCAACTGTATTATGAAAATGAGCGTTCGGTGAAAATTGGGAAGATCCGTTGTTTTCGTCCCAAATTTTGTTCAGTGATGAGGACCATTTCTGGCTCAACGGCAAAGTCAATAAACAAAATTGCCGCATTTGGGCTGAAGAGCAACAAGAAGAGGTTCAAGAGGTGCCATTGTACCCAGAGAAAACCACGGTTCGGTGCGGTTTATAAGCTGGTGGAATCATCGGTGCATATTTTTATAAAAATTATGATTGCCGGAAGAGCTACAAAAAAAGGTTCAAGAGGTGCCGATATACTCAGAGAAAACCATTATAAGCTGGTGGAATCATCGGTGCATATTTTTTCAAAAATGATGATGGGCGGAAAGCAACCGTGAATGGTGCTCGCTATCGCGCCATGATATCGATCTTTCTGCTACCTAAAATTTAAGCCCGTAATCTTGGCAACACTTGGTTTCAACAGGACTGTGCCACTTGCCATACAGCTGCTCAAACAATGGATCTATTGAGAGGTCATTTCGAAAAGCAGCTAATTTCACGTTTTGGACATGTGAGTTGGACGCCTAGATCGAGTGATGTACATTTTTCTTTGGGGTTACGTAAAATCCAAAGTCTGTGCTAACAAACCAGCTTCGATTCAGGTTTTGGAAGCCAACATTAAGCGTGTCATTAAAGCCATGCCGGTTGAGTCATCCAAAATTGAACACTCAGAATGGAAACCCTGAAGCGTAGTTGCGGCCAACATTTGAAGGAAATTATATATTAAAAAAATAAATGCCATAACATGTCCTTTCAAATTACCAATAAAGTTTGCACACTTGATTTGAAGTTTTATATTTTTTTTTGTTCTGAAAAAATACCTCTAGATGGATCACCCTATATAAGAATAAAATCACCAAAAATAATACAAATAAAGTTGATTTACCTGAGGTTGACTCAGTCCTTGTATGGGGAAATTTGTACCTCTTGACTGATGTGTCCGATTTTCAATATCAACCGTTTGTGGCATCTGACCCTTAAAAGTGCGAACTGTAGTTTGATTTCCACCGAAAGACGGATAGACGGTCATGGGTTGATCATCTTAGAATTTTATGACAATGCGACAAAGGGCTTTCCCAGCAGTATTTAGAGGTGGTGCAAACTGAATGACCAAAAAAATACAACCGCGTCCTATGATGGAGGGTATAAAAAACCTAAAAAAATATTCACACTGACTAATTAAGACAACTGGGACATACAGCTGTGTTCAAAATAATAGAAGTGCTATTACCGAATATATTAAAAAGTAAAATTTGCTGTTGTTGTACCACCAAACCACGCAATTTTGTAACGGGACTTACTACGGGATGTAAGAAGTACAACACAAAAGAAAAGCTCATTCTAACTATTAAGTGTTAATCGTTCATTTCTGTATTATCCCTCGATTTGAAGTGATCAAAAAAATAGGAGTGAATTTGATTTCCGAACAATACATGATCTCTTGATTTAAATTTCTTAAATAAAATAAAAAGTAAGTATAAAGAAGTGATTTTAAGACATTTTCATTGAATTTTTGCAAAAAAAATGTGTTCTTGCTCAATAGTGGGTCGTGGAAAACACTGCTCAGAGGAAACTCGGACCCTGATCCAAAACCTTAGAAAACAAGGAAAAACATACAGAGAAATGAAAGCAATCTTAGGCTACTCCGATCAAATGATCGCAAATGCTTTAAAATATAAAAACAAGGTCGAAATGCGTGGTCGAAAGCGAAAAACATCGAATGTGGATGACCGCCGCATTGTGCGGTATAGGGGACCCTTCAGCGTCATCAAAAATAATCCAAAAGGAGCTTCACCTTGACGTAAGTACCGTTACTATCCGTAGACGTTTGTTGGAGAACAATTTGAAATCCAAGGAAGGTAATATTGCTCTCAAAGAAACAGACGGCTGCACGATTAAAGTTCGTCAAAGAGCCTATTAACTGGCCGAGTGAAAAATGGAGAAACGTACTGTGGACCGATGAGAGTAAAATCGTTTTATTTGGTGGAACTGGCTCTTGACAGTATGCCCAACACCGAATATAAGGCACAATATACAATAAAAACCGTTAAGCACGGTGGTGCAAAAGTTATGATATGGGGAAGCTTTTCATATTACGGCGTTGGTCCAATTCACCTTATAAATGGCATCATGGATAAGCGAGTGTATGTGGAAATAATGAATGAGGTCATGCTACCATATGCTGATTGGAATGTGCCACTTACGAGGGCGACCGCAAAAGTAACCTAACATAAAAAGAACCGTTTTTTTTTGGAATTATTATTATTTATTTTTCAACATAATCTTCTTCCAACTCAATACATTTCATCAAACGTTTTTCAAGTTTTTTAATTCCATCCGAAAAATAAGATTTTTCAAGACCTTCAAAATATGCCTCAGTTTCAGCAATAACCTCGCTATTGGACGAAAATTTTTTGCCACCGAGAATTTTTTTTAAATTTGGAAACAAGAAATAATCATAAGGAGCTTAATCTGGACTATATGGTGGATGCGGAGCAATTTCAAATCGTAATTCGGCCAGTTTTTGTTGAGCTAAAAATGCAGTGTGTGAAGGAGCTTTATCTTGATGAAAAATAACTTTTTTTTTCTAAATGCGGTCGTTTTATCTTGATTTCTTCACTCAACCGATCCAATAATGCACAATAATATTCACTATTTATAGTTTTTCCTTTCTCAAGATAATCAATAAATATTATACCCCTTGCATCCCAAAATACTGTGGCCATTACTTTTCCTGCTGACTTAACAGTTTTCGCCTTCTTGGGACCACTTTACCAGCTTCTATCCATTGTTTTGACTGTTCTTTGCATTCTGGGATGTAGTGATGAATCCATGTTTCATCAACAGTTATGAATCGGCGCAAGAACTCTATTGGATTACGCTGATAAATCGCTAAAAGCTCCTCGGAATTGGTCCAACGGACGATTTTTTGGGGCAAAGTCAACAAACGCGGCACCCATCTTGCGGATAGCTTTTTCATGTGGAGTTCATCATGTAAAATACTCCAAACTTATTTTTCGTGTATTTTAACAATATCAGCAAGTTCTCTGAACTTTATTCGTCTATCTTTAGTCACTTTATTAAATATTTTTCTAATGTTTTCAATAGTAGTAGCAGTTTTCGGTCTTCCATAGCGTTGTTCATCTTCCGTACTTGAACGACCCATTTTAAATTGTTGAACCCAAGATTTCACGGTGGAGTATGATGGTGCATTATCACCATGAACAGAATCCAATTCATCTTTGATTAATTGTGGCGTATAACCTTTCATATAAAAGTGTTTAATTACCGCACGAAACTCTTTATTTTCCATTTTTCAAAAATTATAAAACTTGTTAACTTCAATCACCTGTAACAAAGAAAATAATCATTAAATATTTCGGAAATTTTGACAGATAGCTTATAAAAGATTGCTTTTAAAAAAACAAAAAAAAAGTTGCTAGTAAAACAGAAAATGTGCCAGGCCAGTTTGTTTTGCGGTCGCCCTCGTAAATGGGTGTTCCAACAAGATAATGACCCGAAACTCACCAGTAAATTGGCAAAGGAGTGCTTTCGGGTCAATGAAATTGAGGTTATGTTTTGGCCTGCTCAGTCTCCTGACCTTAACCCCATAGAGCATCTATGGGGGGATGTTAAGAAATATGTTGCAGACATGAGACTATCAAATGCGGAAGATCTTTGGACAACAGTGCAAGATGGCTGGCAGAAAATCTCCTTAAAACATTTCAGGACCTTATTGACTCCATTCTTTAAAAATGTCATGCGGTCATCAAAAGTAGAGGCTATTCTACTAAATATTAAATTTATTTCACTTTTAATAATATAATAATAATATAATAATTTCTTACAAATTTTTAGCCTAGTGCTAATACTCTTATTTTTTGAACAGCGAATTTTGAAGTAATTTCGATTAAAACATGTTTTTTTTTGGTTTTAATGGTATAAATTAAACTATAAATTGGTTATAAAATTAAAGTATAAATTTACAAATAATTCGAGTTAAATAAATGAATAAAACTATGTTTATTTGTTGAAAAAAATACTACTTTTTTATTTACTAATATTTTTATGAACAGAACTGTACATACGAGGGCGGTTCGGAAACTTCTTAGCCTAGCACAAAATGCGCGGTATAAACAGAAAAAAGTTAAGTGTTTTGGAAACTTCCATCTCTGATATGAACACATGTTAAAATTTGTTTCGATCTGGCAACTCCTTCATATAGAAACAGGTGTTCACAAAAGACGCATCCGCGATTTTTTTACAATGGAAAAATTAGAAATGCGTGGTGTCATTAAATATTTACATAAAAAAGGTTTATCGGGACAAGAAATTCATAATGATATGGCGAATGTGTTAGGTGAAAGTGCTCCTTCATATGCAACAGTAAAAAATTGGGTTGCTGAATTTAAACGTGGTCGTACAAGCATTGAAGATGAACCACGTAGTGGACGTCCAAAAACAGCAACAACAACAGAAATTGTAGCCAAAGTGCATGATATGGTATTGAATGATCGACGAATAAAAGTGCGTGAAATAGCTAATATCATGGGCATCTTAAATGATCGAGTCCATTTAATTTTGCATGAAGAACTACAGATGAAAAAGCTTTCTGCAAGATGGGTGCCGCACTTGTTAACAGTCGACCAAAAACGCATAAGAATGAACATTTCTCAAGCTTGTTTGGATCGTTTTCAGCGAAATAAAATGGATTTTAAGCGTCGTTTCATAACTGTTGATGAGACCTGGATCCACCACTATACTCCAGAGACAAAAGAACAATCCAAACAATGGACTGAAGCTGGAGGAAGTGCCCCAAAGAAGGCAAAAACAATTCAATCGGCTGGTAAGGTTATGGCAACGGTTTTTTGGGACTTCAAAGGTATTTTATTGATTGACTATCTGCAAAAGGGTAAAACAATAAATTCAGAGTACTATTGCAACCTTTTAGATCAATTAAATGTACAAATTCGAGAAAAACGTCCTGGCTTACAACACAAAAAAATAATTTTTCATCAAGACAACGCGCCAGCGCACAAGAGTGTTTTAACAATGGCTAAAATCAACGAATTAAAGTACGAGTTACTTGACCACCCGCCTTATTCTACTGATTTAGCTCCCAGTGACTTTTACCTGTTCCCAAATCTAAAAAAATTCCTTGCTAGGAAGCTAGGGATATCAAGGGATAGAATTGCTAGATAAGCGTTGGACTAAGTGTATTGAAGTTTCAGGAGATTATATTGAAAAATAAAAATATTTTTGAAAAACTAACTATTCTCTTTCATTGATAGGCTAAGAACTTTTCGAACCGCCCTCGTATGTCTGCCATGACGATTATGGTGATAAGTAGGAAATCCTTTTCTCCTATGACTTAATATACACGTCAAGATTTCTTAAAATCGTAAAGCTTTGGTTATAGGATAAAAAAGATCTAGACTAGGCGTATTTGAAAATTATTTGTCGGTATGCGAAGGGACACTCCGTCACCCGTTTCATAAATTCTTACTTATGATCCTAATCCCTGTTTTTGTGTCACAAATCTTTGGCGAAAATTAACATATCCTCCAGTCGAAAAACGGCTTAGCACAGACGAGAGGCCAACACCAATGAATGCGAATGACTTAAGCACGCATTCACAAGACCCCCACCACCAGCAACCGAATGCAATCGCGAGCACGCTGTGGTGCAAAAGGAAGTTGTATGGCTTTGCGCTGCTTTGCCAGCTTGCAAATTGCTTTTGTTTTGGTACCCGGGAGATTAGGGATAAACGCGGCTACACAGTGCCTTGGTCCTGTGTGCCCGTAGTAAAATTGTAGTTTTGCATTTTGTTATCACGGAGCAGCGAAAAAGGCGAAAGAAACTTTTAAGTTTTTGTATACGACGGGGCATACGAGTGTTCGTTCGGTGGCCTCAAACCGCTCATTCATTCATTCACTCAGTCATGCATTCTTTAGCCATGCTCATTCATTCACTACTTCTTGGTAACTATAGTTGTGAGAGTGTGGCCGGTGTGTGAGTGCCAGGACTTCATGTTAAGGATTTTCGTTGCGCTAAGAATTGACGCGCTCTGTGCTGTGTGCATATGCATAAAGACGTTGGATGTCGTTGCTGCCGTTGTAGTTTCGCTTGTTGACGATGTCCTTGCTGGCGCCATTGTCAACATCATTTGTCGCCATTGTATGGATTACATATGATGTTTTGTTCATTCGTTCCAACGTTCCTTCGCTTAGCCCTCCATGGAGTTGGACAAAATGTTGTTAACTTTGCTTCGTCTTTCGTCTTATTTGCTTTAAGCGTAAGCAAATGGAGTGTTGCGGTGACAAGTTTCTAAGAGACAGAGAGCGAGTGTGTGGCGGCGGACGCCCCACCCTTCGTCTTGGAGAACTTGAATCCTTTCGTTTTGAAAAACAACTTTTTTGCATGCATCAATGGGAGCTCTAGTTTTGTGTGTGTGTTTTTCTTCTTTCTTCTATGCAATTATGCGTATCCTCTTAGCTAGAGATGTTAACAAATTGTAAAGTTTATTATGCGCACACACACACACATGCAAGGATATTTAAATTTACGCACACACAGTCAGACACATGAGCTCACATACATACATTAGGAGTCTATTATGTTTTGAGCCAAAAATAACGTTGCGAACTCTTTGAGTTATGGAAATTTCTTCGAAAAATATTATTTGTTTTTAGAAGAATTTATAGAAATTTGGCACGATACAATCGTTTCTAAGTAGTACTCGTATATACCACATATGAAAACCCATTGTCTGTGTGGTTAAAAGATCTGTAAAGGGTGGTCCAACTAAAGCGCACGACGTTTATTGTGGAAATCCTCTTTTCGATGGTCCATATTTTCAATGACTGAGACTTAATGGAGGGTCAATGTCGTTAATGTACCGAACTATCTCATTCTTGAGCTCATAAAATGTCCTTGGCTAATTGCCGTACACTTTTTCTTTTAAATATCCCTAAAGAAAAAAGTCCAACGGTGTCGAATCACATGATCAGGGTGGCCAATTAAGTTCACCACACTAAAAAGAAAAATAACCTTATATAAGGTTAAATTAACTAAAAATAAACATGATTTGGAATCTACGTTATATAAGGTTAATTTGAACATTTTGTTATTGACTGGCATTTAACAATAATAATAGTTAATTTAACTATTCTATGATTGAATTTTTTAATCATGAAAATTGTTAGTTTTAAAATAATTATTGTTGCACATTGAACAGGGATTAAACCGGCTCAAGACCTCTTGCTTCTATATTTAAATAAAAGACAAGTTTTTAACAAAATGGCAAAGTGACATTGATTTTCGTGGCTGCACACTACTTTTATCATGATTTCGGGTCCGTGACAACCCTCTTCAGAAAGCCTTGCTGCAATTGTTGAAAGTAAAACCGAACTCTATAAGGCCAGGCTCTCCACAAACGAATGAGAACTACTGTTGTAAACCTTACTTTTCAAGTTTTCTTCACACAATTGCCCACGAAAATACAACTCACTCTTGCCAGCTCTAAAGAGACTCCACATCGAGAGCCATCAATAGAGTGGAGAGTCTGGCCTTATAGGAGTTCGGTTTTACTTTCAACAATTGCAGCAAGGCTTTCTGAAGAGGGTTGTCACGGACCCGAAATCATGATAAAAGTAGTGTGCAGCCACGAAAATCAATGTCACTTTGCCATTTTGGTAAAAACTTGTCTTTTATTTAAATATAGAAGCAAGAGGTCTTGAGCCGGTTCAATCCCTGTTCAATGTGTAAAAGCAACAGACCGAAATAAAACAAACGAGCTAAACATAATTATTGTTGTTTTAAAAATGCATTGTTGAGTTTTTAACCATTAAAATTGTTATTATTAAAATTATTATTGTTGTTTTAACAATGCATTGTTTTCAACCATGAAAATTTCGTATTTAATTTATTGAAACAATACATGTTCAATTAACAGTGAAATTGTTAATACCAGGGCTGCTATATATATTTCTGGCCTAATAATAAAAATGCGAATATTTATCATCAAAAATGCTTTTATTGTTTTTCAAAGTATTCTCCAGCATGATTTATACACTTTTGCATGCGCTCAAACCAATTGTCGAAGCACCTTTTCAACTCCGATTGAGAAACCTTTAAAACATGGCTTCTGGCGCCGAAAATCATTGACCACGCATTTTTTTTCTTGATGTGCGGGAATAAAAAGAAGTCATTGGTTGCCAAGTTAGGGCTGTACGGCGGATAACCCATCAATTCGACGTTTTGGCCGGTAAAAAAGGCACTGGTTTGAGCCGATGTGTGAGAGCTCGCATTGTCTTGGTGCACAATGATTCGTCTTCTCTTCGTCGTTTTTCGAATTCCTCCGAAGACTTCAGGCAAACAAATTGTGGTGTGACGTCCTACGTTGCTCACCCGGAACAGTCGCCACGTGACCAGTTTTGCTGAAAAAACTGGCGACCATTTGCTTCGAAGTGCTTCTTCCACGAACAACTTTCGTTGAATTTGGCTCGGTTTCGAAGACCCACACGGTCGATTGCTGTTTTGTTTCGGGCTCATACGCATAGATCCATGATTCGTCACCTGTGACGATCTTATCTTATACACGTTTTTTGAAGCACCGCGATCGTATTTTTTCAAAATTTCTTTGCACCAATCGACACGAGCCTTTTTTTGAGCGATTGCCAAATTGAGAGAACAATATCGAATGCTGGTGAGAGAAATGCCCAAGGATGGTTCGATCTCACGGCATGTCACATGACGATCTTGCTTTATCAGTTCACTCACGCCATCAATGTTGTCTGCCACAACGGCCGTTTTTGGACGACCTTCGTCTTTGAGCGAGCTTCGGACACGATTGAATTCTTTAAACCAGTTTTTCACAGTGCTATAGGATGGTGCTTCATCGCCACACAAAGATTTAAGTTCATCGATGCACTCTTGTAAGAATTTACGTCGAAAGATGTGAAAAATGATCGCACGAAAATGTTCACGAGTCCCATTTTTTTTTTTGCCAAATTGATTTTTTCAAGTCACTGTAAACAACACAAATGATGGTCGTACGTCAAAACGTTTTGAGTACGTTTGTGCTAAAAAATGTCCAACTTTCCAATGGAAATAGTATGCTTAACTTTTACATGATGTCAAACCACATGCGACGATTTTAATAAGGTTCTTCCTGAAACAATGTGCAAAGTATCGTAAAAATGTTATACAAAGATGTAATAACCATCGGGTCTATTGCCTTTCCTGTCTGGATAACAAACATCATCACAATATCATAACACTACAGTGTAGTGTAGGGTACAAAAACACGGAAATTCATATTCAATGCATTTAAGTATTTATTTAAATGACAATATTCAATAAATATACTTCCTTTGCGGCAACAAAAGGCGCGAATAATTTTGAATTTTAAGAAATAGTAAGAGAAAAATTACCACTATTTTGTACCGTTTGCGAATGATGCGCATGACAGAACTTTTGAGATAAACGATTTTAAGAGAATTCTAGCTGCTTAAGAGAGTAGAATGAAAGAGGGAATGCTACCGCTGAGCTGTTTATGTCTCTTAACAGACGACTGTAATGTACCCGCTTTATTTTTAAGTAAAATTATCATAATTTAATAAGTGCTGGCTTACTTATATGGAGGTATTCTTTCAATTCAATTGCGAACAAATGTTGCAATGATCTGGTTACATTCTTGTGTTTTATAATTATTTAAAGAAATTTATTAATAATTCAATTTACATTTGAAGGTATTATTAGAAAAGTAAGCTTAAAATAGGTTGAGGCAATGGGGCACCGCTTGTGACCAAATCAATATTGTCATCAAAATTGTGTAGAGGATCATCCATTAATTTAACGATTCTTTATTTCTCGACTTAATGCAAAGAATTAAATTTACGCTTTTTATTAATAAAAATATTGCAAAGGTGTCAACTTTTATGTCCTCCTGTTATATTGAGGTGACGCCTGTCACGATACTCATACTGACCATGGGGAAGCTGTTGGTCACGAACGACGAAAGGCATCTACCAAGTAATGTTGGGTAACCAAAATTTTAGCTGATTTAATTTCTTCATTTGTTTTATAAGAAAAAACTTTCAATTAGCTTGTAACGAGTATTTACCTGACACGAGGAAAGCAGCGCGGATTTAATCTGTGGTTTCGATATAGGATGGCCTACGAATCAGGAGGGATCATTTTATAGGTCTACAATCAGAATTGGTTACTAGATACTCAGAATAAATTGTAGTGAACTTTAAAAAGAGCAGAATTTATATGTTGCATCTATGGCGCCAGGCCCTTAATTTAGAAGACATGTTTGTATGGCTTCTTTTCAAAAATAATGGTTGAAAGGGCCCTTTTCCTAAAGTTAGTTACTGGGTCCATTTTAATAAATTGTTTTCACTTCTACAAAGTCCTGACTTCACATGTGGTTTTTGTAACATTAGGGGTTCAACTCAGAAGCTTTTTCTAAGGGCTTTATCAAAACATAGACGACATTTACCTATTTTAGTGGGGCTTGTCCTTGGCTTAAATATACACAATCCTTATATTATCTAATATTATTTGCGACCTTAATAACAAATTATTAGACGATCATTTCTTCTCTTTTTGTAGAGCTTTATGCTTTCGTTCCTGTGGTTACGAGGGCGGTTCGGAAAGTTCTTAGCCTATCAATGAAAGAGATAGTTCGTTTTTCAAAAATATTTTTATTTTTCAATATAATCTCCTGAAACTTCGATACTCTTAGTCCAACGCTTATCTAGCAATTCTATCCCTTGATTAAAATAGTTTTCCTCAAGGTCTTCAAAATAGTGGTTTACAACTGTAATTGCATCTTCATTTGAGGTAAAACGCTTGCCAGCAAGGAATTTTTTTAGATTTGGGAACAGGTAAAGTCACTGGGAGCTAAATCAGGAGAATAAGGTGGGTGGTCAAGCAACTCGTACTTTAATTCGTTGATTTTAGCCATTGTTAAAACATTCATGTGCGCTGGGGCGTTGTCTTGATGAAAAATTATTTTTTTGTGTTGTAAGCCAGGACGTTTTTCTCGAATTTGTACATTTAATTGATCTAAAAGGTTGCAATAGTACTCTGAATTTGGGGCACTTCCTCCAGCTTCATTGTTTGGATTGTTTTTTTTTGTCTCTGGAGTATAGTGGTGGATCCATGTCTCATCAACAGTTATAAAACGACACTTAAAATCCATTTTATTTCGCTGAAAACGATCCAAACAAGCTTGAGAAATGTTCATTCTTATGCGTTTTTGGTCGACGGCAATCATACAGTATGGTTGCGACTATGAACATAACAAAACAGGTTTTATAGAGCATACATGGGTCAGACCACGAGAAGTGTGACATAGTGGGTCAGGGATTTTGATGTTTGGTCCATATATCGAAAGGTTATGTCAATATATAAAGCTCCACAAAAAATAAAAGTAAAATTCCTGAAGTTGTTGTTGTTGTTGCAATTTGAAAATTGCAAATTTCAGAAATTTAGTATTTTTGTGAAATATTCAAAATTTATATCTTGAAAACGACTTGAGATAGCTAAAAATTTTTTTTTTTAGTTTTTCAAGGACAGTTAAGGTAAAAAATAAAAAATCTGAAAATAGTCTACACTCAAACAAAAATGTTCGGAAATTTTGTTTAAAGAAAACATTCGCATTTTAAGTATAGAGCCGGAGCAAGAAAAATAATCAATCATTCATTAGAATTTAGGAAATTTAGTTATCTTTCAGAAACAGAAAAAAAAATTTATTGCTCTCAAGTAGTTTCTGAGATACACCGTTTTTGGTGGACGACCTTTACGCTTGAACAGCCAAAATGCAATGTTTACAACTATTACTCTTTATTGTTCTTCTTTACTTACCCATTCAACTTTGACGCACTGAGCAGTTAAGTGCATATGTACTGAAAGTATTTTGACAAATGCAATTTGTTGTTGTTATTTTTTGTCAGAAAGTTTTCGACGTTTCTCTTATGGCCTTCTATTTTGTTTGTTGTTCTGGCGAATCAAAAAACAGAAAAATAGCAAAAAAAAAAAGTTGTCTTTTGAAGAACTCGTTAATAGTGAAAATAGTGCTGTTGGTTCAATATGGTGAAAAGAAAAATATGTTGCAATCCATTGGGAAAACAAAAACATAATAATATTGGAAAAAAAACTGGTTTTAATCTCGCAGGACTGGCATACAAATTTTGACAAATTCAAAGGCATGTTTATGTGTAATTCATGCTGCAGGGCGATGTATAAGAAAAAAGAGGACGACGAAATGTCGGACCCTGAAAGTATTGCTTCTGCTTTTATTTATGAAATTGAAGAAGAGCAATCTAAAATCCACATTTCGAACATATTTATAAAAAATGTGCAACAAGCCCTGCAAAATGCAAGCCAGTTAACTGAGAAAGTTAAAATTTTGACTACTCTGCCATCGTCATGGACGCAGTATAAAATCTGTAAAGTGTTCGGAGTTTCGCGGAGGCTAGCTCGAAGATCAAAGCAGATACAAAGAGATTTTGGCTTCGCATCGATGCCTAAAAAGAAAATTTGCCATCGCCTTGCTGCCTCAGTGGAAGTGGAAGTGAAGCAATTCTACTTATTAGATGATATAAGTAGAATCATGCCAGGGAGAAAGGACTTTGTTTCAATTAAAACCCTAAACGGACGCGTTCACAAGCAAAAGCGGCTGCTTCTGTTTAATTTAAAGGATATCTTCGAACAATTTAAGCTCCAATTTCCCAATATCAAAATAAGTTTATCGAAGTTTACATCTTTAAGACCACGTCAATGTGTGTACGCTGGCCAAAGTGGAACGCACAGTGTTTGCGTTTGTAAGCTACACCAAAACGTGGATCTTAAAATATGTGCTGCTCAGCAAGCTTTGAGAAAAAAAGGCTTTGTGTTGGAGGAAAAAGCGGAAGATTTTCTTTCCAGTTGTGTTTGCAAGAATACATCTCCTCAATGTTATTTGTTGCAATGTGAAAATTGTCCAGGATTCGTTGTTGCTGAAAAAACTTTAATGCAACTGTTCAGACAATATGGTATCAACGATGTTACATTTAGTTTTTGGTGTAGTACTGACAGGTAACATAACAACGGATTTTTAATTCTTCGTCAATAAACTGTTATAAATTCTAATTTTATAGGGCCAAAATCGAGGAAAAAACGGAGCCAATCGTGGCGTTTTTGGCTGCATTTAAGAGCGAGTTAAAAACCCTTTTGATACATCATTTTATTGCTAAATCTCAGGCAGCTTATTTTAGGGATGCAAAAGTGTCTACTGCTGAGGGCGAATTCGTTGTGAGCCTTGATTTTTCTGAAAACTATACCTTTGAAATACAAGATGCCATTCAATCGCACCATTGGGCAAACACACAAGCCACTGTCCACCCATATGTTATATATTTTCGGAGCAACGGTGAACAAAAACATTTAAATGTCGTCGTAATATCTGAAAAGCTTACGCACGATGCCCATTCCGTTGACTTGTTCAACAAAAAATTGCACACATATTTATGTCTAAAATTTGGCGAAGAATGTATTAAAAAAATTTCATATTTTTCTGATGGCGCTGGGTCGCAATATAAAAATAAGTATAATTTTTTTAATTTAGCTCTTCAAAAAACAAATTTTGGAATTAAATGTGAGTGGAATTTTTTTGCAACTTCGCACGGTAAGGGAGCCTGCGATGGGCTTGGTGGCGCTTTAAAAAGACAAGCTTATCGAGCGAGCTTACAACGACCCAATAATAATTTTCTACAAAGACCTCGAGAACTTTTTAATTGGTCAAAAAGCTTTTTTACAAATATACATTTTGAGTTTTGCTCTTTACATGACCATATTGAACATGAAAAAGACAACGAAGCTCGATTCAGAAACACGATAACAATTAAAAATACTCAAAAGTTCCACCAATTTATTCCTATGGATAATTTTGTTTTTCATTGTAAATTTTACTCAGATAGCAAAACCGTTTTTGAAAATACAGTTGCAAAAACTAAATAGTCTAAAAAATATAAATTTTATTGAAAATCTGAAGTCATAAAAATATCCTTTTGTTTATATCTTTCTAAACACTATGTTTTTCTTTTATTTTCTTTATTAATAAAGTTCTTGTTAAAGCAAATGTAACAAAACATTTACCAACAACAAATTGCATTTGTCAAAATACTTTCAGTACATATGCACTTAACTGCTCAGTGCGTCAAAGTTGAATGGGTAAGTAAAGAAGAACAATAAAGAGTAATAGTTGTAAACATTGCATTTTGGCTGTTCAAGCGTAAAGGTCGTCCACCAAAAACGGTGTATCTCAGAAACTACTTGAGAGCAATAAATTTTTTTTTCTGTTTCTGAAAGATAACTAAATTTCCTAAATTCTAATGAATGATTGATTATTTTTCTTGCTCCGGCTCTATACTTAAAATGCGAATGTTTTCTTTAAACAAAATTTCCGAACATTTTTGTTTGAGTGTAGACTATTTTCAGATTTTTTATTTTTTACCTTAACTGTCCTTGAAAAACTAAAAAAAAAAATTTTTAGCTATCTCAAGTCGTTTTCAAGATATAAAATTTTGAATATTTCACAAAAATACTAAATTTCTGAAATTTGCAATTTTCAAATTGCAACAACAACAACAACTTCAGGAATTTTACTTTTATTTTTTGTGGAGCTTTATATATTGACATAACCTTTCGATATATGGACCAAACATCAAAATCCCTGACCCACTATGTCACACTTCTCGTGGTCTGACCCACATGTAAGTGTGTTCGTATGTTTTTTTGATATACAAAAAAAACACATACACGCGGTACAGTGAATGGTTGTTGTTCATTAAAAAAAAACAACAATCGGAAGGTAGTTCGAGGGATTTTTATTGTGTTTACTTTGTTCTGATACCGACTGGTTCCTGTTTATTAAAAATCTGTCTTCACTTAAGTATATAGCCATTGATTATGGTTTAATCACATTCGTTTCTTGGGGTCTACGGATGGTGAAGTAGTATTCACCCCTGCTGGCAACTAAAAGTATTTTTGACCGTAGGAATATATATTTTTGTTTCTTGAATGAAATGTTAAATAAAAACGTGGCCTGCAATTTAAAATAACAAACGTAATAAATATCTCTATTTTTGAATAACAACAAAAACCAATCCTGATAAATAATTTTGGGGATCATAGTATGGTTGAGTGTGAATCATTCTATGGTTGTGGGGATCATAATATGGTTGCGTGTGAATCATAATATGGTTGTGAGGATCATAGTATGGTTGTATGAGAAACATACTATTGTTGTGAGGATCATAGTATGGTTGTGGAGATCATAGTATGGTTGAGTGTGAATCATACTATGTTTGTGGGGATCATAGTATGGTTATGTGTGAATCATACTATTGTTGTGAGGATCATAATATTGTTGTGTCACAACCATATATCCAATAATAGTATGATCCTATTCGAATATTGTCACCCCAACTATACTTTTTTTCTGCGTGTATAAACGACTTGTCTGCGTGTCTGGAGTCATACATGTGCAGCATATTTCTATATGCTGATGATGTTTTACTTCTTTTCAGTGGTCGGAATAGTCGGAATAGTTGTCATGCTTTAGAAGAAAAAATTAACTTCTGTCTAAATCAGACTTTACGATGGACATCAATTGCCTATTGAACTGCGAGTTTTTTCTCACTCTAATAATGCATTTCGTCTTAAACTCTTTGACTACTTTATATTAGTTACACCTTAATAATTATATTAATTTTTTTATTTCCATGGCTATAAAACATGTTTGCCAACAACTTGACTAAGGATCGTTTTTACACATCTGGACTATATTTCTATTTCTATTATTTTTGTTGCTCTACTTGATGTAAATATGGCTGGGGAGCCAATCGCGTTAAATTACATTTGTATATATCGTACTTATACATACATTTTTATTATTACAGTTTATTTTAGTTTTTAAGTTTTTCTATTTGGGAATGTATTGCTAAGTAATACGGTTGCGGGCTTTTGTATTACTATATGAATTAATAAATAAAGCACTACGAGGGATGCTATATATATTTCTGGCCTAGGCAACACTAAGTGTTGCCTGGCGCCATCTGACATTTCCATTGGAAAGTTTGACATTTTTTTTTAGCATAAACGTACTCAGAACATTTTGACGTACGACCATCATTTGTGTTGTTTACAGTGACTTGAAAAAATCAATTTGGCAAAAAAATGGAATTAACTCGTGAACATCTTCGTGCGATCATTTTTCACAACTTTCGACGTGGATTATCGCGACAAGAGTGCATCGATGAACTTAAATCGTTGTATGGCGATGAAGCACCATCCTGTAGCACTGTGAAAAACTGGTTTAATGAATTCAATCGTGGCCGACCGTGAATGGTGCTCGCTATTGCTCTATCATATCGGACTTTTTGCTACCTGAAATTGAAGCCCGTGATCTTGACGACACTTGGTTTCAACAGGACGGTGCCATTTGCCATACAGCTGTGGATCTATTGAGAGGTCATTTCGAAAATCAGCTAATATCACGTGAGTTGGCCGCCTAGATCGAGTGATATCACACTTTTAGACATGTTTCTTTGGGGTTACGTAAAGTCCAAAGTCTATGCTGACAAACCAGCACCATGCCGGTCGAAATGCTCGAATGGAAACCCTGAGGCGTAGTGACGGCCAAGGAAATTGAAGGAAGTTATATTCGAAAATTAAATGCCATAAAATGGCCTTTCAATTTACCAATAAAGATTCCACTCTTGATTTGAATTTTTATATATTTTTTTGTTCTGAAAAAATACCTCTAGATGGATCACCCTATACAATGCAGCTACATGGCAGCGGTTTGAAAATTTTCGGATTGGTCGGAGGGTACTGGGGCACTGGCGGTCGGAGGGTACTGGGGCACTGGGGGTCGGAGAGTACTGAGGCAAAATTGTTATATTGTTGGATTTTTTAAGATTGAAAGTTCTCAATATTGTATCCGCTGCAAAAAAAAATATATATTTTTCGTCGGCAAATCGCTTCCATCTGTTTTTTAGTATTTGACAGATCTGCTTGTATATTTACATTATCTTCAATACAATGCTTCATTTTTTTCTAAATCAAAAAAGGCTTTTATAGAATTTTTCAAACGTAAAAAGTTTTCCAACATTAGCAGCATCCATATGGCGTCGAGAGGTACATATATACTTTAATGAAGTCTAACTGATCTAGCCTCCTCTCAACTTATCATCTTCAAGTTAACAAAACTTTTCATTTTGTGTTCAAATGATGGAAAATGAAATGGAAAAAATCAATTAACTTTTCCTACACAAATCAATGTTAATTGAAAGGAAATTTAATTTATTTCACTCAACATTATCGTAAACTAGGAGTAAATGAAAAATCGTCTGCAATTGAATTGAGCCAAGTCTGCAGGAAAAGTAGTGAAAAGCGACATATACTAACACACACACTCACCTACACACAAACACGGACTTGCACTTACACTCTAAAGAATAACGAAAATCTATGAATACAAAATGTAAACTGAACAAATACGAAACGGAGGAAAAACAACAGAACCGAAGGAACACAACAGAACTGAAATGAGAATTTAAGACAGCAACAATGCTAAAGGAAAGAGAATGAGTAAAGATGAACAGAAGAAGATGTCAACGAAGGAGGGGAAACAAAGGAAACGAGTACAACTTGCAATTATTGACATTGAAAAGAGTGCAAAACACACACACACGCGCGCGTAGAGACGGGCAGACTCAAAAGTGCAACATGACAATATCCGCAAACAATGTCGCTGCCGCTGTCTGTCTTTTGTCTATCTGTCTGTTTGTCGGTTTATGCGTGTCTGACTGTCTTTTTTGTAGTTCCCCTATTGCTGGCTCCCGTATGTGTGAAGTCTGTGCAGTCGCAGCGGGAAAACTGTCAAGGCCTTCTCACAAAAAGATCTTTTAGAAGGCCTCTTCCAGATCCAATGCACATTCGTTTATGCCTTTCAATAATTAGGCATTTCAGAAGGCCTGCTTTGCAAATGAAAAGTGATCCCCACACATTTTCATGGCGCTTTTTTATGAATACCTGCTTAAAGACCTTGTAATAAATCCTCTACTCATTTGGTGGTGCATTCTTTAAGGAAGCCTGCAAGAAGGGCTTCATATTTGCCATGGGAGAAAACTAATAAACATTCCTGCCCTCGTACTTGTGAAAGGCACGAAAAGTGTTCGCCACAGCGCACAGTGGGAAAATTACGAAAAAAATTGGAAATAATTCGGCCATTTCGTTTGTAATGGTCCGATTTAAATGAAAATTTACATTGACCTTCTTGAAGTGTTACTGAGCTTAAGTTTTGAATTTCATGCATCTGTGTTTAACAGGTGCTGCACAGTGGGCCCTCAAAGTTGGTCACCTCGAGTTAAAATTTTCTTTTTCAAGCCGCCAAAAGCGTATTTGTGGTCCGATCGTAATAATTTTTTCTTTAGTGAAATCTGCTGGACAAACCCAACCAAAAATGTTATTACAAATTTTTTCATATCTCGTACAATAAAAAAGATATCGGGACTTAAAGTTTTTTTTTCGAAAAATTTGCTTTGGATTTTCTGGGATTATTTTATTTTTGGGAATCAGTTTTAGGTGAATCGGGGAAAATTTAATCCTGGTTTAAAGAAAACACTTTGGTTAATGTTTTAAAAAAAGAATTGTAGCAAAATCACCAATAATATGAAAATGCCAGCTGTTCAAAGTCAACTATTGCGAAAAAAGTGGGATTTTGAGTGTTTTACGGCGAAAAGGTACCTTTACTCTTATGTCAATAACTTTAATGTTTCTTAAGTAACATACAAAAAATTTGCATTTATTTCAAAGAAAACTTTATGCTTAATACAAATAATAAGCAATTGTGACCCTAGTCGGTACTTTTCTTGCTCCAGGCGTCTCCAAATATGGGCATTTTTTTCAAAAAAAATTGAGTTTGAGCTCAAATAAAAAAAATCGCCACACTGCTGGCCCAATTTGGTGCTATAAGTCAGTTAACTACATATGTTTTCTAAAATCCCAAGCAAAGAAATTTTGCGGGAGGCCATTTCTAGGACAAAAAAAAAATGAGTTTTTGTTAAAAAATCCCATTTCTGGGATTTTGTTTTCCCCTGTGTCAAATTTTAGAAAAGTGGCAACTCCAATTTTTTTTTTGAATAAGTTTTTCATTTTGTCACAAAAATATTGATACTACGTAAAAAAATCAGGTTTATATCTCCAACCAGCAAAATTTTACAGTGGTCTGAAATATTGACTTTTTTTGCTACCTTCACAAAAAAAATTTTTTTTCTCGTTTTTATCAATTATTATTCAACATATTGAGTTAATTGCATTCTTTTTTATAATCTGTTAAAACTAGAGGTAATTACCTTTCCATTGGTATATAAAAAGTATATCCTTTTACCTACACTTATAACAGCACGTGCGCTGGAATAAGACCCCTTTGAGTAAAATATTAATTTTTTTGGTAAATAGCAATTTCATTTTGTGAGAGATCAATGTTGTTGCATTTAAAAAAATCAAATTTACACATTTCCAATCGCAAAAAAGTAATTTAATTGTTGCAGATAGAAAATTTGAATAAAAAGATGCTATTGACTTCATTTTTTGTGAAAAACTTTTTTTTAAATAAATTAACATTTAAATAAATCTTATAATTAAAAAACATTAAACTTAAATGATTTTATTCCACGTCCAGCATATCTAATAAATCAGAAAATTCTTCTTCGTCTCCATGCGTCATTTCGTGGTACGAAGTCAACTTACTTCTCATGGAGGATAAATAAGGATCTGAAGATAATAATAAACTATTAAGTAAGTCTTCGTTTTGTGCTATTCTTGAGCATTTTCTTGTGGAAAATTGTTGAACATATCTGAAGTCTCGATTTCTAGCTTCTTGTGGTTCTTCAGTTAACTCGCCTATAGGGAGAAGGTGAGACTCGATTATTTGTTTCCCATGGAACAGGACTCTGTGTATAGTTGGCGTTAGATCTTTCCAGGGATAGAGATCAGCAAGCATTTTTAAAATTCGTTCGGCGTAAACTCCAAATTTATCGGAATTAATCTTTTGTTTGGAATTCAGAGCTAAAAGCAATATATTAACCATTCGAATCAACTCCTTATTGATTCCAGTTATTTCTGCAGCTGTATTATAGTCTGCGAAGAATCTTCTGGCAGTGTTTCCATCATTTGTATTCCCAAAGTTCGAGCGTGGTTTAGAAATATTTAGGCCAGTTTGTTGTTTAAATGCATCTTGAATTCTTTTTTTTTCACTTGCTCTCATTTCATGCATTTCTTTGTTAGCTCGAATGTTTTTCCTTTCATTTCCTGGTATAGATTTATACTTAATGTCATAAGCAAGGTTTAGAAAGTGTTCTAGAAACCTGATTCGAGCATGTAACGGTGCTATTCCAAACTCAAGGGTATCTTCATTGACTACTGAATTATTCGAAGCGTTTGAAAAATTAACTTTGCTTTTATTGCAAATGAAACACTTCCAGCTAGATTTGTTTCCTGTAATATCGTTTGCGGCTTTTCCATCTACCATTGTCAGGAACATTTTAAAAGATATTGTAATAGAATACCTGTCGAATTGAAATGCAAAATCTTCTAATCTCGAAATATCATCTTTTAATTTGTCTGTGATGGCTTTAGTTAAATCACTCGTTTCTTTATGATATACGAAGGAGATTGGTCTGCAATAAATTTTGGAGCCAGGTGTTGGATTACGCCATATTGCTTCAGTAGGGTTTGATTTTCTGCGCGAAGTTGAAGGTAAGGTAGAGTCTAAATTTAACCTCAGAGGAACCAAAGATGCCATGAATACGCTCTTGAATTCGATCTGGGTAGATTGGCTATCAGAGCATTGTTTGTATTCCGAAAGTGCTGACAAACCATCACATCCCCACTTGCATATTAATTGAAGATGGCTGTTGTTGATTTTTTTTAGTTGTTCCTCATTCAATGTTGTTATTATCCTACTGGCAGTATTTTGGAGAAGTAGTTCCAAACTAACGCTGCCGGCCTTTTCTGTAATTATCACTGGGTTTGGCAAAATTTCCATTTTTCGTTCCTTTATTCGGTTGTATGCGGGAAACATGTCACATCCTTTATCAAGCAGCATTCTTCTTAAATGAGTGTATTTGTTCTTACTCAATCCCAATTCGATGATTAAAGCTAATGCTTCTTCCTCGCTAAAACCAGGACATGGTGTTGCAATACTTCTTTCAATGCGTTGGAGCCGCCTTGGTGATGCTTCCGTTAACACGTCTGCAATTCTTTTTGCGCTAGATGGCCGATTTTCCACCGTCAGTAATTCCTTGAATGTATCACAAATCTTTGAAGGTGAATGATTTGCCATCTCAGCCGACAACCGTTGTTTCTTTGCCTTTGGACATAGATCGTCGTATTCCTTAGTAGGAGCACCCACTAAAGCAGGGACAGTTTTAAATTCAATTATACTGTCGAGCCACTCAGTTGGTAATCTTGAATAATTCCTGTGATACTTCTCCATGAGCCGGTCAAATTTTTTCAAAAAATTTAATACTTTGCTGCTTTCGTTAGATTGTGTTATCTCGCTATATGTTGACTCTATGCACTCTATTAAATATGCTACTCTGTTCTCCATTTTCCGAAGTTTGGTGTTTTTTAAAAATTCAACAAGTTCTTGAACAAGGAGTGTTATCGTCATGGCGGATTAATTTGTTATGATAAACCCATACAAAATCGGCGGTTCTTATATCAATGAGTAATACTTACAGGTAATCACAATAATATCCGCAATTAATACTTGACTAAAATACCAGGTATTCCCCAAAAATACATTTATAACAATGAATTTTTATGTACCCAGGTACATTCGCCTAAAATGTTGCACAATATTCCGGACATAGGGGACAGGTATTCCCCCAAAACATATAAGAATGAATGTTTAGGTACCTAGATCCATACTATACAATACTACCCATTTTCCGTTTTTACACAATAGGTAAACAATAATGGTAAAAATATATATTTTTGCTATTTATGGATAGGTACGAGAATTTTTAAAATTGGTATTCTTACCTATAAAATTCATACTTTACTCAAAGGGGTCTTATTCCAGCGCACGTGCTGTTATAAGTGTAGGTAAAAGGATATACTTTTTATATACCAATGGAAAGGTAATTACCTCTAGTTTTAACAGATTATAAAAAAGAATGCAATTAACTCAATATGTTGAATAATAACACTGGGTAACAACCAAAAAAAGTCATGGGTTTCTCAGCTGATTTAGACTAATTTTGGTGTTCTGAGTCCGAATATCACATTGATTTTGCTGTATCAGGTCAACTTTTTGAGATACAGCCATAGGCCTAAATGACCATTTTTCCCTGAAATGTAAGCCTTTTTATACGCTTCAATATGCTAATATTAGGGGTTTTAAGGGGATTATTCAGGACATATGAAAACTGTTATATAGCCTGAAATAAATTCCTAATTTAATAATACGCTAACTTAGTAACCCTAATTCACGAAATACCCATGCTTTATATGTATGTGGGACAGTCGAGACAGAGCCCAGCACTATGTAAAGAAAGTGTGGCCGCCACGAGAGCAGTTAGTACCTGGTGCGGGAAACATCATAAACGAACCTCTTGTTGACCGGGAGAAGATATTGATCCCACCGCTACACTTGAAGCTTGGGTTAATGAAACAGTTCACGCGTGCTCTGGACAAGGATGGGAGGTGCTTCAACTACCTGTGCCGAGCCTTTCCGCGACTGACCATTGAGAAGCTGAAGGCCGGCATTTTCGATGGGCCACAGATACGGCAGCTCATAAAGGACACAGAGTTCGAAAAGTCCATGAACACGTTAGAGTGCGCCGCGTGGAAATCGTTTGTGCAGGTGGTGAAGAACTTCCTGGGGAACACGAAGGCAGCAAACCACGCCAGACTCATCAGCAGCATGATAGAGGCCTTTCAAAAGCTCGGGTGTTTGATGAGTATAAAAATGCACTTCCTGTTCTCACACATGGAGAAGTTTCCTGAAAACCTTGGGGCGATGAGCGACGAGCAGGGAGAAAGGTTCCATCAGGACATGCGCCAAATGGAGGATAGGTACCAGGGGAGGTGGGACGCAGTCATGATGGCGGACTACTGCTGGATGCTGAAGAGAGACAACCCAGCAGCTGCTCACAAACGGGAATCGAAGAAACGCCGATTTATGCCGTGAACTCTGAACTTTTGTGTCACGTAACGCTCATTGTTATACTAATATTATGATAAATATGCTTATTTAATTTGATGGAGTAAATAAAAACTTAATAAATTTGCATACGTTGACTTTTATTTCTTGAGGAAAACGGAAAAAATCTTCCGGGGTTTCTCAGCAGATGATCCAAAGAAATGTTTTTTTTTACGAAAAATCGATTTTTAAAAATTTCTGTAGCAAAAAATCCTGACCTGATAGAACAAAACCAAGGTCATTTTCGGACTCAGGGCATCTAAATTAGTCTAATTCAGCTGGAAAACCCTAGACTTTTTAAAAAAAAAATTTTTTTGTTGCTCAGTGTAATTGATAAAAACGAGAAAAAATTTTTTTTTTGTGAAGGTAGCAAAAAAAGTCAATATTTCAGACCACTGTAAAATTTTGCTGGTTGGAGATATAAACCTGATTTTTTTTACGTAGTATCAATATTTTTGTGACAAAATGAAAAACTTATTCAAAAAAAAAATTGGAGTTGCCACTTTTCTAAAATTTGACACAGGGGAAAACAAAATCCCAGAAATGGGATTTTTTAACAAAAACTCATTTTTTTTGTCCTAGAAATGGCCTCCCGCAAAATTTCTTTGCTTGGGATTTTAGAAAACATATGTAGTTAACTGACTTATAGCACCAAATTGGGCCAGCAGTGTGGCGATTTTTTTTATTTGAGCTCAAACTCAATTTTTTTTGAAAAAAATGCCCATATTTGGAGACGCCTGGAGCAAGAAAAGTACCGACTAGGGTCACAATTGCTTATTATTTGTATTAAGCATAAAGTTTTTTTTGAAATAAATGCAAATTTTTTGTATGTTACTTAAGAAACATTAAAGTTATTGACATAAGAGTAAAGGTTCCTTTTCGCCGTAAAACACTCAAAATCCCACTTTTTTCGCAATAGTTGACTTTGAACAGCTGGCATTTTCATATTATTGGTGATTTTGCTACAATTCTTTTTTTAAAACATTAACCAAAGTGTTTTCTTTAAACCAGGATTAAATTTTCCCCGATTCACCTAAAACTGATTCCCAAAAATAAAATAATCCCAGAAAATCCAAAGCAAATTTTTCGAAAAAAAAAACTTTAAGTCCCGATATCTTTTTTATTGTACGAGATATGAAAAAATTTGTAATAACATTTTTGGTTGGGTTTGTCCAGCAGATTTCACTAAATTATTACGATCGGACCACAAATACGCTTTTGGCGGCTTGAAAAAGAAAATTTTAACTCGAGGTGACCAACTTTGAGGGCCCACTGTGCAGCACCTGTTAAACACAGATGCATGAAATTCAAAACTTAAGCTCAGTAACACTTCAAGAAGGTCAATGTAAATTTTCATTTAAATCGGACCATTACAAACGAAATGGCCGAATTATTTCCAATTTTTTTCGTAATTTTCCCACTGTGCAGCGATGGACAGTGAAGCCGCTTGACGTTGACACACAATTTGGTTCGGTAGGCCAGTAGCAACCAGAAGGTCGTAGGTTTGAATTCCAGTGTTGGAAAATCAGAAAATAAATAAAACTTTGGACATGTGGTCCCTGATGACAGGCGGTACAGACATCTGGAACGTTGCTATCATCCAATAGATAAGAGCGTGGAGGGCCTTGCTCTGCAATCTATGTTAGTTGGAACTGAAGGTAGAATGCGGCAAGCAAGCCTCCGAGCATCCTAAGAACTTCTCCTGTTGTTGTAACAACAATATTTTTTTTTGAAGTCATGCTCGTCTGTAGGGGATCTGCTTCGATATCCAGGTGATGGAAACGTGCCATTTGTACTGATGAATGCGTCTAAAGAGACCTGGGGGTCAGCTGAGTGGTCTTGGCCGGATAATTGATGGCAGGCGGAACAAACATCCGGAACGTTGCCATCAATTCGCGTATAATACGAATTGAGGCGGCTGCTCCATCTAGATCTCAGCTGAGCCAGAACCACGCGTGTCGGCCGAGATAGCGTCTTCTCTGCTGCACGCAGAAAAAAAGTATGGTTGTGCTGACAATATTCGAAGAGGATAATACTATTGTTGGGTATATGGTTGTGGTACAATAATATTATGATCCTCACAACAATAGTATGATTCAAATACAACCATACTATGATCCTCACAACAATAGTATGATTCACACATAACCATTCTATGATCCCCAAACCATAGTATGATTCACACTCACCCATACTATGATCTTCACAACCATAGTATGATCCTTACAACCATAGTATGTTTCATATACAACCATAGTATGGTCCTCACAACCATACTATGATTCATACGCAACCATGTTATGATCCCTACAACCATAATATTATCACACACAATTATACTATGATCCCCATATAATTTATTAGAATTGGTTTAAGTTGTCAACAATAGATTTCAATTATGAAAATTATTCAAAAATACATTAAATTCAAAATAATAGGGTGATTTATTTCACAGTAGATAAAAATAAATTTAAATAAACGTAAGCGTTTTTATTAAAAATATTTCAGTTAAACAAAGTCAAAGCAGCTTGTTTAAAAAATTTTAATTTCGATAAAAAAGTACTATTATTTCATTAGATCCATAACAATAACATTTGTTCTTAAAAGCATATTTAAATGAAGAAAAATTACAATCATACAGTATGATTGCCGTAATCATATTATTGTTAACATAAAACGCAAAGCACAATACCAACCATATTTATATCGTTGCTATAACCATATTTTAATTTTTAAATAATACTATTGTTACATTTCAACAATATTAATATTGCAGCAATTATACTATTGTCAAAAATAAATTCAGTTAACAATGCTATGGTTGCAACGAATATACTTTTATTGCGGAGAACATATTATTATTGCCGTGTCCATGTAGTAACCATGTTTTTTATCTGCGTGTGGTGAAATCTCTGGGGGATGTTTTTTCTAGCACTACAATCACGCTATAGCTGGATACTGCCGCTGCGACTTCATCACCGTGTAGGTCCTTTAGACCTGCCTGTTAGTTTCGATGCCCTAAAGAGAGAGAGAGAGAGACTTTTAACGCAGAACTTCTCTAGATCATGAAGATCGCAGTTACGAGATCTAGGCGAAGAGATCCTGTTCATGAGATTATCCTGTTAGGATGACTTCTGCGAAAACGCCAAAGCAGATACTGCTTAGACAACAAGAAATTGTGTCTGCGCACGGTAAGGACCTTTTTCTTCTCAAGCAGATGGTCCTCAAAAGACATCAGGAGACAACCTGTTCGTGTTCTCTGGGCGGCAATCTCGCAAGTCTGATTTTCTACCACTGCGTGGTACTTACATTCGCCGACCACACCGGCGCTGCGTAGTTCCCTACCGACCGTCCTATCGCTTTGTAAGAGATCAAAAAGGTTTTTCTGTCGCCTCCCAGGTCCTGCCGGCTAGTGACTTGAGGACCTTGTTCCTAGTTTTAAGCTTATCACAGATAGCTGAAGCATGTGCAAAGGATCGAAAAAGGCTGTCCAGTGTGACCCCAAGGATTTTGGGGCAGTTGGTAGTCAGCTAGTGGGGGCCATCGACTTTCACATAAGGTGACAACCGCTCCTCTGCTGATGATGTGGAGGTGGATATTTTCAGATTCCTGACCGTAAAAAAGCGGCCTAAGTCAATGAAGTATAAATTGATTTTCTGTGCAATCATCAGTGTACGACACAGAGAGGTAGATGTTTAACAGTGCCAGAGATATGACCCCACCCTAGGGAACATCCTGTTTAACTTGCGCGGCTAAGACTTCCTGTGGACTGGCGCCCGCACATATACTTAGTAGGGACATAAACACGTTTTATGCTGTAAAAAAAAGTACCGAATGTTTTTGGACCAAATATTTTTTAATATATTTATTGATGTATATTGTATCCAAAAAGGATCTACTTATTTGAAATGTCCGCCTTTTGCCTTTACACACGCCTTAAGTCGCACTGGACATTCGTCAATAGCTGCACGAACCTTGTCCATTGGAAAATTGGCCACAGCTCGAACCAAAGCAGTCTTAAGAGATCCAATGTTGGGGTATCTTTTGTGACAAACCTTGTCCTCTAAAACCGTCCACAATTTGTAATCCAATGGGTTCAAATCTGGACTACCTGAGGGCCATTCTTCAAAGGAAATGAACGCTGGCAAATTGTTTCGAAGCCAGGCCTGGGACGTTTTAGTCTTATGGGCCGGCGCAGAATCCTGCTGGAAAGTCCATGGCTGGTTTTGGCACGGGGAATTGTTAAGAGGCTTCACAACAGCTTCCGAAACGGTTTCTTGGTAAACTTTGGCCGATGTTTTGACTCCTTGTTCGCAGAAATGCAGGTTAGTGAGCCCATTGTAAGAGACACCCCACCAAACCATGACTGAAGGTGGGGATATATGACCCTTTTCCAGCCTTGGGATCAGTTCAGTTGCTTCCTTACATGACCGCTCATACACTCTATTATTTTGCTTGTTAAATTTTTCCTGAACGGTAAACATGTTTTCATCGGTGAACAAATTTTTTCTGTGCAAGTTATCGGCGTGCTTCACCAAAGGACGTTTGCATTTTTCAATCCTATTTTTTTTAAAGCTGCAGTCAATGAATGTCCGTTACGTCATTTGAAAGCCCCAAGTCCCAAGTCTTTTTTAATGATTCGACTCATGGACTTTTGCGTGATATTCATCTCACGGGCCATGATTTTCTGTTTTCGCAGCGGATTTCTGTGAATTCTTGATTTAACGGCTTTGATGACATGCGGTGTTCGAACAGAGCGTGGGCGACCCGACCGGTGGCGGTCTTTTACATCTCCAGTCTCCTCAAAAAGTTTTATGCTTCGGTAGTCGAATATGCGGCTAATCCCTAGTGGCCGGAGGGATTTGAAAAAATCGTTTTTTTTTTCATTTCACACTTAAAAAGCGCTATTACAGCGATACGGTTCTCATTATCTGACCACTCCATAATGAAAGTTGAAACAATTTTAAAATCGCGTTACAGACTAACGCTATTGAGGTTAGCTTTCAAAACCCGTATGACATTAACGGGGTATGTTCAGTTCTACTATTGAAATGGGTGTGTTCAATGTTGTAACAGTATTTATGTCCCTACTAAGTACACTATCGTGGGGGCCAATTAATATTTACGCAACCTGAGATATGGCCATTGAATTTCTCGCACCAAAGAGCCATTGTTTCGTTGGCTGTTTGGCAAGTGGCACCAACCTGTTGGAACCACATATCGACCAGGTCCATATTCCCAATTTCTGGCCCCAAGAAGACCGCTATCATCTCGCGGTAGCGAACAATATTCACGGTAACTGCTTGGACGACCTTATTTTCGAGAAGCATGGCCCGGTGACACCGTCGGCCCAAAAAATCGCACCAAACAGTCGCTCTTTGTGGATGCATCGGCTTCTCAACAATAACTCGTGGATTCTTATTTGCCCAAATGCGCTCTCTCTCCACTGGCGTCAAGGTGGGCCTCGTCGCTGATGATGATTTTCTTTGTGAGGTCACCATTCACTTCTGTCTGTCCAACCAACCATTCTGCATATTGACGACATTTGAAATGTTCAGTAGGCTTCAGTTCATAAGTCAATTGCACCTTGTAAGAGTGATAAGTCAAATCTGTGTTCAAAATTTGCATCAGTAATATTCGTGAGCAGTTAAATTGGGGGGCATGACGATAAGTCAAGGTTGACGGCTCTTCTGCCACACCATCGCGAACATCATCAATGTTTTCTGCAGATCGAATTGGGCGATCATGGACAGGTATTTTTAAAATTTCTACAGACCCGGTTTGCTGAAATTTGCTCACAATTCTCACGATTGTGGACAAATTTGGTCTTTTACGCTGACCAAACAAAAATCACGAAGTTCACGAAATGCATTTTTATTTGAACGCCTAGTTTTGTAAAAGGCTTCAACAATCTTAACGCGCTGCTCAATTGTGTACCTCTCCATGGTTAAATTGGTTAAACACTGAAAAAATAAATGTCAAATTAAGTTGGGCAAAAAACTTAAAATTAAGATGTGACGCACAATTAAAATCGTGCATTATGGTTGGACCACCCTTTGTATTCCGTTTAACGTTGACACACACAATTTTTGTTGGTAGGTCAGTACGTACCATATTGGAGAAACATCCAGAAGGTTGTAGGTTTCAAATCAATTAATTTCCCAGTAAGCAAATTTTAAATGTTTGTATATGTGAAAGGGACATAAGGTCAAAAACCAGTTTTGTTCCGGGAGCCATTTTAAAAATTAGGTACCTTTATATTTGCGCTTAGTATCGTCGACTTCACTTTTATAAAACGCGCATATCTCTGGGAGGAAACACTTTTGGGGCATGGGATCGGTCTCATTCGATGCTCAGATGTGGTTCACATCAAAAAAAAAAGTGAAAAGTTGATGAAAAGTTTTGTTCAGGAGAGCCTTTTTATAGATTAGGTCCCTTTCTATTTGCGCTTAGAATCGTCGACTTCACTTTTATAAAACGCGCATATCTCTGGGAGGAAACACTTTTGGGGCATGGGGTCGGTCTCATTCGATACTCAGATGTTGTCCACATCAAAAAAAGAAAAAAAATTAAAATTGATTTTTTTTACCCTTAGGTTCCTTTCTCTATGTGCTGTCACATATGAGTCATTCCATGCCAAACGGTACGCATTTTTTACATCACAAGCTTGGATTGCTTAACTAGTTTGTGTATGCATTCTTCTCTTAAAAATATTATATACGTGTTTCAAGAAAAAAAATTTAAAATTTTTTTTTAAATGTTATGACCAATTGAACTTTGGTGAAATGAAGATTTTATCAAAGAGGTGTGTTCATTCAGTCGCATGTAACTCCGGAAATACTTGACCGATTTTACTCTGCTATACCTTGTTTTGAAGGTAATTTTAAGCACTTCTAAAATAACGAAACGGTATGGCATAACGCCATAGAATTTTTTAAGTTTGTATCATTTTAATCCTTTTATTTCGATTTTGAAAATGATTACATCTTTTTTTATTTTTGAAATTTTGCAGGCGTATTCTTACAGGTCTGTTTTACCGACTGTGTAAGTTTTAAAGTGGTGAAATAATGCGTTCTATTTTTAAAAAAAAATGTTTACCTTATACCTTTTTCACTTCCATGAATATAGAAAATATAATATAGAAAAAAAATATTTTTTAATAGTTTATTGACACAAGATATAACAACAACAAAAAAACAAAGAAAAAAAGAAATAAAAACATGATACAATAGCCGTGCACGTATTCCAGGAGGGGCTTGTAATTTTTTTAAAGAAAACCTTAGGACCTGTAAGTAAAATATTTTACTTTTCTGATGGCGCAAGCGCACAATACAAAAACAAGAAAAACTTTTTAAATCTGACGTTCCACGTAGAAGATTTTGGAATACCAGCGGAATGGCATTTTTTTGCAACGTCTCATGGCAAATGGCCCTGCGATGGTCTGGGAGGAACAGTCAAAAGACTAGCAGCACGTGCAAGCTTGTCCAGCCTCATAAATCCCATTAATAGTGCCGTCAAATTTTATGATTGGGTGAATAAAAACGTGAAGAATATTCATACAGAATTCTTCAATAACTATCAATATCAAGATAGGGCGAAACACCTGAAGGAGCGTTTTGAAAAAGCGAAAACAATTTCTGGAACTCTTGGCTACCATGCATTCATTCCACAACCCGATAAAATAATGAAAGTCCAGACAACATCATCTTCTGAGCAGTACTGTATGAAGATGGTATACAAGGCATAACATTTATTTCATTACTCATTTTTTTATTTCTTTTTTTCTTTGTTTTTTTGTTGTTGTTATATCTTGTGTCAATAAACTATTAAAAAGTTTTTTTTTTTTCTACATTATATTTTCTATATTCATGGAAGTGAAAAAGGTATAAGGTAAAAAAAAATTTTTAAAAATAGAACGCATTATTTCACCACTTTAAAACTTACACAGTCGGTAAAACAGACCTGTAAGAATACGCCTGCAAAATTTCAAAAATAAAAAAAGATGTAATCATTTTCAAAATCGAAATAAAAGGATTAAAATGATACAAACTTAAAAAATTCTATGGCGTTATGCCATACCGTTTCGTTATTTTAGAATTTCTTAAAATTACCTTCAAAATAAGGTATAGCAGAGTAAAATCGGTCAAGTATTTCCGGAGTTACATGCGACTGAATGAACACACCTCCTTGATAAAATCTCCATTTTACCAAAGTTCAATTGGTCATAACTTTTGAAAAAAAAAATTATATTTTTTTTTTCTAATCGCGGATTAAATAGAATTGCTAGAGGGCCAAATCTGCAAATTTTCATAAAAATCGGAATCATTGCGTTACATTTTTGCCCAAAATCGTACCGTTTGGCATGGAATGACTCATATGCATTCTCGTAGACCATTATCTACAGGCCACCTGGAAGGTCTTCCTAAAAAAAGGAGCATTTAAGGCCTTGCTCTGCAATGTTCCCCTATGTTTATTTGAAATGAAGGGAGAATGTGGCAAGCATGCCTTCGAGCATCCTAAGAAGAAGGGCTCCTAGAAGTCCTTGCTAGGCCCTTCCTTTTCCCGCTGGGATGGTTTTGCTTTGGTGTAATCCTATGTGTGTGTGCGTTCTATTTCTCTCGTCAGGTGCTTATGTATGTATGTATGTGTTGTTTTTGTTAATATCTGTTGCAAATACTCCTCATGTAAAATATGGGGTGGGGGAAGGAACAACAGTGGTTTTTAATTTAATTTATACCGAATAAAGAATGTTCCATTTCTAATTTTGATTAGAAATATATTTTTATTTTATAATCAATTGTTATCCTAATCTAGTAAGAAGTCGGGCTAGAGAGAATATACAAAATACCGTCACCACACGCTATAGAATCCATTTATTCCTATGCGCTGTAGAGAATCATTATGATTTATTTTTACATTAAATACCTTCAAGCATAATTTTTATTCAAATGAACACTGGTTTCTCATCTTACATTTTGGCTTCCATAGCAAAAAACAAAAAATGTTTGAATTCGCAAAAATAAAAATCGTCCACTCGCAAACGAATTCAACAAATTACTTGAACCGCAGCTAATCCGCAACAATTTTTTGTCGGATAGTTAACGGACCCATTTGTACGAGTATGAGAAGTGAATCATCTGCGGTTTACTTATACATAATACGCTTTATCCGAATGCTGTCTTACCGCCGACGGCTTCCAATATCAAAATAGTCTCTTACGATGGGGTCACTGACCTGCATTTCTGCGAACAAGAAGTTTACCAAGAAACCGTTTTGTGGAAGCTGTTGTGAAGCCTCTTAACAATTCCCTGTTCCAAAACCAGCCATGGACTTTTCAGCAGGATTCTGCGCCGACCCATAAGGCTAAAACGTCCCTGGCCTGGCTTCGAAACAATTTGCCAGCGTTAATTTCCTCTGGAGAATGGCCCTCAGGCAGTCCAGATTTGAACCCATTGGATTACAAATTGTGGACGGTTTTAGAGGACAAGGTTTGTCACAAAAGATATCCAAACATTGGATCTCCTAAGACTGCTTTGCTTCGAGCTGTGGCCAATTTTCCAATGGACGAGGTTCGTGCAGTTATTGGCGTTTGGCCAGTGAGACTAAAGGCGTGTGTAAAGGCAAACGGCGGACATTCCGAATAAGTAGATTTTTTTGGATACAATATAAGTATACATCAATAAATATATTAAAAGATATTTGGTCCAAAAAGATTCAGTACATTTTATTTTACAGCATAAAATATGTGTAACAGTATTTATGTCCCTACTAAGTAATTTGACCCCCTTGAACTTCTTTATTTGGGTACATTTGGGTAAAGTGTACGTCAATTAGCCAGGAACAATTCAAGAGCTTAAGGATGAGATAATTCGGCACATTAATGACATTGAACTTTCATAATGCCTCTGAGTCATTGAAAGTGTGGACCATCGGATAAAGGTATGCCACCGAAGTCGTGGCGAGCACTTGGCCGATATTTTGTTTCACAGATAATTTTCATAGATTCTGTAATCATAATAATAAATATTTCATTAATTCTCCGAATTTTTTTGTTTATTTTATTTACAATTAACATCGTGCGTTTCAGTTGAACCACCCTTATATCTTCATTGTTCACTACCGTGGCGAACACGTTCCGCGCTGCCTTCACTTATCAGGCATGGTGAATGCCTTTCACAAGATGGGAGCGAGGAATGTTTATTAGGTCTTTTCCATTGAAAATATGAAAGTCTTCATGCAGGCTTTCTTAAAGAATGCACCAGCGAATAAGGAGACGATTTATGACAAGCCCTTCTAGCAGGACTTCTTAGAGAAGCGACATGAGAATGTCTGTCAAAATAGTCAACTGCGGAAAAAATCCGATCCGCTGCCATTCGTCGAAGGTGTCCATAGACACGAAAAACAACAAATGATCATAGCAATACAATAACCAATAAAATTTGTATTTTATTAAACATTACCCAATCCTCAAAAATAGTTTTGGGGATAGTATGGTTCTTGGGATTATAAATGTTTGTGTGTGAATCATACCATATTTGTGAGCGTCATAATATGTTTTTTGGGATCACAATATGGTAGATTATGGATCATACTATGAATGTGGCTATTATATCATGGTTGTTTGTGAATCATACTATAGTTGTAAGGATAATAATACTGCGATATACCTCGAATATTGTCCCTTAACCATACTTTTTGTTCTGCTTGTCGCCACGTACCTTCTGGTACCTCCCACACAAATGATCCTGTTTCAGTGCTTATGAGAACCCATATAAAATGTCTCCTAGTGCATAAATTTCGCTTTAATTCAACACAATAAAATTTTTTTATAAGCTGACACGCCCTCTTCTGACACCTCCAGTGCAAATTCTCCATGGCATCCAGTTTTGATATCGCATGGGACATGCCCGCCCCGCACATATGAGATTTCAATAAAACCGGCTCGCTACAGGCAATGAAGGACGGAACGACGGAAATCTTAAAATTCGTATATGTGACGCGCAAAATGGAAAGGGACCTAAGGGTAAAACCCAGTTTTGTTCAGGAGAGCCTTTTTAAAGATTTAAATACGTGTATCTTTGGTGTACCATCACTTTCATAAAACGCTCATATCTCTGGGAGGGAACACTTTTGGGGCATGGGATCGGTCTCATTGGTTGCTCAGATGTTGTCCTCATCAAAAAAAAAGTGAAAATTGATTTTTTTTTACCCTAAGGTCCCTTTCTCTCTGCGCTGTCACATATGGGTGAAGGTATTTAAAATGCGGATCAACGGACTGAAACATCTTTGTTGTTGTAGAGGCACGCGTTGTGCCGGGATGACAGCCCATGGCCGAAGATTGCTGGTTTGGGCCAATCCGGTACTCGTTCTTTGAATTGGCTGTCGTGCGATTGTTCATTACTTGTTTTTACATTCAGAAAGATTGATTAGTTTGTTACTGCTGCTAGTGACGATAAAAACAGTGAAAACCACTGTGCTTCTTGCTGACTCGACGAAACGGAACACCTACTTTTGACTTCAAGACGAGCGACAAAGTACGACAAAAATAAGATGAATATTTTCGAAAAAGAAAGTAGAAATTGAAATGGTAAAAGTTACTCTGAACGGAAGACAGACAGAAAACGGCAAGCGACATCATGAGCGTCAAAAGGATTCTAATTAATTTAATGTCAATTATTACCATTAGAAAGGTGGGCTGGAGTTTAGGGTGACACGTGTCTCCATATACAGCGAAAACTGTTGCCACGTTTCAAGGTTTTAGTCGCCATAGAGTAGCGTAGCAATGGTTACTTACATATCAAATCTTTTTCGCTAAATTGATTTGACTTTTTAAATATAATTCATACATGTAAGAGCCGTGGTGGTTTGATGGAAGTGGGCAGGACTATTATGCCAGTTAACCCAGGAGCAACCTCGGGTAATAAAACCTAACAATTTATCAGCGGCTGGTTTCCACCTTGTAAATGAGGGCGACTTGACTAGTAAGAGATTTATCTCTAAGCCATGTAAATGCATAATTTGTTAGGAGGCGGCGTTAAACCGCGGGTCCATGTCATTGAGTTTAAGAATTGAATCACCCACCCTCACTGATTTGACAGAATTTACCACTTGTTCCATAATTGGATGTTGTGAGACATAAGTAAGTAAGTAAATGTTTAAGAATCGTTTTTCATACCCTACACCACACCATGCTTCAGGGTATTATAACGTATTATGACAAGGTGTACGTCGTGAATTTAAATTGATCTCGACGAAATTTTAAAAATATTAGCTTTTGAATATTTTTCTAATTTTGCTTTAAATAGCTTTTTGGATTCTTTAATATTAAATCTTCAATTTTTGATGAATCCAGCCTTAAATTTGAGTCTTGAGTGCATAATCGATCTTCCGATATTACTATTGCCAAAACCAAACCGAAATTTCTGTTTTTATGTCCAAACCCGAGAGTCGGTTTCTCAAAAAAAGCAAAGTCCCGTCAAAAAAAAAACACATACACCCGATACAGTGAATGGTTGTTGTCCATTAAAAAAAACAACAATCGGAAGGTAGTTCGAGGGTTTTTATTGTGTTAACTTTGTTCGGTGAAATACTCTAATACCGACTGGTTTTCGTTTATTTAAAATCTGCCTGCACTTAAGAATATATGACATCGCATAGAGAAAGGGACCCAAGGGTAAAAAATAATCAATTTTAACTTTTTTTTGACGTGGACAACATCTGAGCATCGAATGAGACCGATCCTATGCCCCAAAAGTGTTCCCTCCCAGAGATATGCGCGTTTTATGAAAGTGAAGTCGACGATTCTAAGCGAAAATAGAAAAGGACTTAATCTTTAAAATGGCTCTCCTGAACAAAACTTTTCATTAACTTTAACACTTTTTTTTTGATGTGGACAACATCTGAGCATCAAATGAGACCGATCCCATGCCCCAAAAGTGTTTCCTCCCAGAGATATGCGCGTTTTATGAAAGTGAAGTCGACGATTCTAAGCGAAAATAGAAAGGGACTTAATCTTTAAAATGGCTCTCCTGAACAAAAATGGTTTTTACCCTTACATCCCTTTCTATATCGTCACATATAGTCATTGATCATGGTTTAATCACGTTTGTTTCTTGGGGTCTACGGATGGTGAAGTTGCATTCACTCCTGCTCTTCACTAAAAGTATTTTCGACTGCCGTTGGAATATATATTTTTGTTTCTTGAACGAAATGTTCAATAAAATCATGGCCTCAATTCTGGCTATTAACTTATTGTAATGCAATTTAATATAACTTGCTTGATAAAAATCTCTATTTCTGAATAACAACATTTCCCAATCCTAATGAATAATTTTGGTTATCATAGTATGGTTGAGTGTGAATCATGCTATGGTTGTGGAGATCATAGAATGGTTGCGTGTCAATCATACTATGGTTGTAAGGATCATACTATGGTTGTCCGTATCATACTATGGTTGTATGCGAAACATACTATGGTTGTGAGGAATATAATATTTTTGTGGAGATAATAGTATGGTTGAGTGTGAATCATACTATGGTTGTGTGGATCAAAATATGGTTGCGTGTGAATCATACTATAGTTGTAAGGATTATACTGTGGTTGTATGAGAAACATACTATGATTGTGAGGATCATAATATGGTTGTGAAGATAATATTATGGTTGAGTATGAATCATTCTATTGTTGCGAGGATCATAATATGGTTGTGGAGATCAAAGAACAATATTTTTATCCTCACAACAATAGTATGATTCACACATAACCATACTTTGATCCCCACAACCATAGTATGATTCACACATAACCATACTTTGATCCCCACAACCATAGTATGATTCACACTCAACCATAGAGTGTAAATCATACTATGGTTGTGGGGAACATAGTATGGTTATGTGTGAATCATACAATTGTTGTGAGGATCATAATATTGTTGTCACAACCATATACCCTACAATAGTATGATCCTCTTCGAATATTGTCACCGCAACCAAACTTTTTTTCTGCGTGTATTGAGCGGTCATTTCGAAGAGCAGCTAATTTAACGTTGTGGACCGGCGAGTTGCCGCCTAGATCGTATGATATCACACCTTAAGACTTATAGACACTTAAAGTCCGAAGTATAGGCTGACAAATCAGCTACGATTCAGGTTTTTGAAGCCAACATTACGTGTATCATTAACGCCGTATTGGTCAAAAGTCTCGAACGAGTCATCCAAATTTAGATCCTCAGAATGAACACCCTAAGGCGGCTTAGTTGCGGCCAACATTTTAAGGAAATTATATTGAAAAAATAAATGCCATTAAATTTCCTTTCGAATGAACAATAAAGATTTTAAACTTGATTTGATTTTTTTTTATTTTGAAAAATACCTCTAGTTTGATCAACCGATACATATATCATTGATCGTCATGAAATTCGAAGACGATCTAGCCATGCCCATTTGTCCGTCTGACTGTTGAAAGCACAGTCCAATCGATAATTATCAGATATATGTATGTCTAATGGTTGCAGATGATATTGAAAATAGCCCCACAATCAGGAAATGTGGCCCTTTGTGGGGCTAATAAAAGTTCTATAATTTTTTTTATTATCTTCCACAATAAAACATTTATAACACTGTTCTGAAAAAGTAACTTTTGAGCCCTACTTTAGACAAAACCAACTGATCCTTACGTAAAATGATCTCCTGAATCCGAATTTTTGCCCTACCACGTATAGTTTTCGAGATATTGTGATAATTTATTTTTAGAAAAATTTCTATAACTCAGGCAATTTTCGTCGGGTTATCAAAGAGGATACCACGTTAGAAACGTTACAGCATGTTCTTTATAATGTTCGTTGTGGGAAAACTAGTGAGAGAGCTCAAGAATTAGGGTACGCTGTAAAAAAATGTTCAGTAAACAAAACAAAATTTTCATTTCTTTTGGCTGTAACTTCTACAATTTTGATTTGATCTTTATAAATTACAATTTACATGAAAGATGCATTTCTTATCATTTAATGTTGCTCATTTTTAAGTGATTTGGATAAGAATTGACGAACTTTAAGGAAAATTAAAAAAAGCTATACCCGATATCTCGAAAACTATACTTGATGGGCCAAAACGGACTTTTAATTCGTATTCTGGAGATCATTTTACATAAAGATCAGTTAAATTTGGAACATATCTGTCCACTTTTTGGTATATCTTCCATACAAAGGTCCTTCCCGATTTGGGTTCCTATCGGTCTAGAAGACACAATTTACACCCGACAATGAAATGAAAATAAAAGTTGTGAAAAAGAAAAAAAATTAAATATGAGCGCCTCGAAAATAATTTTTTTGATATCTCGAAGTGGATTTTTTTCCCTCATGCTACAACCTATCGAAATATCGGTTACACAATATTGACAAACTTTTGTCCTTACAAATCGGCTTACCCCATAATGTACCAAATAGTACAGGGTGGGCCAAATTCATTTTTGTTTTAAAAAGTGCTATAAAATTAACACAATTATTTTTCCCAGTATTTTCATTAGTAAGAACAAAAATTCCCATTAATTACACAGTACAACAGCCAATCTGGGGGGTGAGAATTCCAAGTCAGGGTGATGGTACTAGGTCAGTATATTAAAACCTTCAAAGGGTTTTGCGTTCGTATGTGCTACGTAAAGTCACATAACCTATAAACAAAATGCGACATAGATCATAGAAATCGATTAACGCGTTCTGCTTTTATTTACAATTAAGTGAAGGTATGAAATTTTGAATAAAAGCAGAACGCGTTAATCGATTTCTATGATCTATGTCGCATTTTGTTTATAGGTTATGTGACTTTACGTGAAAGTTATAAGACTCTACACGTTTTTCCGTTTGGAATTTATGTTTTAAAAAAAAAAAAAATTTTTTTTTTTGGCAAAATTTTCTTCATAAATTTATTTTTAATTGCAAAAATGTTGATTTGGTAGAGAAACAGCATATTAATGGATTAAAGAAAATGTAATTATTAATTTTTCTCAATTTATTTTAGCAAAATCGAACTAGTCGTTCTCGAGTTATGTCAAACTACGTTGCCAACATTTTACAACTAAGCGAAAAAACATCAAGATAAGGAAAAAATGTAAAAGGTCATAAAAAAAACTGGCACATACGAACGCAAAACCCTTTGAGGGTTTTAATATACTGACCTAGTACCATCACCCTGACTTGGAATTTCTCACCCCCCCCAGACAATAACCCCAAAAATGTTCCACAGTGTTATAGAAGACAATTTCGTTCAAGTAATTTCCTTGTCTGGCTTCACAAGAGCACATTCTGTTACTCCAATTTTCGAAGATCTAGTTGATGGTTTCGGGCTATAGCTCACGGATTACTTGGATGATATTGGTCTTAAGTGCTTGAATCGTTTCTGCATTGTTGGCATAACATCGATCCTTCACGGAACGAAAAAGAGTCCAAATTGGTGAAATCGCAACTCGAAGACGGCCAATTTCATCCAAAGGATGAAAATTAAAATTAAAAAAAGTTATTCTTGGAAGTTTTAACCGTAGCAGCATTAAAGGTTGGAAAAATGTGCTAGGCCTAGAGGTCCTAGGGGCCTTAACAATGTCTTCTAATACTCAGGGAAATATGGGTATTTAGATGCAGTCAAATTTTCGTAAAAATTTAAATACGAGGTGTGTTCAATCGAATATGTAAAATTAAGGAATTTCTCCGGCTACGTCTACTCAATAGGGTGTTTTTATGTTGGCACACTTGTCTCGTACATATGTTCTAAGTTAAGTTTGTGTTAAGTTTGTTTGTCAGAGGCATAACAGTTCGACGTGTTTTGCTCGTTCGGCGAATCGGTTTTTATCTCCTCAATCGTCTCAAAACGTCATTTCATGAGTCTCTTCAATTTTGGGAACAGGAAAAATGGCGCAGGGGGCCCAATCTGGCAAAGACGGTGGCTGGGACATGATTATGGTATCTATTTCGGCCACAAAATTAAGAACAAGATTTATTTATGTTCAAAATTCAGCAATTTTTGAACGAACTTCGTTGCCACACGTTTCGTACCCAAAATTTCCAAAAAAAAAAAAAAAAAAACTTATGGCATGGGTCGACCGATATGCCGACATCCTCTGCAACTTTTCTTAAAATCTTTCGTCGATTCTTCATAACAATTTTCTTCACTTTCTCAAAATTTTCATTGGTTTTAGATGTAATTAAGTATATCTTTCAGGACGAGCGTCGTTGTCATTCACATCTTCTCGACCTTCTTTGAAATAATTGTACCCCTTGTAATCATTTTTCTGCCTCAGAAAACAATCACCATATGCCACTCTCAAGATCTTAAGTGTTATTGAGAACTTAATTCAATTTTTTTTACACAAAATTTGATGCAATTGCTTTGATCTATTTTGCCCACAGCCGAAAATCGCTAAACAAGCAAAAAACGTCTAACTGTAATGCCTCTCACAAACAAACTAAACTAAACACAAACGAACTCAGTTAAAGACATATGTTTGAGACAAGTGTGCCAACACAAAGGAAACCACCTAATCGAATGCACCTTTCCCGAGACATTTTTAAATGTCACCTTTTCTATTGAACAGACCTCGTACTTCCCTTCCGCTCTAGAAGTCGCATATTCAGTCCAAATTAACTCAAACATAAAATAGATGCTTGGAGTCTTGTGAATAACAGATTGGTGTAGGGTATACCATAGTGGGCCTCGAACCACTTTAGTTTTTTTTGCCTTTATTTTCTTAGCGTTTTAATTCCAATTTGATCCAGAAATGCAAGTTACTATAACATGGCAACCCTGAGCCATCAGTCATCACTTTTCATTAATAGCGAGAGAGAGAAAGAGGGAGTGCATGTGACACACACTCCGACACTCCCAATTAAGACATCCTTGCATACTCCGTTTAAACATTTCAATGTCAATTAGGACCAACAATTTCCACATTCACTCGTCGATGATGTTTGACTTGAAAGTTTCAAAGAATGTGTGGTCCAGCTCCTTCCGTCCCCCCAGCTAACCGCCAAGACCATGACACCGAACCGGCAGCACAACATGTCCCAACAATTAAATTCTCTCTTGCAGTGTCTCTCAATCCATAACTTCCGTATGCAGCAGTTGGAGTACCAAAATATTTTCTTCAATTATGGCTGCTGCATTGCATCACCTGATGCTAGCTGGCGCTGGAGTTGGTACTGGTACTGGTGCTGCTGATGCCGATGCCTTGCTGGGATGCAGGATGCCTCTGTGAGTTTTCGCTTTTGCTTTGGTTGTTGCTGTTGCAATTATACAAAATTGACAGTTGGAAATTCTACTGTCATTTCCCTTGTAATATTTTTAAGGTTTTCACTTTTTCGCAGTGTTGGGGTCTGTGTGTGACTTCGCCAGCGCTAACGACAGCTTCCTCCCCTTTTTCAAAGGCGCTCAGTTTAGGGTATGGCAAGGCGTAAGGAGAGGTCCCTTAGAACATCACATGGAGTGTGAAAACTTCTACTACTAACGTTTCATTGTGACAATGTGACATTTCGATTTTTGCCATGCGAAAGTTTTGTTCTCAACTCAACGAAAATATTTTGTGAACATTTTTAATTACTTTAAATGTAAAGTGAGTGTAATATTGAAAGTATGTATGCGTGTGTGTGTGTATTCCACGCCCTTCAGATGCTGTCGAACGCATATGTGTCTGTGAGTGTGTGTGGTTTGTGCTGATATATTTCGTTGTGCAAACATTTTCCGAAAAACTTTGTTGACACATGTCAGTAATCAGTACGGAGTTGTAGTAGTGGCTGTGGAGTATATATTTTTGTTGACATATCAGAATTATTTGGATTTTGAGTTATGAGATATAAATTGTTTTCATAATGCTGTTCTATTAATTTCAGAAAATGAATTAAATTCGTTAAATACAGTGTGAAGCATTAGTAAATGTACAATTTTAAAAAATTTCATGTATAGACTACATTAGACCCGACGTTGCAGTGTAGCTCAGAATATGATTTCGTTGGATAAAACTCCAAAATTGAAACTACGTGTGACAGCGCATAGAGAACGGGACCTAAGGGTAAAAAATCAATTTTCATTTTTTTTTCTTTTTTTGAGCATCGGATGGGACCGATCCTATGCCCCAAAAGTGTTCCCTCCCAGAGATATGCGCGTTTTGTGAAAGTGAAGTCGACGATTCTAAGTGCAAATAGAAAGGGACCTAATTTTTAAAATGGCTCTCCTGAACAAAACTGGATTTTAACCTTAGGTCCCTTTCTATTTTGCGCGTCACATATATATTTCAGGCCTAGTCAAGACTAAGTGTTTCCTGGCGCCACCTGACATTTCCATTGGAAAGTTTGACATTTTTTAGCCTAAACGTACTCAGAACGCTTTGACGTACAACCATCATTTGTGTTGTTTTCAGTGACTTGACCAACTTAATTTGAAAAAAAAATGAATTTACTCGTGAACATTTTCGTGCGATCATTTTTCTTTTTTTTTTGGTGGGCAATTGTGTGAAGAAAACTTGAAAAGTAAGGATTACAACAGTAGTTCTCATTCGTTTGGGGAGATCCTGACCTTATAGAGTTCGGTTTTACTTTCAACAATTGCAGCAAAGCCTTCTGAAGAGGGTTGTCACGGACCCGAAATCATGATTAAAACAGTGTGCAGCCACGAAATTACTTGCTCACGGATTACTTGAATGATATTGGTCTTAAGTGCTTGAATCGTTTCTGGACTGTTGGCATAACATCTTTCCTTCTCGGTTTCCCACAAAAAAAGGTCCAAAGTTTCGTACTAATTTGATTTAATAGTTTTATAATTTCTGATGGAATTTCGTCTGGACTTGTTGATTTTTTGTCCTTTATCGTGTTGATGGAATATTTTGCTTCAGTTCTAGTTACTGGTGTTGCTAGCTCATGAGTATCCCTTATGCTTTCAAAGCCGGATCTTCCAGTGCCCGTGAACATATTTGTGACATGTTTTCTGCGTATCAGTTCTGAAACCACTTCATCGGTATCCTCTAACAGAATAGGAGGAAACCTTCTTGTATCTATTCCTGCAGCTTCTTTGGTTTTAGCTGTCTACAAAATTTTAATTGCCTACGGTAAAATACTTGACAATTTAGACTGACCAACATTTTGTTTGAAAACAAAATATGCCAACATTCATTGAACTTTTTTTCGTGTTGACTTTATTTCGATTGTCAGGCAATAAATTAGTACTTGTTTTCAGTACTTTTGATTTATGTGAATATTTTTTTTTTGGCAACTTCCATTACGAACGTACGTTGTCATCATTATTACATTTTCACAAAGTTCTGAAGGTAATTTAATCACAATTTTTGACAACCTGTCTAGTGCTGTCACCGTAGTTGAAATGTAAAACTTTATTTGTTTATGTATGCGTGTATACCGATTCATATTTGATAAAATTCATCTTGGCTGCTGCCGAGAAATTTAATTTACGCCAAGAGAAATTATTCAATTTGTGTCAAACTAAATTGGTAAGGGAAGAAAGCGATTGAAAGGCGTATATTTGTTTAGGGGGCAGTAAAATGTAAGATTCATTTTGCAATTCATTTGGCATTGGGTAGTGGTTTTATATGACAACAAAACCGCCCCTGTTTTGTTCTTTAAAAAGTTACAAGGCTTGCGTATTGCCAATGTGTGGTCTTCCTTCTTTGTTTTAAGGAGTTACACAAAACCTCAGCACTATGTTGTCATAACACATATCCTCCGGAGCGTATAAGTAATATTTCCTAAAGCATTATATTCTGTAACGAATACGCACCGGAGTCCCACGGTGGTTCAATAGTCAAAAGTCCAAATCTTTGCCCAAAATTTTAATGTCATTCAATAGGAAATATGATAAAACTAAGGCAGCTTTTGGGATGCAAGGGGTATAATTTTTATTGATTATCTTGAGAAAGGAAAAACTATAAATAGTGAATATTATTGTGCATTATTGGATCGGTTGAGTGAAGAAATCAAGATAAAGCGACCGCATTTAGAAAAAAAGTTCTTTTTCATCAAGATAATGCTCCTTCACACACTGCATTTTTAACTCAACAAAAACTGGCCGAATTACGATTTGAAATTACTCCGCATCCACCATATAGTCCAGATTTAGCTTCTTCTGATTATTTCTTGTTTCCAAATTTAAAAAAAATTCTCGGTGGCAAAAACTTTTCGTCCAATAGCGAGGTTATTGCTGAAACTGAGGCATATTTTGAAGGTCTTAAAACATCTTATTTTTCGGATGGAATTAAAAACTTGAAAAACGTTTGATGATGTCTATTGAGTTGGAAGGAGATTATGTTGAAAAATAAATAATAATAATTCCAAAAAAACGGTTCTTTTTATGTTAGGCCAGTTACTTTTGCGGTTGCCCTCGTAAGCGGAACAAAGGCTAGATCACTTAAAGCAGTGTAACTTATGTTCCGGAATTGGCAAATTGTGGACAACAGTCAAATTGCTCTTTAACTCTAGAAGAAAAGATGATCGGACAGCCGTCATGTTCAGAACAGGGACAAATTTGAAGCGTTGCGCCTTTTTATAGAGCACCCAGAGTGCGAAAAGGAGAATGTTGCGTAGTATCCACGCTCTCCGAGTCGAAGAGGTAGCACCACAATTTACCTCTGGCGATGTTTCCCATGTCATCCACAGCGCAAAGACATCGAAGGCGCTGGGTCTGGACGGAATCTCAATGCTGATGTTAAAGCACTTGGATACCCCAGAAGTAGAGTACATGACCAAAGTGCTCAATCTGTCGTTAGCCCTCACTTTTTTTCCCGATGCCTGGAAAATGCGCAGAGTGCAAAACTGCAAGTAAATGAGAATTGTACAGGCATCTCCCTGCTTTCTCCAGTAGCAAAGACGCTTGAGGTACTGTTCCTCCCCAGCCTGATCGAACACTTTCCTTGTGCTGATCATCAGCATGGGTTCCGCAAGCAGCACAGCACAACAACAGCATAATACATCGCCACAAGTGTAAGTTGCGGCCTTAACCAAAACATGCCCAATGACAGGACGCTCCTCGTGAATCTTGCCACTCTATTCGAGGACATCGCAGAAACGCTCCTTCCACTTAGTTTAAAACGTTGGATCGTAAACTATATGTGCGGACGGCAGTCATATGTAGAATATAGAGCCAGATAGTCGAAGCCTCGTAGAGTTAAACATAGACTTCCCCAGGGGGAAGTAATATCCCCGGCTCTGTTTAACCTTTACCTCTCTAAAATTCCTACACCACCAGACGGCGTTGAAATTGTGTCGTTCGCTGATGATTCCACAATTCTGGCGTCAGGACTTAGAGTGGATGACATTTGCGAGAAAATCAACCGTTACCTCACTGCGAGGAATATGAAAATATCCGCCTCCAAATCATCAGCCACACTGTTTACTGCATGGACCGCAGAGGTGCGTTTGTCACTCTTTGTGAAAGTCGATGACGTCAACATCCCGACTACCAACTACCCCAAAATTCTTGGGGTCACATTGTACAGCCTTTTTCGACAGCTATCTGCGATAAACTCAAAAGTAGGAACAATGTCAACAACAAAAATCAACTGTTGCCTCACTGACTTAGCACGCTTCTTTACTGCGAGAAATATGAAAATATTCGCCTTCGTCAGCCACACTGTTCACTGCATGGACCGCAGAGATGCGGTTGTCAATTAATGTGAAAGTTAATGACGTCAACATTCCGACTACCGACTACCATAAAATCCTTAGGAACAAATTGGACAGTCTTTCTCGATCCTCTGCACATACTACAGCTATTTGCAATAAACAGAAAAGTATAAACAGGGTCCTCAAGTCACTCACCTGGGGCAGTCGACAAAGAATCAATGTTGACCTTTTCCAAAGCGATAGGTCGGTCTGTAGCGAAAAACGCAGCGCCGGCATGGCCGGCGAATGTGAGTACTACGCAGTTTAAGAAAATTCAGACTTGTCAGAATGTCTCCCTGGGAACATCAACAGGGTGTCTTCTGAGGACCATCTACATGAGGAGACAAAGGTCCTTACCATGCGCAGAGGCAACTTCTTGTTGTCTAAGTAGTAACTGCTTAAGTCATCCGAACCTCAATCTCATGGACAGAATAATCTGGTACTTTGATTAGGTGCGATCTACATGATCTGGAGAGAGAGGTTCAGTGGTACAAGAGAGAGAATCATCAAAACTATCAAGCTGGTCGGAACGACATGCACGCTTATGCAGTCCGCAGCAGCAGTACCAGGTATAGCGTGAATATAGTGCTACGGGAGCAAGGGTTACACCCTTCGGATGTTTTTCCAGAGGAGAAGACGCTACCTCGACAGATGTGCGACGATATGACTTGCTGGGATTAGGATGGTGCGGCCGAATCGAATCGTAATGGGCGCGATTTCATGCTTACATTCCGAACATTTGTTCCGCCTGCAATCAGTGACCACATGACGTGCTGAACCTCTTCAATTGTGCGACCATGTCCCTCCCACCCACGTCTTTTTAGACGCAGCCAGTTAAAATGGCGTGTTTTATTTCGTCTGGATATCGAAGCTGATCTTCTGTAGACAAACAGGACTCATTGTTGTTACCACAACAATAATCACTTTAATTCAGCAGAAATACAACTTCAGGACCTACTTAATCAAACAATATTTTAAAGATAATAAAATGAAAAAAGCAACGCAAACCATCTGTGTCTGAATATACTTCAGACACAGATATTTTCATGGTGTCACGTTAATAGCAATTGATAAAGAATTTGTAATACTCGAAGCCTTCGACCAATGCAATGGAAACAAAGAATTTTAGAAAAAAGTCAAACACCGTCTTTTACGAAATACTGCGGACCAATCAAATTTTAATCTAAAAAAAAGAAACTCATTATACCACTAAAAAGACAGTGATATAAGAACCCAAATACACTGAGCCATAAGTAAGTAACGGTCAGACAATAAACGATGATACGTGCAAAAGTTGGCCAGGCTTTGACTGACACAAAGGTTTCATCCAGCTGCATTATATGCCAAACCACATCAAGCCAGTAAAACGAAGTACGAGGGCGGTTCGGAAAGTTCTTAGCCTATCAATGAAAGAGAATAGTTAGTTTTTAAAAAATATTTTTATTTTTCAATATAATCTCCTGAAACTTCAATACACTTAGTCCAACGCTTATCTAGCAATTCTATCCCTTGATTAAAATAGTGTTCCTCGAGGTCTTACAACTGTAATTGAATCTTCATTTGAGGTAAAACGCTTGCCAGCAAGGAATTTTTTTAGATTTGGTAACAGGTAAAAGTCACTGGGAGCTAAATCAGGAGAATAAGTGTGGCTGGTCAAGCAACTCGTACTTTAATTCGTTGATTTTAGCCATTTTTAAAACACTCTTGTGCGCTGGTGCGTTGTCTTGATGAAAAATTATTTTTTTGTGTTGTAAGCCAGGACGTTTTTCTCGAATTTGTACATTTAATTGATCTAAAAGGTTGCAATAGTACTATGAATTTATTGTTTTACCCTTTTGCAGATAGTCAATCAATAAAATACCTTTGAAGTCCCAAAAACCGTTGCCATAACCTTACCAGCCGATTGAATTGTTTTTGCCTTCTTTGGGGCACTTCCTCCAGCTTCAGTCCATTGTTTGGATTGTTCTTTTGTCTGGAGTATAGTGGTAGATCCATGTCTCATCAACAGCTATGAAACGACGCTTAAAATCCATTTTATTTCGCTGAAAACGATCCAAACAAGCTTGAGAAATGTTCATTCTTATGCGTTTTTGGTCGACTGTTAACAAATGCGGCACCCATCTTGCAGAAAGCTTTTTCTTCTGTAGTTCTTCATGCAAAATTAAATGGACTCTATCATTTGAGATGCCCATGATATTAGCTATTTCACGCACTTTTATTCGTCGATCATTTAATACCATATCATGCACTTTGGCTACAATTTCTGTTGTTGTTGCTGTTTTTGGACGTCCACTACGTGGTTCATCTTCAATGCTTGTACGACCACGTTTAAATTCAGCAACCCAATTTTTTACTGTTGCATATGAAGGAGCACTTTCACCTAACACATTCACCATATCATTATGAATTTCTTGTCCCGATAAACCTTTTTTATGTAAATATTTAATGACACCAAGCATTTCTAATTTTTCCATTGTAAAAAAATCGCGGATTCGTCTTTTGTGAACACCTGTTTCTATATGAAGGAGCTGCCAGATCGAAACAAAATTTAACATGTGTTCATAGCAGAAATGGAAGTTTCCAAAACACTTAACTTCTTTCTGTTTATACCGCGCTTTTTGTACTGGACATTAGTTAATACGAGGGCATTTTAATAATTCTATGACTTTTCCAACTTTCCTTGTAGTTATATAAAGTGCAATACTGCTCCCATCAAGTCCCACCTGTTAACAGATTACTGTCAAATTTTGAGAGAGTTCCGTCATTTAGTTTGTTTTAAACAGCTGTTCAAAACATATAAATAACCGAAACCGTCAATTTAACCAAGGAAAAGATCGATAAATACTATGGGGACTCTGCACCATCGATCCAATGGTACAAAAGTGCTTTACTGATTTGCGTTGTGGCCGCACAAATATACGAGGGCGGCCGCAAAAGTAACTGGCCTAACATAGAAAAGCTCCTCGGAATTGGTCCAACGGACGTTGCAAAGTCAACAAACGCGGCACCCATCTTGCGGATAGCTTTTTCATGTGGAGTTCATCATGTAAAATACTCCAAACTTGTTTTTCGTGTATTTTACCAATATCAACAAGTTCTCTGAGCTTTATTCGTCTATCTTTAGTCACTTCATTAAATATTTTTCTAATGTTTTCAATAGTAGTAGCAGTTTTCGGTCTTCCAGAGCGTTGTTCATCTTCCGTACTTGAACAACCCATTTTAAATTGTTGAACCCAGGATTTCACGGTGGAGTATGATGGTGCATTATCACCATGAACAGAATCCAATTTATCTTAGATTAATTGTGGCGTATAACCTTTCATATAAAAGTGTTTAATTACCGCACGAAACTCTTTATTTTCCATTTTTCAAAAATTATAAAACTTGTTTACTTCAATCACCTGTTACAAAGAAAATAATCATTAAATATTTCGGAAATTTTGACAGATGGCTTATAAAAGATTGCTTTTAAAAAAACAAAAAAAAGTTGCTAGTAAAACAGAAAATGTGCCAGGCCAGTAAGTTTTGCGGTCGCCCTCGTAAATGACGCTGAACGTTCTGGACCGCCACTTTAGGTCAATACGAGTACACCCGAAAATGTCGAATGGTGGTCGACGGTGTTGGCCGATCGAAGAGTACTCGTAAAAGTGCGTTAGATTGGTGATGCCATACGCATTTCATACGCAGTTGCCGCTTTTTGCAACTGTGGATGAAACAAAGATCCTTACAACACTCCGATGACCAAGCAGCAGCATAAACGATGGGTTTCTCCGGGTAAACCGGCTCCAAAGAAGGCCAAGGTAACTTTGTCGGCCAATAAGGTGATGCCACAGTTTTTTTGGGATGCATGCGGGATAATTCACATCTATTGCCTTCAAAAGCGTAAAACAATAAACGGAAAATATTATTCCAACTTTTGGACTTATTTAATGAGGATTTAAAAAAACGACCCCATATGGCCAAGAAAAAGTTATTTTTCATCAAGACAATGCACGGGTACACACATGTGTAGTCTCAAGGGCACAATTGCATGAATTGGGTTACGAATTTGTACCTCATCCTCCATATTTTCCGGAATTAGTCCTCAGTGACTATTTCCAAACCTAAAGAAACGGCTCGGTGGAAAGAGATTCAGCTCCAACGTTGAAATTATTAAAGAAACAAATGCCTTTTTATGGACCTCGAAAATGCTAATTATTTGGAAAGGATACAAAAATTGGATAAAATTGGACTTTTTCAAAAAACTTTTTTCAATAAAACCGTGTGAGGCTTTGACCGACGCAAAGGCTTCATCCAGCTGCCAAACCACAGTAATCAAGTTCAACACATTCCTGGAAAAACATTCGATAGTATTGATTTATATGAATTTGGAATATCGCCACATTCATAAAATCAGTTATGATTTGGATTAGGACCTACAGGATCACTAAGTAAAAATGACACCAAAAAACAATGAGGGAAGTTAAAAACGAAATATGTTCAGGATGAAAATCTTAAAAGTGGATTGAGGCCAACCAAAACAAGGATCAGGCAAAACGAATGATGGAATACAGCAAGAAGAATATTTTCTGTTCCTGGAAGAGCATCAATAACTGGTGTTTATAACTCTTTTGCAAATAACCACCTGAGCGTATACGTAATATTTCCACGAACACCCGCTTTGTAACGCATACGCACCAATGTCCCCCATAACCTTAATTACAAGATTTTAACGATTTTCCTTCATAAACACTTATTACCACAATCAGTATGTCTTTTAAAGAATGTGCTTTAAATCATTTACTGCAACATGCCCTATTTGCCTATGACCGTCTATTGAATTGCGCTTAATCGATTTATGTAAATTTTAAGACACTTTTCACAGGGCGATAACACTAACACTGCTGAAGTATGAACGTAATGACTTGTTTTTCTCGTTTATGCCTCATTATGACCGAGAAAATTATAATTGCGATGATTCGATATCATTAAAATGAATATCATCGGTCATTAGTTTTAATGCCTCAAACATTTGGGCCACTCGGAATTTATGTGGTAATTCTGTAGAAATTTTTGAATTATTTACATTTTATTTTGCCATTGTTCTAATGGCCAGGTAAACATATTTTAATATGTTCCCAGTTTTGAGAAAAGTATTAGAAAAAGCCAAAGAAGCTATAGGGAGCTGTGCTGGAGTGTAATTTCTACTAAGATTGAAACATAGATTGGGTAACAGAGTAAGAAGGGTGATTTAAAACATTTTGAAGAATATGACTCTACATGTATGTAACGTGGCTGCAACTTGAAATCTCAAACTATGCTTAAGCATATTTCAAAAGTACATTTTTATATGCATGAGCAGCTATGACACCATCTATCACTTATTCATTAGGAAATCATTACGGTCGACGTATGTTGGTAATGATGACGATGATGTTGCAATTGAGAAGTTTCGAGAAGACGTTCTCTATTTAAGTCATTTCACATTCTTCAATGTACACTAAATGTGTGTGTGTGCGTGCATGTCAGTTCTTGGTATATCAACAGGAAATTTTACAAATTAAATACCATTGTATTCAATATTTCCTCATTTCAGTTTCAACAGCAAACAGAGATTACTTTATGATAATTACAAAATTCCGCGAGGGACAACCTCAAATAATTGTGGGAAAACTTAAAGTCCTTTCGACTTGCATTTGAATAACTCGTTGTTTTCTTTTTCATAAAATGTTTAATAGAAACATGGTCTCAAACTAAGCATTGTCGAATTTTAAAGGTTTACAGTAACATCCCATTAAGCAGTCCATTATTTATCAACGAGAAGGTCTCCACCATACTTAGTAGGGACTTAAATAAAAAGTACTGAATGTTTTTGGACCAAATATTTTTTAATATATTTATTGATGTTGATATTGTATCCAAAAAGCATCTACTTATTCGAAATGTCCGCCTTTTGCCTTTACCCACGCCTTAAGTCGCACTGGCCAATCGTCAATAGCTGCACGAACCTCGTCCATTGGAAAATTGGCCACAGCTCGAACCAAAGCAGACTTAAGAGATCCAATGTTGGGGTATCTTTTGTGACAAACCTTGTCCTCTAAAACCGTCCACAATTTGTAATCCAAGGGGCTCAAATCTGGACTGCCTGAGGGCCATTCTTCAGAGGAAATGAACGCTGGCAAATTGTTTCGAAGCCAGACCTGGGACGTTTTAGCCTTATGGGCCGGCGCAGAATCCTGCTGGAAAGTCCATGGCTGGTTTTGGAACAGGGAATTGTTATAAGACTTCACAACAGCTTCCAAAACGGTTTCTTGGTAAACTTTGGCCGGTGTTTTGACTCCTTATTCGCAGAAATACAGGTCAGTGACCCCATCGTAAGAGACACCCCACCAAACCATGACTGAAGCTGGGTGATGAGCCTTTTCCACCCTTGGGGTCAGTTTATATGCTTCCTTAGACAACCGCGCATACACTCTATCATTTTGTTTGTTAAATTTTTCCTGAACGGTGAACAAAATTTTTCTGTGCAAGTTATCCGCGTGCTTCATCAAAAGACGTTTGCATTTTTCAAAACTATTTTTCTTACAGCTGCAGTCAATAAATGTCCGGTACGTCGTTTGAAAGCCCCAAGTCCCAAGTTTTTTTAATGATTCTACTTTTGCGTGATATATATCTCACGGGCCATGATTTTCTGTTTTCGGAGCGGATTTCTGTGAATTCTTGGTTTAACGGATTTGATGACATGCGGTGTTCGAACAGAGCGTGGGCGGCGTGAACCGGTGGCGGTCTTTTACATCTCCAGTCTCCTCAAACAGTTTTGTGCATCGGTAGACGAACATGCGGCTAATTCCTAGTGGCCGGAGCGTTTTGAAAATATCCCATGTGGCCGGAGCGTTTTTGAATATTTTCATTACACACTTGAAAAGCGTTATTACAGCGATACGGTTCTCATTATCTGACCCCACTCAATGATGAAAGTTGAAACAATTTTGACTAAATTTTACTTAATGCGTTACAAGCGGCCAATAACCAATTTCTGGTAATATTGGATGTTGATCCCGCAAAGGTTCCTACCGCTTGAAGGCCCTATCGTTCTAGAAGTCACAAATCAAATGTTGCCTTTTATGTTATGAGCTACCAATTATTCACTCTGGTGAAACTGAAGCGCGTCGGCCCATATTTTTATAAAGCCCCCATACAAGTGTCCTTCTTAATATGATGCCCTGCCGCCAGAAGTAACTTATTATAACCAGAGTGTCCAAAATCGACATTCCGCATTTTAGGCCAATCCCGACAGTCGGTGTTTATTTCTTTTGAAACGAGGAAGGAGCTGCCGTTATGGCTAGAGCTATCGAGCTATGCCAACTGAGTTTCGGTTCCCAAAAACTAATCGCCTATATAGCAGACGTGGATATAGCTTTCAATTTTTTTTATTCATATCTGCGAGATGTAAATTATGGTTGATTATTACGAGCTATACATGCTAATGGAACATCAACGATATTTGGTTTTAACAGGTTAGCGCAGCTTGAAATACCGCTTAGCAGTCGGTTTATTGCACAATACTTATACATTTGGTGAACACTTTATTTCCAGAAGTTGTCCTGGTTGCTGCCTCCTCGTTCGTTTCATTTAACGCCTCTGGATACCAAAACTACAGAGGCTTGACTCAAACTTGTGTGGGGAACATTTTTACCACTTCATACATCCGGTCCATTTCAATACAAATGGTATTAGAGGATGATCAACACATATCTCAACAACATCTTAACCACTATTAAAGCTTTACTAGTGCGATCTTTTCGAATTTCGAAACGGAATGATAAAATGACGGAGGGGGGGTATATAAAAAATTGTAAATAACTGAAATCGTCTTCGAAGACAATTAGAGTTCTCTTGAGGAACTAAAAGTATGGTTTACATTGTCTTATAAATCGATTTATAGTCATATACGAGGGCGACCGCAAAAGTAACTGGCCTAACATAAAAAGAACCGTTTTTTTTTGGAATTATTATTATTTATTTTTCAACATAATCTCCTTCCAACTCAATACACTTCTTCAAACGTTTTTCAAGTTTTTTAATTCCATCCGAAAAATAAGATTTTTCAAGACCTTCAAAATATGCCTCAGTTTCAGCAATAACCTCGCTATTGGACGAAAATTTTTGCCACTCAGAATTTTTTTTAAATTTGGAAACAAGAAATAATCAGAAGGAGCTAAATCTGGACTATATGGTGGATGCGGAGCAATTTCAAATCGTAATTCGGCCAGTTTTGTTAAGTAAAAATGTAGTGTGTGAAGGAGCATTATCTTGATGAAAAAGAACTTTTTTTTTCTAAATGCGGTCGTTTTATCTTGATTTCTTAACTCAACCGATCCAATAATGCGCAATAATATTCACTATTTATAGTTTTTCCTTTCTCAAGATAATCAATAAATATTATACCCCTTGCATCCCAAAATACCGTGGCCATTACTTTTTCTGCTGACTTAACAGTTTTCGCCTTCTTGGGACCACTTTTAGCAGCTTCTATCCATTGTTTTGACTGTTCTTTGCATTCTCGGATGTAGTGATGGATCCATGTTTTATCAGCAGTTATGAATCGGCGCAAGAACTGTATTGGATTACGTTGATAAATCGCTAAAAGCTCCTCGGAATTGGTCCAACGGACGATTTTTTGGGGCTAAGTCAACAAACGCGGCACCTTTTCGCGGATAGCTTTTTCATGTGGAGTTCATCATGTAAAATACTCAAACTTGTTTTCGTGTATTTTTACCAATATCAGCAAGTTCTCTGAGCTTGATTCGTCTATCTTTAATCACTTCATTAAATATTTTTCTACTGTTTTTTAAACAGTAGTAGCAGTTTTCGGTCTTCCAGAGCGTTGTTCATCTTCCGTACTTGAACGACCCATTGAACAGAATCCAATTCATCTTTGATTAATTGTGGCGTATAACCTTACATATACAAGTGTTTAATTACCGCACCAAACTCTTTATTTTCTATTTTTCAAAAATTATAAAACTTGTTTACTTCAATCACCTGTAACAAAGAAAATAATCATTAAATATTTCGGAAATTTTGACAGATGGCTTATAAAAGAGAAAATGTGCCAGGCCAGTTAGTTTTGCGGTCGCCCTCGTATGTATGGTCACCCAAAAGTAAACAAATTTCGGTAAAATTTAATATCTGGATGTTTTTTTCAGGACCGGTTTTAAACTCCTAATAGTGAAAAACTGCGAAATTTGAATTTTTAAACCCATAAGCTCGAAAACGGTACATATCATTAACTGTAGAATAATTAAATTTCAATTATTTAATTATTTAAATATTCACATACCCAATTATTCAATTGTTTACTTCTTTAAAAATGTATTTATTCATTTTTTGTTTCAATAATTGTTCAAATTTTTACTTATTCAATAATTCCATTATTCAATTATTCGCTTACTTACTCAATAGTTTACTCATTTAATTATTTTCTTTTTCAATAATTTCATTATAAACCTAAAACCCCAAAAACGTCCGAAATAAAATTGTTCAAATTTTTGATTATTCAATTATCTATGTTTTTTAATATTTAAATTCTCAAGTATTCCATTACCCAATAATTTAACTATTTACCTTTTCAAAGATGCAATTATTCATTGAATTTTTCATTCAATAGTTCCCTTATTTACTTATTAAATTATTCCATTATGCAATTATTCACTTATTGACTTATTCAATTTGTATCATATTTAATTATATTCTTATTCAATTACGTTATTTATCATTCCATTTATTTACTTATTGAAGTATTCACTACTTCAATTATAAAATTATGCAATTTATTATTATTCTATTAATCAATTGTTCCATTAATCAATAACTCAATCATTGCGTTATTGAATTGTACAATTATGGACTTAATTAATTATTCCTTTACTCAATTATTTATTTATAAAATTACTCACTTATTCCACTATTCGGTTACTCAATTATTGATTTATTTGATTATTCAATTATTTAAAGATTCAAGTGTTCCATTACCCAATGATTC